>OX418219.1:5579652-6236554 GCA_948455865.1 Conomelus anceps
GCTCCTCCCACCAGTGGGCGTGACTTGTTAGGGCCTTCAGCCAATCACAGACCTACAATGAATGTCAGCCTATGAGAGGGTCTTTCACCCTAAACCAATAGTATCCCTCTGTGTTTAGTATATATCAAGCTACTCTGTACTTTAGTTTTAGTTTGTTTGAGATTGATACTTGTGTAACAACCAAGACTAGTTTCTCACGGTTTTCAATAAATGTGGTTGTGACAACTTCAACTTCATTATTTATTGAATAAATGTAGTTGTGACAACTTCAAGTCTACTTCAAGACTAGTTATTTCTCAAGGTTTTCAATAAATGTGGTTGTGATAACTTCGTCTTATTATTTATTAAATTTCAGATTCCACATTTCACCTTATACCAATAACATTATTCAGGATGTTGACAAAGCTATGATATTACTAACTAATATAAATAATGAAAAGCTCCAAGTATATCAGTTCATTATAAAAGCACTATCCAGGGGAAAGCCATGTTATCAGGGAGCAGAATGCATACAGAATTGGGCTTGGAATGAATAAACAAAATGGATAAATAAGTAAAATAAAAAGAAGTAAAAGTTACCATAGAAATAATTAAAAAAATCATTGTTAACTGTTAGTGTTATCTACATGGTTATTGTTAGTTTGCATGTTTTTTGTTATATTTCTAGTCTTATTGATAGTTGTATTGTTTTCTATTTTTTAATCTCTCCATCATCTCTAGTTTTGCCTCAGTAGTAGCCCGTGTGAGCTTTTTTACAATGTATTTGTTGTTTTTTATTTTATTTTTTATTTAATTTATCATGTTTTTCTTTTGATATAATTTATTATGTAACGTTATACTTACTAGTCATGTATAATTTTTCAATTGTTGGCTGTGCTCTGCTATATTTTATATCATTATGTAAACTCAACTCATTTGTATGGTTAATTTGATTACGAATAAAATGATTATTATTATATAACAAATACTAATATTTTTATCTTTACTTTGGTGTTCTATTGTTTCATTTCAATCTACAATGACAATACCAAGAATTGGTAGATTATGTTCCCCTGTTGCCATACGAATATATATATTATCTTTACAACACAACATAGAATCTTAGAACACAATACCATTGTAAAATCAAGCGAATGCTGTGGAATGGTGTATGACACATTGGAGAAGTGTGAATACTACCTATCCACAGCATTTATTTAATTCTGCTATGGTGATTATCTTTGACTATTTGATGCTTAGGGCCATATTTCCTCTAGTTTCCTCCAACTCAAAGGGCTCTTGAAATGTGACATACACGATTATAATACAAGAAGCCAAGGAGATTATCACTTGGTGAGTCACAATAGTAGCTTATTCAAACAAAACCCTAGTTATATTGGTAGGAAATTCTACAACAAGCTACCGCTGTTTTTCAATGCAGATTGCTTAATTGTTAATCTCACTTGTCTTATACTCCTCAACTGGAGTCTCCAAGACATAATCTTCAAAAAAATATAGAAAAATAAATAGACTCTTTAAAGTCTATTTTAAATAGACTTAAAAATGAAATTTTACAATAGATAGGCTTGAAAAAGAGCATTGCATAATTTTGATGTTGAACCAATATACGTAATATAAGTATTTCATAATATTAATCAACATTCATTGGCAGATAGAATTGAGATGATTGGATGAATGTGACCATGTATTAGGAGGATATAATCATAGACGAACCATCTTACTATCCCTGATCAATGATATAATATAGAAGGATAAGGCTTATAGTTCATTATTGTCAACACTATATTGCAAGTGGAGATCAATAATATATGCTATACATATACTATATATGTATACTGTATAATATGCTTCCAGAGCAATTTACAGATATATTGGAATCTTATTTGACTGGGAAGTACTTCAGAGTTAAGCATGAAGATTCGTATTCTGATCTGAAGGAAATAAAAGCAGGAGTTCCACAAGGAAGTGTTTTAGGACCAGTCCTTTACCTTCTCTACACTAGTGATATTCCCAGCCTGGAGGAAAATACCACAGCTACATTTGCAGATGATACAGCCATATTAGCAGTAGATAGCAATGTCCATATGGCAAAAGAAAAGCTACAGAGATCCATCAACAAAAAACAAGATTGGACTAAAAAATGGAGGATGAAACTCAATGAGGGCAAGTCAGTTCATGTCAACTTTACCAACAAAAGAGTTGAATACCTTCCAATAAGTATAAATACCATCATTATACCACATGCTAATTATGCAAAGTATCTTGGCATGACTCTTGATGCTAAGCTTCGCTGGAAAGAGCATGTTAAATAGAAAAAAGAAGAGCTTGGTTTAAAATACAAGAAACTCTACTGGCTTATTGGAAGAAACTCATCACTTTCAATACCAAACAAAGTACTCATGTATAAACAGATATTCAAACCTGTTTCGACCTATGAAGGGTATTCACAATGTTGGAGTTAGCCAGCTAAGTCGAGCTATTTGCTAACTCCTGCTATTTGCTAAGTTAGTGTTAACTCAATGCTTTAGTAGTACGTTAGAAAAAAATTAGCAGATGAGATAGCAGATAGTGCAGGTTCAAGTCTGCTAACTCCAGCTATTTCCATTAAAGCCATGGCCATCTTTGTTTTCTAACCCTACTTTTTACAACCTCAACTATGAAGTTTCACGAATATCTTCTTGGAGCGCTATTGCAGTTAGCATATAGCAGTTGGTCCTAGTTGGGGTGCTCGCAATCCCAAATTAGCAAATAGCAGTTTAGCTAGTTAAAACGACATCATGAATACCCCTATGGTATTCTACTCTGGGGCTGTACCAAACAAAGTAACATCACCATCATACAATGCTTCCAGAACAAGGTGCTCAGAAACATTGTTGATGCACCTTGGTATGTGCGGAACAGCAATATCCTTAGAGACTTGGAAGTCAACCTAGTATCCTGCGAAATTTAGCGGTATGCAGAGAATCATGAAGCTCGGCTCCACCAACACAACAACATTGAGGCAATCCAGCTGCTAGACAATGGAGGATTGGTGCGGAGGCTTAAAAGGAAGAAGCCGTTTGAATTAGTGTAGTGCTTATTCAAGTGGTGTCCAGTGAAAAAGCAGAGCAGTGATTGAGTGAAACCTAGCTTTTAGTGCAGTTAAATAAGTGTACATAATTATCATTAGCAGTAAGAGATTCTAATGAGAGTCTCACTGTATTATTTTAAGATTAGTAAGTTAGGATAGAACAAATTTGCTCATTAGTCTCAAGACTAGATAGCAATAGTATTTACAGAGAAAAAAAAATTGGAAGGAAACTGTACAACAGGCTACTGCAGTTTTTAAAGAGTCTTGAAAAATATAGAAATATTTAATTTAAAAACAATTGAAAAAATATTTAGTTGATAAAGCGTTTTATAGTGAACAAGAGTTCCTTTTACATCAAAATTAAGCCTCACCTCAACTAATTGATATAGTAAATATGGTAACTAGTGTATAAGATTGTATAATTGTTGATCTGACTTGTCTTATACTCCTTAACTGGAGTCTCCAAGACGTAATCTACAAAAAAAATTATATAGGCATTTTAAAAGTCCATCAAGTCAAGGCGCACTGAAGAAACGTTGATAAATACGGTTACTTGTTATAAAAAAATTTCCTGAATTTATTATTTCGTTTTGATCCATAACTGTTTCAAGAGCCCTCCCAAAGGTAGACAAAGCTGGTCAATGTACTACATAGTAATATTTAGATATCGTCGGTTAGAAAGTACCCCAAGCAAACAACTGACTAACTTACAATACGATTGTAACTAACATTATAAATGAGCAGAAGTTGAGTTGAACTCAACAAAATTGAACTCATCACTGGCAACTAAGTCTTCAGTTGAGCTTTTGTCATGTAGTTTGCACGCCATACAAGTTATGGCATGTAACAACTACAGATATATAGAGAGAAGATATTTAGTTGGCTATATAGGTGCTTGAGACGTAATTCAATGGCAGTTTACGTGGCCTCTTCTAGCCTGGAGAGTTGTGAAGCGCACAGTCACAGATAGCATGGAACTGATAAATTTGTTTCTCTTCGAGTCACTCTATGTATGGAGAGCCAAGTTGGGTCGAGATTGGAAATGTATTAGTGCTACAACGGTGTAGGGTACTCTAAAGTTGTATCTCTCTATTCTCACAATCTCACCGCTGATTTGGTCAATTAGAAGTTGCGCATGCGCATGGCAGGCAGGACATGACAGTCTGGCAACTTGCTTTCATGTTTTATTGCCTCTATTTCATTGTTGAGAGGACACAAAACTGGTGAGAGGACTACTTGGATGAGTCAGACTGAGATATAAATTGAGATAAGCTAGAATATTCATTTCTATTCTTTTTCATTTTTTTTGCTACATAAATTTCATGAGTTTGTTTTATCATTAGCAAATCTTTTTTTCTTTTAATAAATTAATCTAAATAGTTTATTTCAACTATAATTACTTAATGTAATGTAATATATATTTTTGGTTATATTTATTATTGTTTGCCATAGGTCTTACTAGACCTGGCAACGTAAGATGTAATAAATAAATAACATGTCTGTCTTCCACAAAAAGTCACTCTGTATCACATTACTTAAGGTTAAGTGCTCAAATGGACGAATTTTTGACCAAACTTCGCCTTTTCATGTAAATACATCAATTAGTATTTCATTTCATTAGCTCTACCCATTAGATATCTGTTAATATTTCCAACAAAATGTAAATAGTATCAACCGACCTGGTTACTTTCTATGTGATGTAAATATATCATAATTATGTAAACACACATTTGAACAAAAATATTGTAAATTTATCATGAATACAGTAATAATAATAATAATAAGCGTATGGCTTTTAATGGTGGGGAGACCCTTACGGGTATGAATACAGTAATCCAATCTAATCTAATCACCAAGGCTGTGTTTCTATTTTGCAGACAGCTGATTAATCAGGTCAGGTTTTACATGTCTGTAGAAAAATATTGATAAAATTTGTATAATAATTATCATTTACATAGCAATCTCTTGTTATTTTATTTGATTCATGCCCGGTTTCACCAACCTCTGTTAAATATTGCCTACCGGACGTCAAACTAACGACTCGTTATTATTTGACAAATTGTTAAAATGGAATGCGTTGCACCAACGTTGACGAGGGAAAAAAATCGGCCTGTTAACTTTGACGGGTCTTCAACATTTGCCGGAGCATTTTGTTGCAAATCTGTAGGTTGGCTATATTGAAATTCGGCTGTCTGCATTCGATCTGCTTTCCTATTGGCTACATATGTTACACCATGTGATCTTTTTTGGTTATGAGAACCGAAGCTTCTCGTTTATCTCGTATGGATTGTCAAATTGTCATATTCATTGTTGATAAAGTAAAAGTAGTTATGCTGTGCGATTGTTGTCTAATTTTTGGGACTGAAGTAAACTGTGTAAATAGTAAAAATGGCAGAGGTGAAATAAAACCGTGGTTTAAATTTTAGGGCAGAGGGAAAGAGCTTATTAATTAGACTTATTGAAAAAACAAAATTATTGAAAATAATGATTTGCTTCTCTTAATCAAATATAATATTATCATGAATGATAACTTATACATATGAAGGCTAACCGGATGAAGTCCGAGGGCTTTTTTTAAATGTGATTCACATTGCACACGATGGAGAAGCTCATTTGAAAATCATATGCTCCCTATAGGAGAAGGCCCAAGTGGTAATCTTTTTGCTCTTTTTGAATATCCTTCAAATGCAGGCAAATTTCAAAAATCCTTATACATACATCGCTGGACATTCCTTTAAAAGGAAGATCTATGTAACATTTCATAAAATTTGGTCCACGCGTTTAGACGTAAATGCTTACAGACAGACAAATGCAAAACGACAGACTCTCTTTGTTCGGTCAATTAATTGGAAACAGAATATTATTTTATTAATAGAAATATATTGTCTTCCCAGCATAAGCCTACGGTAATAAGAAAACAGCAGCCATGCGTGATTCATAGCTTTCTAGACGACAGTACATGGAACATGGGCCAAAAAAGAATTCTGGATAAAAAAAAGGAAGTAGTAGATTGAATTGTAGCGAATATGAGAATGAAAATAGTGAGAAAGAAGGGCAGTGGTTCTCGGTGTTATCTGCTATGTAAATGTTTACTTCTAAGCAATTAATTACTCTGCTTTTGACACTTTTATGGTGTTTACTTGGTAATTTGTAGAATGTTCTAGTTGTTTGATTAGAGATTAATGGAGTCTTATCGAATATTGTGGAAGGCATGAAGGTCTTTCATTGTTTATTTTAGAAATCAGTAGAAGTTTGTAGAGAAATCTAGAGATATCACAATTATGAAAAATTATATAAATAGAGGTAGCCTTTTGTAAATTAGTTCAGTCTTGTTTGAGATTCGCCGTGGTAAGCAGGAAGTGACAGTTCTATCTATATATTGTGCCTATATAGTGATAATTCTTTGTGCCTATAGAGATAATTCTTTTTCCTATTTAATTCGTACCAGTGAGCTACTAAACAGTTTTTATTGTATTACGGACTAGTGCTACGTAAGTTAATTGTTCTTTTTTCGACGTTTCTTTTTGAATATTATTGGACAGTTTATTGTACAGTTATTAATTAATATTAGATCGGCCTTTTAACTTTTAGTGATTGATTTTTGTTCAGTTTATGGAAATCTCTTTATTAGTTGTACGATATCGATTTATCTGTTTTCAATTGCTTATTTTTCTGTAAGACATTACTGATCAGTGAGTGTTGTGATTATTTGTGTAAATAAAGTGCGAGTGATAAATTTAAGTGTTGCCAGCGTTATTTTAGACATAGAACCCGTAACAGAATGATAATGATGATATTTGATTGTAAAACACAGCAGTCTCCAACAGAGCTCTCAAAAACTTCAATATGAGATTGCTGACAAGTTCCAAGTTGATTAATTTCGAAATTCCTTTAAATGACGTAGATCGAGCCGATGATTTTTTCTATTGAAAAATTGTAACATCTTCCTCAATAACTTGAAGTGCACGTGCATTATAATTAATATCTAAAATGTTAGCGTCGGGAATTATTCTGAAAATTTGTAGAAAAACTGTGCTAGTGTGAAAGCGGCTCATTTCTCACACGAAAGTGTGACTTTCTACTTCTTGCGACAGCAATTTCGTTTCTTTTCCGGCGACAATTTCACGAAAAGGAGGGGGAAGGAGGATCCCTGTGACGTGAATTAGTATGGAGGAAAAGGGGTGGCAGTTTGGGTGAGTGTCTCTCTGGGTGTAAATTTCAAGCCGACCGAAAAGCCTGAAAGAAAGCGCAAGCAAGTGAGAAAGAGAGTGTGTGTGTGTGTGTGTGTGTGTGTGTGTTTGAGAGTGTGTGTGTGTGTGTTTGTGAGAGAGAGAGATGAGAGTGTGTAGAGAGAAGAGATAAGAGAGAGAGAGTGAGTGAGGGAATGTGAGTGAGTGAGCTAGAGATAGAGTGACAGAGAGATTTTGATAGAGACAGAGAGATTGATTGATCGATCAAATGCCTTTATTAGGGCGGAGTTAGGACTCCTGGTCCTCTCTTCCATTCAAGCCTTTCAATTATAACTAAATCTCACAATATGAAATGCTAACAGAATACAATATTCAAAATTAAAATGATTATAAAATAAATTTCAAATTATGTACATATGCTATAAAGTTTCTTCACACACACACACACACACACACACACACACACACACACACACACACACGCACACACACACACCCACACACATAGCAGTCATTCAGCTTACATTTTTCCAATACAAGAGAGTGAGAGAGAATGAGAGAGTGTGTGTTAGAGAGTAGATGACAGGAGAGAAAAGAGAGTAAGAGAGAGATGGAGAAGAGATAGATAGAGAAAGAGAGAGAAGAGATAGATAGAGAAAGAGAGAGAAGAGATAGATAGAGAAAGAGATAGATAGAGAAAGAGAAACAGAGAAAAGAGTAACACAGAGAGAGAAATATAAGAGAGAGAGATCATGATCGAGTGTGTGTGTAGAGTGTGTCTCTTCACACTCTACACACACACTCGATCTCTCTCTGTCTCTCTTATCTTTCTCTCTTCTCTGTTTCTCTTTCTGTATCTATCTCTTCTCTTCTCTTTAAATAAGAGAAAGAGATGGAGAGAGAAAAGAGAAAGAGACTGAGAGATAAAAGAGAGAGTGTGTAGAGAGAAGAGAAAAAGACGGAGAGATAAGAGAGAGAGAGAGTTTGAGTGAGCTTGTGAGAGAGATCGAGGGAGAGAGTGAATGAGTGGGAGAGAGAGATTGATAGAGAAAGAAGGAAAGAGATAGATAGAAATAAAAGACACGGAGATGATTATTGAGAATGCACCCAGTGAGTGTGTGCGTAAACTCTTTAACGTGTGCAAAGGCTTTGCTTTTTAGGCCCTGGTGGAAGAAGGCACAGACAAGGGAGTTTTAAAATACAATATACGAAAAATACATATCCCCGGGCATAACTTACAAAGATTTAGTAGGCCGATGCTCACTTTACTAGCATCCCGCCTCTGCTTCCATATTTTTGCTCGACTTAAGCCCTGCAATTAGACCTATGCTCCCAGAAATCTGCACTACCCTCCCTCAAGCCTTTTAAAGTCGGGTCAATATATTCGTGAATATCATGCTTCACATTAATTGAATAAGTTGCAGTGCTATAAAAGAGCTATCACCTTCCTGGCTGTGTATTATCGTACAGCAGGGGTGCCCACCCCCCCCTAAGCCTCATGACGCAGCCCCCCCCTAAATTTAGCACCAAACCCCCCCCCCCCATAAATTAGGCCCCCCCAAAAAATGCGAAAAAAACCCCCCGTATTCTTTCTAAAACTAAAAGAAGATTTTTATAACTATTGAAAAAATTCAAACCCAGTCGATAATATACAAAATGTATGTATATTTCTTGAGATTCTTTACATAGGTAACATTTTTTTGTAAAGGTAAAAAAGAAATATCAATGAAATGAATATATGAACTTCTGCTCAATAAACTTAATTGCAAAATAGCTAAATAAGAATTTGAACCTAAATGGTTTTTAAACAATAAAATATTATTACAAATACACAATGTTCAATAAAAATGAAATACCTATAAGTTTATGTTCGGTGTACCAATTAGATTAAGGTTAAATAATTCTACAAAGTTGTTCCTTTAAAGGAAGTGAAAACAATGAGTTAATAACTTCATTTGTAAAACACAAAAATTCAAAATACTAAGTCATTTATTGGACAGTAGTTAAACAACAGGTTATTTACTTAGTGTAGTATCTTGGGAGAATTTATGTATGGACTAGCTATTGTGCCCGTCCTTCGTACGGATTATGTTTAGAAATAAGACTAAATATGTTTCGGCTTTTTTGATAGCAACGATCATGAAGTTGTTAGCAGCTTAGGCCCCGTTTAGAAGATACAGTTTTTTTGCGGTACGGTTTTTTTACTGTATGGCGTCAACTGTACTGTGATGTTCACACGGTCCGGCTTTGCTGCTTATTGCTGTGCTCTCCTCCTTCTTCTTTTGCGCTTCCTTCTTCTTCTTCTTCAGTGGCCATGCAACCCAGGACGGGTCTTGGCCTGCACTAGTAATTGTCGCCAACGGTCCCTATCCAGCGATCGTTTAAATGTCTGTTCCTTTACTAAATTCCTTGAGGGCCGTCCGTTCCTATCATTTTGTGCTTCCATAACAAATGTTTTTTTTTATGGAGTGGGGGAGTTAGCCCCACATCCAACCCCCAACCTGGAGGACCAGGGAATTTTTTCAGGTTTCCTTCCTTAGCCTTTAACAAACCAATGCTGAACTACAAGGCAGCAGTCAATTTTCTATTGGGGTTTTCTTCCCCTAGCCTTTGGATTTCCATTGACCTCCATCTGCAAGGCAGCAGTTTCTATGCTGGTTTTGGTCCACCCCGGGTATTTCATTTCCCCGGTACCACCTATATCTAGGAGGCATCCCCCAATCCGCCACCTGGGGAGGCGCCCGATAGGAGACCAGCAACTCCCACCATTGCGCTTCCAGTTCAGTTTTATTTATTCCAGTCCAGGATTTTTTTTATTTGTGTAAGATTTTTTTAAATAAGTATCTTACTGAAGGTTTCTCTTAAATTTTGATCAAAGTACGCAAATTCTAGTTTCAATATTCTACACATTTTTCTCTCATTATTTTTATATTAATCTTAAGTCTTGTCCCACAAGGCGGGTCTCTCATATAGACTATTAGAGAAATTAAATTTTCACAATTAATATCTTCCACTTCTGGACACTGGAATTCACTAATAAGAAGATCAATGCTGAAGAATATCAATGAAGAAGATCAATGCTGACGATCTGAAGACTGCTTCCAGCATAATAAGCGTATCGTTTGAACATATCCCATTACCGGTACAATACATGTGCCACCGGATACGGATAGTTATTTTGCGGTACAGCTGATTTTAGTGATACAGTTTTCGAAGACAAAACCGAATGTAGAAATCGGCTAGAACAGCTTTTTTACTGGATCCAGTCGAAACAGTATTGTGTGAACATACAATATGAAATGTACATGCAAACGAAAGCACTGCAAAATAACTGATACAGCAAATTTACTGTACCGCACAAAAACTGTATCGTGTGAACGGGCCCTTAGTAGACAACTTAGAACGTCAGCAATTCAGTGACAGGTATCAGAGAGAATATTTTTTGAGAACAGCTGATTAATATATCATGATAAATTACGTGATTTGTTCTTATGTGGTAATAATAGTGCTACCTGGCGAATTCCCAAGAGCCTAGCACAAACCGCACCTTCCTAAAATGTTAATTTTTGTTTTGATAAATTATTTAAATTAGAAAATTTTGTTTTTTTTCAACAAAGAAATAATTGATAAAACATAAGATGAGCTTTTATTCACCAGACATATGTTTCCTAAAAGACTGCAATGCTCCGACTACACAAGTCTGCAGACAGCGTAAATAACGCCGCGAAGGGCCCACCATTTATATTTGAGAACAGCTGATTGATATATCATGATTAATTACGTGATTTGTTCTTATTCTTATGTGGTAATAAAACTTGGAAGAAATGTATCCAAAATCGCACAATGCTTGGTTTTTAAACGTTTATTACTCTGTTAAAAAAAAAAGTTAATTTAGTTTTTTATAGCTAAAGACATTGTCAATAAACTGTTCAATACTGTTCAATAACTAAAATCCCGATCGATGCTCTCGTTTTTGAGGAGAAGGCCGCGTAAAATGCCTTTGGGGCCGTGACAGACAGACAGACAGACAGACAGACAGAAAGTGAGATTAGACTATTTTCGGCTTATTTGATGTATAAAACGTAAAAATAACCAAAAAATATATAATTCTGATAAATGTACAGACAAAACTCTAATTTTATTTATATAGATGAAGTACATAAAAGGCACACATTTCATGTATAGTTATTTACAACACACAATCGAAAGAAGTGTCTTTCAAAAACAAAATAAAGACATAGTTATGAAAAATTACTGAATTTTTAGTATTTAGTAAGTTTTTCAAAAGCAGTTCTTACTTATTAGTAAGTAGTTATCGTAAAATACATGAAAAACATCAACAGTTTGAAGACAAACATTTTAAATTTGTAGACTGTGACCATTTACAAGTTAGCTAGGCACCTTCTAAGTTTTTTTTTTTTTTTTTTGAGGATGAAGCCCACATGGGTCTGAGACCTGTGCGTGGGTAATGAGTTGGATGATGGTGATTGATGAGTTGGACCTACAGTTTTAGGTGGGTTCCGAACCACCGGGAAGTGATTTTCAGCAGAGAACATTGTCTTTTTTGCTGGCCAATCTAATCGGTCACCGTTACAAACAGGACCTACGAGAACGCAGCTTATCTATCTGATTGAACAGATACCTGCTACGGCTCGCGGCTATCACTTCCCTCTAAAATCTATTGTTAAATCTATCTCTCTAAACCCCACATAGAAGTTTTTGGGATGAGGAAACAGAAAACCTTTCAATTATTTCTTTGTTAGAAATAGACTCAAGTACATCTGCACAAGTTCCTGCACAAATCCTAAACATTATTATTTTAGCTAACTCATATTCAATTGTATAATAATAATAATAATTATAAATATATTTTCATTAATTGACATTCTATCTGGTGACTTCTTAGTATATTTTTTAATGTTGTCACGTTAAACACGGTTTCAATCAACTTTACGACCCCCCCCCCAAAACTTTTCTTGGAACCACCCCCAAGAATTTCAATGACGCAGTCTGCGCCATAGCCCCCCCCCTGTGGGCACCCCTGTTATTAATATACGGTAAGCCAAAAGTGAAAAAAGCGGTATAGATAATTATTATATTATTATACCAAACAACAAAATTACTTTATTGGAATAAGATATTAACTTGAAAAAATAGTAATAAGAAACAAAATTGTGACAAAATTCAAACTCTTCAGATAGATTTTTTAATAAATGCCCCTTCCCCCTCATAAGCTGGACTAAAATGACGCCCTTGCTTAGACCTAGTTTTTTGATATGAAGGTTTTTGCGTTTTATTCCCATGATTTTTTTTGGAGGATGAAGCCCACATAGGACTGAGGCCTGTGCGTGGGTAGTGAATTGGATGATGGTGATTGCTGAGTTGGACTTACAGTTTTAGGTGGTTTCCGAACCACCGGGAAGTGATTATACAGCAGAGAACAGAGTCTCTTTTGCTGGCCAATCGGTCACCCTTACAAAGAGTGCCCAGGAGTTTCGTAGCTTATCTCTGATTGAACAGATACCTGAAAATGGAAAGCACAAATCCAAATCACGCACTATTTCCACATCAAATTCTACTCTAAAGAATTTTCACATCATTACAAGAATTTAAAGTTACTATTCTTTAGACGTCCTATATGTTTTGCTGCTCGCATGAATACTAGCTCAAAATATTAAGTTTAATTCAATTTTTTCACATAATTCAAAATAAATTAAATTACACAACAATCTAAATAAGAACTGCGAATGATAGGATGATAAAATAGATGCCTACATGAGAAAATAAAAAAATTAAAATTAACAACTCCTATTACTTGGCCCCAAAAGGGAATTGAGAACAGAAAGGAAGAATAGTAAAAATTCATGAAAAGCGGTAGTGAGAGACCACCAAGATTAGTAGCAGATAGATCTGTCTACTAACTTTGGGTGTCTCTAACTTCGCCAATCGCCAGAGCCTTGTCGGCCGCAGTCACTGTGGTATCCCACCGTCAAGGGACATCTCAACACTGCCTCCAGTCAAGAGATGAACCAAACCGAGGGCACCCAGGACGTACGTTTCCCAGCCCACACGAGGTGTGGCATCAACACCATTCGAGGACGTAAGGTTGACTTGCCCCCCTTCCGGGAGGGGCCTTGTGGGCCACGCGAGGTGGATACTGCTCCCAACTACAACCCATTAATGGAGGGAAGTAGTGTTGGAGTTGAGAAGCAATCCCTGGGGTACCTCCAGAGATCACCTCTGTCCTGCCAACCAAACAGTATCCCCTAACCACATTTTCTATTAATAAATAATAATTGTTTTAAAAAGCATATATTTTAATATAAATCTCATTTGCTGGGTTTTCTGCAGTACTCCTCTGATACAACAAATAGACATCAAAAGCTATTCTACAAACTGACACCGTAGCAACACAATAGAACCAGTACCGCAAACAATACCCCCCTCCAGCAAACAATACCCCCCTCCCTAAACACCAAAAAGAGAACATCATCAAAATACACCAGAAGAGCAGAACTTCAGATGTAATTCAAGATGGACAAAAAGAGCCTCTCAAAATTCTCCATCGGTTTGTACAGCAGAGAACCCAGTATAAGATTTTATAAATGAAATTCATACAAAAGAGAAAATAATTTTGAATAAATCATAACATTTAAAAAACAATGTTTCCTATCTATATAACAATAAAATATTATTAAAAGTGGAAATTAAATTAAATGTTGATCATTCAATATAATATACTAAGAAAGATGGAGAAGCCCGTGGCCTAGACCTCCCACCCTTCTCGCTTCTTCCTTCTTCTGCCCTTTTCATCCTGTATTTTTATTTATTATTACCATATTTGAATTTTTTAAAGATTAAGCCTTGAAAACTCCACACATGGAGTACAAGACAAGTCAATACCAACAGTATTCTCACATTACATTAGTCACCATCGATAAAATTACAGCAGTTGAAACTTGAAATTATACTTAAATTATAAATCATTATCAACTAGATATATCTTCAATTGTTTGAAGTGGGAGCTGACATTTTTTAACAATGATTGATACAAAGTGTCTAGTAAAATCAATGACAGGAAATACACAATAAAACAAATAAACGAAGTTACAGAGAACTGCATGCCCTACCTAGTAGTGGATTGTACAAACTGTGTTTCAAAATCATGCCTTGAAGTATTAAGACTAGTCAATACAAACAGTATTCACAAATTACAATAGCCACAATCGATAAAATTACAAAAGTTGAGACTTGAAATAATCTGAAAAGGTCACTTGTACTCTATAGAAACTTTATCAACTATATATATTTTCATTGTTTGAATTTAAATAGAAAATGATTTTTTTGCTATTATTAATACATAACGTTTTTTAAATCAATGCCATGAAAAACACAATATAACAAAGAATTGTAACAACATAAATGCATGCCCAATTACAAGTACAATATAAAAAGTTGCTAAAAAATATTTTTTTAATTCCCGACATACTTAGAAAAACGTTCCGGTATAACCCTGAAATCTGCGTTCCAGAATTTGTGCATAATTCCTTCCCCACCAGTAGAAAAGCAAAAAGCAATTATTATTTCAACATTAAACAAAAATTATTGCATTTCAATTCTGATTAAAAGGTTTATAATACCAACGAACTACTGAAACTGTGTATTGGTAGCCTAATCATGTTTACAGAAATTTTCATCAAATTTCCTGCATCAATATGAAAACAATATAATCTTTTGAAGAATATTATTCTATCATTTTCAACAATAATATTTTTTCAAGTAACTGTCCAGCTAGCAGTTTGTCTGGATCATCAAATACCAAGCTTCAAACAAAAATTCTGTTCAGGTAAGCTACCGGTACTACTATATATCTTATCAGTTTTAGTTTTGGAGTTTCCATCCTCTTTGATAGCAATTAGATGAACACTTCTGCTGGCAAACTAGCCTAGAAAACAATCAGAGATAAAATAAATTTTCAAAGCATAAAGTCCACTAAATAGTTTTAAAACAACATAATTTAATTTTTAATTCAAATAATCAAGAATAGTTTAGAATTGGATAGCATTTAAAAAAGCTAAGTCGGATTGGCTGGATTTATTATCTGATTTATTGATGGAGATTCAGAATCATCACTCATGGAAACATTCAATTATTACTGCGTTGAGATATCTGGACAAATCTCAAAATGCAATGCTTGAAACTCAGCACTGGATTAGATATTTGAATTGCTCTGAAACCGAATCTGTTTAGCTATGAAGGCTATTGTGATTCCTTCAGTTATTTGGAATAGATTCTACAAGAAAAGAAAAACAGTTAATTACCTAGTAGATGAAGCTTGAAAAAAGACTGTAGCACGAATGGAGTTGAATCTGTTTGAGAAGTATACCCGAGAAGAAGTGGTGATGACAACAACACAGTGTGGCTGAAACAGACTTGAGCAAGAGTGATTAAATGGGGAAAATTCCTTATTTAACAATAGATAGTATCACATATTTGCACTCCTACCATCTGCAGGCAAGCGCCAATAATCTATCAATAAATAGTATCAAATTTTTTGCACCCCTACATCAGTAGGCAAGCGCCAATAATCTATGAATGAATGATTTCAAATATTTTTGCACCCCTACATTTGTAGGCAAGCGCCAGTAATCTATCAATAAATAGTATCACATATTTTCATTTCCAAGCAAGTATAGGACAGCACCCTTAAACTACCCTTGAATTATTGCTTCCATGCTTGAATGTACCCAAGTGAACTCTATTCTCAGTGAGGTAGAGCTTATGACATTTTCACTGCCAAAGCATTGCCAGAGAGAATGGCATAAACTCTAAGCACAAAGCCAGTAGCTGAAGCTAAAGTGAGAGCCACTTCCCCAAATTTTGAATAATCAATGTCTAATCTAATTTCTTATCACATTCACCGTACATGAATAGGCAAGAGCCAATAATCTATCAATAAATATGGTATCACATATTTTTGCACTCCTACCATCTGTAGGCAAGTGCTAATAATCTATAAATAAACAGTAAAATATATTATTTTGCACTCCTACATCTGTAGGCAAGTGCCAATAATCTATCAATAAAAAGTATCAGATATTTTTGCACTCCTACATCTATAGGCAAGCGCCAATAATCTATCAATAAATAGTATCAAATATTTTTGCACCCCTATGTCTGTAGGCAAGCGCCAATAATCTATCAATAAATAGTATCAAATATTTTTGCACTCCTACATCTATAGGCAAGCGCCAATAAATAGTAGCAAATATTTTTGCACCCCTATGTCTGTAGGCAAGCGCCAATAATCTATCAATAAATAGTATAATATATTTGCACTCCTACATCTGTAGGCAAGCGCCAATAATCTATAAATAAATAGTATCAAATACTTTTGCACTCCTACATCTGTAGGCAAGCGCCAATAATCTATCAATAAATAGTATCAAATACTTTTGCACTCCTACATCTGTAGGCAAGCGCCAATAGTCTATCAATAAATAGTATCAAATATCTTTGCACCCCTACGTCTGTAGGCAAGCGCCAATCATATTTCAATAAATAGTATCAAATATTTTTGCACTCCTACATCTGTAGGCAAGCGCCAATAATCTATCAATAAATAGTATCAAATACTTTTGCACTCCTACATCTGTAGGCAAGCGCCAATAGTCTATCAATAAATAGTATCAAATATTTTTGCACCCCTACGTCTGTAGGCAAGTGCCAATAATCTATCAATAAATAGTATCAAATATTTTTGCACTCCTACATCTGTAGGCAAGCGCCAATAATCTATCAATAAATAGTATCAAATATTTTTGCACTCCTACATCTGTAGGCAAGCGCCAATAATCTATCAATAAATAGTTTTAAATATTTGCATTCCTACCATCTGTAGGCAAGCGCCTCTAAGCAATTGATAAATAGTATCACATATTTCCACTTCCTAGCATGTGTATAAGAGCTCCAGAAAATTTTTTGATTCTTTCAAATCATGATTTGTACTTTTGAAACTGGTATATAAATACCATATAAACTAGTTATATATTTGTTGATTTAGTGCAATTTTATTTTATATTATTCAGATGTATTTTTTATATTTTTATGTTTCTATTTTTGTTGAGGATGATATATAAATGATTTGATTTAGTGAACTCTATTCTCAGTGTGTTGGAGCTTATGGCATTTTCACTGGCAACAGTAAATACGGCATAAGCTCTAAGCACAAAGCCAGTAGCCGAAGCTAAAGTGAGAGCCACTCCCACAATTTTTGCATAATCAATGTCTTATCTAATCTCTTATCACAATTACCAAACATAAAGGTGCTAACACCTGCACTCAACATATGTCGGAGACATCATTACTCCAGGGTTTTCACCTGGCAACCGGCATCTCTTGATCACAGGGTAACACAGTCCATGCACAATGAATGTGACATGAGAATCCTGACAGGGACCTAACAGCAAATCCCTATTTACATTTGTTAGCCTTATATCAACCCACCAGCTGCAATGAAATGTACCACACCATAATAAAATGGTTGTGGCGACTGAGCAGTGCACCCTGTTCTCCTTGTGGAACTAACAAGTAGTCACAAGGCCTTAGCGAGGAGAGAGACTCTCGAAGCATCCGTGAGAGCCACTGAACCCAGCCAAAAAACCATCAAGCGCGATAAGATTATGTCATGGCACAAATCAAGAGCCCGGATAGAAAGTGTGATACATGATTAACAACTGCAAATGCCCTACAACCTAACAAATCTCCATTCACGATTGTTAGCCTCATAACACATCCCACCAGCTACAATAAACAGTACCACTCCATCATAAGACGGACGTATAGCAGCGTTATCTGACAACTGCGGTCATGAACTCTACAAGAGAGACATGGACTCTCAGATGCAGACCCTGCCATCGAAGCCACAAATATGACTTTGTGGCACAATCCAAGAGCATGGTTGAAGAGTGTGGTACTTGACTAACAACTGTAAACCTCCTAGCATATGCAGGAGAATGGTGGGAAACTTCTAACCTAACTGACTATAAAAGCAAGATACATAATACCAAATCTCCAGTTTCACGTCCTGGCCAGTTTGTACTCCACCATCTTGACCTACTGAAGAGGTTACCGTGAAGTTGAGTCTTTTCATATCTCCTTCTTGAAGTAGGTTGAACTGATCAGTCATCCTGTTGAAAAAAAAATAGTTCAGTTAAGCTATTACAAATTTGGAGGTGTGTTGATTGCTTCAATTATATCAAAATATGTGGTGGTGTTACATTGATAAAAGTTTGTAAAGTTGATTGGAAATTGATATGTGCTGGCAATATTCAATTGACTATAGAATGTGTTTGAAGTGATGATGTTGATTAAGATCAAGTATCTTGAGCATTAAACAATGTGTCCTAATATACTGATACTGCATCATATGTTTTGCTGGATATAGTTGAAAACTCAGAAATACTTGTTCTTAAAAATGGAAAGCCATACAAAATAAACCAGTATCAATACGGCTCCAACAATAATTATATTGAAATTTTGATAGGGTAAAACAGCCACTTCATTCATCAAGTATATCAATGAACAATCTCTGCCCTTGAGAATAATGTTGGAGGATACTTGGAATGAATTAAAATTTCCTATTCAATCCCAATAAGACTATCATTAGTATATATTAGAATTAAATGGTGATCCAATGGAATTGAATTTGGAATGAGTCATTTCGATTCACTGGCATGGAAATAACATCATGATCAATTTAATATATGGTTCATGCCTGGTTTCTTAGTCGTTTAGAAAATCATTCAAAAGCTATTGATTCATTAGAGGCCCTAAGGCTTGTTTCACACATACCCAGCAGTTAGGTAACCATTATTGTTTATCCGGTATGATTACATAGTCCCATATAATGCAATGTTCGTACAGCTGGGCAAACAACACCAGCTACCCGACTGCCGGGTGTGTGTGAAACAAGCCTTAGGGCCGCTAATGAATCAATAGCTACTGAATAATTTACTAAACGACTGAGAAACCAAACTTGAAAAAATATTTTACAAACTAGCTTCAAGTTAATAATCTTGCTAACTATATTCAGCAATGCCTGAAACGACGTCAAATAGTGGAACCCAATTTTATAATATCCTAAAAATAATTGTGAAATAATCAAAGAAATTGGTCAATTTGGGTTGCAGCAACATAATTTTGAGAAAATGTTGGATTAGTACAGTAGGCCTATCTATAGTCACTGAACATGTCAAATTGCAAGTGGGATGTGTATATATTTGAGTAGTGAGTAAGTGGAGTTTGAGCAAAAGGACAGAGATTAAAGATAATAATTAAATGAGACTGAAAAACATTTTCTCATTGAAAAGAATATGGATTAATTATCTATAAGGATTGGAATAGTTTGAATCAATTATTGGTAGATCATGGTTCAAATCAGTATGGTAGCTGCTGGCTTGTAAGAAACATTTCTTGAAATCATAAAATTAGATTAGCCCAGTATGCATACAAGTTCTAATAAGAGGTTTATCAATATAGTTACTAGTTACTTGGATGATCATCATGATATAAAAGCTCATTGAAATTCCACTAAGAGGCTACTAGTGTGATAACTAATTTTAATTTGATTATATAATATCACTATCAATTTATAATAATTATAATGTAGGCGACGACCAGTTCTGAACTTATTTTTCAAACAATGAATTATTTCTTTTTTCAGTCAAAAACAATTTAAATTCTCTGCTTTTGATTTTTGAAGGACGTTTCAATTGATGGATAGTTTTAAGATTGACTTTTGAAGCACACTGTCTGGAAAATAATGTCCAAGGGAAAATAGAAGCAATAATAAAAATAAATTCATGAGAAATTTGAAATCAAGCAGCATTGGTAGATTAAAACTAACAAAATGAGAAAATGCATGTTCACTGAGAATGTCCCAATAAAATTTATAAATTCTAATGATCTATAAAATAAATTGGTACTGTAGTCAAGGTCAATGTATAATAATGAATAGCGAGAAGTCTACCTAAAAATAAATAACAATTCTTTCTTGGTTTTTATATTAAAAACTGTAGTTATTAAATAGTTTCTTAGCTTGGCTTTGAAATAAGTTAATAAAGGGGAAAACTAGTAGAGTTTACCCTACCCGAGTATTGAAACATAGTTATTGAATTAGAGTTGGTAACTGAAAATGACTAGACAGATTTCAAAGAGTTAGTGATGATGAACTTTTTAGGTTAAATTTT
Organism: Conomelus anceps; assembly: GCA_948455865.1. NCBI lineage: Eukaryota > Metazoa > Arthropoda > Insecta > Hemiptera > Delphacidae > Conomelus > Conomelus anceps. The sequence goes on from OX418219.1 coordinate 5,600,163, forward strand.
AGCCATTTCATTTTAGTTATTTCTCACTTCAAAATAATGGAGCAAAGCTATGCAATTAAGAAACTATGGTATTTAAGGGTGTCTTAAAATAGACTAAATTGCAAAAATTGATATGAAACTGCTTACCTTGTGAAAGATATCCAGAATTGATTTTCCATTTATTCATCACTAAATCATTTGAGCACTTCAGTATTTAATCAGTAGGCACTGTTTAAATAGCAAATTTAAGGTAACATTCCAGTGATGTGTGTTGAAAAATCTACTGGAGCACAAAACAGCTCTTCTCTCTATCAGTGCTAGACATCAACTGATGAAGGTTTGAGGTTTGATGATGGAGGAAGAAAATGGAGGCAGTCAGCTGATTATGAAAGCATGTAACTGGTAGCAATGCCAACTTGATTATCATGTGGTTCTAGTTGGTAATACTGGGACTGTTTTTGTTTACAGGAGACCGAATCAAAGTGGACCTGGTTCATCAGCTGATGTTACCATATTAACGCTCTCAAATCGACAATATTGTCCTAATCGACAATAACTATAATAATTATTGTACTTTTTAAAACTATATATTTTTGGATTTTCAAAATTTTTCTTAGAAAAATAACAGTTTTAGATCAAATAGTATTGTTACTAGTAATACAGTCGTCGCCCTTCCACTTCTTGATTGCCCATTTTGTGCCAAAAGCGTTTTCAAGCCCCCCCCCCCCCCCCCACCAAACAATTTGTAAAATCAGGTTGAAAAGTAGATTATTGGTTGAGTTTATGGGAGCCTTCTCATTTACTGGTAAATGTTACTGGTGGAGTCTGATTGGTCTATTCAAATTCTTCAACATCTTTGAATTTTAATAGACCAGACGACAGGGAAGTGATAGCCGTGAGCCGAAGCAGGTATCTGTTCAATCAGATAGGGATAAGCTGCGTTCTACTGGGCACTCTTTGTAAGGGTGACCGATTAGATCGGCCAGCAAAAAAGACACTGTTCTCTGCTGTAAAATCACTTCCCGGTGGTTCTGAACCCACCGAAAACTGGTTAAGTGGTAGATTGGACATAACTGTCCAAACTTCGCCACGTCAACAAATAAAAAAGTCATTCTATTCTAAAACTGTAGGTCCAGCTCATCAATCATCATCATCATCATCATTCAACTCATTACCCACACACAGGTCTCAGACCTATGTGGGCTTCATCCTCCAAAAAATGACACTGGTAACATTTACTGGTTTTGAAATCTTGAAATTTGGTATACATGACGAACTGCGCATATTACTAATAATAATTACAGTATTTGACTTTATGAATAATTGCACGACTATGAAGTCAAATATTTGAGTAGAAAATTAAAATATTTTACTCACTGAGCACTGCAGTGGCGGCCGGCAATCAAAAATTTTGGTGAAGGACTCTTATATTAAATTATTCCACAGAAATTAAATTATTTTTTAATATTTGGATTTTCTCTTAGTGTTGGAGACACATTTCGACCATTATGCTAGAAATGGGTGATCATATAGGGAGGTCGGCAGGATGGCTGTAGTATATTCGTCATTGAATTGGAAGTAATTTTATTTATGATGTTGAAGAGCCATCTTGTTTCCACTACTATGTAATATGTAATATAAACTTAAAAAAACCACTTTTAAATGGAAATTAACTCACGTTATGGCGTGACGGCCGTTTCGCTCTGTTGTCTAGAGCATCGTCAGACAACCCACAGTACACTGACTTAAGGTATGAGTTTGAGGGTTATGTATGTTGGAATGGTGCTGGGGTGGGGGGATGAGTAGGCGGGAGGTTTGAAATTGAGATTATTTTGTCAAATAGAGTGTGTGAGAAGAAGTTAAGTTGATCATTTAAAATGTTGTCAGGTTCCTGCTTTGCATGTTTGTAAATCTCATATTGTTCTAAAACATTGAGTTTATGGCTTTTGTGAGTGAATAAGTGTAGTGTGTCTAAATTAGTGTCAATGTCTGTATAACTGTGGCCTGTTGAAATGATGTGTTCTGCAAAAGTGGAATGTGTGTTTGGGTGTGAGATGGCTCTTGTGTGTTCTTTGAATCTAGTGGTGAATGTCCTGCCAGTTTGTCCTATATAGAACTTGTTGCAGTCATCACATTTCAATTTGTAAATTCCAGATCTGTTGTACTTGTTTTGAGATGTTGTCTGAAAATGCAGGTGTTTTTTGAGTGAATTATTTGTTCTGTAAGCTATTTTATGAGTTTCCTGAATGAAGCTGCTATTTTATGAGTTTTTTTTTTGTTGAGGTAGGTAAGTGTGATGAATGTATGGGGGTTGTCATTCTGTTTGTTGCTGGTGTGAGTGATTGGTTTTGTTGATATTCTGTGCAGTAGTTTGTCTATTAGTGTGTGTTTGTAACCATTCTGTTGTGCTATGTATTTTATAGTATTCAATTCTGTAACATAGGTGGTAGAAGTAATCACAAACTCATTGTAATTGATGAAATACATTTTATTAAAAGAACGAATAGTGTAAGTAAACTCATTACATCATGAAAATTCAATCGACAATAGAGACATAGTACAGTAGGCGTTGTCTCTCTGGTGTGGCACAGTCTTGCCAACTGCATAAAATAAAACTAAAATTCATGTTGTACAAGGATATATGACACCTCCCCCCATAATGAAACCTAGGGTGAATACCTTTCAGGAGGTTTTCTGAACCTAACAGGTCTAGCCTGTGGCGTATGGTAAATAGTATCTGTCACAATCGGTAATTTTGTGGAAACTGGCGTTGAATGTAAAACATTCTTGAAAGAATTAGAAAAGAAAGTAGAATCATCAACATCATTGCTTGTAATAGCTTTCGATTGTTCAGAAAGTACTGTTGATTTAGGCACAATTACATCAGTATCATAATGAACATTAGGTATATCAGTTGAAAAATCCTTTAAATTAATTTTACAATCCTTCATTTGATTAGCATGTCTCCTAATAGAAAGATTATCATCAGTAATGATATTGAACATAGAAGAACCAATTTTATCAGCTACAATACCTGTATTCCATTTACCCTTATTATTGTAAATTCGGTACATAACTCTATCATTGATATTGAAACATTTATCTTTTTATTGTCTGTTTTTGCATTTCCTTTCTTTGAGTATCTAACACTTTGTCAGTAATATTGGGTAGCATCAAATCTAGTCTAGTTCGAATATTTCTTTTCATGAGTAAATTACATGGACTTTCACCAGTAGTAGCGTGTGGTGCTTTTCTGTAGTTCATTAAAAAATTATTTAATTTGAACCGTAAAGTAGAATTTACAATCATACCTTCGCAACATTTAATTAATCCTGACTTCACAGTTTGTACAAAACGTTCTGCCTGACCATTGGATGCAGGAAAGAAAGGAGCACTGGTAATATGCTTTATACCATTATTAGTACAAAAGGTTTGAAATTCACTAGAGGTAAACTGAGTACCATTATCTGATACTAGTGTAACTGGTAAACCAAATCTAGCAAAACATTCACGCAAATTTTCAACTGTTTCTTTGCTTGAAAGAGTTTTCATTATGTAAGTTTCAACCCACTTACTGTAACTATCAACAATTATTAACAGCCATAATCCTGGAGAAGGATTAGCAAAATCTATATGTAATCTTTGCCATGGTCCTGAAGGAAATTGCCATGGATGTAAATTCACATTAGACTGTTGTCTAGAATGACGCACACAATGTATACAATTCTTTGTAACAAGCTCAATATCAGAATCAATATTTGGCCAATAGACATAACTTCGTGCAAGGCCTTTCATTTTTACAATTCCTAAGTGTCCTTGGTGTAGTTCCTCAAGTACTTTAGATTGTAAAGATTTTGGAATCATAACTCGTAAGCCTTTCATAATACAACCTTGTTCAACTGAATATTCAGCAATATTGTTTGTATTTTCACCATTTTCAGTACCTAAAATTTGTCGAAGTAATTTACACATATCTGGATCTTTTCTAGTTTCATGAGCTATTTGTTCCCTTGTAACCGGTAAAATATTAATTTGATTCATTTGTACAATTTGAACCTCATCAATAGTATTGTCATTAACCATTTCCATAGGAAATCTTGAGCAAAAATCAGCACTCATATGTTCAGTGGTCTTACGGTATTGTATGGTGTAATCAAAACCTTGTAAAAATAATGAATAATGTAATAAACGTGTAGCACTGATGGATGGAGTAGCAGCATGAGCATTTAAGATGCTTTGTAATGGTTTGTGGTCAGTCAGTAAAGTAAAATGACAACCAAACAAGTAATTGAAAAATTTCTTAACTCCCCAATAAATTGACAATGCTTCCTTGTCTATCTGGGAATAATTTCGCTCAGCTGCAGTGAGACATCTACTAGCAAAAATTATGGGCCTTTCCACACCTTTTTCATCTAAACATGAAAGAACCGCACCAATAGCATATTTACTAGCATCAGTAGCAACAATTATAGGTTTAGTGACATCAAAATCCGCAAGAGTAAGTTTTGTTTCAATATCTTTCTTAATTGTTTGAAATGCAGTTTCACACTCTTGTGACCACGAAAAAACAACATTTTTCCTGAGTAAGTTGTATAAAGGTGAGAGAGAATTAGCCATGCCCTGTATAAACCTTGAGTAATATGTAACAAACCCTAGAAAAGATTTCAACTCTGATACATTTGTAGGACGTTTTGCATTCTTAACAGCTGCAATCTTATCATCAGTTTTATGTATGCAATCTTTGTCAATTTTAAACCCTAAATAAGTGATTTCAGATTTCAGTACTTCACATTTTTCCCATTTAAGTCTAATACCATTTTCACGGCACATACTAAAAAACATATTTTAAAACAAAAAAAGAAACCGACTTCAGTGAAATGATTAAATACTCACGTACAAAAAAGTTTAAAATAAAGTATTTACTTTAAACTGAGAAAATTTTAAATTTCATACAAGTAATCTTTTGAAGTTGGTGCCAAATATTTTATGTAGTTGATAAGAAATTCTATCTAATATCAAAACTAACAATGTATTTTTATGGAGGATGAAGCCCACATAGGTCTGAGACCTTTGCATGGGTAATGAATTGGATGATGGAGATTGTTGAGTTGGACCTACAGTTTTAGGTGGGTTCCGAACCACCGGGAAGTGATTTTCAGCAGAGAATATTGCCTTTTTTGCTGGCCAATCTAATCGGTCACCGTTACAAACAGGACCTACGAGAACGCAGCTTATCTATCTGATTGAACAGATACCTGCTACGGCTCGCGGCTATCACTTCCCTCTAAAATCTATTGTTAAATCTATCTCTCTAAACCCCACATAGAAGTTTTTGGGATGAGGAAACAGAAAACCTTTCAATTATTTCTTTGTTAGAAATAGACTCAAGTACATCTGCACAAGTTCCTGCACAAATCCTAAACATTATTATTTTAGCTAACTCATATTCAATTGTATAATAATAATAATAATAATTATAAATATATTTTCATTAATTGACATTCTATCTGGTGACTTCTTAGTATATTTTTTAATGTTGTCACGTTAAACACGGTTTCAATCAACTTTACGACCCCCCCCCCAAAACGTTTCTTGGAACCACCCCCAAGAATTTCAATGACGCAGTCTGCGCCATAGCCCCCCCCCTGTGGGCACCCCTGTTATTAATATACGGTAAGCCAAAAGTGAAAAAAGCGGTATAGATAATTATTATATTATTATACCAAACAACAAAATTACTTTATTGGAATAAGATATTAACTTGAAAAAATAGTAATAAGAAACAAAATTGTGACAAAATTCAAACTCTTCAGATAGATTTTTTAATAAATGCCCCTTCCCCCTCATAAGCTGGACTAAAATGACGCCCTTGCTTAGACCTAGTTTTTTGATATGAAGGTTTTTGCGTTTTATTCCCATGATTTTTTTTGGAGGATGAAGCCCACATAGGACTGAGGCCTGTGCGTGGGTAGTGAATTGGATGATGGTGATTGCTGAGTTGGACTTACAGTTTTAGGTGGTTTCCGAACCACCGGGAAGTGATTATACAGCAGAGAACAGAGTCTCTTTTGCTGGCCAATCGGTCACCCTTACAAAGAGTGCCCAGGAGTTTCGTAGCTTATCTCTGATTGAACAGATACCTGAAAATGGAAAGCACAAATCCAAATCACGCACTATTTCCACATCAAATTCTACTCTAAAGAATTTTCACATCATTACAAGAATTTAAAGTTACTATTCTTTAGACGTCCTATATGTTTTGCTGCTCGCATGAATACTAGCTCAAAATATTAAGTTTGATTCAATTTTTTCACATAATTCAAAATAAATTAAATTACACAACAATCTAAATAAGAACTGCGAATGATAGGATGATAAAATAGATGCCTACATGAGAAAATAAAAAAATTAAAATTAACAACTCCTATTACTTGGCCCCAAAAGGGAATTGAGAACAGAAAGGAAGAATAGTAAAAATTCATGAAAAGCGGTAGTGAGAGACCACCAAGATTAGTAGCAGATAGATCTGTCTACTAACTTTGGGTGTCTCTAACTTCGCCAATCGCCAGAGCCTTGTCGGCCGCAGTCACTGTGGTATCCCACCGTCAAGGGACATCTCAACACTGCCTCCAGTCAAGAGATGAACCAAACCGAGGGCACCCAGGACGTACGTTTCCCAGCCCACACGAGGTGTGGCATCAACACCATTCGAGGACGTAAGGTTGACTTGCCCCCCTTCCGGGAGGGGCCTTGTGGGCCACGCGAGGTGGATACTGCTCCCAACTACAACCCATTAATGGAGGGAAGTAGTGTTGGAGTTGAGAAGCAATCCCTGGGGTACCTCCAGAGATCACCTCTGTCCTGCCAACCAAACAGTATCCCCTAACCACATTTTCTATTAATAAATAATAATTGTTTTAAAAAGCATATATTTTAATATAAATCTCATTTGCTGGGTTTTCTGCAGTACTCCTCTGATACAACAAATAGACATCAAAAGCTATTCTACAAACTGACACCGTAGCAACACAATAGAACCAGTACCGCAAACAATACCCCCCTCCAGCAAACAATACCCCCCTCCCTAAACACCAAAAAGAGAACATCATCAAAATACACCAGAAGAGCAGAACTTCAGATGTAATTCAAGATGGACAAAAAGAGCCTCTCAAAATTCTCCATCGGTTTGTACAGCAGAGAACCCAGTATAAGATTTTATAAATGAAATTCATACAAAAGAGAAAATAATTTTGAATAAATCATAACATTTAAAAAACAATGTTTCCTATCTATATAACAATAAAATATTATTAAAAGTGGAAATTAAATTAAATGTTGATCATTCAATATAATATACTAAGAAAGATGGAGAAGCCCGTGGCCTAGACCTCCCACCCTTCTCGCTTCTTCCTTCTTCTGCCCTTTTCATCCTGTATTTTTATTTATTATTACCGTATTTGAATTTTTTAAAGATTAAGCCTTGAAAACTCCACACATGGAGTACAAGACAAGTCAATACCAACAGTATTCTCACATTACATTAGTCACCATCGATAAAATTACAGCAGTTGAAACTTGAAATTATACTTAAATTATAAATCATTATCAACTAGATATATCTTCAATTGTTTGAAGTGGGAGCTGACATTTTTTAACAATGATTGATACAAAGTGTCTAGTAAAATCAATGACAGGAAATACACAATAAAACAAATAAACGAAGTTACAGAGAACTGCATGCCCTACCTAGTAGTGGATTGTACAAACTGTGTTTCAAAATCATGCCTTGAAGTATTAAGACTAGTCAATACAAACAGTATTCACAAATTACAATAGCCACAATCGATAAAATTACAAAAGTTGAGACTTGAAATAATCTGAAAAGGTCACTTGTACTCTATAGAAACTTTATCAACTATATATATTTTCATTGTTTGAATTTAAATAGAAAATGATTTTTTTGCTATTATTAATACATAACGTTTTTTAAATCAATGCCATGAAAAACACAATATAACAAAGAATTGTAACAACATAAATGCATGCCCAATTACAAGTACAATATAAAAAGTTGCTAAAAAATATTTTTTTAATTCCCGACATACTTAGAAAAACGTTCCGGTATAACCCTGAAATCTGCGTTCCAGAATTTGTGCATAATTCCTTCCCCACCAGTAGAAAAGCAAAAAGCAATTATTATTTCAACATTAAACAAAAATTATTGCATTTCAATTCTGATTAAAAGGTTTATAATACCAACGAACTACTGAAACTGTGTATTGGTAGCCTAATCATGTTTACAGAAATTTTCATCAAATTTCCTGCATCAATATGAAAACAATATAATCTTTTGAAGAATATTATTCTATCATTTTCAACAATAATATTTTTTCAAGTAACTGTCCAGCTAGCAGTTTGTCTGGATCATCAAATACCAAGCTTCAAACAAAAATTCTGTTCAGGTAAGCTACCGGTACTACTATATATCTTATCAGTTTTAGTTTTGGAGTTTCCATCCTCTTTGATAGCAATTAGATGAACACTTCTGCTGGCAAACTAGCCTAGAAAACAATCAGAGATAAAATAAATTTTCAAAGCATAAAGTCCACTAAATAGTTTTAAAACAACATAATTTAATTTTTAATTCAAATAATCAAGAATAGTTTAGAATTGGATAGCATTTAAAAAAGCTAAGTCGGATTGGCTGGATTTATTATCTGATTTATTGATGGAGATTCAGAATCATCACTCATGGAAACATTCAATTATTACTGCGTTGAGATATCTGGACAAATCTCAAAATGCAATGCTTGAAACTCAGCACTGGATTAGATATTTGAATTGCTCTGAAACCGAATCTGTTTAGCTATGAAGGCTATTGTGATTCCTTCAGTTATTTGGAATAGATTCTACAAGAAAAGAAAAACAGTTAATTACCTAGTAGATGAAGCTTGAAAAAAGACTGTAGCACGAATGGAGTTGAATCTGTTTGAGAAGTATACCCGAGAAGAAGTGGTGATGACAACAACACAGTGTGGCTGAAACAGACTTGAGCAAGAGTGATTAAATGGGGAAAATTCCTTATTTAACAATAGATAGTATCACATATTTGCACTCCTACCATCTGCAGGCAAGCGCCAATAATCTATCAATAAATAGTATCAAATTTTTTGCACCCCTACATCAGTAGGCAAGCGCCAATAATCTATGAATGAATGATTTCAAATATTTTTGCACCCCTACATTTGTAGGCAAGCGCCAGTAATCTATCAATAAATAGTATCACATATTTTCATTTCCAAGCAAGTATAGGACAGCACCCTTAAACTACCCTTGAATTATTGCTTCCATGCTTGAATGTACCCAAGTGAACTCTATTCTCAGTGAGGTAGAGCTTATGACATTTTCACTGCCAAAGCATTGCCAGAGAGAATGGCATAAACTCTAAGCACAAAGCCAGTAGCTGAAGCTAAAGTGAGAGCCACTTCCCCAAATTTTGAATAATCAATGTCTAATCTAATTTCTTATCACATTCACCGTACATGAATAGGCAAGAGCCAATAATCTATCAATAAATATGGTATCACATATTTTTGCACTCCTACCATCTGTAGGCAAGTGCTAATAATCTATAAATAAACAGTAAAATATATTATTTTGCACTCCTACATCTGTAGGCAAGTGCCAATAATCTATCAATAAAAAGTATCAGATATTTTTGCACTCCTACATCTATAGGCAAGCGCCAATAATCTATCAATAAATAGTATCAAATATTTTTGCACCCCTATGTCTGTAGGCAAGCGCCAATAATCTATCAATAAATAGTATCAAATATTTTTGCACTCCTACATCTATAGGCAAGCGCCAATAAATAGTAGCAAATATTTTTGCACCCCTATGTCTGTAGGCAAGCGCCAATAATCTATCAATAAATAGTATAATATATTTGCACTCCTACATCTGTAGGCAAGCGCCAATAATCTATAAATAAATAGTATCAAATACTTTTGCACTCCTACATCTGTAGGCAAGCGCCAATAATCTATCAATAAATAGTATCAAATACTTTTGCACTCCTACATCTGTAGGCAAGCGCCAATAGTCTATCAATAAATAGTATCAAATATCTTTGCACCCCTACGTCTGTAGGCAAGCGCCAATCATATTTCAATAAATAGTATCAAATATTTTTGCACTCCTACATCTGTAGGCAAGCGCCAATAATCTATCAATAAATAGTATCAAATACTTTTGCACTCCTACATCTGTAGGCAAGCGCCAATAGTCTATCAATAAATAGTATCAAATATTTTTGCACCCCTACGTCTGTAGGCAAGTGCCAATAATCTATCAATAAATAGTATCAAATATTTTTGCACTCCTACATCTGTAGGCAAGCGCCAATAATCTATCAATAAATAGTATCAAATACTTTTGCACTCCTACATCTGTAGGCAAGCGCCAATAATCTATCAATAAATAGTTTTAAATATTTGCATTCCTACCATCTGTAGGCAAGCGCCTCTAAGCAATTGATAAATAGTATCACATATTTCCACTTCCTAGCATGTGTATAAGAGCCCCAGAAAATTTTTTGATTCTTTCAAATCATGATTTGTACTTTTGAAACTGGTATATAAATACCATATAAACTAGTTATATATTTGTTGATTTAGTGCAATTTTATTTTATATTATTCAGATGTATTTTTTATATTTTTATGTTTCTATTTTTGTTGAGGATGATATATAAATGATTTGATTTAGTGAACTCTATTCTCAGTGTGTTGGAGCTTATGGCATTTTCACTGGCAACAGTAAATACGGCATAAGCTCTAAGCACAAAGCCAGTAGCCGAAGCTAAAGTGAGAGCCACTCCCACAATTTTTGCATAATCAATGTCTTATCTAATCTCTTATCACAATTACCAAACATAAAGGTGCTAACACCTGCACTCAACATATGTCGGAGACATCATTACTCCAGGGTTTTCACCTGGCAACCGGCATCTCTTGATCACAGGGTAACACAGTCCATGCACAATGAATGTGACATGAGAATCCTGACAGGGACCTAACAGCAAATCCCTATTTACATTTGTTAGCCTTATATCAACCCACCAGCTGCAATGAAATGTACCACACCATAATAAAATGGTTGTGGCGACTGAGCAGTGCACCCTGTTCTCCTTGTGGAACTAACAAGTAGTCACAAGGCCTTAGCGAGGAGAGAGACTCTCGAAGCATCCGTGAGAGCCACTGAACCCAGCCAAAAAACCATCAAGCGCGATAAGATTATGTCATGGCACAAATCAAGAGCCCAGATAGAAAGTGTGATACATGATTAACAACTGCAAATGCCCTACAACCTAACAAATCTCCATTCACGATTGTTAGCCTCATAACACATCCCACCAGCTACAATAAACAGTACCACTCCATCATAAGACGGACGTATAGCAGCGTTATCTGACAACTGCGGTCATGAACTCTACAAGAGAGACATGGACTCTCAGATGCAGACCCTGCCATCGAAGCCACAAATATGACTTTGTGGCACAATCCAAGAGCATGGTTGAAGAGTGTGGTACTTGACTAACAACTGTAAACCTCCTAGCATATGCAGGAGAATGGTGGGAAACTTCTAACCTAACTGACTATAAAAGCAAGATACATAATACCAAATCTCCAGTTTCACGTCCTGGCCAGTTTGTACTCCACCATCTTGACCTACTGAAGAGGTTACCGTGAAGTTGAGTCTTTTCATATCTCCTTCTTGAAGTAGGTTGAACTGATCAGTCATCCTGTTGAAAAAAAAATAGTTCAGTTAAGCTATTACAAATTTGGAGGTGTGTTGATTGCTTCAATTATATCAAAATATGTGGTGGTGTTACATTGATAAAAGTTTGTAAAGTTGATTGGAAATTGATATGTGCTGGCAATATTCAATTGACTATAGAATGTGTTTGAAGTGATGATGTTGATTAAGATCAAGTATCTTGAGCATTAAACAATGTGTCCTAATATACTGATACTGCATCATATGTTTTGCTGGATATAGTTGAAAACTCAGAAATACTTGTTCTTAAAAATGGAAAGCCATACAAAATAAACCAGTATCAATACGGCTCCAACAATAATTATATTGAAATTTTGATAGGGTAAAACAGCCACTTCATTCATCAAGTATATCAATGAACAATCTCTGCCCTTGAGAATAATGTTGGAGGATACTTGGAATGAATTAAAATTTCCTATTCAATCCCAATAAGACTATCATTAGTATATATTAGAATTAAATGGTGATCCAATGGAATTGAATTTGGAATGAGTCATTTCGATTCACTGGCATGGAAATAACATCATGATCAATTTAATATATGGTTCATGCCTGGTTTCTTAGTCGTTTAGAAAATCATTCAAAAGCTATTGATTCATTAGAGGCCCTAAGGCTTGTTTCACACATACCCAGCAGTTAGGTAACCATTATTGTTTATCCGGTATGATTACATAGTCCCATATAATGCAATGTTCGTACAGCTGGGCAAACAACACCAGCTACCCGACTGCCGGGTGTGTGTGAAACAAGCCTTAGGGCCGCTAATGAATCAATAGCTACTGAATAATTTACTAAACGACTGAGAAACCAAACTTGAAAAAATATTTTACAAACTAGCTTCAAGTTAATAATCTTGCTAACTATATTCAGCAATGCCTGAAACGACGTCAAATAGTGGAACCCAATTTTATAATATCCTAAAAATAATTGTGAAATAATCAAAGAAATTGGTCAATTTGGGTTGCAGCAACATAATTTTGAGAAAATGTTGGATTAGTACAGTAGGCCTATCTATAGTCACTGAACATGTCAAATTGCAAGTGGGATGTGTATATATTTGAGTAGTGAGTAAGTGGAGTTTGAGCAAAAGGACAGAGATTAAAGATAATAATTAAATGAGACTGAAAAACATTTTCTCATTGAAAAGAATATGGATTAATTATCTATAAGGATTGGAATAGTTTGAATCAATTATTGGTAGATCATGGTTCAAATCAGTACGGTAGCTGCTGGCTTGTAAGAAACATTTCTTGAAATCATAAAATTAGATTAGCCCAGTATGCATACAAGTTCTAATAAGAGGTTTATCAATATAGTTACTAGTTACTTGGATGATCATCATGATATAAAAGCTCATTGAAATTCCACTAAGAGGCTACTAGTGTGATAACTAATTTTAATTTGATTATATAATATCACTATCAATTTATAATAATTATAATGTAGGCGACGACCAGTTCTGAACTTATTTTTCAAACAATGAATTATTTCTTTTTTCAGTCAAAAACAATTTAAATTCTCTGCTTTTGATTTTTGAAGGACGTTTCAATTGATGGATAGTTTTAAGATTGACTTTTGAAGCACACTGTCTGGAAAATAATGTCCAAGGGAAAATAGAAGCAATAATAAAAATAAATTCATGAGAAATTTGAAATCAAGCAGCATTGGTAGATTAAAACTAACAAAATGAGAAAATGCATGTTCACTGAGAATGTCCCAATAAAATTTATAAATTCTAATGATCTATAAAATAAATTGGTACTGTAGTCAAGGTCAATGTATAATAATGAATAGCGAGAAGTCTACCTAAAAATAAATAACAATTCTTTCTTGGTTTTTATATTAAAAACTGTAGTTATTAAATAGTTTCTTAGCTTGGCTTTGAAATAAGTTAATAAAGGGGAAAACTAGTAGAGTTTACCCTACCCGAGTATTGAAACATAGTTATTGAATTAGAGTTGGTAACTGAAAATGACTAGACAGATTTCAAAGAGTTAGTGATGATGAACTTTTTAGGTTAAATTTTAGCCATTTCATTTTAGTTATTTCTCACTTCAAAATAATGGAGCAAAGCTATGCAATTAAGAAACTATGGTATTTAAGGGTGTCTTAAAATAGACTAAATTGCAAAAATTGATATGAAACTGCTTACCTTGTGAAAGATATCCAGAATTGATTTTCCATTTATTCATCACTAAATCATTTGAGCACTTCAGTATTTAATCAGTAGGCACTGTTTAAATAGCAAATTTAAGGTAACATTCCAGTGATGTGTGTTGAAAAATCTACTGGAGCACAAAACAGCTCTTCTCTCTATCAGTGCTAGACATCAACTGATGAAGGTTTGAGGTTTGATGATGGAGGAAGAAAATGGAGGCAGTCAGCTGATTATGAAAGCCTGTAACTGGTAGCAATGCCAACTTGATTATCATGTGGTTCTAGTTGGTATTACTGGGACTGTTTTTGTTTACAGGAGACCGAATCAAAGTGGACCTGGTTCATCAGCTGATGTTACCATATTAACGCTCTCAAATCGACAATATTGTCCTAATCGACAATAACTATAATAATTATTGTACTTTTTAAAACTATATATTTTTGGATTTTCAAAATTTTTCTTAGAAAAATAACAGTTTTAGATCAAATAGTATTGTTACTAGTAATACAGTCGTCGCCCTTCCACTTCTTGATTGCCCATTTTGTGCCAAAAGCGTTTTCAAGCCCCCCCCCCCCCCCACCAAACAATTTGTAAAATCAGGTTGAAAAGTAGATTATTGGTTGAGTTTATGGGAGCCTTCTCATTTACTGGTAAATGTTACTGGTGGAGTCTGATTGGTCTATTCAAATTCTTCAACATCTTTGAATTTTAATAGACCAGACGACAGGGAAGTGATAGCCGTGAGCCGAAGCAGGTATCTGTTCAATCAGATAGGGATAAGCTGCGTTCTACTGGGCACTCTTTGTAAGGGTGACCGATTAGATCGGCCAGCAAAAAAGACACTGTTCTCTGCTGTAAAATCACTTCCCGGTGGTTCTGAACCCACCGAAAACTGGTTAAGTGGTAGATTGGACATAACTGTCCAAACTTCGCCACGTCAACAAATAAAAAAGTCATTCTATTCTAAAACTGTAGGTCCAGCTCATCAATCATCATCATCATCATCATTCAACTCATTACCCACACACAGGTCTCAGACCTATGTGGGCTTCATCCTCCAAAAAATGACACTGGTAACATTTACTGGTTTTGAAATCTTGAAATTTGGTATACATGACGAACTGCGCATATTACTAATAATAATTACAGTATTTGACTTTATGAATAATTGCACGACTATGAAGTCAAATATTTGAGTAGAAAATTAAAATATTTTACTCACTGAGCACTGCAGTGGCGGCCGGCAATCAAAAATTTTGGTGAAGGACTCTTATATTAAATTATTCCACAGAAATTAAATTATTTTTTAATATTTGGATTTTCTCTTAGTGTTGGAGACACATTTCGACCATTATGCTAGAAATGGGTGATCATATAGGGAGGTCGGCAGGATGGCTGTAGTATATTCGTCATTGAATTGGAAGTAATTTTATTTATGATGTTGAAGAGCCATCTTGTTTCCACTAATATGTAATATAAACTTAAAAAAACCACTTTTAAATGGAAATTAACTCACGTTATGGCGTGACGGCCGTTTCGCTCTGTTGTCTAGAGCATCGTCAGACAACCCACAGTACACTGACTTAAGGTATGAGTTTGAGGGTTATGTATGTTGGAATGGTGCTGGGGTGGGGGGATGAGTAGGCGGGAGGTTTGAAATTGAGATTATTTTGTCAAATAGAGTGTGTGAGAAGAAGTTAAGTTGATCATTTAAAATGTTGTCAGGTTCCTGCTTTGCATGTTTGTAAATCTCATATTGTTCTAAAACATTGAGTTTATGGCTTTTGTGAGTGAATAAGTGTAGTGTGTCTAAATTAGTGTCAATGTCTGTATAACTGTGGCCTGTTGAAATGATGTGTTCTGCAAAAGTGGAATGTGTGTTTGGGTGTGAGATGGCTCTTGTGTGTTCTTTGAATCTAGTGGTGAATGTCCTGCCAGTTTGTCCTATATAGAACTTGTTGCAGTCATCACATTTCAATTTGTAAATTCCAGATCTGTTGTACTTGTTTTGAGATGTTGTCTGAAAATGCAGGTGTTTTTTGAGTGAATTATTTGTTCTGTAAGCTATTTTATGAGTTTCCTGAATGAAGCTGCTATTTTATGAGTTTTTTTTTGTTGAGGTAGGTAAGTGTGATGAATGTATGGGGGTTGTCATTCTGTTTGTTGCTGGTGTGAGTGATTGGTTTTGTTGATATTCTGTGCAGTAGTTTGTCTATTAGTGTGTGTTTGTAACCATTCTGTTGTGCTATGTATTTTATAGTATTCAATTCTGTAACATAGGTGGTAGAAGTAATCACAAACTCATTGTAATTGATGAAATACATTTTATTAAAAGAACGAATAGTGTAAGTAAACTCATTACATCATGAAAATTCAATCGACAATAGAGACATAGTACAGTAGGCGTTGTCTCTCTGGTGTGGCACAGTCTTGCCAACTGCATAAAATAAAACTAAAATTCATGTTGTACAAGGATATATGACACCTCCCCCCGTAATGAAACCTAGGGTGAATACCTTTCAGGAGGTTTTCTGAACCTAACAGGTCTAGCCTGTGGCGTATGGTAAATAGTATCTGTCACAATCGGTAATTTTGTGGAAACTGGCGTTGAATGTAAAACATTCTTGAAAGAATTAGAAAAGAAAGTAGAATCATCAACATCATTGCTTGTAATAGCTTTCGATTGTTCAGAAAGTACTGTTGATTTAGGCACAATTACATCAGTATCATAATGAACATTAGGTATATCAGTTGAAAAATCCTTTAAATTAATTTTACAATCCTTCATTTGATTAGCATGTCTCCTAATAGAAAAATTATCATCAGTAATGATATTGTACATAGAAGAACCAATTTTATCAGCTACAATACCTGTATTCCATTTACCCTTATTATTGTAAATTCGGTACATAACTCTATCATTGATATTGAAACATTTATCTTTTTATTGTCTGTTTTTGCATTTCCTTTCTTTGAGTATCTAACACTTTGTCAGTAATATTGGGTAGCATCAAATCTAGTCTAGTTCGAATATTTCTTTTCATGAGTAAATTACATGGACTTTCACCAGTAGTAGCGTGTGGTGCTTTTCTGTAGTTCATTAAAAAATTATTTAATTTGAACCGTAAAGTAGAATTTACAATCATACCTTCGCAACATTTAATTAATCCTGACTTCACAGTTTGTACAAAACGTTCTGCCTGACCATTGGATGCAGGAAAGAAAGGAGCACTGGTAATATGCTTTATACCATTATTAGTACAAAAGGTTTGAAATTCACTAGAGGTAAACTGAGTACCATTATCTGATACTAGTGTAACTGGTAAACCAAATCTAGCAAAACATTCACGCAAATTTTCAACTGTTTCTTTGCTTGAAAGAGTTTTCATTATGTAAGTTTCAACCCACTTACTGTAACTATCAACAATTATTAACAGCCATAATCCTGGAGAAGGATTAGCAAAATCTATATGTAATCTTTGCCATGGTCCTGAAGGAAATTGCCATGGATGTAAATTCACATTAGACTGTTGTCTAGAATGACGCACACAATGTATACAATTCTTTGTAACAAGCTCAATATCAGAATCAATATTTGGCCAATAGACATAACTTCGTGCAAGGCCTTTCATTTTTACAATTCCTAAGTGTCCTTGGTGTAGTTCCTCAAGTACTTTAGATTGTAAAGATTTTGGAATCATAACTCGTAAGCCTTTCATAATACAACCTTGTTCAACTGAATATTCAGCAATATTGTTTGTATTTTCACCATTTTCAGTACCTAAAATTTGTCGAAGTAATTTACACATATCTGGATCTTTTCTAGTTTCATGAGCTATTTGTTCCCTTGTAACCGGTAAAATATTAATTTGATTCATTTGTACAATTTGAACCTCATCAATAGTATTGTCATTAACCATTTCCATAGGAAATCTTGAGCAAAAATCAGCATTCATATGTTCAGTGGTCTTACGGTATTGTATGGTGTAATCAAAACCTTGTAAAAATAATGAATAATGTAATAAACGTGTAGCACTGATGGATGGAGTAGCAGCATGAGCATTTAAGATGCTTTGTAATGGTTTGTGGTCAGTCAGTAAAGTAAAATGACAACCAAACAAGTAATTGAAAAATTTCTTAACTCCCCAATAAATTGACAATGCTTCCTTGTCTATCTGGGAATAATTTCGCTCAGCTGCAGTGAGACATCTACTAGCAAAAATTATGGGCCTTTCCACACCTTTTTCATCTAAACATGAAAGAACCGCACCAATAGCATATTTACTAGCATCAGTAGCAACAATTATAGGTTTAGTGACATCAAAATCCGCAAGAGTAAGTTTTGTTTCAATATCTTTCTTAATTGTTTGAAATGCAGTTTCACACTCTTGTGACCACGAAAAAACAACATTTTTCCTGAGTAAGTTGTATAAAGGTGAGAGAGAATTAGCCATGCCCTGTATAAACCTTGAGTAATATGTAACAAACCCTAGAAAAGATTTCAACTCTGATACATTTGTAGGACGTTTTGCATTCTTAACAACTGCAATCTTATCATCAGTTTTATGTATGCAATCTTTGTCAATTTTAAACCCTAAATAAGTGATTTCAGATTTCAGTACTTCACATTTTTCCCATTTAAGTCTAATACCATTTTCACGGCACATACTAAAAAACATATTTTAAAACAAAAAAAGAAACCGACTTCAGTGAAATGATTAAATACTCACGTACAAAAAAGTTTAAAATAAAGTATTTACTTTAAACTGAGAAAATTTTAAATTTCATACAAGTAATCTTTTGAGGTCGGTGCCAAATATTTTATGTAGTTGATAAGAAATTCTATCTAATATCAAAACTAACAATGTATTTTTTTGGAGGATGAAGCCCACATAGGTCTGAGACCTTTGCATGAGTAATGAATTGGATGATGGAGATTGTTGAGTTGGACCTACAGTTTTAGGTGGGTTCCGAACCACCGGGAAGTGATTGATAAGAGATTCTATCTAATATCAAAACTAACACTGTATTCCAATTAAATATGTGATTTACACTCACTTTTACTGAAATACATAGTAATTGATAAGAAATTCGATCTAATATCAAAACTAACACTGTATTTCAATTAAATGTGATTTACACTCACTTTTACTGAAATACAGTGTCAGTTTTGACAGGGGTGCCCACCCCCTCTAAGCCTCATGACGCAGCCCCCCCCCCCCCTAAATTTAGCACCAACCCCCCCCCCCCATAAATTAGGCCCCCCCCCCCCCCAAAAAATGCGAAAAAAGCCCCCGTATTCTTTCTAAAACTAAAAGAAGATTTTTATAACTATTGAAAAAATTCAAACCCAGTCGATAATATACAAAATGTATGTATATTTCTTGAGATTCTTTACATAGGTAACATTTTTTTGTAAAGGTAAAAAAGAAATATCAATGAAATGAATATATGAACAACTTCTGCTCAATAAACTTAATTGCAAAATAGCTAAATAAGAATTTGAACCTAAATGGTTTTTAAACAATAAAATATTATTACAAATACACAATGTTCAATAAAAATGAAATACCTATAAGTTTATGTTCGGTGTACCAATTAGATTAAGGTTAAATAATTGTACAAAGTTGTTCCTTTAAAGGAAGTGAAAACAATGAGTTAAACACTTCATTTGTAAAACACAAAAATTCAAAATACTAAGTCATTTATTGGACAGTAGTTAAACAACAGGTTATTTACTTAGTGTAGTATCTTGGGAGAATTTATGTATGGATGAAGTACATAAAAGGCACACATTTCATGTATAGTTATTTACAACACACAATCGAAAGAAGTGTCTTTCAAAAACAAAATAAAGACATAGTTATGAAAAATTACTGAATTTTTAGTATTTAGTAAGTTTTTCAAAAGCAGTTCTTACTTATTAGTAAGTAGTTATCGTAAAATACATGAAAAACATCAACAGTTTGAAGACAAACATTTTAAATTTGTAGACTGTGACCATCTACAAGTTAGCTAGGCACCTTCTAAGTTTTTTTTTTTGAGGATGAAGCCCACATGGGTCTGAGACCTGTGCGTGGGTAATGAGTTGGATGATGGTGATTGATGAGTTGGACCTACAGTTTTAGGTGGGTTCTGAACCACCGGGAAGTGATTTTCAGCAGAGAACATTGTCTTTTTTGCTGGCCAATCTAATCGGTCACCATTACAAACAGGACCTACGAGAACGCAGCTTATCTATCTGATTGAACAGATACCTGCTACGGCTCGCGGCTATCACTTCCCTCTAAAATCTATTGTTAAATCTATCTCTCTAAACCCCACATAGAAGTTTTTGGGATGAGGAAACAGAAAACCTTTCAATTATTTCTTCGTTAGAAATAGACTCAAGTACATCTGCACAAGTTCCTGCACAAATCCTAAACATTATTATTTTAGCTAACTCATATTCAATTGTATAATAATAATAATAATAATAATAATTATAAATATATTTTCATTAATTGACATTCTATCTGGTGACTTCTTAGTATATTTTTTAATGTTGTCACGTTAAACACGGTTTCAATCAACTTTACGACCCCCCCCAAAACGTTTTTTGGAACCAATTGGTGTCAGAAGTGGAATAAGTGCATTTGAGGCGGGTTTATCTATTCGAAAAAGTGATTTTATTAGTGTTTTTCAACTATTTATTTGTTCATCCATTTTTTTGTGTTTACTTTTAACAGTTATACTGGTTTGAGATTTAAAATGGCTGGAAAAGGTTTAAAACTTTCATGTTTGAAAGTGAGTGACTTAAAACATGAATTAGAAGAACGAGATCTTGAAATAAGTGGTAATAAAGCTATTCTGCAAGAACGACTTCGTGTGGCATTGGTTGAGGAAGGTTTGGATCCGGACACATTCCTCTTTGAAACCCCATATGGTGAGTTAAAGTCAGCTTTGGAAAGAAAATTAGAAGAGAACAGAGATATATTTGAGGAAAAATTGCAGGAAAATCATAATTTCTTAAGAAATTAAATAAAAAACATGGAAGATAAATTTGAGAAAAATCATAATTTTGTAAGAAATGAAATGAAAGACATGGAAGAGAAAATGAAAAACATGGAAGATAAATTTGAAAAAAACTACAGGAACACAATAATGGCATTGAAAGATCAATCTCTATGGTTGATGTTGCCTCTGTTAATCAAGTTAGAGAAGACACTTCTGTAAGTTATCAAAAAGCACCTATCATCCTGCCAAGTCATCCAATTGGGCTACCCACTTTTGATGGAAAGATGCCATGGGAAGATTACCGTTCCTTGCTTGAGGCAGCTGCTGACATACATGGCTGGACACCTGCAGTGAAAGCTGCAATGCTTAGCCTGTCACTCCGTGGAGATGCATTAGCAATTCTCCAAACAATCCCTATGGCTGATAGGCAGAACTTCGATGTGCTTCTGAGGCACATAGAAATGAGGTTTGGCCATCAACACATGGATCAACTTTACCGTTCACAACTCAAGAATAGGATCCAGAAGCCAAACGAATCACTCCAAGAGTTTGAAAGTGATATTGCCCACCTGATAAGAAAAGCCTACCCATCTGTGGATGATGGAGTATAGGAGACTCTAGCCATTGAGAGGTTCCTGGATGGTCTTTGGGAACCTGAAACTCAACAAGCTATTAAATTGGCTCGCCCTCAGACACTCAGTGAGGCCCTCACCCAGGCTTTGGAATTCGAAGCAGTATGACAATCAGTGAAGGGTAATGCCCGAGTCCGGGCTGTTGAAGCAGAGGATAGGAGTGATGAGTCTCTGGAAGAATTGGTGAAGAAAGTCATAGAAAAGTTAAGAACAGGAAGGAGGGAGATACGTTGCTGGCGCTGTGGAGAGAGAGGGCACCTGCGTAATAAGTGCCCAAATAAATCAACCACTGAGAAGAATCAGGAAAACTAAAGAGGGTTGATGTAAAGGGGCAACCATCAACCTGTAGACAGAAGACCCTCTCCCCATGTACAAAACCAGTCATTGCAATGTTATCTGATAAACCCCACAGTCTTTACATTAATGGAATGGTGAATGGAAGCTCCTATAAATTACTTATAGATACTGGAGCCACTAAGACAATAATAAACTCCAAAACAGTAGCTAACCAGCAAGATATCTCACCAACAACCTGGAAGCTGAAAACTGCTACAGGTGGGCCTGTGAGTGTCTGTGGAGAGATGATTGCCACCTTCAAGATTGGTAAGGCCTGTTTTAAACATTGTGTACTTGTGGCAGAGATTAGTGAAGAAGTCATACTAGGCTTGGATTTTCTTTCTACTTTTGGCCTAGAGTTGGATCTTAGAAGGAAGACATTGAACATTGGTGGAGAAGAAGTTGTTCTACACTCTGGAAAAGACTGTACAGCCCAAATACAACTGCTGAAAGAAATCACAATACCAGCAAGGAGCCAGATTGTGACTCATGCTACGACAAAGGAGGATGTCCCTGTGGGGATTAATGTGTTGCTAGAACCAGAAATTCATGAGGGGGAGCTTGGTCACGGTGTCCTAGTGGCTAGGACACTTTTTCTTACTAGCCAAGAATTCCCTGTCCTCTTGATGAATGTGAATGATTATGAAGTTACTTTGAAGAGAAGTAGTACTTTAGGACATTGCTCACCAGTCACATCTGTCATACAACAAATGCAGACAACCCAACCACAGAAGAAGTGTCTCCCAGAGAAGCTGAAGGCCTTTGTTGAAGTATCCTGTCAAGATCTAGTCAAAGAACAACAAAATGAAGTAAGGGACCTCATAACTAATTATCAGGATATTTTTTGATATAGGAGAGGGCCCAAAGGGCAGAACCAACATAGTTGAGCATGCAATAGATACTGGAAATGCCAAACCCATCCGCCAGAACCCTAGAAGGTTACCTCTGGCTAAAAGAGAGGAAGCTAGAAAAATAATTAAGGAAATGGAAAATGAAGGCATAATTGAACCATCCAATAGCCCTTGGATTTCACCAGTGGTGCTTGTAAAAAAAAGGATAATACACTCCGGTTCTGTGTGGACTATCATCTTCTGAATGACGTCACCAAAAAAGACAGTTACCCTCTACCTCGAATTGATGACACACTGGATAGCCTGGAAGGTTGCAAGTTGTTTCCGACTCTGGACCTGAAAAGTGGATACTGGCAAGTTGGACTTGAACCTAAGGACAAAGAAAAGACTGCATTTTCAATCAGAGAAGGTCTTTGGCAATTCACTGTGATGCCATTTGGCTTGTGTAATGCTCCAGCAACCTTTGAAAGATTAATGGAGAATGTGTTGAGGGGACTGTCATGGGAAACTTGCCTGGTCTACCTGGATGACATCATTGTCTTGGGAAAGTCTTTCCAACATCAGCTGGAAAACTTGAAGCAAGTATTTGAAAGACTGAGACAAGCTAACCTGAAGCTCAACCCAAAGAAGTGCAATCTGTTTAAAAGACAGGTTAATTACCTAGGGCATGTGGTATCTGATAAAGGTGTGTCTATGGATCCTGAGAAGGTAACAGCCATAACCAAGTGGCCAGTGCCCAAAGACAAATCAGAAGTACGGAGTTTCCTTGGCCTTTGCACATATTATCGACGGTTTGTGATGGGATTCTCTGGTATAGCAAAACCCCTCATCAAGCTGACAGAGGAGAAACAGAGTTTTCTCTGGGACAAAAATTGCCATCAGGCCTTCAACAGACTAAAAGAGACACTTTGCCAAGCACCTATATTGGCTTACCCAAGAGTTGAAGGCAAGTTCATTCTTGACACTGATGCCAGCAACACAGCAATTGGTGGAGTACTTTCTCAAGAACAAGATGGGGAGGAAAAGGTCATTGGATATTTTAGCAAGGTGCTATCAAAACCTGAGCGTAACTACTGTGTTACTAGAAGAGAACTGCCAGCAGTAGTGAAATCAATCAGCCACTTCCACAAATACTTATATGGATGTCAATTCCTGCTGAGAACTGAGCATGGCTCATCCTTGACATGGCTTCTCCGGTTCAAGTCTCCTGAAGGACAAGTGGCAAGATGGATCCAGCACTTACAAGAATATGACTTTAAATTTGTACACCGAGCTGGAAATAGTCACCTGAATGCTGATGCCCTTTCTCGAAGACCCTGTGAGGAGGACTGCAAACACTGCTCATGCCAGGATGGGAAGGAAGTTTTGGTACATAGGACAACTATTGCCAATGACCACTGGCAAGGCGCTGAGTTACTTAAGGATCAGGAAGAAGACCCTGATCTGAAGCACCTTTGGTTGTGGAAACGTTCTGCAAGAAGACCTAGTTGGCAAGAAATAGCACCTTTGCCACCACATGTCAAGTCCCTCTGGGCACAATGGGACTCTATTGTAGAAGACAGAGGAATCCTGAAAAGGAAGCTAGAGAATGCAGCTGGTGATCAGCAGAGGCTGCAAATTATTGTTCCCAGGAAAAGGATTCCTGAAGTGCTGAGACAAATACATGATGGAGTCTCTGGGGGCCATTTTGGAGTTCATAAGACACTGGAGAAAGTACGAGAGAGGTTTTACTGGCCAAATTCAAGCAAAGATGTTAAGAACTGGTGTTGCAATTGCGCTGTTTGTGCATCTGCAAATGGCCCCTTGCATAGAAAGAAGGCCCCCCATGAAACAATACAATGTTGGAGCACCTTTTGAGTGAATAGCCATTGACATAGCTGGACCATTTCCATTATCTGACAGTGGGAATAAGTATATCCTGGTAGTGATTATTTCAGCAAGTGGGTCGAAGCCCATGCCTTGCCAAATCAAGAAGCAGTCAGTGTTGCTGATGTAATAATCAAGGAATTTGTCAGTCGGTTTGGTGTCCCATTAGAGTTACATTCTGATCAAGGAAGGAACTTTGAGTCTTCAGTGTTTTCCTGTATGTGTGAGGTGCTGGGAATCCATAAGACAAGGACTACGCCCCTTCACCCTCAGTCAGATGGAATGGTGGAGCATATGAACAGGACCATGGGAAAATACCTGTCAAAAGTTGTATCCAAGCATCAACGAGACTGGGACCAATATCTTCACCTATTCCTGATGGCAGACCAAAGCTCTGTCAATGAGTCTACAAAACTTTCACCAGCCAAGGTAGTGTTTGGGCGAGATATTAGACTTCCTTGTGACAAAGTTTGGATGTACACCTGGAGAGAATTTGGTAGGAGAGGACTATGTCACCCAGTTTTGGAAACAGATGGATGAGATTCATGAGATTGTTCGAACCAACATCCAAGGAACCAGTGACAAGATGAAAGAATGCTATGATATCAAGGCAGATCATGGTGGATACCAGCCTGGAGACTTAGTTTGGTTCTACAACCCACAGTGACGTCAAGGGTACTCCCCTAAATTACAGACTTCCTGGGATGGACCTTTTGAAGTGGTTACTAGAATCAATGATGTAGTCTACCAGATCAAGAAACCTAGAGGGAAACCAAGAGTTGTCCACTTCAATCGACTGGCACCATTCCAGGGAGACAATACTGCAGGTAATGCCCAAGATGTGAGAACTATTCAACCAGTTGATCCCAACTTTGAAGAATTTATGGCCAATTTGGACATGTTCCAGAAAGCTGAGGTTACAAAAGTCTGTTATCAAGATTTGTTCACCCTACCAAAAGACTATGCTCTGGCTCACTGTGTAGCTAAAAATCTTGGAGCTTCTCGAGGTATTGCTATGGTCTTTAGGAGAAAGTTTGGAGGACTGAATGATCTGGAGCTTCAGAGACCAGCTGTTGGAAGAACACTACACCTTCAGAGGCAAGGAAAACAGCTCTTCTGCTTGGTGACAAAAGATCAACCTCAGCAGGAGTCCACCTATCAAGCCTTGTGGGAGAGCCTAAATCATCTGCGGAATTGTCTTCAAACTCTGGGAGTGAAGCAGCTTGGAATTCCCTGATTAGGTTGTGGCTATGATGGGTTGGACTGGAAAATCGTGAGGCCAATGATTGAAACAATCTTCAAGGAAACTGGGATTACCATCTCAGTTTGCATGTTTGCTCCATGGGCAGCTAGTCAGTTGTATCCAGTATGGCCACCCCCAATCTGCAGACCTGTAACTGTTCTGGGACAGAACAGTCTTAAGGAGGGAGCAGTGCTACAGCCAGGTGACAAGTTGCCTATGTAAAATCAGCTGGTAATACCAAATGGAATGTTTAGAATGTTTGGAAGCTTTAGAAGGTTTCTGATAGAGAAATAAAAATAGTTAGTTCGTGTTAAGCAGTTGAAGTGATAATTTCCAAAAGTTGTTCTTTAATAAAATCTGTGTTTAAAACGCCTCTGGCTGTTTTCTTTAGGTAAACTCGTAACATTATTATTATTATTAGTTGTATTGATAGGCATTGCCTAAAAACCTATTGTTTGGCTGAAAAAGAAGGTATACCACTACAAAGCTTCACACTTGAATCAGACAAAAGAGGTACCCTCCAAGTACAGTGATTCAATCCTAATGTCAACAACAGGGAACGAATCTCTCACAAGAATCTTCATACAAACAGTGATATTGTATGAAGTTATAGATCAATTGGCATGTGAACTTGAACTTAGATTTACCAATAATGTGACTGTTTTTCAAGCTTTTAAAGGATTCAACCCAACAAGTAACCAGTTTATGTGTGTAGATGCAATAAGCAATTTCACCAACCAATACAAAATGTTTATGGATGCAACCAGTTTGAAGTGTGATGTAGAATTAGCTAAAGAAGTTTTTTGTGAATTTCAAGGAATTCTACTTTACTCTGCTTCAACAAAAATCTCTGGCACCATTCCAGGGAGACAATACTGCAGGTAATGCCCAAGATGTGAGAACTATTCAACCAGTTGATCCCAACTTTGAAGAATTTATGGCCAATTTGGACATGTTCCAGAAAGCTGAGGTTACAAAAGTCTGTTATCAAGATTTGTTCACCCTACCAAAAGACTATGCTCTGGCTCACTGTGTAGCTAAAAATCTTGGAGCTTCTCGAGGTATTGCTATGGTCTTTAGGAGAAAGTTTGGAGGACTGAATGATCTGGAGCTTCAGAGACCAGCTGTTGGAAGAACACTACACCTTCAGAGGCAAGGAAAACAGCTCTTCTGCTTGGTGACAAAAGATCAACCTCAGCAGGAGTCCACCTATCAAGCCTTGTGGGAGAGCCTAAATCATCTGCGGAATTGTCTTCAAACTCTGGGAGTGAAGCAGCTTGGAATTCCCTGATTAGGTTGTGGCTATGATGGGTTGGACTGGAAAATCGTGAGGCCAATGATTGAAACAATCTTCAAGGAAACTGGGATTACCATCTCAGTTTGCATGTTTGCTCCATGGGCAGCTAGTCAGTTGTATCCAGTATGGCCACCCCCAATCTGCAGACCTGTAACTGTTCTGGGACAGAACAGTCTTAAGGAGGGAGCAGTGCTACAGCCAGGTGACAAGTTGCCTATGTAAAATCAGCTGGTAATACCAAATGGAATGTTTAGAATGTTTGGAAGCTTTAGAAGGTTTCTGATAGAGAAATAAAAATAGTTAGTTCGTGTTAAGCAGTTGAAGTGATAATTTCCAAAAGTTGTTCTTTAATAAAATCTGTGTTTAAAACGCCTCTGGCTGTTTTCTTTAGGTAAACTCGTAACATTAT
This sequence comes from Conomelus anceps, assembly GCA_948455865.1. NCBI lineage: Eukaryota > Metazoa > Arthropoda > Insecta > Hemiptera > Delphacidae > Conomelus > Conomelus anceps. The sequence goes on from OX418219.1 coordinate 5,627,770, forward strand.
TATTATTATTAGTTGTATTGATAGGCATTGCCTAAAAACCTATTGTTTGGCTGAAAAAGAAGGTATACCACTACAAAGCTTCACACTTGAATCAGACAAAAGAGGTACCCTCCAAGTACAGTGATTCAATCCTAATGTCAACAACAGGGAACGAATCTCTCACAAGAATCTTCATACAAACAGTGATATTGTATGAAGTTATAGATCAATTGGCATGTGAACTTGAACTTAGATTTACCAATAATGTGACTGTTTTTCAAGCTTTTAAAGGATTCAACCCAACAAGTAACCAGTTTATGTGTGTAGATGCAATAAGCAATTTCACCAACCAATACAAAATGTTTATGGATGCAACCAGTTTGAAGTGTGATGTAGAATTAGCTAAAGAAGTTTTTTGTGAATTTCAAGGAATTCTACTTTACTCTGCTTCAACAAAAATCTCTATACCCCAATCTAACCAAGATTGCAAAATTCTCTTCACTCTTCCTGTAACCAGTGCTGCAGTTGAAAGAAGTTTTTCAACCATAAAGAGAGTGAAAACTTATCTTTGATCAACTATGACAATGCAATGATTAACAAATCTTTTGATTCTATTCATTGAAAGAGATGAAAGTGAACAACTAATGAAGAACCCTGACCAAACCCTGCAGTTGTTCAGCAATGTTGGTCAGAGAAAACTCAAATTGTAAACATGGACATGTGAGCAACAATTTTACTATCAACTAAACCTTCAACAAGTAAATCACATGAAATTTGTTCAATCATACAAACATTATGGAAACCACAATGCGGTTTTTTCTCATTTTAATTATCAGAAATACAGAATGATTTTCACATCTTATTGAAAAGATTATAACAGGCCTATATTGACTCACTTCACCCCCCTCCAACGACGTTGTGTGATGTCTCTGATATAGAAGTACTTTACCCTTTAGTCCTTGCCCCCCCCCTTTAGGTCTGGAACCGCCACTGGATAGGAGGAGATGCTCAAAATCAATTTTTCAGAAACTACTTGCCAAACCACTACCTTCACAAAATTTGAGAAATTTGTGTGAAATTTGAGAAATGTGCAGTTTGAGAAGTGGTTGGCGCTTTTAACTGTTTTTAATCACTTCCCACATTTAGGGAACCCACTTAGATATGTTAGCCCAACTCACCAATTATCATCATTATTCACACAAAGATTCATGTGATAGCTGTTAAAAAATGATCTGCTGCTGTGGTGTTAACAGAAAAGTGTCAAAGTTAGTTACAGGCCTGTTTCATAATCCAATTACATGCTCTGCGCAGGCATTGAAATCAGCTTCCCTTGTATTATAAGTTTTATTAAACATGCCCCATTTTATGGGAATTAGTTAGAATTATCATTTACAAGAAATTTTAACTATTTTGATATTCCTAAAACTAAAGTTGGCATTTCATCCAATAATCACAGTAAACATGTTCTTGATAGGCTAATTATATAAAATGTTTATGGTGGAGTGCATGTTGATTTCTGAAACAGAAATCCGTTATTATTGTTATGAATTGTTCATTATAATAAATAAATAAGTAAACTTACAGTAAACAATATTAAAACTTGACACAAAAATCTGTTTCTACAAAACGTTATATTTGCAGGTTATCTTTTGCAAAGATTAGCCTATTTTTGATTCATCAAATACATAGATAGTTCATGACAAAGCTTGGCAATATAGTTTTAATAATAGTCTCTCAACTAATAAGCATCTGATTAAAAAATAACTTTCATTGATCGCTTGATCCTTCTAATACTAGAAATCCACTTTTCTCTTCTATCCTTCTCGTAAGGTCTCCCAGGAAAAGAATAAAATATAATGCCTTTTCCTTCAGTATTGTGATAGGAGTTACTGCAACCAACTACACAACATATTGTTAAGCTTCTAGGCATTTTTAGTTTTTTCAACAATGAATAATTTTTTTAATAAATTCATTAAAAGTAAGCTCATTTTGCATTTAGATAATATAAGGCACTCAGCCAATGATTATACTCTTACAGTACACGTTTTCTCCACCGGAGCGCTAGCGTTCAATCAGAGGGATAGTAAGATGTGAAAAGAGCGAAATGTAAGAAAACAGCTGAAATTTTGAATAATAGTGTGTACTTTAACACAGCAGTGTGGGATGTAATAAACAAAAATAGGCAAGTAGCTCATGTAGATGCTTATACTAGTGTCCCCAGAATAATTAACGAAAATAACAAATATATTGATGATAGTGTAGACATTTGTAATTTCTTTAACAGATATTATCAACTGGTTGCTAAGGATCTTCAAAAATCTCTTAATACAGGTATTAGTGATGCAAACATGAGGAATACTGAGGGGATTCAGAACGAATTAAAATTCCACCCAGTATGCCAAGACGAGTTGTCAAATATCATTGATAGTTTAAATAATAAAAAAACTGTAGGAATGGATGGGGTATCCAGTAAAATTCTGAAAGAATGTAAAGATCAATTGTTAGACCCTTTGATTCATCTGATCAATCATTCATTAGAACAAGGTGTTTTTCCAGATAATTTAAAAGAGGGGAAGATCTTGCCAATCTTCAAAAGTGGTGATAGAGAAAAGGTAGAAAACTATAGGCCTATTAGTATTTTAAATGTAATAAGTAAAATTTTTGAAAGAGTAGTTCTTAATAGGTTACTTCTGCACCTTCAAGAAGCTAACTTTATCTGTGATGAACAGCATGGCTTCCAGAAAGGGAGATCAACAAAGACAGCCATAGTTTCTCTAGTTGAAAAACTAATAGATATAATAGATTCAGGTGATAAAGCTACTGCAATCTTCTTAGATCTATCAAAGGCATTTGATTGTGTTAATCATAGAAATTTATTGGAAATACTGCAAAATGTAGGCGTAAATGGGGTTGAACTGAAATGGTTTGAATCATATCTTATTGTGAGAAAACAATGTGTAGAACTAACTGCAGTAGTTGGGAATAGTATAGTAAAGAATAAATCTAATAAATTAGAGGTCCAAGCTGGAGTGCCCCCAGGGGTCAATACTAGGTCTATTGCTTTTCTTGTTATATGTCAACCATTTACCTAAAGAATTAATTAGTGGTAGAGCCCTCTTATTTGCAGATGATACATCACGCATTTTCAGCAATTCCATTCTAGATAATTTAGAAATAAGTGCCCATATAGGTGTGCAGTCCATTGTCCAATTCTTAAATCAGTTGAAATTAACAATAAATAGTCAAAAATGCCAATACCTTCAATTCAAAAGCAAACATAATTTAAATGAAGACAGAGGACTATAAACGTGTTTGTAAACGATAATCAATTAGATCAGGAAGATAAAATTGCATTTCTAGGAGTTATGTTGGATAGACGATTGACCTGGACTCCATACATTGAGAAAATATGTTGTAAAATTTCATCTGGGGTATTTGTCCTCCGACAGCTCACTAGATTGAATGACAAAAAGTTACTTTTTACAGCTTACCATGGGCTCTTACTGTCACATATTAGGTATGCTATCTTAGTATGGGGTAAAATTCATCAAAACAAAATCTTGATAGGGTGTTTAAGATCCAAAAGAAAGCGGTTGGGTGTATAGAAAGAGTAAATAGATTAGATCCATGTAGGCCGTTGTTCAAGAGACTTGGTCTCCTAACTGTACCCTGCTTATATGTGTATAAAGCTACTTTATATGTAAAAACGAATGATATTAACCAAAATCTTGATGTACATGATTATAATACAAGAAGCCGAGGAGATTATCACTTGGTGAGTCACAATAGTAGCTTATTCAAACAAAAACCTAGTTATAATGGTAGGAAATTCTACAACAAGCTACCACAGTTTTTGAAGAGTCTTGAAAATATAGAAATATTTAAAAAACAATTGAAGAAATATTTAGTTGATAAAGCTTTTTATAGTGTACAAGAGTTCCTTTCACATCAAAATTAAGCCTTGCCTCAATTAATTGATATAGTAATTATGGTATCTAGTGTATAATATTGTTGATCTGACTTGTCTTATACTCCTTAACTGGAGTCTCCAAGATGTAATCTACAAAAAAAAAATCATTCATGAATGACACAAAGAAGGTAACAACTGGAACAACCAAACTAATATGTGGAAATTCACGAAGAATTTTAACCTATAATAGATACAACATCCACAAAGAAGTTGAAACACCTTTTTAACACCATGACCAATACGATTCAAATTTCGAGGCAAAGCCAGGTTATACAATTCACAACAATTAAGCCACATTCCTGAGAAGACCCACTCTGTCGGGTGCGTGTAGCATCAGATGCAGTCTAAAAATCGTCCACTGTTGTCGTCGACCATCATTGTCATCGACCACTTCTGGCGCTCTCCCTATAAATACATAGAGCCTTAGTTACATTCATTCTACATCAAAATATAAACTATTTTTTAGACAATGATTCAGGGAATATAATTAATTAGTTAGAGAAAATATTGATAATAACGGCAAAAAAATTTTCAAGACATTTTAATCGCTTTAAAATTGAAAAAAAAATTTGTTAAAGTTGGAGATTTTAGTATTACTGTAAAACATATGGGGCAACACATATCAAAGCTAATATCCCAGATACTGGTGAATCAGTGAGTAGTAGGGATGGGTATCGAACTACAAAACATCGATTATTAACATCGATTATTTTTTGTAAGGGAGTAATCGATACACCGATTAATCGGTACTAAAAAAACCTAGATTAATCGGTGTTCAAACATCGATTAATTCAGTCTTTGAAAATAACAAAAACAGGCCAAAATAATACCAAATAGCGTCCCAAAACAACACTTTTTGGAGGCATCTTGGCGAAAAACAAGAAACAATGATGGTTCCAGGTTATTGCTCATGTTTATCGAAAAAGGCAAATTATTTCAAGCCTGTCAACTGTCAGCAGGTTGACCACCCTATGACTTTAGGTTATATTAGACAGGGCTTGTGAAGGATGGCAAGGAACTAAGAAAAAGCGGAAAACGTAAAATAAAGGAAAAGCTCTGTCATTAATATCAGAAATTAATCTTAAAATATGTTTGAAACAATAATTATCTACATATTTATGTCCCTAAATCTTGTAATATTGAATAATCAGAGAAATGCCACCAATCGATTAATCGTTATGAAATAATCGGTGCTGTGATTAATCGATGCTCTTAAACATCGATTAAAAAATAATCGATTATTTCATCAAAACATCGATTATTCCGATTAATCGACTAATCGATACCCATCCCTAGTGAGTAGGATTAGAGCAGTGCGAAAACGTGACTGGATTTTGTTTCGAGGTTGGCGCCAGACGTGACAAAGGATGACTTACATCAATTCCTTAAGAAGGCAAATTTTGATGTTGAATGTGTTGAGTTGAAAACTAAATATGACTCATACAAATCCTTCAAGGTAGGTGTCCAACATGATCTTAAATGTAAATTGTTGTGCTCGGATTTTTGGCCATCTGGAACTCTGGTTAGAGAATTTATTCCTAGAAAAGAAAATTCTTTTTTAGCAAAGAGCTGTACACCGCATCATGTGAATTAGACTTTCAAAATTCTCACACTCGGAAAACTGACCATTTGAATATTATGTTTTGTAATGTGCAATGCTTGAGCAATAAGGTTGGTTGCATTGAAGTTGTTGCTGACCTTGATGGACATAATTTTTTATGTTTATCTGAGCATTGGATGAGAGCAGAGGACTTGAGAACGATCCGAATCAATGGTTATTGCTTGGCTGCTGATTTCTGTCATGGAGGGCAGAAGAATGGTGGTGTTGCGATTTTTGTGGCAGATAGCATGAAGTCTGATTCTGAGTTTATTGATGTTGAAAGATTCTGTATGGAAAGAGAGCATGAATTCGCATGTATTGCACTTATGCATGTCAAGTTATATATAATAAGTGTCTATCGCCCTCCTATGGGAAATTATGAACGTTTTTCATGTGCACTGGAGGCTTTGGTTGTACACCTTGTGAGCATGAATCCAGGTTTTGATATGGTGTTGGGTGGTGATTTTAACATCAACACACTTGCAGATGATGGCAGAGAGGATGATTTTAGGAATCTTCTTGGATCTCTTGGTTTGTATCTTCTGGTCCATCAACCCACAAGATTGAATTCCTGCTTGGATAACATGGCCTCCAACATAAGATCTGAGGAGGGTGTGAGATGTGAGGTAGTGAACTACTCCCTTGGAGACCATGATGCAATCAAATGCAGGTTACCTTTTTGTGGAGGTCCGAGTGCATTGCCTGGAGGTCTGACAAAAGGTCGCATAAGTATCAGACCGATCACTCAAAAAGGTACTTATGCATTTTGCACTAGACTTGAGAATTGTGACTGGTCATCTTTGCTGTCTTACATGGATGCAGTGGTCAACTTTAGTGTGTTCTTTGACCATCTGTTGGAAGTGTTCAATGACTGCTTCCCATTGAAGTCAGTGAGTCATTCTTCAGTGAGGAGGTGCACTCGGCCATGGATTAGCAATGTTCTGCTGAATCTCAGAGACCTTGTTGTGGTGGCATATGAGAGATTTAGAGAGGAGCGGTCAGTGGTTTCTAAGAGAACCTATCTAAATCTTAAAAAACACTACCATCAGGAGGTGAGGGCTGCTAAGCTGAAATTCAATGCGGACTTCATCAACAGGGCTTCTAACAAATACCGAGCAGCATGGAGCATCATCCGGTCAAGTTTGGGATCCTCTGCACCACGGGTCATTCCAGTCTCCTCTGAGGAATTGAACAACTACTGGATTGACTCTGTCAGGTCAATTACAGAGAGGATTCCAACATCATCTACTCCGGCAGAGCGGCTGCTCTCCGAGGCGGCGCATCCACCGGATGACATCTTCAAATCGCGCTTTGTTTCAGCGCGGATTGCATCTAGAATGAAGTGCTCCATAAGCAAGGACATCTACTCAATGACAAGTAAATTTGTGAAGGACATTATCAAGGTAATAGCTGCTCCATTGGCTACTTGTATAAATCAGTGTCTTGCTCGGTCTGTGTTTCTGGATCAGTTGAAACTTGCAAAAACTGTTCCTATCTATAAGAAGGGTGATGTTTCTGATCCTGGCAACTATAAGCCAATTTCAATATTGCCAATTATCTCTAAGATATTCGAAATTGTTGTTGCTGGTCAGCTGTATAATTTCTGTGAAAAAAATGGCCTGTTTGCCTCCACCCAGTTTGGCTTTAGGGCAGGGAGATCCACACTGGATGCTGTGTTCTCCATTGTGACCAAGATCTATGAAAGCTTTGAGTTGCGTAGTCTTGCTGGGCTAACACTTTGTGATCTCAGCAAGGCATTTGATATGCTTGATCATCAGATTTTGCTGAATAAGCTAGAGTTTTATGGTGTCAAGCAAGGTCCTCTCCAATTGTTCCATTCCTACTTGGGTGGACGCAGGCAGGCCGTTCTAGCAAATGGTGTATTGTCACAGGTTAGAGGCATTGGTTGTGGTGTGCCACAGGGCTCGGTATTGGGACCTCTGCTGTTCCTGATCATGATCAATGATGTTGCCCTTTGCAAAGATGGGCTTACAGTGTGTTATGCGGATGATACATCCTTTCTGAATGCAAGGGCGGATTAAAGGGGAGGGGGGGCGGAGGGGGCGACCGCCCCCCCGAGGGCTTGCACATTTTAAAAAATTAAAAAGGGTAACACTTGTGACATGCACACGGTTAAATTTTAATTGTCCCGCCACAGACGGAATACCTCCAACTTGTCTTACCACTCCGCCTCCGCCGGCCGGGAATTAACAAATGTTGTAATACTTATTTTGCCTTATTTTCTATATTACCTTTACTTTATCTTTAACTGTTGACATAATTTTAATTCAATGACGAATTAACAATAATGACAGAGAATGAAGGAAATCTTATATCAAGTGAAATTAGTTTGAATAAGATTAATCTTTTATAGAATAGGTAGGGGCATATAAATCTCTGTTTGCTTTTGACCTAATACATATTTATTGTAGTAGCTACTGGTATTAATTATGAAACATGAAAGAATGTTGAGATTAATTTAAATATATATATAGGTCTAAAAATCATCACGATCACGAATAAATTGCTTAGACTCTGTTCATTTCTCTGTAAATTTTGATAAAAATTAAGCTAGCAAAGCAATTTTTGTTCAAGACATATTGTATTGTATGAAAAAATTTGTATTCCTAATTGCACATGAATATACAGAAATAAACTACTCTAGCTAGGGGAAATTTTATTGTTCTTAAACACGAAAAAATTATATTTCTACTACATTTTAAGTGCTAGAATGGTGTAAAATGCGGTTAAAGGCTACTAAATTTCCAAAAATTTTATTCCATACACCCCCCCCCCTTGACCAACGGGTATTTTTGGGGTATGTCGCCCCCTCCCATAAAAATTCATTAATCCGCCACTGTCTGAATGTGGGTGTGAGTGTTGATGCTTTGAGAGGATTGATGGCATCAACAAAGGAGTTTGCTGCCAACTGGTTCAATGCTAATCACTTCTCTATGAATCTCAATAAAATGCAAGAGATTATTTTCAGCTTGAGAAATTGAGCTCAGTTTGATTTTCCCCCTGTTAAGCTGCTTGGTATCACTCTGGATAGAAAACTGCTGTGGAGTGAACACATTCAGGGTTTGTGTTGTAGGTTGAGCAGAGTGGTATTCTTGCTGAGAAATCTTAGATGCTATGTCTCGCCAGAGTATGTCAGGGCGGGCTAATTTGCGTTCTTCCAGAGCCTGATGTTATATGGTCTCACTCTCTGGGGTGGAGCCTCAGATGTTAAAAGAATTTTGCTGATTCAAAAGAAAGCAATCAGAGCTATGCGTGGAGCTGAGGGCTTGGCCCACTGTCGTCCACTGTTTGTAAAAGAGGGTATACTCACTGTTTTTAGTCTTTTCATATACCACTCTATTGTCAAAGCAGTGAAAAGTGTAGAACTCCTCCCCAGAAGAGAGCATTTCCATACTTATGAGACCAGAGGTAGATTAAGGTTAGACGTACCTTACTGTAGGCTTGGAGGGACGCGGACTGGCTCGGCCTGCCTCTCGGTGAGACTTCTTAACAAGCTTCCTCTTTCAGCATGGGATCGGCCAGGGTTTGGTAGGTGTTTGAAAGGATTCCTAAAGGAGAATCCTTTTTACTCACTGAATGAGTATTTTATGTGTGCTGACAATACTGTGAGTAGCTATTTTAATTGTTTATTGTAAACTGAGCTTTAAATGATCATTCATGACTTGTCTTTTTGTGATTTAATCCTGTATCAGGGTGCGCTCACATTATGGACAGAATAATAATAATAATAATAATAATATCTTGAAGGCAGAGCATGATAAGTGCTCTCTTGTGGTATATTTTGAAACTAGATACGTGTAGCATTAATGTCACAGCGGAAAAGAAAGGAAAATATTTATAATAAAGGAATTTCAGCCTTTGAAACTTGTGTGACGTATACGTCGCACTTAAGACACTATAAAGACGCTCTTTTTACAGAGCCCTAGTCGCACTGGGTTAGAAAGGGCCAGGTTTTCACAATTTTTTATGTCTAGTGGCAGCTTACTTATAAATATTTAAGACCCATGTATGTAGGTTTTTTCTCAAACAGACTAACAGAGCAGTCCTGTGGTACTGTGAAGTATAGTTACCTTTATGTCTAATAAATATTGTAGAATTTCAATTATATAAAAATGATTATGTACTTTTTGTTAGTAACTTTATAGCTGATTGGATAGTGCTGCTACAGTGGTCTCTTCTAGAACTAAAAGCATTTGAGCTACACACGAACAGCTGATTAAATGTTTCATTGTTGCTTGGTTCGTTAGGTCAGTTCTTACTTTGTCAAATTATTTTGACTGCATTCAGAACTTTCAGTCGTTGAATGGTAGTTTATTTTTAAGAATTTAATGCTTATTTGAAGTGAATGCAATAATTAACTCATTTGAAACTAGAAACTGCAATGAAGGAATTAAATCCTATATGAAAACGACCATTACAGGTATGACGTTTGGGTTTATAAACTAGCTTTTTACAAATGTCTTGTTATTTTATCCAATTCTTCGAATATTAATCAGTTTGTGACCTTTTTAATGCATTATTACGGTAACATTTCTGTGCCGAAATTAGGGGTTGATTTCGTTTATTTTCATTACTTATTAATTTGTGATTGGGATATGCCACCTACGTGGTCAACATTTATTTTCAGTATTCAATATTATGGGTTATGTTAAATTAGCAATTAGTTGGCCTGTAGTAGAGTTATTGTAAAACCCTTGTTAGTTAACAGCAAATAAATTATCATAGTTCAGGCCAAATATCTTTCGCAAGCTCTGAAATCATCATTGCATTTGTATTATAACAGCATAATTTGTTTATTTGCCATGAATTTTCACAAAAGGAGGAGAGAGCCATTGTTGGCTATCGAAAGAAAAATGTTGAGGTCAGTAAAAATTCGTGACAAGTAAACTGGTTACGTCTGATGAGCGAGTGAACGTTTGTGAGGAGTAGATTAAATTCATTCCTGATCAGCTCATCAGCGTTTCTTATTTTATTATAACTATCAAAAAATAAAAAATAAAATTCTGAACTCGCTCTAACTCTAAATTCATTTTTGTAGTAGCACCTTTTCTCATGAGATTGGAGTAGTACTGGAAACACCTCTCACATGCCAAGCGTTAATCCAATAGAGAATAAACAATTTATCAAATACACCCATGATATTCTTATTAATTTATTGTACATGATGTAGCTATTATTAGCATAACGTAAACATACCAATTATCGGCCGCAACTAAATACCGACCCTTCGACCTTTAACCTAAAAAATAAGCATTTGCTTTACCTTTCAACAACTGATTTAATTCCACGTGATTGTTTGGTTTTTGCCTTGAAAACCTATCAAGTTTGAAAATTGATGAGAAATTACGAATTTCTAAGGTGAAGAATTAAAGTGGGCTGATAATTGGTAGGCAATTTTCAATTATTCCTATTTATAGATAGTCATCGTCAAATCAAACATTCGGTGGAATGATGTTATTATTCATGCTGCTCGAATCTGTCATACACCATTCTATAGCGTGTTTGTATTTGTGATCTTGATTATCATCGAGTATTGAATGTACCCTTGGATGCTTGCACAGTGGAGCACCCGGTACTCGATGATAATTACCATTGCAAAATCCAGCAAATGCCTTAGAGTGGTTTATGACGAATTGTAGTAGTGTAAATACCACCATTCCACAGCATGTGTTTAATCTTGCTATGGTGATTATCATAGAGTATAGGATGTGCTAGCACCCTACCAGAGGATCGAATAGGCTGTGTAATTATCATCCTAATATATCCTACCTACGTAGAATAGTTTTATCCACGCTCTTTCAATCTGTCATTGATTCTGCAATGTTGAATATTAATGAGTATTGGATTCTCCACTGTGCAAGCACCCGTTTAAACAGATATTTATTTGTTTCAGATGAGACAAACTTGACAACACCGGCATGAATTTACTACATGGCAGCCAAAAAATAACACTGGTGGAATTCAAGAGACATGAGGAGTCATTTTATCTTTGCTGAGACTTCAAATATGGAAACATTTGAATTTTGCAGCTGGCTGATTTGAGATAGGTGTGACATCGTCTTATTTACTGTAAGTTGATACATTACCTACAATTTACTTATCATATAATTGCAGGTTGCCCGATTCAATCGAATGTGGGTCTCTAGAACGTCCAATAACCTTTTGCATATCTAATTCAATAGTCTCTTTTTTTATCTTCTCATAATTCTTCTTCTTATCCTACTCTCCTTCTTCTTCAACCCTTCCTCCTCCTCATAACGTGCAGAGCTCACTGTGCACCAGTATTGCCATAAGCAAGCTGAATAATTGTGTGAATTTGGCTTAAAACTTCCATACATTCAAATTATTATGTACTGTGGTTTTCAGTCAAATCCCCCACACATTTTCAGCTTGCATCTGGCAACACTGGTAAAAAGTACACACCAATATTGCCAGATGCAAGCTAAAGGATTGTGGGGGATTTGCTGGAAATAAAGGGACCTGACAATTAAACATATGATAATTTTGAGCCAAATCCCTGCAAATCTTCAGTTTGCAATTGGCTATAAAAAACGTATGGAGCTAGGAAAACACAGCTTCAGGCTATGATTTGCTGATTCTGTGTTACAGAGTGATGTTACGCAATGGGGTTTTGTTGCAGAGTTACGATCCTGCTAGACGCACTTTGAAGGTAGGTGCAGACTGCGATCATCACACTGTTGCACAGATCAGCATTGTCGTGTATCATTGTCTTATCATTGTGTTTATGGTGTGCTGTTGCAGGATGATGTCACAGGTCTGAACCTACCCTTAATATAAATGCACAGTAAATCATTAATTCTAAAAGCAATATGTTTTCACGTTCGTAACATATAACTGGATGTAAAAATGTATTTTTTCGAATACAACTAAACTACAATAATTTTGAAACTCAACTACTGTAATTAAAAATCCTAATTAAAAAAGCGAATGAATATATTTATTTGTTATAACAGCATTCCTTATTGTGGCTTGAGGTGAATAAAGTTTTGTTTATCTCAGAACAAAAAAAAAATAAAAACCAGTGCAATTATTGTGTTGCTTTTCAAACGTCTATGTCAAATGAAGGCTTGGATGCTCTGTGTAAAGGTGGGAGTGAACTGCTGAGCATAGAGCTTCAGAATGTGGTAGGCCTACAGTTGACTTGGCATAGGTACAACACTGTTGGCTAAGTGTGGAAAGTGATCACAACCTACCTCTATCCTCATTTGCATAGTGCGTTCTTTGAATAAAATCATAATGTTGAGTGTAATGAGAGAACCTAGTGTCGAAATCAGCTATAATACTATACATACATACATGACGTCATGTAAAGGGTATTGAAATAGAGGCATTGAAATAGATTTGAAAACGAAGGAATTGTAGTAATGCAATGGAATTGGCTTCATTTGAAAGATAATTTACTGCCATTTCATTTGCATGTAAAAATAAAATAAATAAGCGTATGGACTTTTGTTGGTGGGGAGTTCCACCTCGCCATTTGAGCCATGCTATGTAGAAAATGGTTGACCTACAATTTTAGGAGGGATCTGAATCACCGGGTGAGTGATAATATGCTTATAACATCAAGTCATTGTAGCATGTTAACCAATCCAAACGCAGTCTTGAGCGGTTGTGACAGAACATTGTTGACTGGCTGTCATTGATCATTTCCAACAAATGTACAAAAAATGGTGGGCGTTGCCAACATATGATGTATTCTAGTTCTAATTGCAACATTTTTGAAACTCGAAATAATTATTTTTGATAATAAATTTATGAATGAAAGATTATTATGAAACCTGTGCATTAAGTTTTTATCTGATAATCACTGATTATATTAAACATCAAAAATCATGAGGCACATACTCCATGTACTCAATGATACTCACCATCGCAAAATTAAATGCAATCATCAGACCTAACCCTTGATTCAATTTCTGTAGTTCATGTTTTTTTTTCAAAAAAGGTCACTGTGTATCACATCAACAAAGCTTTGTTTTCTATTTGCAAGACAGCTGATTGCTCAAATTAGATTTCAGATGTCTGATGAATAGATTATACAAATGATTCTTCAGCACACATATAAAGGTTTTTACACAAAATGATTCAAATTTCAAAGATAATTCATGCACTTACTCATTATCTTCAAAGAAAAATAACTTTAAACGAAATACTGCAATGCAATAAATTTTATAAACATCTGCAACTATACAACATAATGGCAGTCATCAATCATTTCCAACAAATTTATAAAAAAAATGGTGGTAAATGCCAACATATAATATATATTCTAGTTCTAATTACACAATTTTTCTTATGACATTTTTGAATCACTAAATAATTCTACATAATAATAAATTTATGATTAAAAGATTATTATGAAACCTGTGCACCAAGTTTTCATCTGATAATCATTGATTATATTAAACATCAAAAATCATCATATATGATGGCATAAGACAATTGAACTGCAGTGGAACCTTGATAAATCGAATCTCAAGGGGAACGGCAAAAATTCGATTTATCAAGGATTTCGATTTATAGAGGTTCAAAACACTAACCTTTCAGAATTTTATCCAATAAGCATGCAACTTCGATTTACTAAGGTTCTCTTAATACAACTTCGATTTATAAAGGTCTGAAAAGTGCAAAACTTTGAATAATAAAGGGTTTTCTGCCAAACCTTCGAATTATAGAGGTTAGTATTAAAGCTCAATAGATCCAAAACCTTCGATTTATCAAGGTAATATCCATGAAATCTTCGATTTATAAAGGTAAAATAACATGGTGGTAGGATAGAAAGTTCTAGGGGAATTGGAAAAATTCGATTTATCAAGGATTTCGATTTATTGAGGTTCGATTTATCAAGGTTCCACTGTATGAGCGCCAATCAATTTATTAGTTACTCAAATTGCAATGCATGTAGTATGTGCATGATCTTTATAATTGAGCTTGATATGAGCATATATTTTTTGCATTTTCTGCTTCTTTGCAAATCCTGATTGACAAATTGACAACTCACAGATATCCAGAAGGGCTTTGGCTTCCATATATATTGCATCAAAATAATCAACCATGGACTCAGAGGTAAGTTTACTATTTGAAGTTTCTCAAGCAGTCAAAGCTTTTCAATGTAAGAAAGTCTAGATTTCATGAAGTATGATTCACTTGTCATGAGAGAAAAATAAATTTGGTGTTTGGAGAGTATGTTTGGGAACTTTTGGGTGCCTCATATCTAGGTTAGATTTTTGACTATCTAATGCAGTAGGAATGGATAGAGAGGGAGCCATGCTTCAAAGTCCTAACTTAGTCAATGGAGGAATATCCACCTGACTTGCAGAGTTTTGAATTTTCGCCTTTTTTGTTATTTCTTATTGTAGGCCTATTTATAATAGATTTTTTATTAGAATAGAATTTGTATTCCATTTTTCAACAGGAGACAAGTGAATGTGCTATCAAACAGGAAATTGAAGCCTTTTTGAATCCTCCAATGGATATAGATAACAGCCACTTTGAAATGGCTGTAAAGGCTGTGTTCTTTAATGGAGGAGATTTTAAGGTTATGTATGGGCTCTACAAATGAATAGAAAACTTAGATGAGTGTCCATGGAAACTGGCTATATTTGTTTTGTGTTTTCCCATCAACTGAATAGTTTGGAACCCTCCTGAACCATGTCAACTATATCACATCTCAAATGATGACAGAGAACTTCCAGTAAACGTTTTGATTGATGCTAAAAATTGACTTCTCTAAAATGTATCAGTGGTTCATGATATTTCATGGCAAGAAGTTGGCTCTTGTATTACAGTTTACAGCTAGTTTTGCCAAAAAATTGAAATATTAGTGGGTGTGGGGCCTGGTGGAAGAAGGAGTGAAAAAGTGGTCCAATGCTTTTCTGTTGATTCATTGAGAGAATTAGTTTTGCTTCCTATTGCCTGATTCCTATTTCCTAATTGAGTATTATGATCCAATTCTGTGTTTCAGCAAAACTAGCATGATAGCTGCAGGGTCTGTTTTGCTTCTACTGGTCCCAATGGTCTTGGGTAGCCTAAGATAGAAAATTGTATAATCATGGAATATTTTACCATCTATACTTGTATTTTTAATTAAACTCCTAGCTATTTGAGTAGTATTCAAGAGGTAATATTATTGTTGTGGACTGCACAGTTTAGTATCTAGAATTAATCAGAAAACGTAGGGAAGGGAAAAATGTCATAAAAGCACTACTTCCTATACTGTGGAATAATACATTAACCAAAAAACCAAAAAAATATATTTATCAGGCTATGATCAAGCCAATATTGATGTATGGATCAGAAGTGTGGGTCATGGACCAAAGACATGCATCAAAATTACTTGCAGCAGAAATGATGTATTGGAGATGATGCTCAGGTTTGACACTTTTGGATAATATCAGGAATGAAATTATAAGAGATAGAATGTAAGTGGAAGAAACTATAATAAGTAGCATTGGTAGAAACCAGGTGAAATGGAATGGCCACCCACACAACATGATTGGAGATAGAATACCATCAAGAGTTTTTGAATGGACCCCACATCAGCATAAGAAAAGGGGTAGGCCAAGGAAAATATGGGTTACAAATGTCTGTCAGGAAATGGAAAGAAGAGGATTTCATGAGGGTGACTGGGGCGATAAGGAGTGATGGCAAAAGGGATGTGAGATGTGACCACCATTGTTGAGGGCCCACCATTAACTTTCAGGTCGATTTCATCAGTTCAGACTACCTGTTGCTTGGTTCTTTCATGCACAAAGTTTTTGAATTATGATATCTCACTACAGTTTCCATTATAATAATTATCATTATTGCAGATGGCTGCAGTCAAGCAGGAATGTGATAACCAAGAATCAGCGCCACTGTGCAATTCATGGTCAAAGATTGGTGTTTGTCAAGAAGAATCTCCAGGCTTAGGTTTCACCTCAGTCTTCATCAAAGAAGAAGTGCTTGGTGAGGCATTCTCATTTTATTAGTCATTTCTATGAATTATCTGTTCGATAATCCAACTGAGAAGAAATATAATCTGAAAAAGCCTTTTTTATGACAAACCACAATCTTACTGAGGATATTATAAAACACTGGTTCTTTAATTAATGGTCATGTTTTATAGGTATGAAATGTGATCCAATAATAACTAATTAATTCTTGTAATTCCTTTTAAAATTAATTAGTTCATATTTGGAATTTCAATAATATTTTTTTATTCAATCACTCCACTATGAATGGCTAGTAAATACCAGCAAATCATTATTTAGGAAAGTGATAGTTGCAAGCTGTAGCAGGTATCTGTTCAGTCAGATAAAGATTTACAATATCTTGGGGGCCCTCTTTGTATGGATAACTGGCCAGAAAAAAATACTCTGTTCTCTACTGAAAAATCACTTTCTTGTGGTTTGGAACTATTCAAAAACTGTAGGATCAACTCATCGAACACTGTCATCTACCTCACTACCCACATACATGTCTCACACCTATGTGGGCTTCATGCTTTGAAATTGTACAAAGCATCAGTGTTATCAAATATTTAGCTAAACCAGATGTTGAATTCCAATTGATAGAAATATATTCTTTGCCAAACAACAACAGCAGTGAAAACTCCTGTTGAGCTTGCGTTTAGACTTTTACATTTTGAGAGACTTGTGCCCAAGCACCAAAGATGATCAATTTTATATGGGCTTGAAATGTGTTTATTATGTCTTGAAGGTGTTCAGTTTTGCATTAGAAAAAATTCAAGTGTTTTCAACTTGATTATTATGTAAATATTAAAAACAGATTTTGGCTCTGGAATAACTGACTACATCTATAGTATACTATTGGTATTTTCAGATGGACATCTGACTGGTGGGTGTTCTGAAGAGGCAGAATTGCAATCAGTGGATGGCAGAGAGTGTAAAACCCCTATTTGTGCAGATGAAGATGTCATTGGTGCAGGAACTGTTGAACTGGTTGATCCTGTAAATGGTTTGCTGACTCATCAAAAACTACAGTCTATTAGCTGTGCTCATTGTGGTTACAAAACTTTCAAGTTGAGTGATTTAACGCAACATGTAAGAACACATTCAGTAGAAAAACAGTATGCCTGTAAATTATGTGACTTTGTGTGCTTGGATAAGAAAGGGTTGCAAATCCACTCAAAGAAGCATAAAGGTGACAAAGAATTCAGCTGTGAATTTTGTGATTATAAAAACTCACACCTTAGCAATTTAAAAAGTCATCAAAAAACTCACTCAGGTGATAAACCTTACAGCTGTGATTTTTGTGATTATAAAAGCTCACATCTTAGCAATTTAAAATATCATCTGATAACTCACACAGGTGATAAACCTTTCAGCTGTGAATTTTGTGATTATAAATGCTCACATCATGGCAGTTTAAAAATTCATCAAAGAATTCACACAGGTGATAAACCTTACAGCTGTGATTTTTGTGATTACAAAAGCTCACATCTTGGCAATTTAAAAAATCATCTGAGAACTCACACAGGTGATAAACCTTTCAGCTGTGAGTTTTGTGATTATAAATGCTCACTTCATGACAGTTTAAAAATTCATCAAAGAATTCACACAGGTGATAAACCATTCAGCTGTGATTTTTGTGATTATAAAAGCTCACAACATAGCAATTTAAAAAATCATCAGAGAACTCACACAGGTGATAAACCTTTCAGCTGTGACTTTTGTGATTATAAAAGCACTTCTTCATTTGCTTTAAAATCTCATATCAGAATTCACACAGGTGATAAACCTTACAGCTGTGAGTTTTGTGATTATAAAAGCACTGGACTTAGCAATTTAAAAAGGCATGTTAGATCTCACACAGGTGATAAACCTTTCAGCTGTGAATTTTGTGATTATAAAAGTGCTGACCTTCGCAATTTAAAAAATCATCTGAGAACCCACACAGGTGATAAATTTACCTGTGAATTTTGTGGTTATAAAAGCTCTCAACTTAGAACTTTGAAGATTCATCTTAGAACTCACACAGGTGATTAATCTTTATGCTGTGAATTTTGTGATTATAAGAGCTTCACTTCATCTACTTTAAAATCTGATTTCAGCATTCACACAGGTGATAAATCTTTCAGCTTTGAACTTTGTGATTATAAAAGCTTTTTCTCATCTTCTTTAAAATCTCATCCAAGAACTCATACTGGCAATAAACCTTTCAGCAGTGAGTTTTGTGATTATAAATGCTCTGATCCATCTGCATTGAAATCTTATCTTGGAATTTTCAATTTTGTTTAATTTGTGATTATAAAACCTTTCAACTTTGTAAATAAAGATTTTTCCAATTACACACATGCAGTTAATAAACTGGTCAGCTGTACAGTTTTAGATTATAGATGCTTTCAATTTTGGTAATTTTAAAATTTATCTCAGAACTCACACAGGGGATACACCTTTCAGCTGTAAATTTTTTGATTATAAAAGTTCTTGGTTTGGCAATTTAAACAGTCATCTAAAACTCACACATTTTTCGTTAAGGTGTGAGACCACATGAGACAAAAACACAATTTTTCGGGAGATAAAAACTGTTTTAAAAAATTAATATGCATAATAAGAAAATTTTGGGTAGCTCTTTTGTACCCTCTCACAACATTAGATTGGTTTAAATTAGATTTAAGATTATTTGTTCATTGTATAATAAAAAATTTAGTTTTGTAGTATCACTTTTAACTATCATGTAACATATGAAGCCGCGTCTCCACCAACTGAACTTGTCTGTCAAACATTGTTGGCAAATACAAAAAACGGACAATCATTAAACATTTATGGGTCACTGAACATGTTCGTCAGTTCAATCGAAATGTTTGGTCTGTGAGCGAACAGTGACGACCAACAACAGGTTCCCAACACACTAATCATAATGTTCAAGAAGGAGTCCATACCAAACCAACACTAAACAATGTTCGGTGACATCAGATAATTCCAGCGAACACTGTTTGCCGAGCATGTTCGGTTGGTGGTGACGTGGCTTAAGGTATCACTTATTCATGTGGAAGCATGTATAATTCTACTGGACAATTCAAGATATTTCAATAACTACACATATCACAATAGATAACATGTGAATATTTGTATTTTAATTGAAAATGGAATGTAAAATATATCACTATTAATTTGATAACTTGATTTGTTGTACATTTTGATGGTTGAATATTTTTTTTTTTTAATTCGTGTCCTTCCACATACAAATTGTTGATTAGCAAATCAGTCATCTTCATGTTCAAGATTGTCATAGAATGCATGACAATCATATGGAATAACTTTTTTCAGCTCCGGATATCCAGCTACTTTCTCTTTGAAATTTTAAAAGGCTCATCTTATAAAGAACAGAAATCCTCAACCTTTGGCAATTATTGCAGTCTCTTTTGCTGAGATTAATCAATGATGTCGGATGAAAATGAATTGATCCTGGTTTTTATTTTTCCATTGGGAGAATACTTTGATAAAATAGGATAAATAATGCTCCCATACATCATTTTTGATTTAGCTGAATACTCCTTAACAGAATACTGCTTCACTTCATACTTATTTTTATAGCATTCTTCTTTGAACATCTTACAAAGTCACTGGATTATATTGGTTTGTTCCTCAACTACCTTATTTTTCGGGAGTGTGCCCCTTTACTAAATACGTTTGAAACATTTCTACTTTTTTTTTCAACACTGAATGCTAGCATATCATTTGAAAGAACAGCATTACGATTTTGGTAGGTGCAGCCATCACTGCAAATAATTATTGGCTTTGAAGAATCACAAACTCCAGAGCGGTAATCGATAATACATGATGAGAAAGTGCTGCTTGATATCAGGTTCTGTAAACCAGTAAAGGAACATGCATGTTTTCTATTTATATCATTTATAGTGAAGTTGTGATTGCAGAGCTTTGTTTTAAAATACAGTGCACTCTGCATAAGGTACTGGAAAAGAAATATTAATAGCTGAAGACAGTGTTGAATCTCATTTCAAACTTGCCGCTTGTTAACCTCATCGTGTTATTGCGCCTCTCCTTTCAACATCGATGTTTTTGAATATCAAAATTTTGGTCATTTTTGGATTTGAATATTATCTTTTTATTATTCATAACGTTTGTAATACACTATAGTATTTGTTAACCTTGTTTCTCTAAATTTCGGTTTAATCTTTTTTCCTATTTGTTCCTGTCATTTTGGTAACATTGCAACGCTGCCCATATCCCTGGCCAACACGAACACCCATCTTGTCACTCAACTAGCACTAGGACTAGACTTTTCGAGTTGTATTTTGGTCTACTTGTAATTCTTGTATTGTCCCATTATAACAAATACTCGTTGAAATTTCAGGTATAAAAAATATCAAATTAATTATAAGAAATATAGACTCTAGACTGCTCTTCCTTATAATCGACCTGCACCGTAATAATCGACCATGGACTCAAAGGTAAGTTTTCTATTGAAAGTTTCACAAGAAATCAAAGCTTTTCAACATAAGAAAGAATAGATTGCACGAAATATGGATCACTCGGCTTGAGTGAAAAAGTGATTAAGTAAATACTTATCATATACATGTAAATACTTGGGGTGAAGCCGGGCTCTGGGGTGTGTATCATACTAGAGTCGTAGTGTAGCATTCTACGCTACGCTATGCAGGAATGCTCCGTATCATTGTATACGAGCTGTTACCAAATAATTGTCTTTTGTACAATAAAGGCTGATTCACACATATAGGACTGGACTGTGTCGTTTTGAATGGATTCGCCTAAACAGTCTTTCCATCTGAAATACACAGAGACGGTCGGAGGTAATTCACACATATAGGACTGTACACCAACCGGACTACGATTGTACTGCCGTAGATCACTTTCAGAGCGATCTTTCAAGGACACGGTCCTACACAGTTTGCGTCCGGTCTGAACACAATCCTATATGTGTGAATCAACGTAGGACTGTGCGCCGACTATACTGTTAGGATCGAGTGTTTCCACTATCTCAAAAATTAGAGATAGAAGAATTGTGATTTCAGATTCGGATTCAGCGCCCTAAAATTAATAATTTGCCTCGCGTCTACTCAAAAATAAGCAAAATTGAGGAAGTTGTTTTTATTGATATCAAGTCATCCTATACAGTAGTCTAGTTAGTTCAACTTCGTTTCATCTAGAATGGCAGTTCCTATCACTTCCACAAGTTACCATTATTTCTAGAAAGAAAAAAAGTTCTACAAGAAAAAAATATTTCAAGTAGCTTATAGTATCAATTTTTTGACTTTGAAAATTTCCATCTAGAGTTAAAGTTAAACATGACATGGAACTGATTCTTGCTTATAAAAGCCAACTCAAGCATTCCATTCAGTAGAAACTCAAGAAATATGTTGAAAGTTAATTTTGGATTATTATTATTTTGAATTATAATTTTCAAAGTTAATTTTGAATTTAATAATTATGATCAAAAACTACCTATTCAACCTATTATTGACAATATTATCGAACTGATAACGACTACTGTCTAATGTATGTATTCACTCTGTTCAACCCATTGGGAAACTTTTACTTTTACTATAACACTATACTTGGGCTATCCATTCGTCCGGGATTTCCCCGGACAGTCCGGGTTTCGAGCTCGCGTCCGGGAAATGTCCCGGGTTTATATTTGTACGGGTTTCTTGCAGGTTTGGGAAAGAAGCGCCTGGACGCGTTTTGAAATAGAATATTTTCATTGTAGGTAAACCCAGTACCGTATTTTTTACATATAATTAATAAATAAATTATCACTAACATTTTTTTAAATAAAAGAACACAGTAATATTATAAGATTTTCGAGTATTTTATTAATTCTATTCTTCCCTTCTGATCTTACATAATCATCATAATGTATTCTCAACACACCTCAATCTGCTCTCTAAACAGTGTCCGGGGTTGGCTCTTTCCATTTATGGTTGGCTCTTTCCATATTATAGAAGTAAACGACAACAGTACAGTCGTAGTACAGTCCTATATGTGTGAATGATAGCGACCCATCACAGTCAGCGTACGGTCGTAGTCCAGTCCTATATGTGTGAATCAGCCTTAATTGTACATTGTCTTTGCTGTTACTAAACATAGGAAGCTCACCGCTGATGCATGATACAGTCAACAATCTATCAATCTAACTCTAATCAATGATTAAGGACTTCAAATATTTTTTGACCGAATATTGGAGCTAATGGGATCTGGGGTGTGGCATTGTTCAGTACCTTCCCGTTACTTCATGAACTCAATTTTCACATGACACCCTATATCAAGCATGAGGAATTCGAGAAAAATACTATCGACCACTCAGGTGCCCCCCTTATTATTTTGGAGGGGGGCTTTTTTTGAAATTTGTGATTTTTTCATCAAACCTATTTTTGCCGGATTCTCTGAGAAAAAACAAATCGAAAAATACTGGGGTTGGTCGCATTCGCAGCAGAACTGAGCTCAGGGGGCAGGAAAACAAATCCAAGCTGAGGGACTTTGATTATTTTCGACTGAATATTGCAACTAATGGGATCTGGGGTGTGGCATTGTTCAGTACCTTCCCATTACTTCATGAACTCAATTTAAACATGACACCCTATATCACAAATTTCAAAAAAAGCCCCCCTCCAAAATAAAAAAGGGGGCACCTGAGTGGTCGATAGTATTTTTATCGAATTCCTCATGCTTGAAATAGGGTGTCATGTGTAAATTGAGTTCATAAAGTAACGGGAAGGTACTGAACAATACCACACCCCGGATCCCATTAGCTGCAATATTCGAGCAAAAATAATCTATTGTTTTCCTGACCTCTGAGCTCAGTTCTGCTGCAAATGCGACCAACCCCAGTATTTTTCGATTTGTTTTTTCTCAGAGAATCCGGCAAAAATAAGTTTGATGAAAAAATCACAAATTTCAAAAAAAGCCCCCCTCCAAAATAATAAGGGGGGCACCTGAGTGGTCGATAGTATTTTTCTCGAATTCCTTATGCTTGAAATCGGGTGTCATGTGAAAATTGAGTTCATAATGTAACGGGAAGGTACTGAACAATACCACACCCCGGATCCCATTGGCTGCAATATTCGAGCGAAAATAATTTAAGCCCCTCATCTTGAAATTGTTTTCCTGCCCCCTGAGCTCTGTTCTGCTGCAAATGCGACCAACCCTGGTATTTTTCGATTTGTTTTTTCTCAGAGAATCCGGCAAAAATAAGTTTGATGAAAAAATCTCAAATTTCAAAAAAAGCCCCTCTCCAAAATAAAAAGGGGGGCACCTGAGTGGTCGATAGTATTTTTATCAAATTCCTTATGCTTGAAATAGGGTATCATGTGAAAATTGAGTTCATGAAGTAACGGGAAGGTACTGAACAATGCCACACCCCAGATCCCATTAGCTGCAATATTCGGTCAAAAAATATTTGAAGTCCTGTGTAAAGGTGGGAGTGGACTGTCAAGCATGGAGCTTCAGAATTTGTTTTGGTGGGCTTGGCATACTGATACAATTCCGTTAGCTCAGTGAGGAAAGCAATCACAAATTACTTCACTCCTCGTTTGTGGAGAACGCTCTTTGGACTAAAACATAGCGTTGAGGTCTGAAGAGTCACCTGCAGTCAAATCAGCTACAGTAATATATACATGCCTACAGTTTTATTACAAAAAATTAATTAATTAAAGTAGATTTGATGCAATCAGTTCCTAAATCATTTTTTTCTCAATTATAGCATTGAGCTGACTAACTAGCTACTCTTACCCCTTAAGTCAACTACCCCTAATCCAACTCACCCAGATCCTGTATAAAAAATCGACTTACTAATAAACAGAAGGCTTTTATAATATTTACTATTTGTGTCCAGGGAGGGATGAATGTTTTTTACATAAATTTTTCAATTATGAACTAAGGTTTTTGTCAAGTTAATAACTATCTAAAATCACACCTCACATTTATCAAATTAGGATCACAATGAATTAAACAACATAATAAGCAAACTGTGGAAAATAATTGTTTTGAATCAATAAAATCCGATTTATGAAATCTGAGTGTATTTCAATACTGACGAGCTGTTCAAAATTTCATTCAGAATCAAAATTTTTAACTTTATTTTACTACTTACTGTATTTATAATTGATTTAATTCGTACCGGTATTCCATTTTTCAACAGGAGACAAGTGAATATGCTATCAAACAGGAGATTGAAGCCTTTTTGAATGCTCCAATGGATATAGATAACAGCCAGTTTGAAATGGCTGTGAAGGCTGAGTTATTTAATGGAGCAGATTCAAAGGTAATGTATTGGTTGTACAATCAATAGAAAAATTAGGTAGGTGTCCATGGAATCACTGGCAATTTTTCTTTGTTTTCCCATCAACTAAATAGTTCGGAACCCACCTAAACCATGTCTATCATAACTCAGCTCAAATGATGACAGTGAACTTTTTGATTGATGCTAAAAATTGACTTCTCTAAAATGTTTCAGTGGTTCATGATATTTCATGGCAAGAAGTTGGGCCTTTGTATTACAGTCTACAACTAGTTCTGCCTTAAAACTGAAATATCTGTGGGTGAGGGGCCTGGTGGAAAAAAGAAAAGAGTGAGAATGTTTTCCAATGCTTTTCTGTTGAATCATTAAGTGAATTGGTCATCAGTTTCGCTTCCTATTGTTAATTGAGTATTATAATCTAATTATATGTTTCAGTGAAACTAGCATGATAGCTGCAGGGTCTGTTCTTTTTCTGTTAGGCCTAGCGGTTTCGAGTAATATAGAATAATGCATAATAATGGCAT
Organism: Conomelus anceps; assembly: GCA_948455865.1. Lineage (NCBI taxonomy): Eukaryota > Metazoa > Arthropoda > Insecta > Hemiptera > Delphacidae > Conomelus > Conomelus anceps. The sequence continues at coordinate 5,653,109 of OX418219.1, forward strand.
AGTCTATCATCTATACTTGTATTGTTAATTAAGACTTCAGACCTAGACAATGGTAGTATTCTAAAGTGAATCTATTTATGTATTTGAGAGATATTATTATTGTTATGGACTGCACAGTTTACTTTCTAGGATTAACCAGAAAACCTATTCAGCTGCAGCAGCAATGATTGGCCGGTTTAATGCATAAAGGAACCAAGAGCCAATTTTGGCTAAATTGAGTTAATGCAGCCATCTTGTTGAAAAATAACCCAGGATCTACTTGATAAAGCGAGTTTAGTTGTAGGACACATGTTTGAATCGTAAAAAATAGAACCAAAAATTTTAATTTTGGAATTCAGTGCCCACCATAAACTTTGAGGTCGATTTACTCAGTTCAGACTACCTGTCGCTTGGTTTTTTATGCATAAAGTTATTCAATTAAAAAGCTCACTCTACAGTTTCCATTATATTAATTATTATTGCAGATGGCTGCAGTCAAGCAGGAATATGATATCCAAGAATCAGCGCCATGTTCAAAGATTGGGGTTTGTCAACAGGAATCAGGCTTAAGTTCCACCTTGGACTTCATCAAAGAAGAAGTGCTTGGTAAGGCATTTTCATTTTATTACTCATTTCTATGAATTGTCAGTTTAATAATCCAACTGAGAAGAAATATAAATGCAAATATAAATATAAGAAATATAAAGGCATTTTTTATAACAAACCACAATATTACTGAGAAGATTCTAATATGCTATTTCTTCATTTAATAGTCATCTTGCGTTTTAGGTATAAACTGTAATTTAATAATAACTAATACATTTTTGTAATTCCTTTTCAAATTGATTATTTGATTTTTGGAAATTCAATAATTAATTGTTATATTTAATCATTTCACCATAACCGCTAGTAACTCAGCATTTTCATTTTCATTCATGAAACTGCTTCTTTATTCATTATTTAAGGTAGTGATAGTTGTGAGCCGTGGCAGGTGTCTGTTCAGTCAGATAAAGATAAGTTACAAATTCCTGGGCCCTCTTTGTAAGGGTGACCGATTGTATTGGCCAGAAAAAAGACTTGTTCTCTACTGTAAAATCACTTCCTGGTGGTTCAGAACCCACCTAAAACTGTAGGCCCAACTCATCAATCACTATCATCCAACTCACAAACCATGTACATGTCTAAGACCTATGTGAGCTTCATGCTTTGAAATTGTGCAAAGCATCAGCATTATTAAATATTTAGCTAGAACCAGATGTTGAATTCCAATTAATAGAAATATATTCATTGCTATACACTAGCAGCAGTAAAAACTCCTGTTGAGCTTGCATTTAGACTTTTACATTTTGTGAGACTTGTGTCCAAGCACCAAAGATGAGCAATTTTATATGGGCTTGAAACGTGTTTATGACTTGAAAGAGTTCAGTTCTGCATTAGAAGAAATTCAGTTCATGTATATTCAACGTCATTATTATGTAAATATTAAAAACAGACTGGCTCTGGAATAGCTACCTACATCTATAGTACACTATTGGTATTTTCAGATGGTCATCTGACTGGAGGGTATTCCAAAGAGGCAGAATTGCAGTCAGTGGACAGCAGAGAGTGTTCAACCCCTATTTGTTCAGATGGAGATGACATTGATGCAGGAACTGTTGGACTGAGTGATCCCGGAAATGATGTGCTGACTCATAAAAATCTACAGTCTAATAACTGTGCTCATTGTAGTTATAAAACTCCCAAGTTGAGTGATTTATTGCGACATATAAGAAGAACACATACAGTAGGAAAAAATTATGCCTGTAAATTTTGTGACTATGTGTGCTTGGATAAGAAAGGGTTACAAATACACTCAAAGAATCATAAAGATAACAAACAATTCAGCTGTGAATTTTGTGATTATAAAAGCTCTCGAATTGGCGATTTAAAAATTCATCTAAGAACTCATACAGGCGACAAACCTTTCAGCTGTGAGTTTTGTGATTATAAAAGCTCTCGACTTAGCAATTTAAAAATTCATCTAAGAACTCATACAGGCGATAAACCTTTCAGCTGTGAATTTTGCAATTATAAAAGCTCTGGACTTAGCAATTTAAAACTTCATCTAAGAACTCATACAGGCGATAAACCTTTCAGCTGTGAATTTTGTGATTATAAAAGCTCTCGACTTGGTGATTTAAAAATTCATCTAAGAACTCATACAGGTGATAAACCTTTCAGCTGTGAATTTTGTGATTATAAAAGCTCTCAACTTGGTGATTTAAAAATTCATCTAAGAACTCATACAGGCGATAAACCTTTCAGCTGTGAATTTTGTGATTATAAAAGCTCTCGACTTGGCAATTTAAAATTTCATCTAAGAAACCATACAGGCGATAAACCTTTCAGCTGTGAATTTTGCAATTATAAAAGCTCTGTACTTAGCAATTTAAAAATTCATCTAAGAACTCATACAGGCGATAAACCTTTCAGCTGTGAATTTTGTGATTATAAAAGCTCTCGACTTGGCGGTTTAAAAATTCATCTAAGAACTCATACAGGCGATAAACCTTACAGCTGTGAATTTTGTGATCATAAAAGCTCTCAACTTTCCAATTTAAAAATGCATCTAAAAACTCACACATTGTTGGTTAAGATGTGAGGCCACATAAGTCAAGAAACAATTTCTCAGGGGAGCAAGAAACCTTTTTTGAAAAATTAATATGCATGATAAGAGAATTTTGAGTACCTATTTGTTCATTGTATAATGAAAAAATTAAGTTATGTGGTATAACTTTTAATTATCATGTAAATTACGAGGTATCACTACTTGAATCCTGTATAATTCTACTGGACAATTCAGGATATTTCAAGAACAAGACATAATAGCTAACATGTGAATTTTTGTATTTTAATTATAATATTTGTATTTTAAATATAATATAAAATATTGCATTATTCATTTGACAACTTGATTATATGTACATTTTGATGGTTGAATAGTTTGTGTTCTTCTAATTTGTGTCCTTCCATACAAAGATGTAAATTTAAATTTATTCAAAAAAATTTAATTAAATCAATCAATTACAAAATCAAATTATCTTCAAATATGTGTTTCCCTATAGGATAACCTGTGTGGGAGCACTTCAATATGTAATAAATCATATAGCTTACTGAAACCTCTCATGCATGCACACACTCATACACACGTCCACTCATACTCTTTCACACAAAAAAATGCTCAATTATCTCTAAGGAGTGGTGGCTGCTTTTTTCCTTATTTGTTCATTACATTAAATTTTGGCTATCGCTTTTAATGTAATACTTTAGTTCTGTTAAACAGTCTTTTACAAATTGAAATTAATTTTTCAATTTTTACAATGATTATTAATGAAGTCACTTGTTTTATATAATAAAAGGGTAAACCTTATACTTAACTTGATATATTTCAAATTAATTTAGAAAAAAGTTATTTTAATAATCTATTTGTAAGATGATTTGTTATATATTTTTTCTGAATGACTGACTGTAGAGAAAATCTTTTATTTGACTTAGAAGATGATACTAGCATATTAGATTTGTGATCTCAAGTAGCGATGCCCAACATTAACAATACCGATACTGTTAATATCGAATATCTCCACACTCAAATAAGAATGATTTTTGAAATATATATTGGTTATACACAGTTCAGGCCAGAAGCAAATTGAAATTGATAAAACTGAATAATTCGAAAATTTAAAATAAATAGTCCACTCAACTATTGATAAATCAGTATTGCACACAGGTCAGGGAAAATTTGCCAACTGAGTCAGGGAAATCAATATTACAATTTTAGTGTGAACCATGCTTCTGTTTTGTTCAAAAATCTAAATTCACAGGACTAATTATTTATTTTTAAATACAAATTGAGTTGAATCAATTTCATTGATAAATACTTTCACTTTCACCACCGCGTAGTCCTTGAGACTAGGGGTACGTCAAGATACTACCTCAAGAATGAGGTTAAGTTCGTTTTAAGGTTTCGTTTTGACGTAACAAAGAGGTTTAAGGTTCAAGAATCAAGGTTCATATAAAGAAGGGTTTTTTCTGTCAGTTCAATGTATTCTTTTATTGAGTATAAGGGGTTATTTAATAAATAATTTTTAACGGCTTGTTTAAAAGTTTGCTCAGATTTGTTTTTGAGGTTGTTTGGAAGCAGGTTGTAAAATTTACATCCCATGTAGTTTGGGTGTTTCTGTGATTTTTGTGAATAATAGTGTAAAAAGTATAAATGTGAAAAAAGGTAATAGATAATAAAAAATAATGAATATAAAAATTATTCAAATTAATAAATTTGAATAAAAAATTAATCAACAACGTGACACCACTTGATAAAATTAAGTTAATTAAATTAAAATGCATTTTAATTGATAAAATTGGAGAATCTAATAAACAAAGATTGAATTTAGTGCATAATAAAATAGGTTGGGCTTGAAGAGGGAATTTTCTTCAATTGTTCATCTATTACAGTGAAATTCTTATAATCTGGACCAATAATTTATTTACTAAATAAAGTCTTCTGCAAACTGCGGGTTGCTATTCATTTATTTTTCTGATAATCCATAATACAGTATTATGATGATAATAATAATACAGTAATGATGAGATAAATTCTTGGCTGAGTCTTCCACCCTGGGAGAATTCGCCAATAATAATCAATAATCAATATTTTTTTAAATAGAGAAATAAATTAATTTTCCTACAACTACTCGTAAAGTAGTTCTTTACGTACTGAAAACTAATTGTAAAATACCTCTACTGCTCCGCAAGCGGTCAAGTACTTAACGCTCGCCAGCTGTTTTCTTTACGCTTTTGTTTTGATTTTGATGTCTTCTCATTGGTGGATCACAGAATCCGTGGAATTCACATAACCTCAAAAATGGCGAACGCTAACCAAATCCGCGCATGGTCTGTGATGTTACAAACTACAAGCTTTTATTGTGTTGGAATCCAGAACTGCAGTTTTAGGAAAAATATTGTATGCAATTCGCATGTGAAGCTTCTTTATCGCTCTTGCAAAATTACAATAAAGTCGTGTGTCACGCTCTTAATACATAAATAACTATTATTTTATGGAGGTGAAAAATAATAATGTTAGAAGTGGGAATAGAGAAAATATCATGAGTAGCTATCGTGTTTAAGGAATTTAATTTTAATACATTTATCTGACCCAGTTATAATTGGCAATGCGCATTCAAGCAAAAGTAATGAAGGATGATTATGATGATGATGAAATGATAATTAATCAAACATTAAATAATTATATCCCCCAACAATTTAATGTTTTGTAATTAGAATTAGAAATGTTAAGGAGCTTCATCAATCTTGTTGTGAATGTAAGTGAATAATAGTTATTATTTTCTTAAAACGTTGACTGCAATGTCATAAATGATCTCTGTGATGTTTTCCATGACAAAATACTTGATGAACAAACTAATATAAAAACTGTCACTGTATTTCTATTTGAATTATTAAACCAGGCATTATTTTTGTATTATTTGCCAGATCACTTGCAAACACAGGCTTAAGCCTAGCTGTGCATATGTCACAGCTCTTCTGTGTTATACTTAAGCCTGTGTTATTCTTTGTCACAATATGGTATAGATGTGTGGGAGAGACTTTCGATACGCATTTTGATGGAATATTAAATTTCTACTGTTTCCAGTATCCTTGATTCCATGTATCATAACAGGGGTATTCATGATGTCGTTTTAATGCTATTAGTTGGGATTGTGAGCACCAACTGCTATATGCTAACTACAATGGCGTTCCAAGCTGATATTTGTGAAACTTAATAGTTGAGGTTGTAAAAAGTAGTGTTAGAAAAATAAGATGGTAACGGCTTTAACCGTTGCCTTTGAGGAATATTCCTTGAAGGCAATGCTTTAATGGCCGTTTTCACACACACCGACACGACACCGGCAAGATGACGTCCCGGTGTCGTGGGGGTTGAGATACAATGCTGCCAAATGGAACTGCTTTCACATTCACCGACACGGCACCGGCAGCCGACTGCCGGCGCCGGCATGTCGTTGGCAGCATTGCTCCCGCCGGTGCCGGCGCCGACACTTGTGTGTCGTCCATAGTTTTGAACAGAATTTGGTCATTTTGTCAACAGTTTGAGGTTAGGTACTGAAAAAAAACATCTGGTACAGTACGATGGCTGATAGGTATGATGTTGTCACCCTAATTGAATTAGTCGAATCCGAGCCCTGTTTATGGGACAAAACTATAGAAGAAAATAAGAACAAAATCTTTAGAGACAGAAGCCAATCTCGTCCGAGTGTCTTGTTTTTTGATTTCATCACTTAAATTCACTAATATATAGTCAAAATTTTCCTGACTACTCATACGAAAAAAATTAAAAATTTTGTTAGGTTTGTCACTAGCTTATCAAATAAGGTGTAATACAAGCCATCCAAATAGCGAACTTTTATTATTTGGTCAATCCAAAGTTGTCTATTACGACTGCGCCTTTTTCGTAGATATAATAAATATAACAAATACAACCTCCTGTTGTAATCAGCCATCGTACCGTTTTGAACTGTGCCGCCCACTGCAAAATAAGGTTAGTTCTTCACCGACAGCCAGATGCCGTGTCGGTAAGTGTGAAATGCTTCAACGATGTCATGACGATATCGGCGCCGTGTCGGTGTGTGTGAAAACGCCCAATGGAAATAGCTGGAGTTAGCGGACTTGAACCTGCGCTATCTGCTATCTCGTCTGCTAATTTTTCCTCTTTCCTGAATTACTGTAGTTGCCCGACGAACAGCATCTTTCCATTCTTTTATTACGGCAGCAGCAATGAAAATACGATCTATCAATAATTCGTCTCTTGAATTAACTTTTACCTTGTATACTGTAGTTTTCATATAACTTGGCAGCAGTATGCTGGGTTCAGAAGTAGCATGTTCCATCTGCTACACGCTGCCAAGTTATATGAATACTACTATACTTCATTTTTCATCCAACCCCACAAGAAATAGTCCACGGGGGGTGAGATCCGGAGACCTTGGTGGCCAACTAACAGGCCCTCTTTGACCAATCCATTGTTATCAAACTTCTCATTTAAACAACTCTATCTCACGATTTGCACAGTGGGTTGGAGCTCCATCATGCTGAAAGAAAATTCTCATGTGTTTTGAAAGTGAGAAGCCTTCTAACAATTGAGTAAACAAGCTGTTTTGTAGAAAGGCTAAATAGCTTTCTGCATTAACACTGTTTTCTAAAATAAATGGGCCAATTAAAATATCATCAATGATGCCACACCAAACATTTACCTAAGAGCGATTCGGAAAATTACTTTCCACAAAAGAAAATGGATTCTCTTCTGACCATTCATGAAAGTTATGGGAGTTGGTGATTCCGTCTCTGTTGAACGTTGCTTCAATACAGAAGTTTTCAGTTCAATTAACTTTTGTTTAGTTTTCATTAGAGACGAATATTTGAAAGATGTGTTGGATTTATTTACATCAGACTTTTTAGAATTAAATTCTCTACAAGTTTTGTATTCAAATTTTATGCATTAATTCATTTAACAAAGTTATTGCACTTCAAAGCTAACAAAACGTATTTTTAGGCACAGAATTTTCTGTTTTACATCATAATATCATAAGTACTACCGGAGATAGAGTTCTGGGACCTATTTTATTCGTTTTTTCAGATCAAAAACCATAATAAATAAATGTATTTGGTCCTTAATTTACCTTTCCAGAATTTCAGTATGACTTTCTTTTACCGAGGGTAGCCTACTGAGTTTGTGGGCGAAATCTTTTTCTCTGTATAACTCGCTAACAAAGCTTTTCCGGATATATGTTTATTATGATTTTTTTTTTATTTTTAGATCTAGAATCAGTTGTCGAGGTTTGAACTTTTCCTCCTGAAACTTACTTACTTACTCCTTGGCGCTACAGCCCGTTAAGGGCCTTGGCCTCCTTCAGTATGCCTCTCCATTCTTCCCTATCAGCAGCCTTCCGTCTCCATCCTCTGATACCCATCTTTCGCAAATCCTCTTCCAGATCCTCCAGCCAGCGTTTTCGAGGGCGTCCTCTCAACCTCCTTCCTCCTGGGTTCTCTCTGAAGACCTTTTTCACGGCTCTTGAGTCACTCATCCTTTCCACGTGACCTAACCAGCTCAACCTTCTAACTTTAATTTCGTCAACAATTTGTGACTTTCTATAAAGATCACATAGTTCTTGGTTGGTTCGAATTCTCCATTCTCCGTTATCACAAACTGGTCCATATATCCTCCTCAAGTTTTTCCGTTCCCAAATATTTAAAAGGTCTTCACATTTCTTTGTTAGCACCCAGCACTCTGCTCCATACAAAACAACTGGCTTTATAATTGTCTCATAGATTTGAATCTTGATTTTTCTTGATACAGTTCTGGATCTTAGATGATTGCTAAGGGCAAAATAGCATCTATTCCCTGCAGCTATCTTTGATTTTATATCTGCTCTTCGACATTGTTATTTCCAGTAATGACAGAGCCAAGGTATTTGAATTCGTCTACCCTTTCAAAACTATAATTTCCTATTTTTAGTTCTCTGCCATATGCCTGTCGAGTTCTGCTGCTGGCCAAATATTTCGTTTTGCTGTCATTTATTTTGAGACCTATATTTGCTGATTTTTCATTGAGCTGATTGAAGGCAGATTCTAACGACTGTTTATTTCGGGCAATCAAAACCACATCGTCAGCATATGCCATGTATTGGAGCATTCTGTTCATTATTGATCCTCTTGGATTCATAGTGATACCTCTTATTACTTTCTCCAGGCTTAAATTGAACAGCATGGCTGACAGCACATCTCCCTGCCTAAGACCTGTGTTTGCCGCAAAATCACTTGATAGCATACCTTGCACTTTAACTTTATATTTTGTGTTCTGTAAAGTCATTTTTGTAAGGCGTACAAGCTTCAGAGGAATTCCAAACTCTATCATTATTTCAAACAGACTATTTCTGTTAACACTATCAAAGGCCTGTTTGTAGTCTATATAGAGTTGATGCAGATCCACATTGTATTCGTAGCACTTTTCCATGATGGTACGTATGGTGAACACATGGTCTGTGCAGGATCTGTCCTTCCTCCTGAAACACTCTGTATATTTTTATACCAATGGAAAGAGATCAGCAAAGAGAAGAGATAATTAAAGCAGCACTAGTTTTGAGGTCTCTATCAAGACAAAATTTCGATTTTTTTAGAAGAAAAATGAAATTGCCTCTTCCTGCTACTTCAACTTTGTCAAAATGGACTATCAAATTCAATTGTTCCCCAGGATTGCAGGAGAATGTACTTTCAGTAATGAAAGCCAGAGGTGGAGCTATGGAGCTATTCGGACAAGCTGACTGTTCTATCATTTTATGAAATGAATGTGGATAGCAGAATATAATTATGTTACGATCAGAGATTTATGCTGGTAGGAAACTCTACAACAAGCTACCGCAGTTTTTAAAGTCTTGAAAATATAGAAATATTTAAAAAAAAAATTGAAAAAATATTTAGTTGATAAAGCTTTTTATAGTGTACAAGAGTTCCTTTCACATAAAAATTAAGCCTCGCCCAAACTAATTGATATAGTAATTATGGTAACTAGTGTATAAGAGTATAATTATTGTTGATCTGACTTGTCTTATACTCCTCAACTGGAGTCTCCAAGACGTAATCTACAAAAAGAGAGAGGACAAAATTTATGGACCCCACTCCAAAGTGCTGGTTGCAGCAATGGCTAGAGGGCTGAAAGAAAAATGCAAACAAGTAGTATAGTATATTATAATAGTCAAATGAAAGAGGATATTCTTCATAAAATGATCGTAAAACTGTCAGCATCCAGATTCAAGGTCATTGCAATGGCTAGTGACATGAGGGGTGGAAATCTATGGGCATTTCATGTGAAAAAACTAATTTCACTATTCCTAAGAGTGATTAGAATTTCTGGGGGTTTGCTGATGTTCCACTCATTGGAAGTTGTGCTGCACTGAGACTGAGATGTGTCAGTAGCCGGAAGTACACTGAGAACCATATTTGGTTCGGTTTTAAAAGCAATGTCGCACAGCTTACAATATATATGGCTGGGCGCCCTAATGCAAAATAAATGGAAATCGATGAATGCTACTGTACAAAAATATCAGTCACCACCGGGAATCGAACCACGGACCTCCCAATTGCCGGTCGGGCGCCTTAACCACTAGACCATGGAGACCTTTCTGCATAGCAGCATTCATTTTTAACCTGGCCATATCGGCTCGTATCTCACAAGTTAGTTCGAAGTTACTGACAATTGAATAAACTGACAAATATACATATACAGAATTTATTAATTTCGAATTCCTTTAATTGCTATCAGTTTATACTGAAGACTTCCGCAATGGCGGATATTGACAACAGTATTTAATAGCTGTTGTCAATATCCGCCATTGCGGAAGTCTTCAGTATAAACTGATAGCAATTAAAGGAATTCGAAATTAATAAATTCTGTTTTAGTAAATTTGTCAGTTTGTTCAATTGTCAGTAACTTCGAACTAACTTGTGAGATACGAGCCGATATGGCCAAGTTAAAAATGAATGCTGCTATGCAGAAAGGTCTCCATGGTCTAGTGGTTAAGGCGCCCGACCGGCAATTGGGAGGTCCGTGGTTCGATTCCCGGTGGTGACTGATATTTTTGTACAGTAGCATTCATCGATTTCCATCAGCTATTAAATACTGTTGTCAATATCCGCCATTGCGGAAGTCTTCAGTATAAAACTGATAGAAATTAAAGGAATTCGAAATTAATAAATTCTGCAAAATAAATCTTGATAAGAGATTTCAGATAAGAGATATCTGAACTGATAATGTTAACAGATTATAAATATGGTCAACAATAACTCTATTTATAGTAGGCTAACTGTAGCTTACAAAATGTTTTTGATCATCCTATTATGAATTTGGAGTTTTCAGTGACAAAAATGCCCAGAAATGTATTGTAGGGCTTTTCAAAAAATAGCTGCCATCTTTTTTAGGGGGCCCAATTAATAAACGTTCACAAACGTAAGAGATTGGTCGTCAGTGGGTTCTAACAGATATTTTTTTCTCAATTAACTAAATTTATTGAGTTATGGCAGTGTATGATTTGGGCGTGGATGGCTTTAAACTAAAATTAAGATGATTTGAGAGGAGGTTTAATCCATGACAAAAATTTGATAAACCACTAAGACCTACAAATTTTTTGTTTAATAAGAGAATGTTCATGAGTTTATTTTCACATTAAATACTTTGTACAGTTAGTTTTTATTTGTTGAAATATTCATGATTTAAAAACATGTCGTGATACTGTTTTTATTTCAAGTTTACCACTTTTTTTCTACTAAACATGGCTGACAAGCTTCGCTGCCTTCTTGTTCGACAAACACAAACAACAAACTTCGTTATCAAGCCTCGTCAACTGTGTTGCTACTTCCTATTCGATCTTCTTGTATATTTATTTTATATATTGTATTCTATTATATATTCTATTCTGTTATATTTTCTTCGTATTCTATTATAAAGGTATTCGATTGATAGTTGATGATCAGCTCAATCAGCTGACAGAAGCATGCATACGGGGGGTAGCCACTTGACCGAAAAACGAAAAGACCGAATGCAAAGTTGTGACGTCACAAAAAACTACGTCGATCCAAAGATTTCTACAGAGCCCTACGATGAACAGCTGATTCCCGTTCACCGAATCATCTTGACGTGTGCCACCTAGAGATACCACTGCCACCTGATACCAGAGGTACAAGCGCTCAGACGATTCACCAAAATGAGCGGTAAAATTTGAAATTCGAATGAGTTGATTTTTACTTCTTGAATTTCTTTTTTCATAACGATCTGCGTTGTTAATATCAACGACTTGCAGTCAAGGCCTTGAAGGTGAGTTTCCACGACTCGAAATTAGAAATCTATATTAACTTAATTTGGAAAACGAATCTTTTTTTATTAATTAGGGAATAGAAAGTTTATAAATCAAGCAATGTTATTGTAGTACCTCGTTACATCTTGTTGTGGGACCAGGTCACTACGAATTAGTTTGCAGAGACGTGTCTTTCGCCTACACTTCTTAATATCATCAGGCAGCCTATTAAAAAATGTTGGAGCTAGATATGTCAAGAATTTCCTGAATATGGATATATTAGGTTTAGGGACTCTCACATTTTAAGTTAATTCCTTCCAACTCTGCGAGTATTAATCAACTGCATCTCACCGCTTCTATCAAAGAAAAGTTTTAGGGTTTATATACATATAAGTTTCTAATTGGAAGTATTCTCTTAGTTCTTTGAAGATTGGTGCTGAATGTGCAGATCGGATTTTAAAGGACATTATTCGTACAAATGATTTTTGCAGAGTAGTGAGTGGATGCACAATAGACGAATATGCCCCTCCCCAAACCATACTCAAAATTTGAAGCAATATAAGAGCAAAGTTAATCTTTTTCATCAATTCTGGGCTACACACCGTCCTCAGTAGATAGAATATTATTACATATTTTATTAACTTTTTTCTCACATACGCTATGTGATTCCTCCAACTGGTATCTGAGTCTGCTATCCACCCAAACGTCAAGATACTTTATGCATTCAACCTGTTCTAGGTCTTGGCAATTATTACAGTCATCAAGCAAAGAACATTCAATATTATGGTATTTAATAGGTGCGGGGAAATGTGTATCTTTTCTGAGCTTGAATATGATATATTTTGTTTTTGGGCTCATCTCACCATCATATTGCGAGTAAACCACCATCTAAATGCATTTACATCGTTCTGCATATTGCCATGTAATTCAGCCATTGATTTGGATTTATATAAAAGTACTGTATCATCAGCAAAGGCAACTAAGCTGCCTTTGAACACACCGTTACATAAGCTATTGATATAAATCAAGAAAAGTAAACCTGATAAAACAGATTCCTGTGGTATTCCGATTTTTTGCTCTGTGAATGCACTAATAACATTTACTTTAGTTTGTTGCAATCTTCCGGTTAGATAGGACTTGATCCATTTGTGTGCAATGATACCTCTAATTCCTACATGATACCTACATTTCATTTAATAAAATGTTATGATCAACCAAATCATAGGCTTTCATGACGTCAGCAAATAAAGCAGCACATAACTTACTTTCATTGAAGCCACCATACATCCCCGACATGAGCTCCTTATTTCAATGATAAGTTAATACAATTTTTACATGAAAAAAAAAATGTTCATTCCAATTATTATTCTTGACATACTTTTTAAAATACCTGTGCATATTATTGATATGTATTTTTTACTGATAGCCTATAATTAAATGAATAAAAAAAACATGTTATCAGCTTTAATGTGTCCAGCAAAAATGTAAATAATATCTACGTGTATAACTTACATAAATACAGTAAATTGCCTTTGGAACCTTTTGCTCCCTCCAATATTAAAAGGTTTCAAAAAAATTTGTTTTTCAACAATACCTTAGAAATTTGAAAGAGTTCTTCTTATAAGTAACCCTTTTATAAATTTGTTACCTACTATTTTTAAGGGTTTGATATTTTAAATTTTTGTTGCCTTCACCAAAATATCAGAAAATTGTTTAGCAAAAACGGCCAAAATGCTCAAAATCAATTTTTGGACTTTTGTTACTTTTCTCAATTACCACAATTACATATACTATATGTACCATTTACTGGCAGACAATGTCCATGTTGCATAAATTAATAATACATACACTACATTACCCACGCTCAGGTCTCAGACCTATGTGAGCTTCATCTACCGAAAAAATCTAGAAGATTTTTTTCATTTGTATTGATTGTGATAACATAAAGAACTAAGAATCCATCTATAAATGCTAGTTGACTCTCACTTGACTCATAGTGTAAATCCCAAAATATGAGTCTCAACTGAGAAATCATATAAAAATATGATAAGCCTCAATTCAATCAAATTTTGCGTTTCTTATGGTGATGTCCAAATGACTGCAAAACGTCAGGCTAGATTATGTATGATGAGTTTACAACATCTAAAAATGAAGATTTTAATAGAATAAACTATTCTTTAAAAAAATAATAGTTTTTAAAAGAACAAAATACAATTTTAAAATATTATTGATGGCTTATAAAAAATTACATTTTATATCATTTTAAAAGTTGAACTGCCACAGGCAAACCAGTTTAATAATTCAACTTATTTTGTTATTCAATAGTCCAATAATTGGAGACATCAATGATTCTTTGTTATACTATTGCTGGTTAAGATGTGAGCCAAATTATTCTTGAAAAATCAAAAATTGAAAGAAAAACCCAAGCCTTTTTTCTAAAAAAATATTAATTGTGAAGCTAGCGTGAGTATTATTTACTTAAAAAAATTGAAATGTTGGTGAAAGAAGTGTTAATTAATTTGTGGAAATTCAATTAAATTATAATGAAATTCTATTGAAGTTGGCAAATTAGGCCGAGCTATGATTGTATGCCATAGTAATAGTTATTTTGGTATTGAATTGAAATTATTGGTAGAGTACGGTACCGTCCTTTGTATTGAATTAATATCCTTCCATATTATAGTATAGTTCTTTTTATATATATATTCTTTGAGCTCCTTTTTATTATTATAATGTTCAATGAGATAGTATAATATTCCTGGATTTCTTGTTCCATGACGAACTGCGTTGTTAATATTAACTTTTCATGTGAAATTTAACGACTTGCAGTCAAATAGTCAGGGGCCTCTGAAGATGGAACTCATAGATTCGAAAGCGCTCGGCCTACAGATTAAGTGAGTTATACTTATTCTTAACAAATATTTGACCGCAAGTCGTTAAATTTAACATGAAAAGTTAATATAGTATAATACTTTTATTTGTAGCTTTATGACTATTTTCATCATGAGATGTATTCAACACTATTTAATGCTGTAATTTATTGATGTAGAATGTAGTAGCTTGTGCTGAAAAAAATGAGAATTGCTATTTTCTTATTGTTTACAAGAAATATGAAAGATCCATTGAGGTCATTGTCAAAATTGATGAAAAGTTCTCTATCAAGAACCAAATTTACCGTTCTGTTGAGCTTATCAAAATAGGTTTCACAAAATTTTGAAAATTTTTAGATAATGGGTTACTGCTCGTTTAATACAGTTACAAATTTTTCTAAATTCATCAATATGTTACTTCAATGCCATAAATATTGTGTGGCCTTACCTTACCTGGCATTTGTATCACAGGGCAATATTGTGATCTGTATTGTCCGTCTCATTATCGTTTACTTATTTAAACATAATTAATCAAGGATCTGTTTCAAGTGACTCATTGCACGTTTAAACAGATTAAAAATGATCAATTCATGCGTATTGGAAACGCGGGTTTTGTTTTTGTTTTGAATAATGGCTTAATTGTTGCGCCGTCTGCTGCTGCACTCTTCCGGTCGAAGGTGGAAGTAAGCAGGCAGGGGTAGATTATGAATCAGATCAGTGTCCGTTCGTTCGTTTTGCGAGTTGAGCTCGGTAATGGAATAAAGAAGGCAGGAACAAGTTGGTTTTGTTTCGATCGTGTATTTCTTCAGTAATAAATTACTTTATGTGAGTTCGTGGTCACATATAATTAATTCATTTGCATTTTCCCAAGTTGGGGAAAATTCGATCAAGATCGTTTTCGTTAGTTTTATAATTATTATTTATGCTAAACTATCCACTCGGTGGTCGTGAGTGTAAGTTTCAGTTATTTTTTGTGTTATTTTATGAGCGATTGTTCGCTCATGAACTCAGAGTTATATTCAAGTGCAAACTAGCAGTGATAATTAATATAAGAAAGTCTTATTAATTGAAATATCATCCCGTATTTGTCGGAAACCATATAAGTATCTCACGGGAAATTCTACATCGTTGTAGCACGGATACAAGGAGACAGCCAAGCAGGAGTTCGGATGACACATAGCCTAATAGCTGAGTATACCTGTCTCAATCCTTTCTCAAATTCCTATACCTCAGATCCATCCAAAACCCTGAGAATCAGTATTGGTCTGAGCTTCGACAGAACGCTAAAGGGGTGAGTGAACTTTTCATTGTATTCTGTGTTTTTCGATGTAATTTATTTTCTAGTGAGATGCATAAAATTTCTTAAATTATTCAAAATATCTATACAGTCCACTGCTCTAAATTCTGGCGCTACCATTTTGGTGCACCGGGCTCGGATCATTATATCCAGCTTAGTTTTTTTCGAATTTTGTAAATTGTTTAATGCTAGATTTGCACTGTACAATTCTGAGTTCAGATTGTCGTAGTCATGTCGATGTTGGTAAGTTAGTCATGTCAGCAATTGTCTGCTGCAATGAGCTTGCTTCATTCATGTCTGTCTGCTATTGCGTTGCAACTATTGTTTGTTGCCGATAAGCTATCTGTTCGTCTAATTGAAAAACAAGTTTCTCGAATCGTTTTCTATTCTATTGGAAATAAAATCAATTCACAATGGATTCAGACTCAAAGTTGTCTTCGTCAGCTGAGAAATCGTTACGAATAAATAGAGCAAAATTAGCTCAATTATTCCAACGAATTCAAAGAACCTATGATCTTATAAAAGATGTATCGAATAGTAAAATTGCTCAACAATTCTTAACATTACATAGATTGATTCCTAATACAGTAATAGAATATGATAAGACTGAGCTTCTTATCAATGAGTTAGAGCTGAGTTTGAATGATAAATTTACTCCTACTTTCAATGATAGTTATTTGGATTTGGTATCGAGAATTTATGAAACAGCTGAAACTCTTAAAAGGAAAGCAGAACCTGTTGTGTCAGCGCAATCGGCGCAGACAACTCCTACATGTTCAAATGAAATGCTATTGCCAAAAATTGAGTTAACAAAATTCAGTGGTCGTCAGTCTGATTGGGCTGTTTTCTATGAATTATTCAAAACACTCGTTCATGAAAATAAATTATTGTCTGAACAACAGAAAATTCAGATTCTAACATCAAAACTTACAGGGGACGCATCGAGTATTTGTAGGCATCTACCTACCGTAGCTGCAAATTATAGTATAATTTGGAATGCTCTAGTTAATCGCTATAATAATCCAAGGGCACAGTTGGAGTCCTATTTAGATGAAATTTTTCAATTTAAAGGGCTCAAGGTAGAATCCAGGGAAGGTTTGGCTTCAGTATTGGATAAATTTTGTAACTCTATTACCGCTGTAAAAAGACTAAAAAATGATGGACTAGTCGATGCTATATTTTTGCATTTTGGTTTAAAAATTCTTGATCCTGTAACACGTAGAGAATTCGAAAACGCTCACAGGAATACAGAGTTCCCAACTTACCAAGAATTTGTGAGTTTCATTGAAAAACAACTCAGATCACTGCCAATTGACAAAAATAAGGGTGATAATTTTCATTCTAACAGTGGAAAACAGGGAAAGGGCCCATCAAACTTTAAGAATTTTGCAATCCATTCGGGAGATAATGTTAGTGATAGTCGTGGGAAATCTCAGTGCCCAATTTGTAAGGGAAGTAAACATAAGTTGACAGAGTGCGGGTCTTTCTTAAAACTTTCGCCATGGGACAGATTTCGACTCATAAAAGATAAGTCTCATTGTTTGAAGTGTTTAATGGGAAATCATTCAGCTCGTGACTGCAAGACTAATGTAAACTGCACGCAGTGCAAAAAACTGCATCACACTTTGTTACATTTTAATTTTCAAAATAAATCAACTGAAGAGGGTGGTGTTAGTTGTTGTTCTAAATTGGTTATGAATGAACCCGAAAATAAGAATACAACCGTTTTGTTGTCAACTGTTGTTGTTCTTGTAAAAAATAAGAGAGGGCAGGAATGTCGCCTGCGTCTGCTGATCGACTCTGGTAGTGAGAAAAATTTTGTGACTGCGCGTGCGTGCAAACGTCTAGGCTTGTCTGTTAGACCACTGGTTTCAACTGTCACTGGGTTCGGAGGTCACTCTAGTCAAGTTCAAGGCCGTACAGCGTTTACATTCTATTCTCATGTTGACAATAAATTTTCGTTCACCGTTGATGCTTTGGTAGTGGAAAAAATAATTGACAGATTACCATCTGGTGAAGTGGATATGTCTAAGTTGTCATATTTGAAAACGTTAAAGTTGGCTGATGATAAATTCTTTATTCCTGGAAAATTAGATGGTATTCTGGGTGCCGAATTCTTTCCCGATTTAATAGATAACTACCAATCTCATCAAAGGGTAGGATTAGTCAAATTGGTCGACAGTAAGTTGGGTTGTATTGTCATGGGTCGCGCCCCAGTTTTGGATTCGTCACAGGATAATCATTCTGATAGTTGTTTGCTCGCTTGTAATCCATCTTTGAATGACTTGATTCAAAAATTTTGGGAGGTTGAAGATTGTCCTAAATCGGGGAATAATCTTACTTCTGAGGAATTGGATTGTGAAAATAAATTTCAGTCGTCAGTTCGTCGTTTAGAATCTGGTCGGTTCATCGTATCGTTGCCGTTTAAAGAATCAGCTGATTGTCTAGGTGATTCATATTCTATGGCTAAACGGAGACTGTTGAATTTGGAAAAACGTCTCGCTCGTTCGGAGGATACTAGGATTGCATACCACGAAATAATGTTGGATTATTTACGCCAGGGCCACATGACGCTAATTAAAGATCAGGAAAATAAACAAGGTTATTATATTCCTCATCACGCAATCGTCAAGGCGCGGAGTACGAGTACACCTTTGAGGATTGTTTATGACGCTAGCGCAAAAACCACGAGTGGGTGGTCATTAAATTCCATCTTGCATATAGGCCAAAAGCTGCAGACTGATATTTTCGTATTATTAATAAACTTTCGACTGTTTTCCGTCGCAGTTACAGCCGATTTGAAACAGATGTATCGTCAAATATTTGTGGGTGAATCAAGCCGTAATTTTCAGCGGATTCTATGGAGATTTTCGTCAGAGGATCCTGTTGAAATGTATGAAATAAATTGTGTCGTATTCGGTATCACTTCCTCCCCATACTTGGCTTTGCGAACTATTCATCAGTTGGTTAAAGAGGAGGGCGAAAATTTTCCGGACGCTGAAGCGCGCATTCCACAGGATATGTTCATGGACGATCTTGTAACGTCTGTTCCTACCATAAGTGATGCTAGTAGATTGTGTAGTCAGGCAAAAGAATTATTTAAAGCTGGTGGTTTTGAATTGACTAAATTTGCTTCTAATTCGGTGGAATTGATGTCGGGTTTCGCAGATAAGGAAAAGTCATCGTTGTCTAAGGAATTTGATAGTGAAAATTCATTAGCCATATTAGGTTTGGAATGGCAACCGTTTATCGATTCGTTTCGTTTTTTCGTCACACAAGACCACTCTATTGCTACCAAACGGAATATATTGTCTACTGTTGCGCGAATTTTCGATCCACTAGGGCTGTTGGCGCCGTTAACATTGTTCTTGAAATGTCTGATACAAGAATTATGGCGTATTGGTTCAGATTGGGATGAGGAACCACCTAATTCTATTGCATCTCAGTGGGAGATATGTAAAAGAGAGTTTCAATTTTTATCGAATCTGTCTATTCCTCGTCATTTGGGAGTGTTTATTGATTCGATGATCACGTTGATTGGCTTCTGTGATGCAAGTGAATCCGGTTATGGAGCTGTAATTTACTTAAAATCACAAGAGGTGGATCGTGGTTCACCGACGATAGCGCTGTTGTGTGGAAAATCCAGGGTTGCACCGAGTAAAACTATATCAATACCGAGATTGGAATTGTGCGCAGCTCTTCTCCTGGTTAATCTACTTGAGTCTGTTGTCTCAGTCCTTGATCTTCGTTGTAAAATCGTCCGCATAGTTGCTTTTTCGGATTCAACTGTGACTCTCTGCTGGATTAGAGGTTCGCCGTCGCGATGGCAAACGTTTGTTGCCAATCGAGTTACGAAAATTCAAAGCTCACGCATCGATTGTTGGATGCATGTTTCGGGCGAAGAAAACCCAGCCGACTGTGTATCGCGTGGTTTAACACCACTAAAGCTTATTAATCACAAGTTGTGGTGGACAGGGCCCACCTGGTTGACTTTGGAGGAAGATCGTTGGCCTGTCAAAGTCGAATTTGAAGAAATAGAGTGTCCACCTGAAACAAAATCTTCTAAAGTTATCACGGTTGTTCAATCAGAAAGCGCCACTGATAATGTAATATATAATTTGATTGAAAGGTGCTCGGATTATCAACGTTTGTTGCGTATCGTTGTCATAGTATTGAAAATGTTGCGAATATTACCGAAAGCAGGTGAACTGGATTTCGATGTAGCGGAGAAATATTTGTGTAGAGTCATACAAAGAATTCATTTTTCACATGAGCTCAATGAGTTAAAGAAAGGAAAAGATTGTGTATCCAAATTCCAGCGTTTGTCACCGTTTCTAGATAATGATCTAATTCGTGTTGGTGGTCGTTTAAGGAATTCAGATATGGAATTTGACAGTTGTCACCCAATTGTCCTGCCTAAGAGTGATCCTTTCATCACACTTCTAATTGATTATTATCATAGAAAGAATTGCCACGCTGGCCCTCGTCTATTGGTGTCATTGATAAGGCAGAAGTTCTGGATTTTTTCTGCTCGTGTTATCATTCGAAGTCGTATTCGAAAATGTAATAGGTGTTTCCGATGTCGTCCTAGTGTAATACCCCCCAAAATGGGTGATTTGCCGTCATGTAGGGTATCCCAGTGTAAACCGTTCGAACAGTGTGGGGTCGATTATGGTGGTCCTGTACGCATTACAATGGTCCGACGCCGAAATCCAATTATTCTTAAAGCATACATCTGTCTGTTTGTTTGTATGTCAACGAAAGCTGTCCATATAGAGCTGGTTTCCGATTTATCCACGCCTATGTTTCTATCAGCGTTTCGCCGGTTTTTGTCTCGCCGCGGACCTTGTCGCGTGATTTATTCAGATAACGGAACGAATTTTGTTGGTGCGCATGCACAGCTGGTGCAGTTGTCGCGATTGTTGGATTCGTCTGAATTTCAAAATACTGTTATCAACGAGTTGGCTGATTATCGAGTCGATTGGAAATTCATTCCCGCTGCCTCCCCAAATTTCGGTGGGATTTGGGAGTCGAACATTAAATCTGTAAAATCACATTTGATTAAGGTGATTGGCACTCAATTATTGACTTATGAAGAGATGAATACGGTGATGGTTCAAGTGGAAGCGGTATTGAATTCTCGCCCGTTGTGTCCATTGAGTGACGATCCAAACGAGCCGCTCGCTTTAACGCCGGCTCATTTCTTGAAGTTAACACCTTTAACGGCTTTTCCAATGAAAGATGTGACAGACATCCCAGTCAATCGTCTTACACGTTACGAACTTGTGGACCAACTCGTTCAATCGTTCTGGAATAGATGGAGGAAAGAATACCTCCATGAACTACAAGTACGTGGAAAGTGGTCCAAATCGTCACCACCTCTCACAGTTGGAACGGTTGTGATTGTGGATCAACCGAACCTCCCTCCATTGAAGTGGCCGCTAGGAATCATTGAGGAAGTGTTTCCTGGAGCCGATGGTGTCATACGAGTGGCGATTGTACGTTTGGTCACTGGTCGTTTCAAACGACCTGTTACCAAATTGTTTCCGTTGCCAACCCAATAAATTGTTGAACCCCAATTTTTTCTTTTTTGTTTGTTTTTGGTTGTTTAGTTTTTCTTTTTTTTGAAGTTTTTTGTTGCCTAGTCTCGGCTGAAAACTATGTTTCAGGGTTGGGGGAATGGAAACGCGGGTTTTGTTTTTGTTTTGAATAATGGCTTAATTGTTGCGCCGTCTGCTGCTGCACTCTTCCGGTCGAAGGTGGAAGTAAGCAGGCAGGGGTAGATTATGAATCAGATCAGTGTCCGTTCGTTCGTTTTGCGAGTTGAGCTCGGTAATGGAATGAAGAAGGCAGGAACAAGTTGGTTTTGTTTCGATCGTGTATTTCTTCAGTAATAAATTACTTTATGTGAGTTCGTGGTCACATATAATTAATTCATTTGCATTTTCCCAAGTTGGGGAAAATTCGATCAAGATCGTTTTCGTTAGTTTTATAATTATTATTTATGCTAAACTATCCACTCGGTGGTCGTGAGTGTAAGTTTCAGTTATTTTTTGTGTTATTTTATGAGCGATTGTTCGCTCATGAACTCAGAGTTATATTCAAGTGCAAACTAGCAGTGATAATTAATATAAGAAAGTCTTATTAATTGAAATATCATCCCGTATTTGTCGGAAACCATATAAGTATCTCACGGGAAATTCTACATCGTTGTAGCACGGATACAAGGAGACAGCCAAGCAGGAGTTCGGATGACACATAGCCTAATAGCTGAGTATACCTGTCTCAATCCTTTCTCAAATTCCTATACCTCAGATCCATCCAAAACCCTGAGAATCAGTATTGGTCTGAGCTTCGACAGAACGCTAAAGGGGTGAGTGAACTTTTCATTGTATTCTGTGTTTTTCGATGTAATTTATTTTCTAGTGAGATGCATAAAATTTCTTAAATTATTCAAAATATCTATACAGTCCACTGCTCTAAATTCTGGCGCTACCACGTATCGTATTTTAACTTATCAGTTTCTATGTAACTTTATATATTTTCTAAATTTTCTTTTGTTGAAAGCTCAGCTATTAGCAATATTCAATACTTCACGCCCCATCTACCTCACTACATCACCAATAGGTTATATAGATTTACCATTGTCGTTCCAATTCTTCTACTTTATTTGCTGTTCTTTGTGAACAAAAGTACGGTAATTGGGCAGTTAGGTTAAATAAATTTCTGGAAACATCTCCAACTATTAAGCTTTGTTTATTTGAACTAAATTTTATTTTATTCCCTGTGGATTGTGCTCTTGTTTCATTTTTTATATTTAAAAATCCAAGCTAACCAGACTTAGGAAAGTATAATTACTGGACTGACAAGAATTCCATAAATATTCTGTCATTGTAACAGAATTATTGTTGTATTAATGA
Organism: Conomelus anceps; assembly: GCA_948455865.1. Lineage (NCBI taxonomy): Eukaryota > Metazoa > Arthropoda > Insecta > Hemiptera > Delphacidae > Conomelus > Conomelus anceps. Next base: position 5,676,069 of record OX418219.1, read on the forward strand.
AAAAATTATGTAATCCTCCAGAGACAAATGCTTCTAAAGCACTGCATTTCATTTTATTATTAATTTAGATATTAGATAGTTCTTCAAGTAGATAGTTCTTCAATATAAAATTTGAGCAGGTGGATTTAAAAGGATTGCTATTGTGGTTCAACTGCAACGGTCTCTCTCTCTCTTTTAATATATCAAAAACGAAATATTTGCTCTTCACTTTTCGTACCTCGTGGCAGTTACATTTACCACTGAAATTTCATAATATATGCCTGACCAGATAAACTGTGATTGTGGTATTGTAATGCAGTCTGGTTCTATGAAATAGCTTGGCGTCAAGCTAGATGAGAGGCTTACTTGGTATAAAGACATTGTTAATTTGAAAACATATCTATTGATCCTTCTTAGAAAGTTTTATTTCCTTAGAAAAATACTTCCTCAAGCGGTTATAAGGCAATTATATTTTGCTCTAGTGGATTCCAAGATAAACACTATAGTATAAGTTGTTGGGGCTCCACTTATAAAATCCATTTTAAGCCATTACCGTTGTCACTTTGCAAAAATCTATAATTCGTGTCATGAAAGGTGTGAGGAGAACCAAACACTCTTTCCCAATTGTACACCATTGCGCTAGATTTATGTTTTTAAAGTGTTATCTCCTTTCTTTATGAGATCAGGGGACCGTAGAAGGCAGTAATAATAATATCGTGTGACCTGGCTGGCTCAGGTCTGGTGTCAGAGTTATCAGGTCGCACCTGAATAAGTTCAGGGCCTCTGACGTGACTTAACGACTGTTTTTTTAGGCAGCCGGGACCGACAGCTTAACGTGTCCTCCGAAACACGGGAGTGGCCCGAGGTAAAATCTTTAGGTCAGAACTGGGATCGAACCCGGGACCTTTGGGCTAGCAAACCAGCATTTAACCCACTCGGCTACGGCCACTCCTATAAGGCAGTAATATGAGGGTGATTATTTTTATATTGCACAAGAACTGCAACCAATAAGGCCCCCTAAAACATACTCAACTTTTTTTTCAAAAATTGTTTATTTCCTTATTCCTTAATTTTTCAGTAATGTACCTGATTCCATAAAACAAACAAACAATATTTATTACTTTAAAAACAAATCTTAAAATGGCTTATTTGTGCTCCGCCTGAAACTATTGAAAGGTTATTCACTGTCATTGGTTGACTTCATTATACAACTAGAATTGTAGATAAACATGGATTATTTTTGAAGCGTGAATGGTATGTGAATGTAGCATCCAAAATACCTTTTTACTACTATACTCATATTTGCAAACGAATTACAAATTGTGCTTATTTTTGTACAGGAATTTTATGATTATTATTGAATTAAGTTAAATAGAAAAATTCTAGACTTGTGTTGTGCTTTCTAAGAACCTCTTTCAATTCCAAAGGTCATATTATTTTTTGGCCAGGTATATTTTAAGAAGTGTTATACCGTATATGATTACAATAATTATAATAAATTAGGAAACAACAAAAATTATTATTAATACAAAGGGGATAAAAAAGTAAGTTGATCTTAGTTGTTGAGTCACATTATTTATTCTGGTACAACACTCAACTACGGACATCAACACTCACAATATCGGTTTTTATCTTCTTAAATTAATAATTATTTCTAATTTGCAATGATAGTCTGCATAGTCCACCCTTTGGACCCTGAGAAGTCACCCACAGCAGGAAACTGCTTAAGGGCGATACATACTGTCAGTATTTTGAGTTTTTCCAATTCAACACAATCATTCACTAGCAAAATAATGTTTAAAAAAACTAGGTACTGGTACTCAGAAGACACTACTCAAAGTATTTACCAGTACTTCCTTGAAATTTATTGATTTAATTTGTTTCTCATTTGTCAATAACTAAATACATATCTGCGCCTATTATGAATTATTGTATGGGGATTGTTTTAATTTCAGTAAACTACCAGCAGTACCTATGTGCCTATGAAAAGGCTAAGGTGAATTGGTAATAAGAATTAGGCACGAAATCAATTTAGGTTACCTTTTAAGTTACCAATTTAAGTTACTTTTCACAGCTTACCATGGGCTCTTACTGTCACATACTAGGTATGCTATCTTAGTATGGGGTAATTCATCAAAACAAAATCTTGATAGGGTGTTTAAGATCCAAAAGAAAGCGGTTAGGTGTATAGAAAGAGTAAATAGATTAGATTCATGTAGGCCGTTGTTCAAGAGACTTGGTCTCCTAACTGTACCCTGCTTATATGTGTATGAAGCTACTTTATATGTAAAAACGAATGATATTAACCAAAATCTTGATGTACATGATTATAATACAAGAAGACGAGGAGATTATCACTTGGTGAGTCACAATAGTAGCTTATTCAAACAAAAACCTAGTTATATTGGTAGGAAATTCTACAACAAGCTACCGCAGTTTTTGAAGAGTCTTGAAAATATAGAAATATTTAAAAAACAATTGAAGAAATATTTAGTTGATAAAGCTTTTTATAGTGTACAAGAGTTCCTTTCACATCAAAATTAAGAGCCTCACCTCAACTAATTGAAGTAATTATGGTATCTAGTGTATAATAATGTTGATCTGACTTGTCTTATACTCCTTAACTGACGTAATCTACAAAAAAAAAAAAAAAAAAAAAAAAAAAAGGTTTTCTGGAGACTGTATAAAGCTCCATTCACATCTACAGACATCGACAGACAGGTAACGTGCCTGACACAGACAGACATTGCATTCTTCAATGTAATATGCATGAGCGTATTCACATCCACCAACAATTGACCGCACTGACACGGAACAGCAATGGCTATGCAAATTACATTGAAGAATACAAGAATAAAATAGATGTGTAGGCTACCTTATTAGGCTATATAATATGCTGAATATTCAAGTTATTGAATAAAGTCTTTTTGACTGGCTGAGATTGAAATCAGCAAAACATGGTGATCTTCCACCGAAAGTGAATTTCCTGAAAAAGTGACTAAAAGAGAAATATGCCTAATAATGAAGCTAATGAGATTCTAGTCTTCTATTGGTGAACTTGATATGTATCTTGAAACAAAATGTATATTGTCCTAGAGGCATAATTCCGCTGAATGTAGCAGAGGTGTATTCCATATGGGAAACTTTCATTAGGCGAGCTACTAAAACAACACACCTTAAGAGATCCACTCAAAGTTTGATAAAAATATTGAGTCAATGTACATTCTCCCCATACAATGTACAATTTCACATGAAAAGTTAATATTAACAATGCAGTTCATCATGGAACAAGAAATCCAGGAAATCAATTTTAATTGTGAATAAATAATATTTCTACTCACTTTTTGGCCAAACGTTTTCGAGTCATGGAAACTGATATGCAAAGGCCTTTCAATATGACTCCATGACTCAAAAACGTTTGGCCAAAAAGAGAGTGGAAATCTTATTTATTCACAATTAAAATTGACTGCAAGTCATTGAATTTACTATAAAAAGTTAATTTCATTCACTTTTCTGCAAGTCGTTGAATTTTCCATTAAAAAGTTAATATAAACAACGCAGATCGTTATGGAACAAGGAATCCAAGAATAAAATGAACTAGTTAAACATTATGGCGGTTACCGTACTACTTCTAGTAGAATTTAGAATGAAAGTACATGAATATAAAGATAGTTCATTTCAATTCCAAAAGACAATTTGCTGAACTACTCTGTAGTTGAATGAATCCAAACCCTAATAACCTGTACATACGAATAGAAAATATAAACAGGCCAGCATAAGACCGATAAAGAGTGAATGCTGTGAACGTTCTGTAACAATATCTATGATTGAATGCTATATTACTGGTCACTACTATGTTTAAGGTTGTTGAATAATATGACATTACTTTATATAGCACGCATTTATTGAATACATCATACAAAGATGCCATCCACACTTGAGCAGGCTGCCAACATAGCACTGCTCTCCCCCAACATTGACCTTACATTAACATCAACATAGTTAATAAGACTAGCCATTAAGTTAACAGTTGACATGACAAATTAATAAAACACAAGTATACAGTTTTATACTGACTAAAATCTAAAAACAAATCCATCTTGTGGATTAATAGACAATATATCAACTTTTACAATTCAATTAATCTATATTGACCAATAAGACTAATTACAAAATCGAGACAGACAATTTAGAAATTTGACACATTATAAACTTGACATTTTACTTTTATTTTACCCATTTGACAAGTTTATTTGATTGTACATTTTGACTTGAAGATTAAATGAGACTTGACAATGTCAAGTTGACATAGATCTTGATACATATTATATTTTTAATTATGACACCCCTGACAAATTCATACATAATTTGAATCAGAGTAGTCTACCTATTCTTCTTTCTAATCACCCTTTCAGACTTTCGTACTTGACTCTGTCTCATCTTTATTCACATTGTTTGACCTTCCACCTCTTCCACTTTCTTCATAGACTACATTATGTCTTTTTACAGCTAAGGCATTGCTCAGCATAGCATTTGAATAAAACTCACTTTGTTGATTGACATGAACTTTACCATTTTATTACTTGCTAATCTGACTAAATAGACAAAATCACTGTCTTCTTCCACCACCCTACCTAACTCAAATTTGACACCATTAATATTCATATGTATTATCTTGCTGTGCAGAACTGATCTTTTTTGAGAGACTCGCGGCGGACGCGTTTCGAACTATGTCGTTCTTCTTCGGCGCTTGGTTACAGACCGAGTCTGTAACCAAGCGCCGAAGAAGAATGACACAGTTCGAAACGTGTCCGCCACGACTCTCTCAAAAAAGGTCAGTTCTGCACAGCAAGATAATATATATGAATAGTTCTACTGCAGTTCACGAAAAATGGATATCCACAACAATAACCATTAATATTATTTCTCCTATTTGGGTTTATTCACACGATTTGATTTCTCTGATAACATTTGACAGTTCTGAAAGGCTCTTTGACTCTGACTTTCATCCAAATCATCTGGAAAGAAACCTTTTTTCAAATTTGACAGGCAGTTTTAGTTCAAAATTCAATAAAACCGACATAGGTGATTTCCCTGAAACAGAAGAAGGAGTACTTCTGTATGCAAATAAACAATCTAATAACAAATCATTTGTGCTCATATTTTCATTTCTCTTCCTCATCTCTAGATTAAATTTTGACAGCAGAATTTTGAATGTTAGTACACTTCGCTCAGGCAGATGGATTGACGGAGGTGAATATGGCGGAGAAAAAAGCTATTTAATCCCTTTTCTTTGATTAAAATATTTCCTTTCATGTGAACTGAATGTTCCATTGTCACTTAGAATGGTTTTTGGAAATGAAAATATAGAAAACAGTTCTGCTAATTTAGACCTGAAATCACTTATCTTTTAAGGGAAAACACACACTATTTGGAATGGGAATCACAAACTACTAGGTACTTAATATGAAAATAAAAAATCGATGTGTGCTCTTTCCCAAGGAAAACGAGCAGATGGCCAAGGATTACGGTATTTATTATTTGACTTGTTCCTAGTGGACTGACAAATTTCACAAGACATTTTTTATGATAAATATCGTTATCTAGACTTGGCCACCAGATATAAGAACTCGCAAATAATTTAGAACACACAACACCCGCGTGATCTCGATGAAGCCATTACCGGATTTTTTTATTTTCACCAATTCTTGTTTTCAAAGGTAGGTGATCACTACAAATGGTAAAATTTCTTCCCCATATGTAACTTTTTCACACCAAAACGTATTGCAAGAGCTTCCTTGACTAACTGAGAATAATTTGACTTAAAATAGCACCAACTCCTGAAGAACTTGAATCCACTGGTAAAACTAGTTCTTTACTTGGATCATAGTAAGTAATGATGCTTCCGATAAAGTCATTTTATACTTTGAAAACGCTTCCGATGACCAAACCCAGGGTTCATCGTTTCTTATAAGCTTATGAAATGGTTCTAATATATCAGGACTCATAATGTACAAAATTTCTGTAATAATTGAACATGGATACAAAAGCGTTCAATTAATTGTGTTAAATTTTCTGGTTGAGGCATTGACAAAATTTTTTCAATCTTTGTAGATGATGGAATTCCACCTCCAGCTGACAATTCAAACCCAAGAAATACTAAAGATTTAACAAAAAATTCCGACCTTTGTACATTTAACTTGACAATGTATTCTTCTAATCGACTCATGACTATTCAATTTTTTTACATGTCTCTACCTCCGACTGAAATATCATCTAAATATGGAGAAACATGATTTATTCCAACTAGAATAGATTCTATTACTGACTGAAAAAACGCACAAGCAGATGACAGACCAAAACACGTACAATTATATCTAAGTTATACAATCCTTTTATATAAGTTTTTTTTAAGTTTATACCGTATTACATATTAGTGGAAACAAGATGGATCTTCAATATCATAATCCTTTCATATTCATTACTAATAAATTTTTACTAGATTCATGAACTTCCAATTGCAAATTATTAACTGGCATAAGGTGTCGATCTACCGCTAAATATTTGTTCAAATCACCTTGAAATCAGCACACATTCTAATTTTACCTTTGGGTTTGGGCACAAGTAGGCCTACCATGAGACTGGCCCAATCAGATGTTCTTACTTTACTTATAATATACTTCTTTTCTCTAATCTATCTAATTCATTACTGACCTCATCCCGTAATGCACAGGGCGCAGTATTAGCTTTATGGAAAATAGGCTGAATGTCATCTGCTTTTAAATTCAGATGAACTTAAATATTTGTTAGTCTACAAGTTTTTTTTATCATTTTGTGAAAATACTCAAGTTATGACAAAATGAATCTATATACTCATTTTTTGAAATTGTCAGACAAGAGTTATCACTAATTTGAGTTGACTTTGGCAAAATAGTGTTGGCCCATTTCGGTGAGACAACTGATAACCGATCTCTACCTAGAATAGCTTGACATGATACATTACTAATTATAACTGCTGACAATCTTGCGTAAAAATGAATAATTAACTATGACTTCGCACTTAACAAAAACATTGAGCAAGGTATTATTCACACCTCTTATCACAATAAAATATTGTACCAGCTGAGACATTAGCTGCAGCTTACTAGCAATAATTATCAGAGCTCAAAATCGAAACTGAACTACCTGTATCAACAAGGAATTTAATAGGCTGACCATTGATCATTAAATTTACCAATAATGAACCAGAATTTGGAATTGAATTTTCTGTGACACTGACACAATCTTCACTTGACACCGCTGATATACACTGTGACAGCTGAGACACAACACAATTCACAATTTGACTTGGACCGTGACTACGGGTAGGTGATTGTGAGCAATAACGATCGCCTGATGTTGAATGATATTGCTTGCATGATGATGGTGAGCGATACTGATTTCCTGATGTTGAATGATTGCCTATGTGGAGGATGACTTCATTTGTTTATATGCTCCAGGATAACTTGACTTAACCTCAAAGTTTGGTTATGGCTTGCCTGACTGAAAGTTAGTCGACTGGAGCCGACAAACTTAGTTTGACTTTAAGCTGGCACACACAGAAGGCTGCAGATTGACACAAAAATGCCTTTTTTGCAAACCATCATCCATACTGTTAATATGAGAAACAATTTAAGGCGTTCAAATCAAAATTCTCGACATCAGGGTCGAACACGGGCGGTTTAGACATGACGACGAAATACGGACAGTATTAAAAGTAATAAGAAAAAAACGTCATACTAAGTAAGTAAGTATACGTTACTGGACACGACAGTACACAACAATCGAAAGTCACTGTAGCCGTTGCCTTCAAGGAATATTCCTCAAAGGCAACGCTGTAGCCTACTCCAAGCGACAAGTTCCCATCACCACAGCTCCCGACCACGAATAATTTTCAGTATTTTCATAATCAACGTTGCCAGATACTATGATGGTATTTATATAGAATTCCGACCCCCAAAAAATTCCAACGGATTATTGTTTCCTGGGGTGTGTAGATGTCACAAAAAAAAATTCACCACAAAATTCAACAAGTAACGTTTCTATATAATTACCACTATGATTAAGGTTGTTGAATAAAATGACTTAATATAGCACGCATTTATTGAATACATCACAGACTGACACTGACTTAAAAGCAAGAACCTTCGAGATGACTCCAACATTCAACATTCGTCAACATTCAGATGCATCAACAATCAACATTCGTCCGACACAAGCAGGCTGCCAACATATTAGACATCAGAGATTTCTAAAATAATAATCGACGATAATAATAGGTTACTATTAACCACAGAAATCATTTATCGATTGTAATTGGGTAAGATAATACTGATAAAGTTGAAATGAGCAAATATAGCACCATTAAAACTCAATAAAACGTTTCATCAAGCACTGATTTAGAATATATTCTTATTAATCACATACAATTAACAGAAAATAGAGTAATACAGATCACTTATTCGTACAAACCCAATGTAGACAATATAAGTTTAAACAATTTACTTGCAATCAAGGTCTACTGGTGGTAGCAGCAGACGACACTTCGAAATCTACCTAGATCATATGACGTCACAATATCATTTTCGGTCTTTTCGTTTTTCGGTCTAGTGGCCTACACCCCATGCATACACTGGACTAGGTAGCTTGGGACATTACCAATTGTTCGCGGATCCAGTTGTTCGCCGACTAGCGCTAGTCAAGCTTGTTTTCTGGCGTGCTACTGTCAGCAGATCATGAATCATCAATCAAATAGCATTTTAAAAGAATAAGAAGAAAATATATAAGAAATATATGAGAAATATATAATAGAATATAAGAAAATAGAATATATAATATAATAGAATATATGAAATGAATATATAAGAAACAAGAATACGAAGGCAGTTGACGAGGCTTGATAACGAACAAAGAGGCAGCGAAGCTGGTCAGCCATGTTTGGGAGAAGAAAAAGCGGTAAACTTGAAATACAAACAGTATCATTCTCGACAAGCCATGGCATTTTCGTCGATTATAATTTTCAATCGATTATTTTCGAGTTATTTTCTTAGCAATTATTACTTACACTGAAAACTCCAGATTCATATTGGATGAGCAAGAACATTATTAATTGTAAGGTACCCAAGCAGCCTCTTGTTGTTCTGGTTGTACATCATCACAGTGATGAATTTTAATACTAGGGTGTCACTTGAGAGCATAGCAACTCATCGTATTCTACATGCTAAAACAAACAGAAAATGTCCTTAGAAAAAAACCAATAATTTCCCATTGATGTTTTTTTTTTGAAAATTCGTTATTATTAACCCCTCTGGTGAAAATGCAGCCATATAAGAAACGTTGGCCCTTATGTCAATATGGTTGTTTTGTCAATTTTTTTTCAAATGCTTATACTGATAATCATTAAAGGACTTGAAAAAGCATCGAACATTAACATAAACTTTGAAAATCTGATCCTTCCATGCTGTAATTCTATAAATAAATTCCACGTTATCCTGGAAAATGATTGAATTACCTGCATAAATGGCATAAATATTGCCATCTAGGTGAAACTATATCTATTTTGTTCAAGTGTGTATTTGGCACACTAATTTACCCTGACCAATTTACAGTTTTCGATTTTCGTCAACCATTGAAAATGACTAGAAATAAATGACTGAATAAAACAATTTTTACTCTCAAAATTGTCCATACTTTATAAATAAATATTCAAATCATTTAATATAATATAATCATCATCATCATCTTCACTGCAAGGATTAGGTTTCTTAAAGAACCTGTTCCGGTACCCATCTTTTTCTCGGCCTTCCTACGATATATAATATAATGATTAAATTAAATTTTTTAAATAGTGTCTCAGTTAGAGAATTGTTATCTGCTCTATGTTTTTGAGCATTATCTTGACTGTTAGTTTCATTAAGTTAATAATATTGCTACAAATGTTGCTATTTGTTTGCAGGTGTAGTAAGAAACAACAATTCTCTTCTAGTACGGATTAAAAAATCCAGTTAATAATAATACGAGAGATTGGTTTCGATTTTCCAAAGACCGGGAAGGAGGTAGGGAGAAGAGGAGTCAGGTTGTCACAACTACTGATGTGTAACTGCAACTGTATTATACCGGACGCCAAAAGGAATCCTGATCTTCTAAATGTGTACCTTTCAATCCTGGTAGTACATGTTGTAACGTGACTGGATTCAAAGATGGCTGTTTGTGGACATATCAAAGTGAAATTGTAGTTGTGAATAAAATAAGGAAACGATGTGGTAGCTCATGCTTTTTAGAATGTGATAAATGTAAGTTCAAATATGATTCTTCCAAATGTCCATTAAAAATCAGCAAGCTTTTGTAGTAAACTCACTAGAAAAAACGACTGATCTTCTAAATATTGAAGAGCTGAAATGCAAATGTTTGTTATTTCCACACTGTGGCCAAAACAATGAAAATCTTGTGCGTATTCGTTATTGCAACTTGGATTATTGTTACTGATGACTACAATAAATTACTTTCAACTTTGTTTGAAATTTTCTCAATTTTGTATAATTTATTGTACTAAAGTATGACATATAGACAATAACTTATAAGTGAATTATTTACTCACATTTTGGTGTAACACCCATTACGCACTGTTTTAAATGAATTTGCATATTTCAACGCGGAATTTAGTCTACATAGCTGTTTCTAAAGATTCACTTCTACAACAGTGCTAAACGGCTGTCACACCAATAATATGAGTTTATAATTCCACATTAAATATGAGTTACCTGTCACTCAAGTTTTATAATACACAGTGGAACAACTTTGAAGATTCTTTAAATGAGAATTTCATGGGTACTAATATGAGATCATTTTCAAGTGGCTCATAATCTAATTCAACATTTATTCTACAGTAAAGAAAATTCAAGTTCGAGGTGACATTTTCCAAGTGCCTTTGCATAGTAGGAAGTTAGCAATTTTGTTGTTTACACACTTGAAAAAATACTTTATTTGTAGATAATGAACTGCTAAATTTGATAAATAAATTACATATTGATAACAAACTAGATTTGATAACAAATCTATTAATTTTTATTATTGAATACTTATATGTGATGTTTTCCATGACGAAATACTTAATGAACAATCTAATATTAAAACTGACACTGTATTTCACTTTTAAATAATGTTTAAATATTTGGAGATGGTTGAGGAATGCACTTCTGCAGGCTGACGAAGCTTCTTTTCAGAGTTGAAATGCATTCCTCAAGCATCTTTAATATATGTGAGTAAAACATTATTTAAAAGTGAAATACAGTGTCACTTTTAATATTAAATCATTTTTAGTCCTAAAGAATTAGGGATTGAAGGAGAACACTGAAAAGTATTATAATTTGTATTTATTTTCACATTTAATATTCGCAAAATAAAACACATGCACAGAATTGAAAAAGAGTAAAGGAAAACAAGAATGAAAAGAAAGAGAAGTTGGAGAAGGCGATGTCGAAGAAGAAGAAGAAGAAGGAAAGGAGAAGAGGGATTTATTTTCAGAACTGATAAGTACTGATAGGAATAAATATTTTTATGGAGTTTACATTCAGTAATGATCATTCTTTCTATTTATTTTGCAGTAATTAATGAATATGTGCAGATAACATATTCGCATACCTTGCTCATGTTTACATTTCTCACAGGATGTATTTCCTGTTGAAACGTCTGTTAAATAAATAATGACGTCAGACATATTATTTAATAAAATATCGAATTTCATTTCTCTACAAGCTCTTCAGCTCTTCATTTGCAATCGAGTCCAGCGACGACGAAGCGCCGTTCTTTCTCAACTGTGATCCCATCTCAACTGGTAATTTTTTCTTCTGCATCTTAACTCATTTGAATTTTCAAACTAGCATAACCCTTGCATTACTATTCCATGTAGCAGTCTCCACATTGTTCTTTAGTGAAATTCTTGTGCTGTGGTGATTAATAGGGTTCGAGCGTTTTGAAGTTGTGCAAGTTTTTGGTTATGTGTAGTTTTTTTATTTTTTCAGGGTGACTAGCGACCGGGAAAATCGGGAAAACTGTGAAAAGTCAGGAAATTTTTAAATTCTGGAAAAGTCAGTGAATATGAAAAAAATATCGGGAAAACTTCGTAGTAATTGTATACCTAATAATAATTATACTAATCATAGAAACCCTCATGTGAAGAGGGTTTCCATACGTCCTCCAATAAGAGGACATGTCCTCCTTTTTCAACGATGTCCTCCTGTCTCTTTTTGTAACCAAAATGTTTTTTAATGAATTTTTAATGATAAAATTTGTTTCAAGCACTAAAAAGTTTTTTATTAACTAAATGTGATGACGATTTTTCTAACGAACTTGCCAAGTACCAATTCAAGTACTGAGAGACTTTTTTCCTTCATTAATTTAAAGTGGATCGATGAGAGAAACCGATTAGGTGTTGATTCCATTAAAGGAACAGTAATGCTAATATATAATTTTAAATAAATTATCAGCTCCGATTTTTATAAGTACTTCATATTGAAGAAAGAAATATTTATTAGAAAAATATCCTCTCATGAAAAATATAAAAAATAATTGAAATAATGAATTTTTCAGCAACGATTTAACTGTAAAAATTGACTTAATTAGTTGTTTCGTAATAATTAGATATGTTGCTTGGTATTAATTAAATAAGCTGCTTTGTTTCAAGAATGCCCTCCTTTTTTTCTAAATGTTCTCCTTTTATGGAATTGGATGTCCTCTTTACCAAAATGAATAGTGTCTGGAAACCCTGCACATGAAATGCTCCAATATCGAACTTGAAATCCGTTTTTAGATGGACAACCAGACAAATAAGCAATGTAGGCTAACGAACATAAAATTGTTTTGATTACTCACTAAGGTCTTTTTGTTTTTCATCTATATAAAAGCAAAATACCCCCGATTCACTGACTCATTCATCAGCGTTTCTCGAAAACCACATGGCCAATTACGTTGAAATTTGGTACACATGATGCATGCTAAGAAATAATTTTGAAAATTTTTGAAAAATACGGCCAAAAGTGAAAATTTAAAAAATTAGATTTAAGAAATATGGAGATGTGAATTGTATAATATAACTGTGCCCGTATACATGACAACAGATGATCAACAAACAAAAGTGCTGGTTCGATTCACGATTTTGTACAAATTTTAAACAACCCTCTGGGGTCCAGGGGGGACTCTGCCCCCTGGCTATACGGTTAAGGCGATCGAAGCGAGCCTGCCGGCTAGTACTTTATATTGGTCAGGGAAAATTTTATTAAAGATCAGAGGAAAGTTAGGTAAAAGTAAGAGAATTTTTGTAGCTTACTTTGCTAGTCACCCTTATTTTACTAATGATATTTATTATGCTATTTGTATATGTAATTATTTCTTGTAGTTCAGTGTAGTGGAGAATAGAGCTAAGTTTTAAATGCAGATAATATGCTTTCTTGTTAGGTTCATTCTTTTGTTTGTGAAGACGTTTTATGCTGTTTTTTTATGAATGAGAATTGAGCCTGTTTTACAGTTTTTTGAGCAGGTATGCTGTTGGTTTTTATAGAAATTCTTGCATATTCAGCTTATTTCTGTCCTCAATTAATCATTGTGGATGTGTAAAATCCTAATAGTTGCAGGAATGGCTGGAGTAAACCCTAACGATGAAGAGCTGGGCGCAGCACTTGACCCCAATCAGCAGCTATATGAAGCTGCAGAGCCGCATGAAGCTGCAGAACCGCATGAAGCTGCAGAACCGCACGAAGATGCGGTCCCGGATCCTCCCCTGGACCAACAGCCAGGTCCTGCACATCAACAGTAGCCGAGGCCTTCAAAGATAATCCAGGGAGAGAGACATTCGAGCAAAGTCTTTGCAGATGGCGCAGGATATTATTACTACTCGAAAAGAGTCTGTGGTGGTCATAGGTATGTGATTGATATTAATTTCATTATTATTACTAGGCTATGTAGTATTGTGTGGAACTGATATATATATATATATATATATATATATATATATATATATATATATATATATAAGAATTGTGTGTGTAATTTTAATTCTATTAATTCGTTTAATATATTGAAGTAGTCCCGAACCACATTATTATTCTTATTAATATCTATTTTGATATCGCCAGCCTGACATTTGTTGATACCCTGTTGAATTTCTTTTATAATTTCTTCAAAAACTTCCATGAATTTTATAAATATAGCTAATTAATGTTTGTAACATCGCACTCTGAGAAGTGGAAGAAAAGTTTTATATTTGCTAAAATTTTGATAACAAATAAGGTACTCACAGCATATCTGAAATTATTTATTCTAATTCGAATTGGCCTAAATCGACTTTACAAGCCACTTAACCTTTCCCAAGACAGATTTGTTTATTTTTGTGGGAGTAGAAAGCCGGCAGCTGACTGATAAGGAAGCAAGGGTAGTTTGATCGGGTCTGCATAATCCCGACAAACAGTATTAATTAATTGTCAAATTAATTATTCAATGTAATTATGATCATCTCTTTGTTAATTTAAGCATTCTTTATGTGGCCAATAAATTCTCCTATTTGTTTCTGACTCAATGCTATCGAGTCTTTTACTCTATTCAATTAATTTATTTTCATTTTATTTAGAGTGGTAACAGGTGTTTGACGTCACTTGTTTTTCACATTTTTGTGTGGAATCCCCCACTCAACAGACTTGCATAGATTTTCCTGAGGAGGAGACCTGTTTTAGTTACCTCCAAATAATTTAAAGTTCCTATTTCTGTTACTGTGATATTTTTGTATTTAATGTTGAAAGGGCTGTGAGTTAATGTTAAGTCAGTGTTTCTAAAAAAAGATCCCCTGCAAGTATGAAATGAAAAGTATAAAAAAATAAAAGTCGTGAAAACCGTGGACACGAGACGACCGCTTCCAGGAAGGCAACAACCATTTCATCCTGGCCCATCCAGCCACATCAGTGCCGTATAAGTATCTGTGAGTGACAAAAAATATATAATATATGAGCTCAAGTGCGTGCATGAAAAATTTCAACGAAACCATAGAAAAATTTAAAATTTGAAAAAATCAGCACGTGCATCAGATAGAGGGGTGTCGGTTGTACAGACACGCTGACTTATCATTTTATGTTATTAAAAAAGGGTCAAAGAGTGCGATTTATTGGGGAAAATTTCATAGAGGACAGAGATATTATTCTTGAAATATATTTTAAAGGAGACCGAACTCTATTGAGGTCAAATCTGGCATTATTTAAAAATTATTAATCTATATCTCCTCTGTGAAGGAGCCTATTTTTCATTTTTTATTATTGAAATAAATCTCCAACTTAAAATTGGCTTCATCATTTCCGTCAGTTCAGTCCAGGCTCTAGATTGTAGTATCTTAGATTTTAATTATATTCCAACCGGATTGTTCTCAACATCACCATAGTGTCTGGTCAAATAAGAGTGTGGCAGGGTATAAAGCATCCAATTTGTGAGATCTTGTGGTCCCACAATTTGGGGGACGATATCCTGTCATACGGTTATTCAAAGTTCACTTCTACTCCGAGGGATTCAGCCGACTACTGTACCTTGAGCTATCCGGCTCATTTATTAATGGTTCATAGAGTAAGTAAATTATTTTTAAATAAGTTTCTATCCATTAGGTAAGCCCTTGCGAGAGTAGAGGTTGACAAAGTGGCGCCCGAACAGGGACCAGTGTGAGAGGGCAGTTCGGATTACTAATGCAAATTTTATTTCAGGATTAGAATATCTGGCAGATGAAGCAGTATGAAATCTCAGATAATATAATTTTTATTCCAGCTATCATCTGTACAGATGCGGCAAGACTCCTGATAAATAATAAAAATAGAATTAATCATAGAATCTAGAGTTTGTGGACTTGGACTGGGAATTTTCGCCAATGAATCGTACTTTTATTGATAATATATCATGCCCTATTAATAAGAGAATTTATTGGCCAAAGATTAATCACCCTTAGTTAATGTAATAGGAACTGAATTTTTTTAAATTATTATATTGTTACAGTCATGTTATTTCAGGAAAATCATATGATTGAATTTTATTTGGAATGTGCCACATACTGCACCACACAGTATTATGCAAGTTATTTGTATTTTATGTGTAAACTTTAGATTAAGTTTTAATTTTGTAATGTCATGTTGTGGACTGGTCATTCATCTACAAGAATCTACATCGCAAACGAGCTTCAAGTATTGAATACACTCGACTAACCTGACTTTGGATATCCAATTTGCGTTGCCATTATATTCAATTTCAATGCACGATCGTCACAAATTTTGAGAACTTCCAGACCTTCGAGAATTTTAAGATTTTTGAGATACCGTATTCAATGAATTTATTCACTTCCAATTCTTCACTGGCTCACTGAAATAGTTATTTATGTATTAAGAGCGTGAAGCGCGACTTTATCGCTTGAGCCAAAACATTTACTGCGCAACGCGTAGCGGAGCGCAGTAATTTTGCGAGAGCGATAAAGAAGCTTCACGCGTGAATTGCATACAATATTTTTCCTAAAACTGCAGTTCTGGATTCCAACACAATAAAAGCTTGTAGTTTGTACCATCACAGACCATGCACGGATTTGGTAAGCGTTCGCCTTTTTTGAGGTTATGTGAATTTCACGGATTCAGTGATCAACCAATGAGAAGACATCAAAATCAAAACAGAAGCGTAAAGAAAACAGCTGGCGAGCGTAAAGTACTTTACCGCTTGAGGAGCAGTAAAGAGGTATTTTACAATTAGTTTTCAGTACGTAAAGAACTACTTTACGAGCAGTTGTAGGAAAAGATTTTTGAGATACCGTATTCAATGAATTTATTCACTTCCAATTCTTCACTGGCTCACTGAAAAGGAACTTACAACGTAGCTCACACTAGTTCCACAAATTTCAGAATTGTCTCGCCGTTTATAGCTGCATATGTTATAAATGAGATGGCTGACGAGTCTTCAACAAATTTCGGCAGTTCTGTTGATGAAGGATCGCCGCAGGCCGCTGACCAACGAGCCAATAGCATTTCATCAACGAACTTCAACCAGGGCGTGTTGAATCTGATGTCGTCTACTCACGTGGAGGGAAACGACTCACCTCAAGCAACAGACGTCATGGCTGCAGTTGATGCCGAAGGGGTCACTACAAATCCAAGGGGTCTACTCACGGGTCTGCCGACAAATGTTCCCATGGGCCTTCCCCATGTCGCAACCGCCCCTACAACTCCCAGTAGCGAGTCGGCTATACAAAAAAACAAGCAAGCAGACGTCATAGACTTATTGGGCAGCGCCCTGGAAACGATCATGGCAGCCTTCAAACAACAATCGCTAACTTTGGAAAGTCTCAAGACCGAATTAGGAAGCCGTATCGACAGTGTCAGTCAAAGAATTGACAAAAAAGTGGAAGAACTTGACTTAAAAATGCATGCCAAGTTAAATCAGAATGTTGAGATCTTACGTTCGGAGATTAAAAAGACAAGCATCGGAGATAGGACACACACTGATAAGCAAATACAGTTGGTGCGCGCTTCTGTAGGGGCACAAGTCACAGTATTAACTGAAACACTGACATCACAGACTAACGCCCTGGAGGTCAAGTTGAGTGCTGATATGACTGATAGATTTCATGTCACCGACTCTAAAATCACCGAACTGGAATTAATGCAGCAGGCTAATAATCACCAGATCGGTATCATAGAGAAAGAAGTATATGAAATAAAGGCAGACGACACACTCATTGCTACTAGTCATGCACTATCCTTGCAAATAACACAAACACAGGCTAAATTGAATGAGATAAAGGATAATATGTCTGGCCTTGGCAGTAGTCAAACAAATACTAACCTAAGCCAGTTACTCACATCTATACCTAAGTTTGATAACACCTACGGTAATATTTTGCCTAAATCTTTCATTCAACACATAAAAATGGTGGATTCACTGTGTGTAACGAGTTGGTCACTTTGGCAGTTACATTTAATGAACAATATACTCCAGGGAGAGCCGCTCATATTCTTTAGAAGCAGATTCACTGAGCTCAAAGATTTGAACGATTTTATAAAAGTATTTTTAGATACATTCTGGTCACCTGCTCGACAACGAACCTTATTGACTCACATAATTACCTGTCGTTTTAATAAGAATGGAGGTTTGTCAATGGTAGCATTCGCAGCACACATCAAGTATTTGAATGAATCCCTTGACCAACCTATGGAAACAGATAACTTAGTGCAGGTTCTACTTCAAAAATTTCCCAGAGGCGTTCAGACTGCTCTTAACACTCGTGATTTTGATTCATATTCCCAGTTTGAAACGTGTTTATATCGCATCCAGGCAATTCATGAACAATTTGAAGTGGATAATAATTCATCATATGATAACAGTCACGGAAATGAACCCAGACATACACAATCGAACACAAACTATGAATATAACAAAACATTCCACAATAATAGAAACCACCACCAAAGAGGCTATAGGAGCAATAATTATAATGAAAGAAACAGAACCAATTTTAATAATAACTTTCAAGAAAATAATGACAGCATGGCCAAATATAACCAAACTTTAGAAGTTACAGAAAACTCATCACAGTCACAGCCACTAGAGAGTGTCATGTCACCGCCTTCTAGACAACCAAACCAGATATCAACGCCCATAAGTGTCGATAGTAGTAGACGCCATCAGCCAAATAACTCAAATAATAGTCAAGTTCAAAGAAATGCAAATAATTGACTAACATACACGACTGCTTACATTCGGATGAATTATAAAAATAATGTAGCAGTCGGCGGCTATCAGTTGTACAATTATTCGCACACAGCACCGACAACGCAGTATAACGGCGATAACCAGCACTATGCCAGCCCACGGCGGAGAGCGAAATTTGAAAACATTTCAAATCCAAACACCAGTTTGACACAGGATTATGAATTAATTTTGGTTAATAAAGACGGAAAGGAACAAACTAGTCAACCGAATGCTGTGTACGAGTCTGGAGCTCAATGTTGTAGGCCTATCATGGAGAGTGATAATATAGGATGGGTGAATGTCCTCAATGTCGGCGCTTAGTCTAGTCAGATCGGTAGAAATGATACCGCCATGGAATACGTACACCATGCTATCTGCAACGATTTGGTCTTGCTTAACAAGGCTTTTCATGACCTACATGGGAGGTCCCCAACCCTTCTAGACTCAAGTCAAGAAGAAAAACTTCAAGATACGTTGTACTCCACATTGAGACTTCGCATCGCTCCGAATTGCTGTCTCCAGTAAAGACTACTGCAGCACCATCAGTTAATGGATGTCATCAGTCAACGCCCACAACATGGCATGTAATATCTATATGTTTTATTGTATGTTAATGCTAGTGTATCTTAAAATATAAATATAGGAATTTAGAATTAATTGTTACTATGGGTGATTATTATTATGTTAACATCTTTATGGAACATCTTTCATGAGGCCCAGCATCAAGGCTGATGGTTCCACTACTGCCAGGTAAGTGCTTTCAGTACATAGGACAAATTTTTATGATGATTAAAGCACAATAACTGTTTCCTTTTTACTTTTTTAAATAGAAAATATCGTATTCCAACGTTTTTGAAGAATGTGGATAGCTACAATTTCAAGTTTATTGACCACATATTGATCGACAATCCTAAATATGAATATCAAATTTATTTTTCAGCTATGCAGTACTTCAGAAAAGATTGAAAATAAACCATTAAAACATTTACAATTCAAGAACATGCTTTTACACAATCAAAATTACGCTTGTACTGAACTCTATAATAAATAGGGATCTCACTTGGGCTATGAAGAAGCTGTACACCAAGTTTTTGGATTTATTCATTGAATTCTCTACAATGCAAAGCAAATTTTTAGCTGAACGTGACAAATTTTTTCAGGCAATTTGGAGGTCTGTTATGACATACGGTCTCGTGCAGCTGTGCAACGAGAACGTGGAGGCCAGGCGAGTAATAAAAATGGTCATGGCTCTTCCCCACCTGCCACCACAAAGAGGACCTCCATATGACAATGTGGTCCCTCCGTACTCAATTGATGATGGCCTCAATGCCATCATCAATTACGTGAATGAGGGCCGTTTGGACAACCGAATTCACAATGTAATAGATTATGTGAGAAGGTTCTGGCTGGGGAGAGTGGGCGCCAACAGCTTGTCTGTGTTTAATCGCCCGAGAAGAACAAACAACCACCTGGAATCGTTCCATGCCAGGTTGTTGGCTAGTGTTGGGCCACACTCCAACATTTGGACACTGATCAGTAAGTGACATTAATTATATGGAGGAAACATGCAAGTTTATTATTTATTTGATATTGTTCAAATGTTAATATTCTTCAGTGTGGAGAAAGGTTTCATCTGAGATGTTTACACACTTCATATAATTTGCGACACTTTATAGTTTGTCCTTGCGTTTCCGACTACAGGTTTCACCAACTGACAGTAATATGAGAAATATTCACCTTTTTCAAATGTATTTGTGATGAGTGCAGTAGTGAACCTATTGAAATCATAATGCCTCATGTATTTTCCTATCTGTGGACATAATTGAAATTGCTGTCAACTTGATATTATTCTTTTCACTAATGATGATGCCCACTTGATTCCGAGACATGTGCGTGAGTAATGAGGTGAATGATTAATGATTATATACATGGATGCCATACGGTGGAGCGGGATTCAAACCCACGACCGCTCAAACGACAGCAAGCTGCAGTTACGACGCCCCAACCAACGCCAAAAAAACTGTACCATAAAAGTCCTTACTTCAATTGAATGTGCCTGGAAGTTGCATCTATTATATGGATTGAGACACTTCATTGAAATTTTGCACTGACACATCAATTTGTGTGGTCTGCTACAATTTAATAAGCGATTGATAAATCTATCTAAATTTAGTTCAATAGAAATAGAAAATTTTACTTGAGAAGTGTTCATTAAACTAATCTCCACTTTACATCTATACACATGGTCATCTAAATTTGGGAATGAAATGAAAATTGTTGCTTTCTAGGAGAGCTGCAGCGATGTGAGTTTAACAGCCATTCACGTTTGGAGGCGGAAAGGATAGGAAACGGGGAGGTACGAGTTGCTCTTCACGATGCCATCACCCCGGTTGTGCGAGAAGCAGTCAGAAATCTCCTTCTGCGGAGAATCACTCTGATCAACTTCCTGAGGAACGTAGCACACCAAGTTGACAACTTGGTAGATGGTGTGTTTGCACATCCTCAGGAAGTTGCATTAGAGCCTCTCAGAGACGAGGAGCTGGCTGCTATAGCGGGGGATGATGGCAGAGGGTGGGTAGGGCTTGGTGTGGGTGCCCAGGAAGAGGTTGAAATGGCACCACAAGAACCTCCAGCACCAATGGCAGCAGCACCGAGGAGAAGGCCGCATGGTGGCGCGGGTCGAGGCCGAGGAGGACGGGGTAGAGCAAGACACAATGCCCTGCCAAACGAGGTGGAAACACAGCAAATGTGCACTATATGCCTCGTAAATAATTCTACCCATTTGGCAGTGCCATGTGGGCACCTCTGTATGTGCGAGGGGTGCGCCATAGAAAATCCCCATCACCAACTGCAACTGAGGTGCCCAGTATGCAATGTACAAAGTACGCAATACATAAAAGTATGGCGCATATAAGCTATTTTAAATAATCCACTGTACCTCCACTGTGACTCCACTGTACCTTGATACCGAATGTCACCACTTACTTAATTATTATACTTACGCAGGGTGTCTACTAGTTCCTAATTGTCAAATTTAGCGATTCCTTTGACTCTTCAAGAATTCCTTTTTTTGGTCTGGGGGTAACATCCCCCTGATTCCTTCCCATAGTTACGCCACTGGCACAAAACTGTTAATGAAAAATGAAATTCACAAGAAAAATTAAGTATATTAATAGCAATTTTTTAATTATCCAGGATCTAGGCTCTAGGGTGATTATCTGATTGAATGTAAAGTAGTGCTAATAAAACGAGTCTGCTTTTTCTGCCATGGTAGTCCTCAGCCATGTATTGATAACCTGCAGAATCCAGAAAACCATTCAAAACTGGCATCATTTTTAGACCAAGTACTGAAGTACACAATAATTTGCAATAGAAAATCAATTGTTGGTTAGGCATTGCTGTCTCATTTTCTTCCCTTGTCAGCAACTTTGAAAATTCTCCTTCATTTTCTTCTACTTTTTATTTTATCCTTATTTTTTCTTTTACTAATTTTTTCATTTCTATCTCTATCCTACCAATTTCTATCCTTTTACATATTGTCATCTCTTTTCCACTTCTTCACAGTTTTTTATTATTTCCATTCCTTAAGAATTATTTTTACTTTTCCCTTCTTTTTTCTGTTTTCGTTCCTTTTTTTTCTTTTTCTTCTGCGTTTGGGGGGGAAGGACCACTGCGTATACAAGAGGTCACTAATATTTAGGTGATTGGAACATTTAATCTGCTTTCTTTTTTCATACTAAAAATAGTAAAAGTATTATAAAACACAAAAAAAATGTAACAGCCACCCTTCGGGGGAATTGATCTGCCAATTAAAAGAAAATCATCCACTATGGGGCAATGTAAGCTGATGACTCCATCAAAATAGCAAGTATCTACATATTGCAAATTTTTTAGGAATGTTGTTTTAGCATGTTTAATGTAGTTGCATTAGTAGAGGCCAGTCTAGTAATTCAAGCTATTGAATTCTACTTGGGGACCTTGTACTTGAGAAAATCGTTTAAAACATTATTTTTAAACCCAGGGACTTCTGAGCACTTTCTATAAGTCTCTTTGGTAAGCTATCATCATTAACATCTGGAATAATTGCAGTAATCGAAGGTGTTATTAAAGGGCTATTTTACACAATTTGAGGTTTACTTATATTAAAAAAGGCATAGTTGGCTTTGTAATCATATTCATGTTCAGAATAAATCAAAGATAGCTTGAGACGGAACAGTTGCTTGCAAAAATGCGTTATACTTGTTTAAATTACCTAATTCAAGTTTTCACAACCTTGGACAAAAAATATATAATGTCAAATAAATTGAAATAATGGTATGGAAAATCACAGAACAATAGCAAAACACAAACTATGTACAAAATGGCATTTGATTACTTTATTGCAAAAATGTATTGACTAATTGTTCCCAGCTACACATCGAATTATTCTTGTTTCCTTGTTAGCCAATTTCATTATGCACTCGTAACAAAAGTATTTCAAAATACGTGGTACAATCAATTTTCTCATTTTCCCGACCAAATTAAAAAAAAATTCAAAATTCTCGACCTTATCCCGGTTTTTCCCGACCTGTTAAAATTCCCGACTTCCCGACTTTTCCCGTTTAGTAAACACCCTGTTACGTTTATAAGGTTATAATTAATTTGTGTTTAAGCCTTTTCGCACTGTTTTAGTGCTTCCACAAAGATGTCTAGAGGCCTACTAAAAAAGGTTGAAAGCAGAGGATATAGTGGTTGTGTAAATTACATTTTCTTCAATTTTTTATTTTTTTGATTGTATTAACACACACATACACACACGCGAACACAAAATATCTATTTATTTCAGCCATTTGTCAACTGTGTCATACAGTTTAATAAATGCAATATAATGAAGTACCCATGTATCTACAGTATAGTAATATCATGAAGATAGCCTAATAATCTTACTTTTGAATGAATTGGGCATGCGGTCAAAAATGTTAAACTTGTTTTTAATCAACAATAATGTAGTTGTTTGAATTTATGGAATGATTTGTTCCAAGAACTAGAGAAACGTATAGCGTTAACCATCATCAAAACCAAAACCTATAATTGGCTTTTCATTGTCAATAAAAATGTAACCGTTCGTTTGCAATTTGAAACCGACTTCTAATTAAATTATTATTGAACCTAGTAAAATTCCACTTAAACGTTTGCAGTTCAAATCTCTTTTGTTAACAGAAATAAACTCTGAAAGTTAATTTCCTCTTTACATTGGGTTGAAATAATAAATAATTACATTTATTACAATTTTGCCTTATAATATTGTTTGAATTATTTTAATTTTATAGAAAAAACTATAATTCCTATTTTTTTAAATTTAGTACACTATAAATGTTATTTATATGTATCATTCCTATCATATAACTAGATAATGCTGTTGTTAACTATTATGCTATTCTGAGTTTCTTACAAATTTGTGACAAAATATATTCTCACTACTAATTTATTGCTAAATAGCTGTTTGCAACTGTGATAATAAGGATACGCTAGGCGCCTGCAGGGTCAATGCTGTATTCCTTCTCACTTTTACTAAGATACAGTGATTGATAAGAAATTCTATCTAATATCAAAACCAACACTGTATTTCAATTAAATATGTGATTTACACTCACTTTAACTGGAATACAGTTTTGATATTAGATTATTCAATTATTTCGTCATGGAAGACCTCACAGAGTAATTCTGTTATATTTTAAAAGTTTATGGGAAATTTGGCGCCGACTTCAAAAGATTACTTGTATGAAATTAAAAATTTTCTCAGTTTAAAGTAAATACTTTATTTTAAACTTTTTTGTACGTGAGTATTTTATCAAACTGAATTTTATCATTTCACTGAAGTCGGTTTCTTTTTTTGTTTTAAAATATGTTATATTTTTAGCTTTTTAGTTGAATTTTCAAACTTTGAAAACATGATAAATTTCTTAAAGCCTACATTATGAAATATTTATCAAATTAGCAAGCCAATAATTAATTCATAAAATCCAAACTTAAGTAAGTAAAAATCCACTTATAAAATGTTTCACACTGAACCAGCTTTGGGTAACCAATGTCGTTTACCCGGCATAATTGCATTGCATCATATGATTTCGAAAACCGTCTAGATGTGAAGCGCTCCATATGATACAATGATCAGACTGGTAAACGACACTGGTTATCCGATTGGCGGTTATGTTTGGAACTATCCTATTCAAACTTGATTGAAATGAAGACATCGAAGAATGCTCCTTTTTGTTTAATATTGGGCTAAGTATTGGGCCGATTCTTGCGAAACTTGGATGGGACCACCGCTGAGCGATGCTCTTCCATTTAAAAAAAAAATTCATCGAAATCGGTTCAATATTGTTCGAATGATTGATGTGCAAACATAAAAAAAACAGGTCGAATATAGAACCTTGTTCTTTTTGGAAGTCGGTTAAAAACAGATAAAAAGAGCTCATAGAATTGACTTTTGGTAAAAGCCGAAAAATAATGAGTCGTTTCATACAATAAACCGAACAATGAGAAATGTCGGGTTACTTTAATTTGGTTCTGAAGTAAACATTGAAAATTGAATTAATATTTTCTTGGATTAGACAAGATAATTTATTTATTCAATAAAGCATATTTACAAGAAAATACTGTCAAATACCGTCATTAATAACAGAAAATTCTCTACATGATTCATTGAACCTGAGTTCTGCCAGATAGCGAATTGCACTTTTTTGCAATATAAATACTTTTTGGAAATGTAAATCCGCAGTACTAACCCACAGCTACATTCTATATGCCACATGAGAGTAGAACAAAGAAAAATTGATTTATTAGTTTCCAACCAGTTTTTGATCATCTACATTTGTTCTGGTGATGTCCTAGTAATAATTTTATCAATTGACCCCTGTTGCAATCTTGAGCAAAAATCGAATCTCTTCAATTTCCTTCATCATACTATTTCTGACACTCCGTCTAAACTTCCTAGCCATAGTTGAGGATTTGGTCAAAATAGGATAATGGAAATTATGAAAATGTTGAAAAGTATAATGGAATAACTCTTATTTTTGTTTGTATCTTTCCTGAAGGCAATGAAGTTCCAACTGACACTTGACAAAGCTACTTCCAAGAAAATTGTTTATACAGTAGTTTTGGAAAGTAGTTAGAGCATTAGGAATATAACCCTGAGTATGAGGACATCCCTCTACAATTAATTCAATGAACTGATCAGTGTGGTCCGAAAGCAATGAATTTATGACATCTACATTTGTTCTGGTTAATTACGTGCTGTTACAAATGTTATCAATTACCGCTTTACTGAATTCTGTTATACTGGTAAGAGCCTCGATATTGCCTTTTAAGTTTAATTGATCCATTATGTTGGATCCTGACCCATACTCTTATTTATCCTGCTATAACAATCAATGAGATTCATAGTTCAGATACTAATACAACTCATAAAAATTAATTGTATATTTATATTAAACTACTACTTAAAACTTATTTTTGTATGATTTTTGTGAAATTCTGTGAATAGAATATAAATAGGTAAATGATCTGTAATTCTGAAAATAAATAGTTATCCTATATTTTTTCTAAATATGGTCTTTATTAAGCCTCTTACAGCACTCCCATTTCCTATTTTTTTTATTTTTTATTAATCATATGTTGAGCATTATAGCTTGTACAACATAAATCATACAATATTCAATATTCCGATCCCCGTGGAATATGTGGTAAAATTATCAGTTGTCTTAACTCATACCTATTATTGAATCAAAACACAAGAATTTCGCATTGCTTGCTAATTTCATGTAGTTTGATTCCTTGAAATGGTTATTTCATGAAGTTAGGTGTATTTTTGACATCTTTTTACAAAACGTGTAGAAAAATTGATTCTTATTCAGAAATGACCAGTAACTCAATAATCGAAATAGTGAAAAATATATCTATACTTGGTAAATATCTGATTATAATAAATAATGTAGGCCTACTTGATTATTAATAATATCATATATTACTTATAATATATAATATAATTAAAAATAATGCAGGTACTTGCTTCAATAATATATGATTTGATGAAATTTGTGTGTTTTCGGCTATTGAGTTTTCTGTCATTTTTTCATCAGAATACTGCATTTGTTAAGGTGCAAAAAAGGAAAATTCATTACTTTAATCTTTTTAGAATAATGGTTCCTTAGCTTGATAGGAGGTGGGTAGCATAGAAGTGTGCAACACAATCCATCGACAGATCTTGTGTGAGTACCAATTCATTCATTTATTTATTTATCTATCATCTACGTACATCACCATATTGCAGTAGAATGAAGAGGCAGCAACAAAACGGTTTACTATTCTTTTTTAGGATACAAAACTCTTACTGGTGGTCTAAGCAGCCATAGTTTTCCCATCAAGAGCAGCCAATTCTTGTGTTTCAGAATCATTCAAGGCAAAGCAAAGTTTCAGCGTTTGCGTGGAGTTACATGAACCAGGTGAACCATTAAGGATGTGGTTGTGCTAGAAAAAATAATACAGAATTAGCTTAGTCTTTCACAAACTCTCTTCCTATTATTTTTGTTTTGAAATATATACCATCAAGATTATGTGTCCATTTAAAAATGTCAAGTTACAGGCTCTTCAGCAACTCCCCTGATAACGGGTTGGAATCTATTTGTGCGTCAAAAGGTAGATAATTAACTATAACTTTTTATAGTAAATTAATAAGAAATCCAAGATAATTAAGCAATAACATTGACTAGGAGATAGAGGATTGAAGTAATGTTCAGTCACAAGAACTCGGGACTGCGTTTGGGAGGGTGGTCAGCGTCAAAATCATAACAATATCTGGATGATTATTATTAAGGTACTTAGCTGGTGGTTTGGAACCCACCTAAAACTGTAGGTCCAATATCCATAACATCATTGCATCCTCAACCACATTATACACACACAAAAGTCTCAGATTCATGTGGGTATCACCAGAAAAGTGTAAAACATAAGCATAATTTATTATAAAACAAAACTCACTGAATGT
Source organism: Conomelus anceps (assembly GCA_948455865.1). Lineage (NCBI taxonomy): Eukaryota > Metazoa > Arthropoda > Insecta > Hemiptera > Delphacidae > Conomelus > Conomelus anceps. Next base: position 5,703,862 of record OX418219.1, read on the forward strand.
AGCATCAATGTAACATATTAGAAATGAAGTTGGGTGGCATTGCTTTCATATTTAATCCGTCATTTAACGTGTAGGCAGTGTCAACTGAGTCACAAACCCTGTGAATTAAGTCTAAATTAAATGATTGGATGTACAGCAATCTGTATTTTCCAATTTGGAGCTATACAACTATTTTCTTGCTTTAAAAAAATTATCACAATAAAAACTAGACAAGGAAGAAAGATACGCTTCTGTATATTGTATTGTATCTCAGAATAAGTCTACCTTCCGTCCTATCAATTTGCAAGTTAGTACTTTGTTTCACTTGTTGTTATTGTATATGTATTTGTTTCTTATATTGACATAATGAATTTGATAGCTTAAGTAATGTTTCCTTATAATTTTATAATATTAATAGGAGAAGCTATTCATTGTACTTAATATAAATCATTCAGGTTAAGTTATTTCCACTCATTGTAAGTAGGCTACATTAGCCTAAATTATTCATTTTTTCTTCATGTCCTTGTTATTAATAATGAGTTCCACTAACTATATTTATTCATGTATGTAGAGAATAAATATAGGCTCTGTCTGTAAATTTCAAGTAAAATAAAAGCATATTCTATTCTATCACTTACTTTCTACCTTCATTTTTTATATAAACATCAAAACTAGTCAAAGCGCAGATTTAAAAAAAAAAAATATTTTCAAGACATATATCATCCTGGAAGAATGGAACTGGTGTTGATCTTTTAGAAACTTGAGTGATTTGGTGAATAGTAAAGATTGGTCCCACCTCTTACACATGGTCTGTGAAGATCTAGCTCTAGTTCGTCCAGCTGCTGATTGAGAGCTGGTGCATCTATAAAAAATATCAGGTTCCCTCACCTGACATTTCGGTTCTAATGCAATGATGAATCATTATAATCCAGCTAATGACAATTTAAATGAGATGTTGATAAAGAATCATTTTGAATTTGGAACAAATTTGAACCAAAATGACAGATGAATGTAACTTACTCTTGGTGTTTGTAGCCTTAGGTGCATCGGGCGCTCCACCATTAGGATTATTTATGACAGACATTCCTGTTTTTGTTCGTCTTTTACAAATCCACAATACACTGATGGGCTCATAATGATGAAGCCTGTAATCAGAAAAAAATAAATATAAGTCTCGCAAATACCGGGAATTGTGAAAAAGGATCTCTTTCATATGGTAGCCCTGTTAGACACCCAGAAAGGTTAGGGTTAGTTGAGCATCATGTAATGCTACTTGAACATCACTTCTACTTCTTTTTTTGTGTCAGTGATCATCGACCATTAAATTATAGATACATATATACTTTTGCATCATTCATATATTCTTAACCGAAACCGAAAAGCAAGGAGTTAACCTTTCAAACCTTGGCATCAAAAGATCAAGTCAGATGATCAGCCTTTGTAGGTATATTATAATAATATCGTAAAACTAGAAAAACATGTATATTGAATATAATGGATTACGAAAGTGAAGTCAGTACAATTATAAATTTAAGTTAGAAATAAACTAACTTATAGGTGAGTGGTAATTTTTTAATACTTTGAATAGCATGAAAAATCGTATAAAACCAGAAATTTTAAGAAATCGAACCCATCAGCTATTCTTAAGTTTAGCCGGCTTGAATCCTGCCGGCTCTCAAGAATTGAGAATATGCAAAATTTCATACTTACTAAAGCCTACTGAATCTAAATCAGTTATTTCTCATTGATTTTCAGACGCAATTGTTTTTGGAAAGGCAAAAAACAATAATTTCTTGAATTGAATTTAACTTGAAACTATTGCTTACTTTTTAGGTTAGAATTGTGAATGGTCGATATTTGGTGAAAGACCGATAATTGATGAGTTTACCTAAATCATAATTTAGGTTTGCAGTTATTATTAGATTATTAATGATAGACGATCAAAACAAAGTGTATTTTCTGGGTCCAAAAGTACAATCTTATAAGCAACGTTTAGTAGTTTCCTGGATGTCTATAGTAGTTTATAGCTTATGAAGGAAAATGTGCATGAAGTCGGCAATGGATACATTCTATTTCATAAACATTCTTCTTTCATTTGATTTTAGTTGTTTCCGTTCCTGCTACAATTAAGGCGAGACTTGCTTTTGAAGTAACATAGACCATAACTTAGCTAGCGGCTTAGGTGTTCGAATCTTGTTTGTGAAATGGGAGGTCAGTTAAATCTAAATCAGTTATTTCTCATTGATTTTCAGACGCAATTGTTTTTGGAAAGGCAAAAAACAAGAATTTCTTGAATTGAATTGAACTTGAAACTATTGCTTACTTTTTAGGTTAGAATTGTGAATGGTCGATATTTGGTGAAAGACCGATAATTGATGAGTTTACCTAAATTATAATAAAATTTTATAAAAGCTGGCAATCAAACCATGCACGTTCCACGCCAAATAAATAAAATATATTGACATTCAATGACCGATTTCAAGACGATAGTCTGACCGTACAATGTTAGAGCAAGGTGGTAAAAACTACATACTTAAAACTATACAAATATCATGATCAGCGTCATGAAAAGTTTAGTACTTTAAAGATTACCTTAGTTATAAAAGTACAACAGAACTGGACTAACATCAAACAAAAACTCATAATCTTGAATCGTAATAAAACATAAACATTGGCAATGGTGCAGAAATAATATTGACAACCAGCTGACACAAATTTCTTCACGCATGCGCACAGAATCACGCTTGTATACTGGCTGAGCTTGTGCGAACAATTGGATCCGCGAACAACTGGTACAGACCCGGTAGCTTTCTTATAGCACTAGACTTTTCGAGTTGTATTATTTTGGTCTACTTGTAATTCTTGTATTGTCCCATTATAACAAATACTCGTTGAAATTTCAGGTATAAAAAATATCAAATTAATTATAAGAAATATAGACTCTAGACTGCTCTTCCATCGACCATGGACTCAAAGGTAAGTTTTCTAGTTTCAGTTTCTAGTTTCTAAGTTTCACAAGCAAACAAAGCTTTTCAACATAAGAAAGACTAGATTGCACGAAGTATGAATCACTCGGCTTGAGTGAAAAAGAGATTAAGTAATTGTAGAGTATTGTGTAAAACTTTGTAAAAATTAAAACCTTGATCATAGCGGGGAACTTTGGGCGCCTCCTCATATTTAGGTTAGATTTTTGGCTATTTAATGCACTGAGATTGGATAAAGAGAAGCCACACTTCAAAGTCCTAACTTTGTCAATGGAAAAAGATCCACCTGACTTGTAGAGGTTTAAATTTTCACCTTTATTTTGCTACTTATTGTATTTATAATTGATTTAATTCTTACCGGTATTCCATTTTTCAACAGGAGACAAGTGAATATGCTATCAAACAGGAGATTGAAGCCTTTTTGAATGATCCAATGGATATAGATAACAGCCAGTTTGAAATGGCTGTGAAGGCTGAGTTCTTTAATGGAGGAGATTCGAAGGTAATGTGTTGGAGGTACAATCAATAGAAAAATTAGGTAGGAGGGTTATATCCCAGCATGCGCGCCGGGCATATTACTCAACTATTTGAAGAGCTATTGCCTCAAAATTATATTTACATTAAAATACAGAAAAAATTGAGCCGCAGAAGCACAATTTCAAAAGTGATACACTTTTCTGAATATTAAATAAAAACGTTTAAAAATGACATGGAGAAACAAAAAAGTTATATCCCGGCATGCGCGCCAGGCGTATTACTCAACTATTTGAAGAGCTATTGCCTCAAAATTATATTTACATTAAAATACGGAAAAAATTGAGCCGCGGAAGCACAATTTCAAAAGTGATACACTTTTCTGAATATTAAATAAAAACGTTTAAAAATGACATGGAGAAACAAACCTCTAATTGCAAATACGTCAATAAAGTGTCAGTAAACAATATTCTAGCCCTCTAACAATGTATTATATTCTTAATTAATGCATAATAGTATTAATTTAGTTGACACTATGTATTTTTCAATTTAAAATCATTTCAAAATATGTAAGATTACATAGTTTATTGGACCTGTTAAAGTCTGAATATTAATATCACTCTCAACTTTTGGTCTATGTACGATATTGCATATAGATTATTTCGACTTCTTGATAGTTTGTTAGATTGAGTATCAATCATGATCTTATTGACTATTTCTTGACATTATTTGACTCGCAGCTTTTGCCATTTAAGATAATAATTGATATTATCATTAAAAATAAGTTTAATAGAATAAAAAAAAATAGATGATAGTTATAGATAAATTTTTTTTGTTCATTTAAATCCATTATTACAGAAAAATAATAGTCTTTTTCTTATCTATGCTACTACCAACCAACATTTTTGATAGATTGGTCATTCTACATCACTATCATTATCAACTTTTCAAATTTGAACTTGCATGTTTTTTTATCTTATGTGAAAAAATGGCTGGTGGTGTGAAAATTAATTTGTAAACGTTAAGCCAACCTAATCAAAGCTAACCTAACCTTACCAAACCAAAGCCAGCCTTACCAATGCTAACCTAACCAAAACCAACCTAACCTAATCAAGCCCAACCTAACCTAACTAAAGCTAACCTAACCTTACCAAACAAAAGCTGACCTAACCAAAAGCCAACCCAACCTAACCAAAGCCAAACTAGCTTTGGTTTGGTAAGGTTAGGTAGGCTTAGGTTAGGTTAGCTTGTGTTTGGTTAGGTGGGTAGTAGTTGGATTTGGCTGAATATCTAAAATTCGGTATAGTTTGACAACTTAGACTCAAAAATTATATTGAACATTATATTCATTATTATTCAAAAATGTTGTCATTACAATATGCCTGTAAGTTCAGGTTCAGGTTTTGTTAATTACTTGTGCACCTTCTTACCTATTTAAATGCACTTACAGTTTTACAGCCTTATAGTGGCTTGAGATGAATTAGATTTTGTTCATCTCAGATACAAAAATGGCTACATCAATTGTGTTGATTTCCAAACGTCACTGTAGAATGATGGCTTGGATGCAGGAAGTAGCTCAGAAGTGTGCTAGATAGTATACACACTCACCTGTGCAGCCAGACCCTGTGTAAAGGTGGGAGTGGACTGTCAAGCATGGAGCTTCAGAATTTGTTTCGGTGGGCTTGTCATACTGATACAATTTCGTTAGCTCAGTGAGGAAAGCAATCACAAACTACCTCACTCCTCGTTTGTGGAGAACGCTCTTTGGACTAAAACATAGCGTTGAGGTCTGAAGAGTCACCTACAGTCAAATCAGCTATTGTAATATATACATGCCTACAGTTTTATTACAAAAAATAAATTAATTAATATAGATTTGATGCAATCAGTTCCTAAATCATTTTTTTCTCAATTATAGCATTGAGCTGACTCTAACTAGCTACTCTTACCCCTTAGGTCAACTACCCCTAATCCAACTCACCCAGATCCTGTATAAAAAATCGACTTACTAATAAACAGAAGGCTTTTATAATGTTTACTATTTGTGTCCAGGGAGGGATGAATGTTTTTTACATAAATTTTTCAATTATGAACTAAGGTTTTTGTCAAGTTAACTATCTAAGATCACACCTCACATTTATCAAATTAGGATCACAATGAATTAAACAACATAATAAGCAAACTGTGGAAAATTATTGTTTTGAATCAATAAAATCCGATTTTATGAAATCTGAGTGTATTTCAATACTGACGAGCTGTTCAAAATTTCATTCAGAATCAAAATTTTTAACTTTATTTTACTACTTACTGTATTTATAATTGATTTAATTCGTACCGGTATTCCATTTTTCAACAGGAGACAAGTGAATATGCTATCAAACAGGAGATTGAAGCCTTTTTGAATGCTCCAATGGATATAGATAACAGCCAGTTTGAAATGGCTGTGAAGGCTGAGTTATTTAATGGAGCAGATTCAAAGGTAATGTATTGGTTGTACAATCAATAGAAAAATTAGGTAGGTGTCCATGGAATCACTGGCAATTTTTCTTTGTTTTCCCATCAACTAAATAGTTCGGAACCCACCTAAACCATGTCTATCATAACTCAGCTCAAATGATGACAGTAAACTTTTTGATTGATGCTAAAAATTGACTTCTCTAAAATGTTTCAGTGGTTCATGATATTTCATGGCAAGAAGTTGGGCCTTTGTATTACAGTCTACAACTAGTTCTGCCTTAAAACTGAAATATCTGTGGGTGAGGGGCCTGGTGGAAAAAAGAAAAGAGTGAGAATGTTTTCCAATGCTTTTCTGTTGAATCATTAAGTGAATTGGTCATCAGTTTCGCTTCCTATTGTTAATTGAGTATTATAATCTAATTATATGTTTCAGTGAAACTAGCATGATAGCTGCAGGGTCTGTTCTTTTTCTGCTAGGCCTAGCGGTTTCGAGTAATATAGAATAATGCATAATAATGGCATAGTCTATCATCTATACTTGTATTGTTAATTAAGACTTCAGACCTAGACAATGGTAGTATTCTAAAGTGAATCTATTTATGTATTTGAGAGATATTATTATTGTTATGGACTGCACAGTTTACTTTCTAGGATTAACCAGAAAACCTATTCAGCTGCAGCAGCAATGATTGGCCGGTTTAATGCATAAAGGAACCAAGAGCCAATTTTGGCTAAATTGAGTTAATGCAGCCATCTTGTTGAAAAATAACCCAGGATCTACTTGATAAAGCGAGTTTAGTTGTAGGACACATGTTTGAATCGTAAAAAATAGAACCAAAAATTTTAATTTTGGAATTCAGTGCCCACCATAAACTTTGAGGTCGATTTACTCAGTTCAGACTACCTGTCGCTTGGTTTTTTATGCATAAAGTTATTCAATTAAAAAGCTCACTCTACAGTTTCCATTATATTAATTATTATTGCAGATGGCTGCAGTCAAGCAGGAATATGATATCCAAGAATCAGCGCCATGTTCAAAGATTGGGGTTTGTCAACAGGAATCAGGCTTAAGTTCCACCTTGGACTTCATCAAAGAAGAAGTGCTTGGTAAGGCATTTTCATTTTATTACTCATTTCTATGAATTGTCAGTTTAATAATCCAACTGAGAAGAAATATAAATGCAAATATAAATATAAGAAATATAAAGGCATTTTTTATAACAAACCACAATATTACTGAGAAGATTCTAATATGCTATTTCTTCATTTAATAGTCATCTTGCGTTTTAGGTATAAACTGTAATTTAATAATAACTAATACATTTTTGTAATTCCTTTTCAAATTGATTATTTGATTTTTGGAAATTCAATAATTAATTGTTATATTTAATCATTTCACCATAACCGCTAGTAACTCAGCATTTTCATTCATGAAACTGCTTCTTTATTCATTATTTAAGGTAGTGATAGTTGTGAGCCGTGGCAGGTGTCTGTTCAGTCAGATAAAGATAAGTTACAAATTCCTGGGCCCTCTTTGTAAGGGTGACCGATTGTATTGGCCAGAAAAAAGACTTGTTCTCTACTGTAAAATCACTTCCTGGTGGTTCAGAACCCACCTAAAACTGTAGGCCCAACTCATCAATCACTATCATCCAACTCACAAACCATGTACATGTCTAAGACCTATGTGAGCTTCATGCTTTGAAATTGTACAAAGCATCAGCATTATTAAATATTTAGCTAGAACCAGATGTTGAATTCCAATTAATAGAAATATATTCATTGCTATACACTAACAGCAGTAAAAACTCCTGTTGAGCTTGCATTTAGACTTTTACATTTTGTGAGACTTGTGTCCAAGCACCAAAGATGAGCAATTTTATATGGGCTTGAAACATGTTTATGACTTGAAAGAGTTCAGTTCTGCATTAGAAGAAATTCAGTTCATGTATATTCAACGTCATTATTATGTAAATATTAAAAACAGACTGGCTCTGGAATAGCTACCTACATCTATAGTACACTATTGGTATTTTCAGATGGTCATCTGACTGGAGGGTATTCCAAAGAGGCAGAATTGCAGTCAGTGGACAGCAGAGAGTGTTCAACCCCTATTTGTTCAGATGGAGATGACATTGATGCAGGAACTGTTGGACTGAGTGATCCCGGAAATGATGTGCTGACTCATAAAAATCTACAGTCTAATAACTGTGCTCATTGTAGTTATAAAACTCCCAAGTTGAGTGATTTATTGCGACATATAAGAAGAACACATACAGTAGGAAAAAATTATGCCTGTAAATTTTGTGACTATGTGTGCTTGGATAAGAAAGGGTTACAAATACACTCAAAGAATCATAAAGATAACAAACAATTCAGCTGTGAATTTTGTGATTATAAAAGCTCTCGACTTGGTGCTTTAAAAATTCATCTAAGAACTCATACAGGCGACAAACCTTTCAGCTGTGACTTTTGTGATTATAAAAGCTCTGTACTTAGCAATTTAAAAATTCATCTAAGAACTCATACAGGCGATAAAACTTTCAGCTGTGAATTTTGTGATTATAAAAGCTCTCGACTTGGCGGTTTAAAAATTCATCTAAGAACTCATACAGGCGATAAACCTTACAGCTGTGAATTTTGTGATCATAAAAGCTCTCAACTTTCCAATTTAAAAATGCATCTAAAAACTCACACATTGTTGGTTAAGATGTGAGGCCACATAAGTCAAGAAACAATTTCTCAGGGGAGCAAGAAACCTTTTTTGAAAAATTAATATGCATGATAAGAGAATTTTGAGTACCTATTTGTTCATTGTATAATGAAAAAATTAAGTTATGTGGTATAACTTTTAATTATCATGTAAATTACGAGGTATCACTACTTGAATCCTGTATAATTCTACTGGACAATTCAGGATATTTCAAGAACAAGACATAATAGCTAACATGTGAATTTTTGTATTTTAATTATAATATTTGTATTTTAAATATAATATAAAATATTGCATTATTCATTTGACAACTTGATTATATGTACATTTTGATGGTTGAATAGTTTGTGTTCTTCTAATTTGTGTCCTTCCATACAAAGATGTAAATTTAAATTTATTCAAAAAAATTTAATTAAATCAATCAATTACAAAATCAAATTATCTTCAAATATGTGTTTCCCTATAGGATAACCTGTGTGGGAGCACTTCAATATGTAATAAATCATATAGCTTACTGAAACCTCTCATGCATGCACACACTCATACACACGTCCACTCATACTCTTTCACACAAAAAAATGCTCAATTATCTCTAAGGAGTGGTGGCTGCTTTTTTCCTTATTTGTTCATTACATTAAATTTTGGCTATCGCTTTTAATGTAATACTTTAGTTCTGTTAAACAGTCTTTTACAAATTGAAATTAATTTTTCAATTTTTACAATGATTATTAATGAAGTCACTTGTTTTATATAATAAAAGGGTAAACCTTATACTTAACTTGATATATTTCAAATTAATTTAGAAAAAAGTTATTTTAATAATCTATTTGTAAGATGATTTGTTATATATTTTTTCTGAATGACTGACTGTAGAGAAAATCTTTTATTTGACTTAGAAGATGATTCTATCATATTAGATTTGTGATCTCAAGTAGCGATGCCCAACATTAACAATACCGATACTGTTAATATCGAATATCTCCACACTCAAATAAGAATGATTTTTGAAATATATATTGGTTATACACAGTTCAGGCCAGAAGCAAATTGAAATTGATAAAACTGAATAATTCGAAAATTTAAAATAAATAGTCCACTCAACTATTGATAAATCAGTATTGCACACAGGTCAGGGAAAATTTGCCAACTGAGTCAGGGAAATCAATATTACAATTTTAGTGTGAACCATGCTTCTGTTTTGTTCAAAAATCTAAATTCACAGGACTAATTATTTATTTTTAAATACAAATTGAGTTGAATCAATTTCATTGATAAATACTTTCACTTTCACCACCGCGTAGTCCTTGAGACTAGGGGTACGTCAAGATACTACCTCAAGGATGAGGTTAAGTTCGTTTTAAGGTTTCGTTTTGACGTAACAAAGAGGTTTAAGGTTCAAGAATCAAGGTTCATATAAAGAAGGGTTTTTTCTGTCAGTTCAATGTATTCTTTTATTGAGTATAAGGGGTTATTTAATAAATAATTTTTAACGGCTTGTTTAAAAGTTTGCTCAGATTTGTTTTTGAGGTTGTTTGGAAGCAGGTTGTAAAATTTACATCCCATGTAGTTTGGGTGTTTCTGTGATTTTTGTGAATAATAGTGTAAAAAGTATAAATGTGAAAAAAGGTAATAGATAATAAAAAATAATGAATATAAAAATTATTCAAATTAATAAATTTGAATAAAAAATTAATCAATAACGTGACACCACTTGATAAAATAAAGTTAATTAAATTAAAATGCATTTTAATTGATAAAATTGGAGAATCTAATAAACAAAGATTGAATTTAGTGCATAATAAAATAGGTTGGGCTTGAAGAGGGAATTTTCTTCAATTGTTCATCTATTACAGTGAAATTCTTATAATCTGGACCAATAATTTATTTACTAAATAAAGTCTTCTGCAAACTGCGGGTTGCTATTCATTTATTTTTCTGATAATCCATAATACAGTATTATGATGATAATAATAATACAGTAATGATGAGATAAATTCTTGGCTGAGTCTTCCACCCTGGGAGAATTCGCCAATAATAATCAATAATCAATATTTTTTTAAATAGAGAAATAAATTAATTTTCCTACAACTACTCGTAAAGTAGTTCTTTACGTACTGAAAACTAATTGTAAAATACCTCTACTGCTCCGCAAGCGGTCAAGTACTTAACGCTCGCCAGCTGTTTTCTTTACGCTTTTGTTTTGATTTTGATGTCTTCTCATTGGTGGATCACAGAATCCGTGGAATTCACATAACCTCAAAAATGGCGAACGCTAACCAAATCCGCGCATGGTCTGTGATGTTACAAACTACAAGCTTTTATTGTGTTGGAATCCAGAACTGCAGTTTTAGGAAAAATATTGTATGCAATTCGCATGTGAAGCTTCTTTATCGCTCTTGCAAAATTACAATAAAGTCGTGTGTCACGCTCTTAATACATAAATAACTATTATTTTATGGAGGTGAAAAATAATAATGTTAGAAGTGGGAATAGAGAAAATATCATGAGTAGCTATCGTGTTTAAGGAATTTAATTTTAATACATTTATCTGACCCAGTTATAATTGGCAATGCGCATTCAAGCAAAAGTAATGAAGGATGATTATGATGATGATGAAATGATAATTAATCAAACATTAAATAATTATATCCCCCAACAATTTAATGTTTTGTAATTAGAATTAGAAATGTTAAGGAGCTTCATCAATCTTGTTGTGAATGTAAGTGAATAATAGTTATTATTTTCTTAAAACGTTGACTGCAATGTCATAAATGATCTCTGTGATGTTTTCCATGACAAAATACTTGATGAACAAACTAATATAAAAACTGTCACTGTATTTCTATTTGAATTATTAAACCAGGCATTATTTTTGTATTATTTGCCAGATCACTTGCAAACACAGGCTTAAGCCTAGCTGTGCATATGTCACAGCTCTTCTGTGTTATACTTAAGCCTGTGTTATTCTTTGTCACAATATGGTATAGATGTGTGGGAGAGACTTTCGATACGCATTTTGATGGAATATTAAATTTCTACTGTTTCCAGTATCCTTGATTCCATGTATCATAACAGGGGTATTCATGATGTCGTTTTAATGCTATTAGTTGGGATTGTGAGCACCAACTGCTATATGCTAACTACAATGGCGTTCCAAGCTGATATTTGTGAAACTTAATAGTTGAGGTTGTAAAAAGTAGTGTTAGAAAAATAAGATGGTAACGGCTTTAACCGTTGCCTTTGAGGAATATTCCTTGAAGGCAATGCTTTAATGGCCGTTTTCACACACACCGACACGACACCGGCAAGATGACGTCCCGGTGTCGTGGGGGTTGAGATACAATGCTGCCAAATGGAACTGCTTTCACATTCACCGACACGGCACCGGCAGCCGACTGCCGGCGCCGGCATGTCGTTGGCAGCATTGCTCCCGCCGGTGCCGGCGCCGACACTTGTGTGTCGTCCATAGTTTTGAACAGAATTTGGTCATTTTGTCAACAGTTTGAGGTTAGGTACTGAAAAAAAACATCTGGTACAGTACGATGGCTGATAGGTATGATGTTGTCACCCTAATTGAATTAGTCGAATCCGAGCCCTGTTTATGGGACAAAACTATAGAAGAAAATAAGAACAAAATCTTTAGAGACAGAAGCCAATCTCGTCCGAGTGTCTTGTTTTTTGATTTCATCACTTAAATTCACTAATATATAGTCAAAAGTTTCCTGACTACTCATACGAAAAAAATTAAAAATTTTGTTAGGTTTGTCACTAGCTTATCAAATAAGGTGTAATACAAGCCATCCAAATAGCGAACTTTTATTATTTGGTCAATCCAAAGTTGTCTATTACGACTGCGCCTTTTTCGTAGATATAATAAATATAACAAATACAACCTCCTGTTGTAATCAGCCATCGTACCGTTTTGAACTGTGCCGCCCACTGCAAAATAAGGTTAGTTCTTCACCGACAGCCAGATGCCGTGTCGGTAAGTGTGAAATGCTTCAACGATGTCATGACGATATCGGCGCCGTGTCGGTGTGTGTGAAAACGCCCAATGGAAATAGCTGGAGTTAGCGGACTTGAACCTGCGCTATCTGCTATCTCGTCTGCTAATTTTTCCTCTTTCCTGAATTACTGTAGTTGCCCGACGAACAGCATCTTTCCATTCTTTTATTACGGCAGCAGCAATGAAAATACGATCTATCAATAATTCGTCTCTTGAATTAACTTTTACCTTGTATACTGTAGTTTTCATATAACTTGGCAGCAGTATGCTGGGTTCAGAAGTAGCATGTTCCATCTGCTACACGCTGCCAAGTTATATGAATACTACTATACTTCATTTTTCATCCAACCCCACAAGAAATAGTCCACGGGGGGTGAGATCCGGAGACCTTGGTGGCCAACTAACAGGCCCTCTTTGACCAATCCATTGTTATCAAACTTCTCATTTAAACAACTCTATCTCACGATTTGCACAGTGGGTTGGAGCTCCATCATGCTGAAAGAAAATTCTCATGTGTTTTGAAAGTGAGAAGCCTTCCAACAATTGAGTAAACAAGCTGTTTTGTAGAAAGGCTAAATAGCTTTCTGCATTAACACTGTTTTCTAAAATAAATGGGCCAATTAAAATATCATCAATGATGCCACACCAAACATTTACCTAAGAGCGATTCGGAAAATTACTTTCCACAAAAGAAAATGGATTCTCTTCTGACCATTCATGAAAGTTATGGGAGTTGGTGATTCCGTCTCTGTTGAACGTTGCTTCAATACAGAAGTTTTCAGTTCAATTAACTTTTGTTTAGTTTTCATTAGAGACGAATATTTGAAAGATGTGTTGGATTTATTTACATCAGACTTTTTAGAATTAAATTCTCTACAAGTTTTGTATTCAAATTTTATGCATTAATTCATTTAACAAAGTTATTGCACTTCAAAGCTAACAAAACGTATTTTTAGGCACAGAATTTTCTGTTTTACATCATAATATCATAAGTACTACCGGAGATAGAGTTCTGGGACCTATTTTATTCGTTTTTTCAGATCAAAAACCATAATAAATAAATGTATTTGGTCCTTAATTTACCTTTCCAGAATTTCAGTATGACTTTCTTTTACCGAGGGTAGCCTACTGAGTTTGTGGGCGAAATCTTTTTCTCTGTATAACTCGCTAACAAAGCTTTTCCGGATATATGTTTATTATGATTTTTTTTTTATTTTTAGATCTAGAATCAGTTGTCGAGGTTTGAACTTTTCCTCCTGAAACTTACTTACTTACTCCTTGGCGCTACAGCCCGTTAAGGGCCTTGGCCTCCTTCAGTATGCCTCTCCATTCTTCCCTATCAGCAGCCTTCCGTCTCCATCCTCTGATACCCATCTTTCGCAAATCCTCTTCCAGATCCTCCAGCCAGCGTTTTCGAGGGCGTCCTCTCAACCTCCTTCCTCCTGGGTTCTCTCTGAAGACCTTTTTCACGGCTCTTGAGTCACTCATCCTTTCCACGTGACCTAACCAGCTCAACCTTCTAACTTTAATTTCGTCAACAATTTGTGACTTTCTATAAAGATCACATAGTTCTTGGTTGGTTCGAATTCTCCATTCTCCGTTATCACAAACTGGTCCATATATCCTCCTCAAGTTTTTCCGTTCCCAAATATTTAAAAGGTCTTCACATTTCTTTGTTAGCACCCAGCACTCTGCTCCATACAAAACAACTGGCTTTATAATTGTCTCATAGATTTGAATCTTGATTTTTCTTGATACAGTTCTGGATCTTAGATGATTGCTAAGGGCAAAATAGCATCTATTCCCTGCAGCTATCTTTGATTTTATATCTGCTCTTCGACATTGTTATTTCCAGTAATGACAGAGCCAAGGTATTTGAATTCGTCTACCCTTTCAAAACTATAATTTCCTATTTTTAGTTCTCTGCCATATGCCTGTCGAGTTCTGCTGCTGGCCAAATATTTCGTTTTGCTGTCATTTATTTTGAGACCTATATTTGCTGATTTTTCATTGAGCTGATTGAAGGCAGATTCTAACGACTGTTTATTTCGGGCAATCAAAACCACATCGTCAGCATATGCCATGTATTGGAGCATTCTGTTCATTATTGATCCTCTTGGATTCATAGTGATACCTCTTATTACTTTCTCCAGGCTTAAATTGAACAGCATGGCTGACAGCACATCTCCCTGCCTAAGACCTGTGTTTGCCGCAAAATCACTTGATAGCATACCTTGCACTTTAACTTTATATTTTGTGTTCTGTAAAGTCATTTTTGTAAGGCGTACAAGCTTCAGAGGAATTCCAAACTCTATCATTATTTCAAACAGACTATTTCTGTTAACACTATCAAAGGCCTGTTTGTAGTCTATATAGAGTTGATGCAGATCCACATTGTATTCGTAGCACTTTTCCATGATGGTACGTATGGTGAACACATGGTCTGTGCAGGATCTGTCCTTCCTCCTGAAACACTCTGTATATTTTTATACCAATGGAAAGAGATCAGCAAAGAGAAGAGATAATTAAAGCAGCACTAGTTTTGAGGTCTCTATCAAGACAAAATTTCGATTTTTTTAGAAGAAAAATGAAATTGCCTCTTCCTGCTACTTCAACTTTGTCAAAATGGACTATCAAATTCAATTGTTCCCCAGGATTGCAGGAGAATGTACTTTCAGTAATGAAAGCCAGAGGTGGAGCTATGGAGCTATTCGGACAAGCTGACTGTTCTATCATTTTATGAAATGAATGTGGATAGCAGAATATAATTATGTTACGATCAGAGATTTATGCTGGTAGGAAACTCTACAACAAGCTACCGCAGTTTTTAAAGTCTTGAAAATATAGAAATATTTAAAAAAAAAATTGAAAAAATATTTAGTTGATAAAGCTTTTTATAGTGTACAAGAGTTCCTTTCACATAAAAATTAAGCCTCGCCCAAACTAATTGATATAGTAATTATGGTAACTAGTGTATAAGAGTATAATTATTGTTGATCTGACTTGTCTTATACTCCTCAACTGGAGTCTCCAAGACGTAATCTACAAAAAGAGAGAGGACAAAATTTATGGACCCCACTCCAAAGTGCTGGTTGCAGCAATGGCTAGAGGGCTGAAAGAAAAATGCAAACAAGTAGTATAGTATATTATAATAGTCAAATGAAAGAGGATATTCTTCATAAAATGATCGTAAAACTGTCAGCATCCAGATTCAAGGTCATTGCAATGGCTAGTGACATGAGGGGTGGAAATCTATGGGCATTTCATGTGAAAAAACTAATTTCACTATTCCTAAGAGTGATTAGAATTTCTGGGGGTTTGCTGATGTTCCACTCATTGGAAGTTGTGCTGCACTGAGACTGAGATGTGTCAGTAGCCGGAAGTACACTGAGAACCATATTTGGTTCGGTTTTAAAAGCAATGTCGCACAGCTTACAATATATATGGCTGGGCGCCCTAATGCAAAATAAATGGAAATCGATGAATGCTACTGTACAAAAATATCAGTCACCACCGGGAATCGAACCACGGACCTCCCAATTGCCGGTCGGGCGCCTTAACCACTAGACCATGGAGACCTTTCTGCATAGCAGCATTCATTTTTAACCTGGCCATATCGGCTCGTATCTCACAAGTTAGTTCGAAGTTACTGACAATTGAATAAACTGACAAATATACATATACAGAATTTATTAATTTCGAATTCCTTTAATTGCTATCAGTTTATACTGAAGACTTCCGCAATGGCGGATATTGACAACAGTATTTAATAGCTGTTGTCAATATCCGCCATTGCGGAAGTCTTCAGTATAAACTGATAGCAATTAAAGGAATTCGAAATTAATAAATTCTGTTTTAGTAAATTTGTCAGTTTGTTCAATTGTCAGTAACTTCGAACTAACTTGTGAGATACGAGCCGATATGGCCAAGTTAAAAATGAATGCTGCTATGCAGAAAGGTCTCCATGGTCTAGTGGTTAAGGCGCCCGACCGGCAATTGGGAGGTCCGTGGTTCGATTCCCGGTGGTGACTGATATTTTTGTACAGTAGCATTCATCGATTTCCATCAGCTATTAAATACTGTTGTCAATATCCGCCATTGCGGAAGTCTTCAGTATAAAACTGATAGAAATTAAAGGAATTCGAAATTAATAAATTCTGCAAAATAAATCTTGATAAGAGATTTCAGATAAGAGATATCTGAACTGATAATGTTAACAGATTATAAATATGGTCAACAATAACTCTATTTATAGTAGGCTAACTGTAGCTTACAAAATGTTTTTGATCATCCTATTATGAATTTGGAGTTTTCAGTGACAAAAATGCCCAGAAATGTATTGTAGGGCTTTTCAAAAAATAGCTGCCATCTTTTTTAGGGGGCCCAATTAATAAACGTTCACAAACGTAAGAGATTGGTCGTCAGTGGGTTCTAACAGATATTTTTTTCTCAATTAACTAAATTTATTGAGTTATGGCAGTGTATGATTTGGGCGTGGATGGCTTTAAACTAAAATTAAGATGATTTGAGAGGAGGTTTAATCCATGACAAAAATTTGATAAACCACTAAGACCTACAAATTTTTTGTTTAATAAGAGAATGTTCATGAGTTTATTTTCACATTAAATACTTTGTACAGTTAGTTTTTATTTGTTGAAATATTCATGATTTAAAAACATGTCGTGATACTGTTTTTATTTCAAGTTTACCACTTTTTTTCTACTAAACATGGCTGACAAGCTTCGCTGCCTTCTTGTTCGACAAACACAAACAACAAACTTCGTTATCAAGCCTCGTCAACTGTGTTGCTACTTCCTATTCGATCTTCTTGTATATTTATTTTATATATTGTATTCTATTATATATTCTATTCTGTTATATTTTCTTCGTATTCTATTATAAAGGTATTCGATTGATAGTTGATGATCAGCTCAATCAGCTGACAGAAGCATGCATACGGGGGGTAGCCACTTGACCGAAAAACGAAAAGACCGAATGCAAAGTTGTGACGTCACAAAAAACTACGTCGATCCAAAGATTTCTACAGAGCCCTACGATGAACAGCTGATTCCCGTTCACCGAATCATCTTGACGTGTGCCACCTAGAGATACCACTGCCACCTGATACCAGAGGTACAAGCGCTCAGACGATTCACCAAAATGAGCGGTAAAATTTGAAATTCGAATGAGTTGATTTTTACTTCTTGAATTTCTTTTTTCATAACGATCTGCGTTGTTAATATCAACGACTTGCAGTCAAGGCCTTGAAGGTGAGTTTCCACGACTCGAAATTAGAAATCTATATTAACTTAATTTGGAAAACGAATCTTTTTTTATTAATTAGGGAATAGAAAGTTTATAAATCAAGCAATGTTATTGTAGTACCTCGTTACATCTTGTTGTGGGACCAGGTCACTACGAATTAGTTTGCAGAGACGTGTCTTTCGCCTACACTTCTTAATATCATCAGGCAGCCTATTAAAAAATGTTGGAGCTAGATATGTCAAGAATTTCCTGAATATGGATATATTAGGTTTAGGGACTCTCACATTTTAAGTTAATTCCTTCCAACTCTGCGAGTATTAATCAACTGCATCTCACCGCTTCTATCAAAGAAAAGTTTTAGGGTTTATATACATATAAGTTTCTAATTGGAAGTATTCTCTTAGTTCTTTGAAGATTGGTGCTGAATGTGCAGATCGGATTTTAAAGGACATTATTCGTACAAATGATTTTTGCAGAGTAGTGAGTGGATGCACAATAGACGAATATGCCCCTCCCCAAACCATACTCAAAATTTGAAGCAATATAAGAGCAAAGTTAATCTTTTTCATCAATTCTGGGCTACACACCGTCCTCAGTAGATAGAATATTATTACATATTTTATTAACTTTTTTCTCACATACGCTATGTGATTCCTCCAACTGGTATCTGAGTCTGCTATCCACCCAAACGTCAAGATACTTTATGCATTCAACCTGTTCTAGGTCTTGGCAATTATTACAGTCATCAAGCAAAGAACATTCAATATTATGGTATTTAATAGGTGCGGGGAAATGTGTATCTTTTCTGAGCTTGAATATGATATATTTTGTTTTTGGGCTCATCTCACCATCATATTGCGAGTAAACCACCATCTAAATGCATTTACATCGTTCTGCATATTGCCATGTAATTCAGCCATTGATTTGGATTTATATAAAAGTACTGTATCATCAGCAAAGGCAACTAAGCTGCCTTTGAACACACCATTACATAAGCTATTGATATAAATCAAGAAAAGTAAACCTGATAAAACAGATTCCTGTGGTATTCCGATTTTTTGCTCTGTGAATGCACTAATAACATTTACTTTAGTTTGTTGCAATCTTCCGGTTAGATAGGACTTGATCCATTTGTGTGCAATGATACCTCTAATTCCTACATGATACCTACATTTCATTTAATAAAATGTTATGATCAACCAAATCATAGGCTTTCATGACGTCAGCAAATAAAGCAGCACATAACTTACTTTCATTGAAGCCACCATACATCCCCGACATGAGCTCCTTATTTCAATGATAAGTTAATACGATTTTTACATGAAAAAAAAAATGTTCATTCCAATTATTATTCTTGACATACTTTTTAAAATACCTGTGCATATTATTGATATGTATTTTTTACTGATAGCCTATAATTAAATGAATAAAAAAAACATGTTATCAGCTTTAATGTGTCCAGCAAAAATGTAAATAATATCTACGTGTATAACTTACATAAATACAGTAAATTGCCTTTGGAACCTTTTGCTCCCTCCAATATTAAAAGGTTTCAAAAAAATTTGTTTTTCAACAATACCTTAGAAATTTGAAAGAGTTCTTCTTATAAGTAACCCTTTTATAAATTTGTTACCTACTATTTTTAAGGGTTTGATATTTTAAATTTTTGTTGCCTTCACCAAAATATCAGAAAATTGTTTAGCAAAAACGGCCAAAATGCTCAAAATCAATTTTTGGACTTTTGTTACTTTTCTCAATTACCACAATTACATATACTATATGTACCATTTACTGGCAGACAATGTCCATGTTGCATAAATTAATAATACATACACTACATTACCCACGCTCAGGTCTCAGACCTATGTGAGCTTCATCTACCGAAAAAATCTAGAAGATTTTTTTCATTTGTATTGATTGTGATAACATAAAGAACTAAGAATCCATCTATAAATGCTAGTTGACTCTCACTTGACTCATAGTGTAAATCCCAAAATATGAGTCTCAACTGAGAAATCATATAAAAATATGATAAGCCTCAATTCAATCAAATTTTGCGTTTCTTATGGTGATGTCCAAATGACTGCAAAACGTCAGGCTAGATTATGTATGATGAGTTTACAACATCTAAAAATGAAGATTTTAATAGAATAAACTATTCTTTAAAAAAATAATAGTTTTTAAAAGAACAAAATACAATTTTAAAATATTATTGATGGCTTATAAAAAATTACATTTTATATCATTTTAAAAGTTGAACTGCCACAGGCAAACCAGTTTAATAATTCAACTTATTTTGTTATTCAATAGTCCAATAATTGGAGACATCAATGATTCTTTGTTATACTATTGCTGGTTAAGATGTGAGCCAAATTATTCTTGAAAAATCAAAAATTGAAAGAAAAACCCAAGCCTTTTTTCTAAAAAAATATTAATTGTGAAGCTAGCGTGAGTATTATTTACTTAAAAAAATTGAAATGTTGGTGAAAGAAGTGTTAATTAATTTGTGGAAATTCAATTAAATTATAATGAAATTCTATTGAAGTTGGCAAATTAGGCCGAGCTATGATTGTATGCCATAGTAATAGTTATTTTGGTATTGAATTGAAATTATTGGTAGAGTACGGTACCGTCCTTTGTATTGAATTAATATCCTTCCATATTATAGTATAGTTCTTTTTATATATATATTCTTTGAGCTCCTTTTTATTATTATAATGTTCAATGAGATAGTATAATATTCCTGGATTTCTTGTTCCATGACGAACTGCGTTGTTAATATTAACTTTTCATGTGAAATTTAACGACTTGCAGTCAAATAGTCAGGGGCCTCTGAAGATGGAACTCATAGATTCGAAAGCGCTCGGCCTACAGATTAAGTGAGTTATACTTATTCTTAACAAATATTTGACCGCAAGTCGTTAAATTTAACATGAAAAGTTAATATAGTATAATACTTTTATTTGTAGCTTTATGACTATTTTCATCATGAGATGTATTCAACACTATTTAATGCTGTAATTTATTGATGTAGAATGTAGTAGCTTGTGCTGAAAAAAATGAGAATTGCTATTTTCTTATTGTTTACAAGAAATATGAAAGATCCATTGAGGTCATTGTCAAAATTGATGAAAAGTTCTCTATCAAGAACCAAATTTACCGTTCTGTTGAGCTTATCAAAATAGGTTTCACAAAATTTTGAAAATTTTTAGATAATGGGTTACTGCTCGTTTAATACAGTTACAAATTTTTCTAAATTCATCAATATGTTACTTCAATGCCATAAATATTGTGTGGCCTTACCTTACCTGGCATTTGTATCACAGGGCAATATTGTGATCTGTATTGTCCGTCTCATTATCGTTTACTTATTTAAACATAATTAATCAAGGATCTGTTTCAAGTGACTCATTGCACGTTTAAACAGATTAAAAATGATCAATTCATGCGTATTGGAAACGCGGGTTTTGTTTTTGTTTTGAATAATGGCTTAATTGTTGCGCCGTCTGCTGCTGCACTCTTCCGGTCGAAGGTGGAAGTAAGCAGGCAGGGGTAGATTATGAATCAGATCAGTGTCCGTTCGTTCGTTTTGCGAGTTGAGCTCGGTAATGGAATGAAGAAGGCAGGAACAAGTTGGTTTTGTTTCGATCGTGTATTTCTTCAGTAATAAATTACTTTATGTGAGTTCGTGGTCACATATAATTAATTCATTTGCATTTTCCCAAGTTGGGGAAAATTCGATCAAGATCGTTTTCGTTAGTTTTATAATTATTATTTATGCTAAACTATCCACTCGGTGGTCGTGAGTGTAAGTTTCAGTTATTTTTTGTGTTATTTTATGAGCGATTGTTCGCTCATGAACTCAGAGTTATATTCAAGTGCAAACTAGCAGTGATAATTAATATAAGAAAGTCTTATTAATTGAAATATCATCCCGTATTTGTCGGAAACCATATAAGTATCTCACGGGAAATTCTACATCGTTGTAGCACGGATACAAGGAGACAGCCAAGCAGGAGTTCGGATGACACATAGCCTAATAGCTGAGTATACCTGTCTCAATCCTTTCTCAAATTCCTATACCTCAGATCCATCCAAAACCCTGAGAATCAGTATTGGTCTGAGCTTCGACAGAACGCTAAAGGGGTGAGTGAACTTTTCATTGTATTCTGTGTTTTTCGATGTAATTTATTTTCTAGTGAGATGCATAAAATTTCTTAAATTATTCAAAATATCTATACAGTCCACTGCTCTAAATTCTGGCGCTACCATTTTGGTGCACCGGGCTCGGATCATTATATCCAGCTTAGTTTTTTTCGAATTTTGTAAATTGTTTAATGCTAGATTTGCACTGTACAATTCTGAGTTCAGATTGTCGTAGTCATGTCGATGTTGGTAAGTTAGTCATGTCAGCAATTGTCTGCTGCAATGAGCTTGCTTCATTCATGTCTGTCTGCTATTGCGTTGCAACTATTGTTTGTTGCCGATAAGCTATCTGTTCGTCTAATTGAAAAACAAGTTTCTCGAATCGTTTTCTATTCTATTGGAAATAAAATCAATTCACAATGGATTCAGACTCAAAGTTGTCTTCGTCAGCTGAGAAATCGTTACGAATAAATAGAGCAAAATTAGCTCAATTATTCCAACGAATTCAAAGAACCTATGATCTTATAAAAGATGTATCGAATAGTAAAATTGCTCAACAATTCTTAACATTACATAGATTGATTCCTAATACAGTAATAGAATATGATAAGACTGAGCTTCTTATCAATGAGTTAGAGCTGAGTTTGAATGATAAATTTACTCCTACTTTCAATGATAGTTATTTGGATTTGGTATCGAGAATTTATGAAACAGCTGAAACTCTTAAAAGGAAAGCAGAACCTGTTGTGTCAGCGCAATCGGCGCAGACAACTCCTACATGTTCAAATGAAATGCTATTGCCAAAAATTGAGTTAACAAAATTCAGTGGTCGTCAGTCTGATTGGGCTGTTTTCTATGAATTATTCAAAACACTCGTTCATGAAAATAAATTATTGTCTGAACAACAGAAAATTCAGATTCTAACATCAAAACTTACAGGGGACGCATCGAGTATTTGTAGGCATCTACCTACCGTAGCTGCAAATTATAGTATAATTTGGAATGCTCTAGTTAATCGCTATAATAATCCAAGGGCACAGTTGGAGTCCTATTTAGATGAAATTTTTCAATTTAAAGGGCTCAAGGTAGAATCCAGGGAAGGTTTGGCTTCAGTATTGGATAAATTTTGTAACTCTATTACCGCTGTAAAAAGACTAAAAAATGATGGACTAGTCGATGCTATATTTTTGCATTTTGGTTTAAAAATTCTTGATCCTGTAACACGTAGAGAATTCGAAAACGCTCACAGGAATACAGAGTTCCCAACTTACCAAGAATTTGTGAGTTTCATTGAAAAACAACTCAGATCACTGCCAATTGACAAAAATAAGGGTGATAATTTTCATTCTAACAGTGGAAAACAGGGAAAGGGCCCATCAAACTTTAAGAATTTTGCAATCCATTCGGGAGATAATGTTAGTGATAGTCGTGGGAAATCTCAGTGCCCAATTTGTAAGGGAAGTAAACATAAGTTGACAGAGTGCGGGTCTTTCTTAAAACTTTCGCCATGGGACAGATTTCGACTCATAAAAGATAAGTCTCATTGTTTGAAGTGTTTAATGGGAAATCATTCAGCTCGTGACTGCAAGACTAATGTAAACTGCACGCAGTGCAAAAAACTGCATCACACTTTGTTACATTTTAATTTTCAAAATAAATCAACTGAAGAGGGTGGTGTTAGTTGTTGTTCTAAATTGGTTATGAATGAACCCGAAAATAAGAATACAACCGTTTTGTTGTCAACTGCTGTTGTTCTTGTAAAAAATAAGAGAGGGCAGGAATGTCGCCTGCGTCTGCTGATCGACTCTGGTAGTGAGAAAAATTTTGTGACTGCGCGTGCGTGCAAACGTCTAGGCTTGTCTGTTAGACCACTGGTTTCAACTGTCACTGGGTTCGGAGGTCACTCTAGTCAAGTTCAAGGCCGTACAGCGTTTACATTCTATTCTCATGTTGACAATAAATTTTCGTTCGCCGTTGATGCTTTGGTAGTGGAAAAAATAATTGACAGATTACCATCTGGTGAAGTGGATATGTCTAAGTTGTCATATTTGAAAACGTTAAAGTTGGCTGATGATAAATTCTTTATTCCTGGAAAATTAGATGGTATTCTGGGTGCCGAATTCTTTCCCGATTTAATAGATAACTACCAATCTCATCAAAGGGTAGGATTAGTCAAATTGGTCGACAGTAAGTTGGGTTGTATTGTCATGGGTCGCGCCCCAGTTTTGGATTCGTCACAGGATAATCATTCTGATAGTTGTTTGCTCGCTTGTAATCCATCTTTGAATGACTTGATTCAAAAATTTTGGGAGGTTGAAGATTGTCCTAAATCGGGGAATAATCTTACTTCTGAGGAATTGGATTGTGAAAATAAATTTCAGTCGTCAGTTCGTCGTTTAGAATCTGGTCGGTTCATCGTATCGTTGCCGTTTAAAGAATCAGCTGATTGTCTAGGTGATTCATATTCTATGGCTAAACGGAGACTGTTGAATTTGGAAAAACGTCTCGCTCGTTCGGAGGATACTAGGATTGCATACCACGAAATAATGTTGGATTATTTACGCCAGGGCCACATGACGCTAATTAAAGATCAGGAAAATAAACAAGGTTATTATATTCCTCATCACGCAATCGTCAAGGCGTGGAGTACGAGTACACCTTTGAGGATTGTTTATGACGCTAGCGCAAAAACCACGAGTGGGTGGTCATTAAATTCCATCTTGCATATAGGCCAAAAGCTGCAGACTGATATTTTCGTATTATTAATAAACTTTCGACTGTTTTCCGTCGCAGTTACAGCCGATTTGAAACAGATGTATCGTCAAATATTTGTGGGTGAATCAAGCCGTAATTTTCAGCGGATTCTATGGAGATTTTCGTCAGAGGATCCTGTTGAAATGTATGAAATAAATTGTGTCGTATTCGGTATCACTTCCTCCCCATACTTGGCTTTGCGAACTATTCATCAGTTGGTTAAAGAGGAGGGCGAAAATTTTCCGGACGCTGAAGCGCGCATTCCACAGGATATGTTCATGGACGATCTTGTAACGTCTGTTCCTACCATAAGTGATGCTAGTAGATTGTGTAGTCAGGCAAAAGAATTATTTAAAGCTGGTGGTTTTGAATTGACTAAATTTGCTTCTAATTCGGTGGAATTGATGTCGGGTTTCGCAGATAAGGAAAAGTCATCGTTGTCTAAGGAATTTGATAGTGAAAATTCATTAGCCATATTAGGTTTGGAATGGCAACCGTTTATCGATTCGTTTCGTTTTTTCGTCACACAAGACCACTCTATTGCTACCAAACGGAATATATTGTCTACTGTTGCGCGAATTTTCGATCCACTAGGGCTGTTGGCGCCGTTAACATTGTTCTTGAAATGTCTGATACAAGAATTATGGCGTATTGGTTCAGATTGGGATGAGGAACCACCTAATTCTATTGCATCTCAGTGGGAGATATGTAAAAGAGAGTTTCAATTTTTATCGAATCTGTCTATTCCTCGTCATTTGGGAGTGTTTATTGATTCGATGATCACGTTGATTGGCTTCTGTGATGCAAGTGAATCCGGTTATGGAGCTGTAATTTACTTAAAATCACAAGAGGTGGATCGTGGTTCACCGACGATAGCGCTGTTGTGTGGAAAATCCAGGGTTGCACCGAGTAAAACTATATCAATACCGAGATTGGAATTGTGCGCAGCTCTTCTCCTGGTTAATCTACTTGAGTCTGTTGTCTCAGTCCTTGATCTTCGTTGTAAAATCGTCCGCATAGTTGCTTTTTCGGATTCAACTGTGACTCTCTGCTGGATTAGAGGTTCGCCGTCGCGATGGCAAACGTTTGTTGCCAATCGAGTTACGAAAATTCAAAGCTCACGCATCGATTGTTGGATGCATGTTTCGGGCGAAGAAAACCCAGCCGACTGTGTATCGCGTGGTTTAACACCACTAAAGCTTATTAATCACAAGTTGTGGTGGACAGGGCCCACCTGGTTGACTTTGGAGGAAGATCGTTGGCCTGTCAAAGTCGAATTTGAAGAAATAGAGTGTCCACCTGAAACAAAATCTTCTAAAGTTATCACGGTTGTTCAATCAGAAAGCGCCACTGATAATGTAATATATAATTTGATTGAAAGGTGCTCGGATTATCAATGTTTGTTGCGTATCGTTGTCATAGTATTGAAAATGTTGCGAATATTACCGAAAGCAGGTGAACTGGATTTCGATGTAGCGGAGAAATATTTGTGTAGAGTCATACAAAGAATTCATTTTTCACATGAGCTCAATGAGTTAAAGAAAGGAAAAGATTGTGTATCCAAATTCCAGCGTTTGTCACCGTTTCTAGATAATGATCTAATTCGTGTTGGTGGTCGTTTAAGGAATTCAGATATGGAATTTGACAGTTGTCACCCAATTGTCCTGCCTAAGAGTGATCCTTTCATCACACTTCTAATTGATTATTATCATAGAAAGAATTGCCACGCTGGCCCTCGTCTATTGGTGTCGTTGATAAGGCAGAAGTTCTGGATTTTTTCTGCTCGTGTTATCATTCGAAGTCGTATTCGAAAATGTAATAGGTGTTTCCGATGTCGTCCTAGTGTAATACCCCCCAAAATGGGTGATTTGCCGTCATGTAGGGTATCCCAGTGTAAACCGTTCGAACAGTGTGGGGTCGATTACGGTGGTCCTGTACGCATTACAATGGTCCGACGCCGAAATCCAATTATTCTTAAAGCATACATCTGTCTGTTTGTTTGTATGTCAACGAAAGCTGTCCATATAGAGCTGGTTTCCGATTTATCCACGCCTATGTTTCTATCAGCGTTTCGCCGGTTTTTGTCTCGCCGCGGACCTTGTCGCGTGATTTATTCAGATAACGGAACGAATTTTGTTGGTGCGCATGCACAGCTGGTGCAGTTGTCGCGATTGTTGGATTCGTCTGAATTTCAAAATACTGTTATCAACGAGTTGGCTGATTATCGAGTCGATTGGAAATTCATTCCCGCTGCCTCCCCAAATTTCGGTGGGATTTGGGAGTCGAACATTAAATCTGTAAAATCACATTTGATTAAGGTGATTGGCACTCAATTATTGACTTATGAAGAGATGAATACGGTGATGGTTCAAGTGGAAGCGGTATTGAATTCTCGCCCGTTGTGTCCATTGAGTGACGATCCAAACGAGCCGCTCGCTTTAACGCCGGCTCATTTCTTGAAGTTAACACCTTTAACGGCTTTTCCAATGAAAGATGTGACAGACATCCCAGTCAATCGTCTTACACGTTACGAACTTGTGGACCAACTCGTTCAATCGTTCTGGAATAGATGGAGGAAAGAATACCTCCATGAACTACAAGTACGTGGAAAGTGGTCCAAATCGTCACCACCTCTCACAGTTGGAACGGTTGTGATTGTGGATCAACCGAACCTCCCTCCATTGAAGTGGCCGCTAGGAATCATTGAGGAAGTGTTTCCTGGAGCCGATGGTGTCATACGAGTGGCGATTGTACGTTTGGTCACTGGTCGTTTCAAACGACCTGTTACCAAATTGTTTCCGTTGCCAACCCAATAAATTGTTGAACCCCAATTTTTTCTTTTTTGTTTGTTTTTGGTTGTTTAGTTTTTCTTTTTTTTGAAGTTTTTTGTTGCCTAGTCTCGGCTGAAAACTATGTTTCAGGGTTGGGGGAATGGAAACGCGGGTTTTGTTTTTGTTTTGAATAATGGCTTAATTGTTGCGCCGTCTGCTGCTGCACTCTTCCGGTCGAAGGTGGAAGTAAGCAGGCAGGGGTAGATTATGAATCAGATCAGTGTCCGTTCGTTCGTTTTGCGAGTTGAGCTCGGTAATGGAATGAAGAAGGCAGGAACAAGTTGGTTTTGTTTCGATCGTGTATTTCTTCAGTAATAAATTACTTTATGTGAGTTCGTGGTCACATATAATTAATTCATTTGCATTTTCCCAAGTTGGGGAAAATTCGATCAAGATCGTTTTCGTTAGTTTTATAATTATTATTTATGCTAAACTATCCACTCGGTGGTCGTGAGTGTAAGTTTCAGTTATTTTTTGTGTTATTTTATGAGCGATTGTTCGCTCATGAACTCAGAGTTATATTCAAGTGCAAACTAGCAGTGATAATTAATATAAGAAAGTCTTATTAATTGAAATATCATCCCGTATTTGTCGGAAACCATATAAGTATCTCACGGGAAATTCTACATCGTTGTAGCACGGATACAAGGAGACAGCCAAGCAGGAGTTCGGATGACACATAGCCTAATAGCTGAGTATACCTGTCTCAATCCTTTCTCAAATTCCTATACCTCAGATCCATCCAAAACCCTGAGAATCAGTATTGGTCTGAGCTTCGACAGAACGCTAAAGGGGTGAGTGAACTTTTCATTGTATTCTGTGTTTTTCGATGTAATTTATTTTCTAGTGAGATGCATAAAATTTCTTAAATTATTCAAAATATCTATACAGTCCACTGCTCTAAATTCTGGCGCTACCACGTATCGTATTTTAACTTATCAGTTTCTATGTAACTTTATATATTTTCTAAATTTTCTTTTGTTGAAAGCTCAGCTATTAGCAATATTCAATACTTCACGCCCCATCTACCTCACTACATCACCAATAGGTTATATAGATTTACCATTGTCGTTCCAATTCTTCTACTTTATTTGCTGTTCTTTGTGAACAAAAGTACGGTAATTGGGCAGTTAGGTTAAATAAATTTCTGGAAACATCTCCAACTATTAAGCTTTGTTTATTTGAACTAAATTTTATTTTATTCCCTGTGGATTGTGCTCTTGTTTCATTTTTTATATTTAAAAATCCAAGCTAACCAGACTTAGGAAAGTATAATTACTGGACTGACAAGAATTCCATAAATATTCTGTCATTGTAACAGAATTATTGTTGTATTAATGAAAAAATTATGTAATCCTCCAGAGACAAATGCTTCTAAAGCACTGCATTTCATTTTATTATTAATTTAGATATTAGATAGTTCTTCAAGTAGATAGTTCTTCAATATAAAATTTGAGCAGGTGGATTTAAAAGGATTGCTATTGTGGTTCAACTGCAACGGTCTCTCTCTCTCTTTTAATAAATCAAAAACGAAATATTTGCTCTTCACTTTTCGTACCTCGTGGCAGTTACATTTACCACTGAAATTTCATAATATATGCCTGACCAGATAAACTGTGATTGTGGTATTGTAATGCAGTCTGGTTCTATGAAATAGCTTGGCGTCAAGCTAGATGAGAGGCTTACTTGGTATAAAGACATTGTTAATTTGAAAACATATCTATTGATCCTTCTTAGAAAGTTTTATTTCCTTAGAAAAATACTTCCTCAAGCGGTTATAAGGCAATTATATTTTGCTCTAGTGGATTCCAAGATAAACACTATAGTATAAGTTGTTGGGGCTCCACTTATAAAATCCATTTTAAGCCATTACCGTTGTCACTTTGCAAAAATCTATAATTCGTGTCATGAAAGGTGTGAGGAGAACCAAACACTCTTTCCCAATTGTACACCATTGCGCTAGATTTATGTTTTTAAAGTGTTATCTCCTTTCTTTATGAGATCAGGGGACCGTAGAAGGCAGTAATAATAATATCGTGTGACCTGGCTGGCTCAGGTCTGGTGTCAGAGTTATCAGGTCGCACCTGAATAAGTTCAGGGCCTCTGACGTGACTTAACGACTGTTTTTTTAGGCAGCCGGGACCGACAGCTTAACGTGTCCTCCGAAACACGGGAGTGGCCCGAGGTAAAATCTTTAGGTCAGAACTGGGATCGAACCCGGGACCTTTGGGCTAGCAAACCAGCATTTAACCCACTCGGCTACGGCCACTCCTATAAGGCAGTAATATGAGGGTGATTATTTTTATATTGCACAAGAACTGCAACCAATAAGGCCCCCTAAAACATACTCAACTTTTTTTTCAAAAATTGTTTATTTCCTTATTCCTTAATTTTTCAGTAATGTACCTGATTCCATAAAACAAACAAACAATATTTATTACTTTAAAAACAAATCTTAAAATGGCTTATTTGTGCTCCGCCTGAAACTATTGAAAGGTTATTCACTGTCATTGGTTGACTTCATTATACAACTAGAATTGTAGATAAACATGGATTATTTTTGAAGCGTGAATGGTATGTGAATGTAGCATCCAAAATACCTTTTTACTACTATACTCATATTTGCAAACGAATTACAAATTGTGCTTATTTTTGTACAGGAATTTTATGATTATTATTGAATTAAGTTAAATAGAAAAATTCTAGACTTGTGTTGTGCTTTCTAAGAACCTCTTTCAATTCCAAAGGTCATATTATTTTTTGGCCAGGTATATTTTAAGAAGTGTTATACCGTATATGATTACAATAATTATAATAAATTAGGAAACAACAAAAATTATTATTAATACAAAGGGGATAAAAAAGTAAGTTGATCTTAGTTGTTGAGTCACATTATTTATTCTGGTACAACACTCAACTACGGACATCAACACTCACAATATCGGTTTTTATCTTCTTAAATTAATAATTATTTCTAATTTGCAATGATAGTCTGCATAGTCCACCCTTTGGACCCTGAGAAGTCACCCACAGCAGGAAACTGCTTAAGGGCGATACATACTGTCAGTATTTTGAGTTTTTCCAATTCAACACAATCATTCACTAGCAAAATAATGTTTAAAAAAACTAGGTACTGGTACTCAGAAGACACTACTCAAAGTATTTACCAGTACTTCCTTGAAATTTATTGATTTAATTTGTTTCTCATTTGTCAATAACTAAATACATATCTGCGCCTATTATGAATTATTGTATGGGGATTGTTTTAATTTCAGTAAACTACCAGCAGTACCTATGTGCCTATGAAAAGGCTAAGGTGAATTGGTAATAAGAATTAGGCACGAAATCAATTTAGGTTACCTTTTAAGTTACCAATTTAAGTTACTTTTCACAGCTTACCATGGGCTCTTACTGTCACATACTAGGTATGCTATCTTAGTATGGGGTAATTCATCAAAACAAAATCTTGATAGGGTGTTTAAGATCCAAAAGAAAGCGGTTAGGTGTATAGAAAGAGTAAATAGATTAGATTCATGTAGGCCGTTGTTCAAGAGACTTGGTCTCCTAACTGTACCCTGCTTATATGTGTATGAAGCTACTTTATATGTAAAAACGAATGATATTAACCAAAATCTTGATGTACATGATTATAATACAAGAAGACGAGGAGATTATCACTTGGTGAGTCACAATAGTAGCTTATTCAAACAAAAACCTAGTTATATTGGTAGGAAATTCTACAACAAGCTACCGCAGTTTTTGAAGAGTCTTGAAAATATAGAAATATTTAAAAAACAATTGAAGAAATATTTAGTTGATAAAGCTTTTTATAGTGTACAAGAGTTCCTTTCACATCAAAATTAAGAGCCTCACCTCAACTAATTGAAGTAATTATGGTATCTAGTGTATAATAATGTTGATCTGACTTGTCTTATACTCCTTAACTGACGTAATCTACAAAAAAAAAAAAAAAAAAAAAAAAAAGGTTTTCTGGAGACTGTATAAAGCTCCATTCACATCTACAGACATCGACAGACAGGTAACGTGCCTGACACAGACAGACATTGCATTCTTCAATGTAATATGCATGAGCGTATTCACATCCACCAACAATTGACCGCACTGACACGGAACAGCAATGGCTATGCAAATTACATTGAAGAATACAAGAATAAAATAGATGTGTAGGCTACCTTATTAGGCTATATAATATGCTGAATATTCAAGTTATTGAATAAAGTCTTTTTGACTGGCTGAGATTGAAATCAGCAAAACATGGTGATCTTCCACCGAAAGTGAATTTCCTGAAAAAGTGACTAAAAGAGAAATATGCCTAATAATGAAGCTAATGAGATTCTAGTCTTCTATTGGTGAACTTGATATGTATCTTGAAACAAAATGTATATTGTCCTAGAGGCATAATTCCGCTGAATGTAGCAGAGGTGTATTCCATATGGGAAACTTTCATTAGGCGAGCTACTAAAACAACACACCTTAAGAGATCCACTCAAAGTTTGATAAAAATATTGAGTCAATGTACATTCTCCCCATACAATGTACAATTTCACATGAAAAGTTAATATTAACAATGCAGTTCATCATGGAACAAGAAATCCAGGAAATCAATTTTAATTGTGAATAAATAATATTTCTACTCACTTTTTGGCCAAACGTTTTCGAGTCATGGAAACTGATATGCAAAGGCCTTTCAATATGACTCCATGACTCAAAAACGTTTGGCCAAAAAGAGAGTGGAAATCTTATTTATTCACAATTAAAATTGACTGCAAGTCATTGAATTTACTATAAAAAGTTAATTTCATTCACTTTTCTGCAAGTCGTTGAATTTTCCATTAAAAAGTTAATATAAACAACGCAGATCGTTATGGAACAAGGAATCCAAGAATAAAATGAACTAGTTAAACATTATGGCGGTTACCGTACTACTTCTAGTAGAATTTAGAATGAAAGTACATGAATATAAAGATAGTTCATTTCAATTCCAAAAGACAATTTGCTGAACTACTCTGTAGTTGAATGAATCCAAACCCTAATAACCTGTACATACGAATAGAAAATATAAACAGGCCAGCATAAGACCGATAAAGAGTGAATGCTGTGAACGTTCTGTAACAATATCTATGATTGAATGCTATATTACTGGTCACTACTATGTTTAAGGTTGTTGAATAATATGACATTACTTTATATAGCACGCATTTATTGAATACATCATACAAAGATGCCATCCACACTTGAGCAGGCTGCCAACATAGCACTGCTCTCCCCCAACATTGACCTTACATTAACATCAACATAGTTAATAAGACTAGCCATTAAGTTAACAGTTGACATGACAAATTAATAAAACACAAGTATACAGTTTTATACTGACTAAAATCTAAAAACAAATCCATCTTGTGGA
This sequence comes from Conomelus anceps, assembly GCA_948455865.1. NCBI lineage: Eukaryota > Metazoa > Arthropoda > Insecta > Hemiptera > Delphacidae > Conomelus > Conomelus anceps. Next base: position 5,736,896 of record OX418219.1, read on the forward strand.
TTAATAGACAATATATCAACTTTTACAATTCAATTAATCTATATTGACCAATAAGACTAATTACAAAATCGAGACAGACAATTTAGAAATTTGACACATTATAAACTTGACATTTTACTTTTATTTTACCCATTTGACAAGTTTATTTGATTGTACATTTTGACTTGAAGATTAAATGAGACTTGACAATGTCAAGTTGACATAGATCTTGATACATATTATATTTTTAATTATGACACCCCTGACAAATTCATACATAATTTGAATCAGAGTAGTCTACCTATTCTTCTTTCTAATCACCCTTTCAGACTTTCGTACTTGACTCTGTCTCATCTTTATTCACATTGTTTGACCTTCCACCTCTTCCACTTTCTTCATAGACTACATTATGTCTTTTTACAGCTAAGGCATTGCTCAGCATAGCATTTGAATAAAACTCACTTTGTTGATTGACATGAACTTTACCATTTTATTACTTGCTAATCTGACTAAATAGACAAAATCACTGTCTTCTTCCACCACCCTACCTAACTCAAATTTGACACCATTAATATTCATATGTATTATCTTGCTGTGCAGAACTGATCTTTTTTGAGAGACTCGCGGCGGACGCGTTTCGAACTATGTCGTTCTTCTTCGGCGCTTGGTTACAGACCGAGTCTGTAACCAAGCGCCGAAGAAGAATGACACAGTTCGAAACGTGTCCGCCACGACTCTCTCAAAAAAGGTCAGTTCTGCACAGCAAGATAATATATATGAATAGTTCTACTGCAGTTCACGAAAAAAGGATATCCACAACAATAACCATTAATATTATTTCTCCTATTTGGGTTTATTCACACGATTTGATTTCTCTGATAACATTTGACAGTTCTGAAAGGCTCTTTGACTCTGACTTTCATCCAAATCATCTGGAAAGAAACCTTTTTTCAAATTTGACAGGCAGTTTTAGTTCAAAATTCAATAAAACCGACATAGGTGATTTCCCTGAAACAGAAGAAGGAGTACTTCTGTATGCAAATAAACAATCTAATAACAAATCATTTGTGCTCATATTTTCATTTCTCTTCCTCATCTCTAGATTAAATTTTGACAGCAGAATTTTGAATGTTAGTACACTTCGCTCAGGCAGATGGATTGACGGAGGTGAATATGGCGGAGAAAAAAGCTATTTAATCCCTTTTCTTTGATTAAAATATTTCCTTTCATGTGAACTGAATGTTCCATTGTCACTTAGAATGGTTTTTGGAAATGAAAATATAGAAAACAGTTCTGCTAATTTAGACCTGAAATCACTTATCTTTTAAGGGAAAACACACACTATTTGGAATGGGAATCACAAACTACTAGGTACTTAATATGAAAATAAAAAATCGATGTGTGCTCTTTCCCAAGGAAAACGAGCAGATGGCCAAGGATTACGGTATTTATTATTTGACTTGTTCCTAGTGGACTGACAAATTTCACAAGACATTTTTTATGATAAATATCGTTATCTAGACTTGGCCACCAGATATAAGAACTCGCAAATAATTTAGAACACACAACACCCGCGTGATCTCGATGAAGCCATTACAGGATTTTTTTATTTTCACCAATTCTTGTTTTCAAAGGTAGGTGATCACTACAAATGGTAAAATTTCTTCCCCATATGTAACTTTTTCACACCAAAACGTATTGCAAGAGCTTCCTTGACTAACTGAGAATAATTTGACTTAAAATAGCACCAACTCCTGAAGAACTTGAATCCACTGGTAAAACTAGTTCTTTACTTGGATCATAGTAAGTAATGATGCTTCCGATAAAGTCATTTTATACTTTGAAAACGCTTCCGATGACCAAACCCAGGGTTCATCGTTTCTTATAAGCTTATGAAATGGTTCTAATATATCAGGACTCATAATGTACAAAATTTCTGTAATAATTGAACATGGATACAAAAGCGTTCAATTAATTGTGTTAAATTTTCTGGTTGAGGCATTGACAAAATTTTTTCAATCTTTGTAGATGATGGAATTCCACCTCCAGCTGACAATTCAAACCCAAGAAATACTAAAGATTTAACAAAAAATTCCGACCTTTGTACATTTAACTTGACAATGTATTCTTCTAATCGACTCATGACTATTCAATTTTTTTACATGTCTCTACCTCCGACTGAAATATCATCTAAATATGGAGAAACATGATTTATTCCAACTAGAATAGATTCTATTACTGACTGAAAAAACGCACAAGCAGATGACAGACCAAAACACGTACAATTATATCTAAGTTATACAATCCTTTTATATAAGTTTTTTTTAAGTTTATACCGTATTACATATTAGTGGAAACAAGATGGATCTTCAATATCATAATCCTTTCATATTCATTACTAATAAATTTTTACTAGATTCATGAACTTCCAATTGCAAATTATTAACTGGCATAAGGTGTCGATCTACCGCTAAATATTTGTTCAAATCACCTTGAAATCAGCACACATTCTAATTTTACCTTTGGGTTTGGGCACAAGTAGGCCTACCATGAGACTGGCCCAATCAGATGTTCTTACTTTACTTATAATATACTTCTTTTCTCTAATCTATCTAATTCATTACTGACCTCATCCCGTAATGCACAGGGCGCAGTATTAGCTTTATGGAAAATAGGCTGAATGTCATCTGCTTTTAAATTCAGATGAACTTAAATATTTGTTAGTCTACAAGTTTTTTTTATCATTTTGTGAAAATACTCAAGTTATGACAAAATGAATCTATATACTCATTTTTTGAAATTGTCAGACAAGAGTTATCACTAATTTGAGTTGACTTTGGCAAAATAGTGTTGGCCCATTTCGGTGAGACAACTGATAACCGATCTCTACCTAGAATAGCTTGACATGATACATTACTAATTATAACTGCTGACAATCTTGCGTAAAAATGAATAATTAACTATGACTTCGCACTTAACAAAAACATTGAGCAAGGTATTATTCACACCTCTTATCACAATAAAATATTGTACCAGCTGAGACATTAGCTGCAGCTTACTAGCAATAATTATCAGAGCTCAAAATCGAAACTGAACTACCTGTATCAACAAGGAATTTAATAGGCTGACCATTGATCATTAAATTTACCAATAATGAACCAGAATTTGGAATTGAATTTTCTGTGACACTGACACAATCTTCACTTGACACCGCTGATATACACTGTGACAGCTGAGACACAACACAATTCACAATTTGACTTGGACCGTGACTACGGGTAGGTGATTGTGAGCAATAACGATCGCCTGATGTTGAATGATATTGCTTGCATGATGATGGTGAGCGATACTGATTTCCTGATGTTGAATGATTGCCTATGTGGAGGATGACTTCATTTGTTTATATGCTCCAGGATAACTTGACTTAACCTCAAAGTTTGGTTATGGCTTGCCTGACTGAAAGTTAGTCGACTGGAGCCGACAAACTTAGTTTGACTTTAAGCTGGCACACACAGAAGGCTGCAGATTGACACAAAAATGCCTTTTTTGCAAACCATCATCCATACTGTTAATATGAGAAACAATTTAAGGCGTTCAAATCAAAATTCTCGACATCAGGGTCGAACACGGGCGGTTTAGACATGACGACGAAATACGGACAGTATTAAAAGTAATAAGAAAAAAACGTCATACTAAGTAAGTAAGTATACGTTACTGGACACGACAGTACACAACAATCGAAAGTCACTGTAGCCGTTGCCTTCAAGGAATATTCCTCAAAGGCAACGCTGTAGCCTACTCCAAGCGACAAGTTCCCATCACCACAGCTCCCAACCACGAATAATTTTCAGTATTTTCATAATCAACGTTGCCAGATACTATGATGGTATTTATATAGAATTCCGACCCCCAAAAAATTCCAACGGATTATTGTTTCCTGGGGTGTGTAGATGTCACAAAAAAAAATTCACCACAAAATTCAACAAGTAACGTTTCTATATAATTACCACTATGATTAAGGTTGTTGAATAAAATGACTTAATATAGCACGCATTTATTGAATACATCACAGACTGACACTGACTTAAAAGCAAGAACCTTCGAGATGACTCCAACATTCAACATTCGTCAACATTCAGATGCATCAACAATCAACATTCGTCCGACACAAGCAGGCTGCCAACATATTAGACATCAGAGATTTCTAAAATAATAATCGACGATAATAATAGGTTACTATTAACCACAGAAATCATTTATCGATTGTAATTGGGTAAGATAATACTGATAAAGTTGAAATGAGCAAATATAGCACCATTAAAACTCAATAAAACGTTTCATCAAGCACTGATTTAGAATATATTCTTATTAATCACATACAATTAACAGAAAATAGAGTAATACAGATCACTTATTCGTACAAACCCAATGTAGACAATATAAGTTTAAACAATTTACTTGCAATCAAGGTCTACTGGTGGTAGCAGCAGACGACACTTCGAAATCTACCTAGATCATATGACGTCACAATATCATTTTCGGTCTTTTCGTTTTTCGGTCTAGTGGCCTACACCCCATGCATACACTGGACTAGGTAGCTTGGGACATTACCAATTGTTCGCGGATCCAGTTGTTCGCCGACTAGCGCTAGTCAAGCTTGTTTTCTGGCGTGCTACTGTCAGCAGATCATGAATCATCAATCAAATAGCATTTTAAAAGAATAAGAAGAAAATATATAAGAAATATATGAGAAATATATAATAGAATATAAGAAAATAGAATATATAATATAATAGAATATATGAAATGAATATATAAGAAACAAGAATACGAAGGCAGTTGACGAGGCTTGATAACGAACAAAGAGGCAGCGAAGCTGGTCAGCCATGTTTGGGAGAAGAAAAAGCGGTAAACTTGAAATACAAACAGTATCATTCTCGACAAGCCATGGCATTTTCGTCGATTATAATTTTCAATCGATTATTTTCGAGTTATTTTCTTAGCAATTATTACTTACACTGAAAACTCCAGATTCATATTGGATGAGCAAGAACATTATTAATTGTAAGGTACCCAAGCAGCCTCTTGTTGTTCTGGTTGTACATCATCACAGTGATGAATTTTAATACTAGGGTGTCACTTGAGAGCATAGCAACTCATCGTATTCTACATGCTAAAACAAACAGAAAATGTCCTTAGAAAAAAACCAATAATTTCCCATTGATGTTTTTTTTTTGAAAATTCGTTATTATTAACCCCTCTGGTGAAAATGCAGCCATATAAGAAACGTTGGCCCTTATGTCAATATGGTTGTTTTGTCAATTTTTTTTCAAATGCTTATACTGATAATCATTAAAGGACTTGAAAAAGCATCGAACATTAACATAAACTTTGAAAATCTGATCCTTCCATGCTGTAATTCTATAAATAAATTCCACGTTATCCTGGAAAATGATTGAATTACCTGCATAAATGGCATAAATATTGCCATCTAGGTGAAACTATATCTATTTTGTTCAAGTGTGTATTTGGCACACTAATTTACCCTGACCAATTTACAGTTTTCGATTTTCGTCAACCATTGAAAATGACTAGAAATAAATGACTGAATAAAACAATTTTTACTCTCAAAATTGTCCATACTTTATAAATAAATATTCAAATCATTTAATATAATATAATCATCATCATCATCTTCACTGCAAGGATTAGGTTTCTTAAAGAACCTGTTCCGGTACCCATCTTTTTCTCGGCCTTCCTACGATATATAATATAATGATTAAATTAAATTTTTTAAATAGTGTCTCAGTTAGAGAATTGTTATCTGCTCTATGTTTTTGAGCATTATCTTGACTGTTAGTTTCATTAAGTTAATAATATTGCTACAAATGTTGCTATTTGTTTGCAGGTGTAGTAAGAAACAACAATTCTCTTCTAGTACGGATTAAAAAATCCAGTTAATAATAATACGAGAGATTGGTTTCGATTTTCCAAAGACCGGGAAGGAGGTAGGGAGAAGAGGAGTCAGGTTGTCACAACTACTGATGTGTAACTGCAACTGTATTATACCGGACGCCAAAAGGAATCCTGATCTTCTAAATGTGTACCTTTCAATCCTGGTAGTACATGTTGTAACGTGACTGGATTCAAAGATGGCTGTTTGTGGACATATCAAAGTGAAATTGTAGTTGTGAATAAAATAAGGAAACGATGTGGTAGCTCATGCTTTTTAGAATGTGATAAATGTAAGTTCAAATATGATTCTTCCAAATGTCCATTAAAAATCAGCAAGCTTTTGTAGTAAACTCACTAGAAAAAACGACTGATCTTCTAAATATTGAAGAGCTGAAATGCAAATGTTTGTTATTTCCACACTGTGGCCAAAACAATGAAAATCTTGTGCGTATTCGTTATTGCAACTTGGATTATTGTTACTGATGACTACAATAAATTACTTTCAACTTTGTTTGAAATTTTCTCAATTTTGTATAATTTATTGTACTAAAGTATGACATATAGACAATAACTTATAAGTGAATTATTTACTCACATTTTGGTGTAACACCCATTACGCACTGTTTTAAATGAATTTGCATATTTCAACGCGGAATTTAGTCTACATAGCTGTTTCTAAAGATTCACTTCTACAACAGTGCTAAACGGCTGTCACACCAATAATATGAGTTTATAATTCCACATTAAATATGAGTTACCTGTCACTCAAGTTTTATAATACACAGTGGAACAACTTTGAAGATTCTTTAAATGAGAATTTCATGGGTACTAATATGAGATCATTTTCAAGTGGCTCATAATCTAATTCAACATTTATTCTACAGTAAAGAAAATTCAAGTTCGAGGTGACATTTTCCAAGTGCCTTTGCATAGTAGGAAGTTAGCAATTTTGTTGTTTACACACTTGAAAAAATACTTTATTTGTAGATAATGAACTGCTAAATTTGATAAATAAATTACATATTGATAACAAACTAGATTTGATAACAAATCTATTAATTTTTATTATTGAATACTTATATGTGATGTTTTCCATGACGAAATACTTAATGAACAATCTAATATTAAAACTGACACTGTATTTCACTTTTAAATAATGTTTAAATATTTGGAGATGGTTGAGGAATGCACTTCTGCAGGCTGACGAAGCTTCTTTTCAGAGTTGAAATGCATTCCTCAAGCATCTTTAATATATGTGAGTAAAACATTATTTAAAAGTGAAATACAGTGTCACTTTTAATATTAAATCATTTTTAGTCCTAAAGAATTAGGGATTGAAGGAGAACACTGAAAAGTATTATAATTTGTATTTATTTTCACATTTAATATTCGCAAAATAAAACACATGCACAGAATTGAAAAAGAGTAAAGGAAAACAAGAATGAAAAGAAAGAGAAGTTGGAGAAGGCGATGTCGAAGAAGAAGAAGAAGAAGGAAAGGAGAAGAGGGATTTATTTTCAGAACTGATAAGTACTGATAGGAATAAATATTTTTATGGAGTTTACATTCAGTAATGATCATTCTTTCTATTTATTTTGCAGTAATTAATGAATATGTGCAGATAACATATTCGCATACCTTGCTCATGTTTACATTTCTCACAGGATGTATTTCCTGTTGAAACGTCTGTTAAATAAATAATGACGTCAGACATATTATTTAATAAAATATCGAATTTCATTTCTCTACAAGCTCTTCAGCTCTTCATTTGCAATCGAGTCCAGCGACGACGAAGCGCCGTTCTTTCTCAACTGTGATCCCATCTCAACTGGTAATTTTTTCTTCTGCATCTTAACTCATTTGAATTTTCAAACTAGCATAACCCTTGCATTACTATTCCATGTAGCAGTCTCCACATTGTTCTTTAGTGAAATTCTTGTGCTGTGGTGATTAATAGGGTTCGAGCGTTTTGAAGTTGTGCAAGTTTTTGGTTATGTGTAGTTTTTTTATTTTTTCAGGGTGACTAGCGACCGGGAAAATCGGGAAAACTGTGAAAAGTCAGGAAATTTTTAAATTCTGGAAAAGTCAGTGAATATGAAAAAAATATCGGGAAAACTTCGTAGTAATTGTATACCTAATAATAATTATACTAATCATAGAAACCCTCATGTGAAGAGGGTTTCCATACGTCCTCCAATAAGAGGACATGTCCTCCTTTTTCAACGATGTCCTCCTGTCTCTTTTTGTAACCAAAATGTTTTTTAATGAATTTTTAATGATAAAATTTGTTTCAAGCACTAAAAAGTTTTTTATTAACTAAATGTGATGACGATTTTTCTAACGAACTTGCCAAGTACCAATTCAAGTACTGAGAGACTTTTTTCCTTCATTAATTTAAAGTGGATCGATGAGAGAAACCGATTAGGTGTTGATTCCATTAAAGGAACAGTAATGCTAATATATAATTTTAAATAAATTATCAGCTCCGATTTTTATAAGTACTTCATATTGAAGAAAGAAATATTTATTAGAAAAATATCCTCTCATGAAAAATATAAAAAATAATTGAAATAATGAATTTTTCAGCAACGATTTAACTGTAAAAATTGACTTAATTAGTTGTTTCGTAATAATTAGATATGTTGCTTGGTATTAATTAAATAAGCTGCTTTGTTTCAAGAATGCCCTCCTTTTTTTCTAAATGTTCTCCTTTTATGGAATTGGATGTCCTCTTTACCAAAATGAATAGTGTCTGGAAACCCTGCACATGAAATGCTCCAATATCGAACTTGAAATCTGTTTTTAGATGGACAACCAGACAAATAAGCAATGTAGGCTAACGAACATAAAATTGTTTTGATTACTCACTAAGGTCTTTTTGTTTTTCATCTATATAAAAGCAAAATACCCCCGATTCACTGACTCATTCATCAGCGTTTCTCGAAAACCACATGGCCAATTACGTTGAAATTTGGTACACATGATGCATGCTAAGAAATAATTTTGAAAATTTTTGAAAAATACGGCCAAAAGTGAAAATTTAAAAAATTAGATTTAAGAAATATGGAGATGTGAATTGTATAATATAACTGTGCCCGTATACATGACAACAGATGATCAACAAACAAAAGTGCTGGTTCGATTCACGATTTTGTACAAATTTTAAACAACCCTCTGGGGTCCAGGGGGGACTCTGCCCCCTGGCTATACGGTTAAGGCGATCGAAGCGAGCCTGCCGGCTAGTACTTTATATTGGTCAGGGAAAATTTTATTAAAGATCAGAGGAAAGTTAGGTAAAAGTAAGAGAATTTTTGTAGCTTACTTTGCTAGTCACCCTTATTTTACTAATGATATTTATTATGCTATTTGTATATGTAATTATTTCTTGTAGTTCAGTGTAGTGGAGAATAGAGCTAAGTTTTAAATGCAGATAATATGCTTTCTTGTTAGGTTCATTCTTTTGTTTGTGAAGACGTTTTATGCTGTTTTTTTATGAATGAGAATTGAGCCTGTTTTACAGTTTTTTGAGCAGGTATGCTGTTGGTTTTTATAGAAATTCTTGCATATTCAGCTTATTTCTGTCCTCAATTAATCATTGTGGATGTGTAAAATCCTAATAGTTGCAGGAATGGCTGGAGTAAACCCTAACGATGAAGAGCTGGGCGCAGCACTTGACCCCAATCAGCAGCTATATGAAGCTGCAGAGCCGCATGAAGCTGCAGAACCGCATGAAGCTGCAGAACCGCACGAAGATGCGGTCCCGGATCCTCCCCTGGACCAACAGCCAGGTCCTGCACATCAACAGCAGCCGAGGCCTTCAAAGATAATCCAGGGAGAGAGACATTCGAGCAAAGTCTTTGCAGATGGCGCAGGATATTATTACTACTCGAAAAGAGTCTGTGGTGGTCATAGGTATGTGATTGATATTAATTTCATTATTATTACTAGGCTATGTAGTATTGTGTGGAACTGATATATATATATATATATATATATATATATATATATATATATATATATATATATATAAGAATTGTGTGTGTAATTTTAATTCTATTAATTCGTTTAATATATTGAAGTAGTCCCGAACCACATTATTATTCTTATTAATATCTATTTTGATATCGCCAGCCTGACATTTGTTGATACCCTGTTGAATTTCTTTTATAATTTCTTCAAAAACTTCCATGAATTTTATAAATATAGCTAATTAATGTTTGTAACATCGCACTCTGAGAAGTGGAAGAAAAGTTTTATATTTGCTAAAATTTTGATAACAAATAAGGTACTCACAGCATATCTGAAATTATTTATTCTAATTCGAATTTGGCCTAAATCGACTTTACAAGCCACTTAACCTTTCCCAAGACAGATTTGTTTATTTTTGTGGGAGTAGAAAGCCGGCAGCTGACTGATAAGGAAGCAAGGGTAGTTTGATCGGGTCTGCATAATCCCGACAAACAGTATTAATTAATTGTCAAATTAATTATTCAATGTAATTATGATCATCTCTTTGTTAATTTAAGCATTCTTTATGTGGCCAATAAATTCTCCTATTTGTTTCTGACTCAATGCTATCGAGTCTTTTACTCTATTCAATTAATTTATTTTCATTTTATTTAGAGTGGTAACAGGTGTTTGACGTCACTTGTTTTTCACATTTTTGTGTGGAATCCCCCACTCAACAGACTTGCATAGATTTTCCTGAGGAGGAGACCTGTTTTAGTTACCTCCAAATAATTTAAAGTTCCTATTTCTGTTACTGTGATATTTTTGTATTTAATGTTGAAAGGGCTGTGAGTTAATGTTAAGTCAGTGTTTCTAAAAAAAGATCCCCTGCAAGTATGAAATGAAAAGTATAAAAAAATAAAAGTCGTGAAAACCGTGGACACGAGACGACCGCTTCCAGGAAGGCAACAACCATTTCATCCTGGCCCATCCAGCCACATCAGTGCCGTATAAGTATCTGTGAGTGACAAAAAATATATAATATATGAGCTCAAGTGCGTGCATGAAAAATTTCAACGAAACCATAGAAAAATTTAAAATTTGAAAAAATCAGCACGTGCATCAGATAGAGGGGTGTCGGTTGTACAGACACGCTGACTTATCATTTTATGTTATTAAAAAAGGGTCAAAGAGTGCGATTTATTGGGGAAAATTTCATAGAGGACAGAGATATTATTCTTGAAATATATTTTAAAGGAGACCGAACTCTATTGAGGTCAAATCTGGCATTATTTAAAAATTATTAATCTATATCTCCTCTGTGAAGGAGCCTATTTTTCATTTTTTATTATTGAAATAAATCTCCAACTTAAAATTGGCTTCATCATTTCCGTCAGTTCAGTCCAGGCTCTAGATTGTAGTATCTTAGATTTTAATTATATTCCAACCGGATTGTTCTCAACATCACCATAGTGTCTGGTCAAATAAGAGTGTGGCAGGGTATAAAGCATCCAATTTGTGAGATCTTGTGGTCCCACAATTTGGGGGACGATATCCTGTCATACGGTTATTCAAAGTTCACTTCTACTCCGAGGGATTCAGCCGACTACTGTACCTTGAGCTATCCGGCTCATTTATTAATGGTTCATAGAGTAAGTAAATTATTTTTAAATAAGTTTCTATCCATTAGGTAAGCCCTTGCGAGAGTAGAGGTTGACAAAGTGGCGCCCGAACAGGGACCAGTGTGAGAGGGCAGTTCGGATTACTAATGCAAATTTTATTTCAGGATTAGAATATCTGGCAGATGAAGCAGTATGAAATCTCAGATAATATAATTTTTATTCCAGCTATCATCTGTACAGATGCGGCAAGACTCCTGATAAATAATAAAAATAGAATTAATCATAGAATCTAGAGTTTGTGGACTTGGACTGGGAATTTTCGCCAATGAATCATACTTTTATTGATAATATATCATGCCCTATTAATAAGAGAATTTATTGGCCAAAGATTAATCACCCTTAGTTAATGTAATAGGAACTGAATTTTTTTAAATTATTATATTGTTACAGTCATGTTATTTCAGGAAAATCATATGATTGAATTTTATTTGGAATGTGCCACATACTGCACCACACAGTATTATGCAAGTTATTTGTATTTTATGTGTAAACTTTAGATTAAGTTTTAATTTTGTAATGTCATGTTGTGGACTGGTCATTCATCTACAAGAATCTACATCGCAAATGAGCTTCAAGTATTGAATACACTCGACTAACCTGACTTTGGATATCCAATTTGCGTTGCCATTATATTCAATTTCAATGCACGATCGTCACAAATTTTGAGAACTTCCAGACCTTCGAGAATTTTAAGATTTTTGAGATACCGTATTCAATGAATTTATTCACTTCCAATTCTTCACTGGCTCACTGAAATAGTTATTTATGTATTAAGAGCGTGAAGCGCGACTTTATCGCTTGAGCCAAAACATTTACTGCGCGACGCGTAGCGGAGCGCAGTAATTTTGCGAGAGCGATAAAGAAGCTTCACGCGTGAATTGCATACAATATTTTTCCTAAAACTGCAGTTCTGGATTCCAACACAATAAAAGCTTGTAGTTTGTACCATCACAGACCATGCACGGATTTGGTAAGCGTTCGCCTTTTTTGAGGTTATGTGAATTTCACGGATTCAGTGATCAACCAATGAGAAGACATCAAAATCAAAACAGAAGCGTAAAGAAAACAGCTGGCGAGCGTAAAGTACTTTACCGCTTGAGGAGCAGTAAAGAGGTATTTTACAATTAGTTTTCAGTACGTAAAGAACTACTTTACGAGCAGTTGTAGGAAAAGATTTTTGAGATACCGTATTCAATGAATTTATTCACTTCCAATTCTTCACTGGCTCACTGAAAAGGAACTTACAACGTAGCTCACACTAGTTCCACAAATTTCAGAATTGTCTCGCCGTTTATAGCTGCATATGTTATAAATGAGATGGCTGACGAGTCTTCAACAAATTTCGGCAGTTCTGTTGATGAAGGATCGCCGCAGGCCGCTGACCAACGAGCCAATAGCATTTCATCAACGAACTTCAACCAGGGCGTGTTGAATCTGATGTCGTCTACTCACGTGGAGGGAAACGACTCACCTCAAGCAACAGACGTCATGGCTGCAGTTGATGCCGAAGGGGTCACTACAAATCCAAGGGGTCTACTCACGGGTCTGCCGACAAATGTTCCCATGGGCCTTCCCCATGTCGCAACCGCCCCTACAACTCCCAGTAGCGAGTCGGCTATACAAAAAAACAAGCAAGCAGACGTCATAGACTTATTGGGCAGCGCCCTGGAAACGATCATGGCAGCCTTCAAACAACAATCGCTAACTTTGGAAAGTCTCAAGACCGAATTAGGAAGCCGTATCGACAGTGTCAGTCAAAGAATTGACAAAAAAGTGGAAGAACTTGACTTAAAAATGCATGCCAAGTTAAATCAGAATGTTGAGATCTTACGTTCGGAGATTAAAAAGACAAGCATCGGAGATAGGACACACACTGATAAGCAAATACAGTTGGTGCGCGCTTCTGTAGGGGCACAAGTCACAGTATTAACTGAAACACTGACATCACAGACTAACGCCCTGGAGGTCAAGTTGAGTGCTGATATGACTGATAGATTTCATGTCACCGACTCTAAAATCACCGAACTGGAATTAATGCAGCAGGCTAATAATCACCAGATCGGTATCATAGAGAAAGAAGTATATGAAATAAAGGCAGACGACACACTCATTGCTACTAGTCATGCACTATCCTTGCAAATAACACAAACACAGGCTAAATTGAATGAGATAAAGGATAATATGTCTGGCCTTGGCAGTAGTCAAACAAATACTAACCTAAGCCAGTTACTCACATCTATACCTAAGTTTGATAACACCTACGGTAATATTTTGCCTAAATCTTTCATTCAACACATAAAAATGGTGGATTCACTGTGTGTAACGAGTTGGTCACTTTGGCAGTTACATTTAATGAACAATATACTCCAGGGAGAGCCGCTCATATTCTTTAGAAGCAGATTCACTGAGCTCAAAGATTTGAACGATTTTATAAAAGTATTTTTAGATACATTCTGGTCACCTGCTCGACAACGAACCTTATTGACTCACATAATTACCTGTCGTTTTAATAAGAATGGAGGTTTGTCAATGGTAGCATTCGCAGCACACATCAAGTATTTGAATGAATCCCTTGACCAACCTATGGAAACAGATAACTTAGTGCAGGTTCTACTTCAAAAATTTCCCAGAGGCGTTCAGACTGCTCTTAACACTCGTGATTTTGATTCATATTCCCAGTTTGAAACGTGTTTATATCGCATCCAGGCAATTCATGAACAATTTGAAGTGGATAATAATTCATCATATGATAACAGTCACGGAAATGAACCCAGACATACACAATCGAACACAAACTATGAATATAACAAAACATTCCACAATAATAGAAACCACCACCAAAGAGGCTATAGGAGCAATAATTATAATGAAAGAAACAGAACCAATTTTAATAATAACTTTCAAGAAAATAATGACAGCATGGCCAAATATAACCAAACTTTAGAAGTTACAGAAAACTCATCACAGTCACAGCCACTAGAGAGTGTCATGTCACCGCCTTCTAGACAACCAAACCAGATATCAACGCCCATAAGTGTCGATAGTAGTAGACGCCATCAGCCAAATAACTCAAATAATAGTCAAGTTCAAAGAAATGCAAATAATTGACTAACATACACGACTGCTTACATTCGGATGAATTATAAAAATAATGTAGCAGTCGGCGGCTATCAGTTGTACAATTATTCGCACACAGCACCGACAACGCAGTATAACGGCGATAACCAGCACTATGCCAGCCCACGGCGGAGAGCGAAATTTGAAAACATTTCAAATCCAAACACCAGTTTGACACAGGATTATGAATTAATTTTGGTTAATAAAGACGGAAAGGAACAAACTAGTCAACCGAATGCTGTGTACGAGTCTGGAGCTCAATGTTGTAGGCCTATCATGGAGAGTGATAATATAGGATGGGTGAATGTCCTCAATGTCGGCGCTTAGTCTAGTCAGATCGGTAGAAATGATACCGCCATGGAATACGTACACCATGCTATCTGCAACGATTTGGTCTTGCTTAACAAGGCTTTTCATGACCTACATGGGAGGTCCCCAACCCTTCTAGACTCAAGTCAAGAAGAAAAACTTCAAGATACGTTGTACTCCACATTGAGACTTCGCATCGCTCCGAATTGCTGTCTCCAGTAAAGACTACTGCAGCACCATCAGTTAATGGATGTCATCAGTCAACGCCCACAACATGGCATGTAATATCTATATGTTTTATTGTATGTTAATGCTAGTGTATCTTAAAATATAAATATAGGAATTTAGAATTAATTGTTACTATGGGTGATTATTATTATGTTAACATCTTTATGGAACATCTTTCATGAGGCCCAGCATCAAGGCTGATGGTTCCACTACTGCCAGGTAAGTGCTTTCAGTACATAGGACAAATTTTTATGATGATTAAAGCACAACTGTTTCCTTTTTACTTTTTTAAATAGAAAATATCGTATTCCAACGTTTTTGAAGAATGTGGATAGCTACAATTTCAAGTTTATTGACCACATATTGATCGACAATCCTAAATATGAATATCAAATTTATTTTTCAGCTATGCAGTACTTCAGAAAAGATTGAAAATAAACCATTAAAACATTTACAATTCAAGAACATGCTTTTACACAATCAAAATTACGCTTGTACTGAACTCTATAATAAATAGGGATCTCACTTGGGCTATGAAGAAGCTGTACACCAAGTTTTTGGATTTATTCATTGAATTCTCTACAATGCAAAGCAAATTTTTAGCTGAACGTGACAAATTTTTTCAGGCAATTTGGAGGTCTGTTATGACATACGGTCTCGTGCAGCTGTGCAACGAGAACGTGGAGGCCAGGCGAGTAATAAAAATGGTCATGGCTCTTCCCCACCTGCCACCACAAAGAGGACCTCCATATGACAATGTGGTCCCTCCGTACTCAATTGATGATGGCCTCAATGCCATCATCAATTACGTGAATGAGGGCCGTTTGGACAACCGAATTCACAATGTAATAGATTATGTGAGAAGGTTCTGGCTGGGGAGAGTGGGCGCCAACAGCTTGTCTGTGTTTAATCGCCCGAGAAGAACAAACAACCACCTGGAATCGTTCCATGCCAGGTTGTTGGCTAGTGTTGGGCCACACTCCAACATTTGGACACTGATCAGTAAGTGACATTAATTATATGGAGGAAACATGCAAGTTTATTATTTATTTGATATTGTTCAAATGTTAATATTCTTCAGTGTGGAGAAAGGTTTCATCTGAGATGTTTACACACTTCATATAATTTGCGACACTTTATAGTTTGTCCTTGCGTTTCCGACTACAGGTTTCACCAACTGACAGTAATATGAGAAATATTCACCTTTTTCAAATGTATTTGTGATGAGTGCAGTAGTGAACCTATTGAAATCATAATGCCTCATGTATTTTCCTATCTGTGGACATAATTGAAATTGCTGTCAACTTGATATTATTCTTTTCACTAATGATGATGCCCACTTGATTCCGAGACATGTGCGTGAGTAATGAGGTGAATGATTAATGATTATATACATGGATGCCATACGGTGGAGTGGGATTCAAACCCACGACCGCTCAAACGACAGCAAGCTGCAGTTACGACGCCCCAACCAACGCCAAAAAAACTGTACCATAAAAGTCCTTACTTCAATTGAATGTGCCTGGAAGTTGCATCTATTATATGGATTGAGACACTTCATTGAAATTTTGCACTGACACATCAATTTGTGTGGTCTGCTACAATTTAATAAGCGATTGATAAATCTATCTAAATTTAGTTCAATAGAAATAGAAAATTTTACTTGAGAAGTGTTCATTAAACTAATCTCCACTTTACATCTATACACATGGTCATCTAAATTTGGGAATGAAATGAAAATTGTTGCTTTCTAGGAGAGCTGCAGCGATGTGAGTTTAACAGCCATTCACGTTTGGAGGCGGAAAGGATAGGAAACGGGGAGGTACGAGTTGCTCTTCACGATGCCATCACCCCGGTTGTGCGAGAAGCAGTCAGAAATCTCCTTCTGCGGAGAATCACTCTGATCAACTTCCTGAGGAACGTAGCACACCAAGTTGACAACTTGGTAGATGGTGTGTTTGCACATCCTCAGGAAGTTGCATTAGAGCCTCTCAGAGACGAGGAGCTGGCTGCTATAGCGGGGGATGATGGCAGAGGGTGGGTAGGGCTTGGTGTGGGTGCCCAGGAAGAGGTTGAAATGGCACCACAAGAACCTCCAGCACCAATGGCAGCAGCACCGAGGAGAAGGCCGCATGGTGGCGCGGGTCGAGGCCGAGGAGGACGGGGTAGAGCAAGACACAATGCCCTGCCAAACGAGGTGGAAACACAGCAAATGTGCACTATATGCCTCGTAAATAATTCTACCCATTTGGCAGTGCCATGTGGGCACCTCTGTATGTGCGAGGGGTGCGCCATAGAAAATCCCCATCACCAACTGCAACTGAGGTGCCCAGTATGCAATGTACAAAGTACGCAATACATAAAAGTATGGCGCATATAAGCTATTTTAAATAATCCACTGTACCTCCACTGTGACTCCACTGTACCTTGATACCGAATGTCACCACTTACTTAATTATTATACTTACGCAGGGTGTCTACTAGTTCCTAATTGTCAAATTTAGCGATTCCTTTGACTCTTCAAGAATTCCTTTTTTTGGTCTGGGGGTAACATCCCCCTGATTCCTTCCCATAGTTACGCCACTGGCACAAAACTGTTAATGAAAAATGAAATTCACAAGAAAAATTAAGTATATTAATAGCAATTTTTTAATTATCCAGGATCTAGGCTCTAGGGTGATTATCTGATTGAATGTAAAGTAGTGCTAATAAAACGAGTCTGCTTTTTCTGCCATGGTAGTCCTCAGCCATGTATTGATAACCTGCAGAATCCAGAAAACCATTCAAAACTGGCATCATTTTTAGACCAAGTACTGAAGTACACAATAATTTGCAATAGAAAATCAATTGTTGGTTAGGCATTGCTGTCTCATTTTCTTCCCTTGTCAGCAACTTTGAAAATTCTCCTTCATTTTCTTCTACTTTTTATTTTATCCTTATTTTTTCTTTTACTAATTTTTTCATTTCTATCTCTATCCTACCAATTTCTATCCTTTTACATATTGTCATCTCTTTTCCACTTCTTCACAGTTTTTTATTATTTCCATTCCTTAAGAATTATTTTTACTTTTCCCTTCTTTTTTCTGTTTTCGTTCCTTTTTTTTCTTTTTCTTCTGCGTTTGGGGGGGAAGGACCACTGCGTATACAAGAGGTCACTAATATTTAGGTGATTGGAACATTTAATCTGCTTTCTTTTTTCATACTAAAAATAGTAAAAGTATTATAAAACACAAAAAAAATGTAACAGCCACCCTTCGGGGGAATTGATCTGCCAATTAAAAGAAAATCATCCACTATGGGGCAATGTAAGCTGATGACTCCATCAAAATAGCAAGTATCTACATATTGCAAATTTTTTAGGAATGTTGTTTTAGCATGTTTAATGTAGTTGCATTAGTAGAGGCCAGTCTAGTAATTCAAGCTATTGAATTCTACTTGGGGACCTTGTACTTGAGAAAATCGTTTAAAACATTATTTTTAAACCCAGGGACTTCTGAGCACTTTCTATAAGTCTCTTTGGTAAGCTATCATCATTAACATCTGGAATAATTGCAGTAATCGAAGGTGTTATTAAAGGGCTATTTTACACAATTTGAGGTTTACTTATATTAAAAAAGGCATAGTTGGCTTTGTAATCATATTCATGTTCAGAATAAATCAAAGATAGCTTGAGACGGAACAGTTGCTTGCAAAAATGCGTTATACTTGTTTAAATTACCTAATTCAAGTTTTCACAACCTTGGACAAAAAATATATAATGTCAAATAAATTGAAATAATGGTATGGAAAATCACAGAACAATAGCAAAACACAAACTATGTACAAAATGGCATTTGATTACTTTATTGCAAAAATGTATTGACTAATTGTTCCCAGCTACACATCGAATTATTCTTGTTTCCTTGTTAGCCAATTTCATTATGCACTCGTAACAAAAGTATTTCAAAATACGTGGTACAATCAATTTTCTCATTTTCCCGACCAAATTAAAAAAAAATTCAAAATTCTCGACCTTATCCCGGTTTTTCCCGACCTGTTAAAATTCCCGACTTCCCGACTTTTCCCGTTTAGTAAACACCCTGTTACGTTTATAAGGTTATAATTAATTTGTGTTTAAGCCTTTTCGCACTGTTTTAGTGCTTCCACAAAGATGTCTAGAGGCCTACTAAAAAAGGTTGAAAGCAGAGGATATAGTGGTTGTGTAAATTACATTTTCTTCAATTTTTTATTTTTTTGATTGTATTAACACACACATACACACACGCGAACACAAAATATCTATTTATTTCAGCCATTTGTCAACTGTGTCATACAGTTTAATAAATGCAATATAATGAAGTACCCATGTATCTACAGTATAGTAATATCATGAAGATAGCCTAATAATCTTACTTTTGAATGAATTGGGCATGCGGTCAAAAATGTTAAACTTGTTTTTAATCAACAATAATGTAGTTGTTTGAATTTATGGAATGATTTGTTCCAAGAACTAGAGAAACGTATAGCGTTAACCATCATCAAAACCAAAACCTATAATTGGCTTTTCATTGTCAATAAAAATGTAACCGTTCGTTTGCAATTTGAAACCGACTTCTAATTAAATTATTATTGAACCTAGTAAAATTCCACTTAAACGTTTGCAGTTCAAATCTCTTTTGTTAACAGAAATAAACTCTGAAAGTTAATTTCCTCTTTACATTGGGTTGAAATAATAAATAATTACATTTATTACAATTTTGCCTTATAATATTGTTTGAATTATTTTAATTTTATAGAAAAAACTATAATTCCTATTTTTTTAAATTTAGTACACTATAAATGTTATTTATATGTATCATTCCTATCATATAACTAGATAATGCTGTTGTTAACTATTATGCTATTCTGAGTTTCTTACAAATTTGTGACAAAATATATTCTCACTACTAATTTATTGCTAAATAGCTGTTTGCAACTGTGATAATAAGGATACGCTAGGCGCCTGCAGGGTCAATGCTGTATTCCTTCTCACTTTTACTAAGATACAGTGATTGATAAGAAATTCTATCTAATATCAAAACCAACACTGTATTTCAATTAAATATGTGATTTACACTCACTTTAACTGGAATACAGTTTTGATATTAGATTATTCAATTATTTCGTCATGGAAGACCTCACAGAGTAATTCTGTTATATTTTAAAAGTTTATGGGAAATTTGGCGCCGACTTCAAAAGATTACTTGTATGAAATTAAAAATTTTCTCAGTTTAAAGTAAATACTTTATTTTAAACTTTTTTGTACGTGAGTATTTTATCAAACTGAATTTTATCATTTCACTGAAGTCGGTTTCTTTTTTTGTTTTAAAATATGTTATATTTTTAGCTTTTTAGTTGAATTTTCAAACTTTGAAAACATGATAAATTTCTTAAAGCCTACATTATGAAATATTTATCAAATTAGCAAGCCAATAATTAATTCATAAAATCCAAACTTAAGTAAGTAAAAATCCACTTATAAAATGTTTCACACTGAACCAGCTTTGGGTAACCAATGTCGTTTACCCGGCATAATTGCATTGCATCATATGATTTCGAAAACCGTCTAGATGTGAAGCGCTCCATATGATACAATGATCAGACTGGTAAACGACACTGGTTATCCGATTGGCGGTTATGTTTGGAACTATCCTATTCAAACTTGATTGAAATGAAGACATCGAAGAATGCTCCTTTTTGTTTAATATTGGGCTAAGTATTGGGCCGATTCTTGCAAAACTTGGATGGGACCACCGCTGAGCGATGCTCTTCCATTTAAAAAAAAAATTCATCGAAATCGGTTCAATATTGTTCGAATGATTGATGTGCAAACATAAAAAAAACAGGTCGAATATAGAACCTTGTTCTTTTTGGAAGTCGGTTAAAAACAGATAAAAAGAGCTCATAGAATTGACTTTTGGTAAAAGCCGAAAAATAATGAGTCGTTTCATACAATAAACCGAACAATGAGAAATGTCGGGTTACTTTAATTTGGTTCTGAAGTAAACATTGAAAATTGAATTAATATTTTCTTGGATTAGACAAGATAATTTATTTATTCAATAAAGCATATTTACAAGAAAATACTGTCAAATACCGTCATTAATAACAGAAAATTCTCTACATGATTCATTGAACCTGAGTTCTGCCAGATAGCGAATTGCACTTTTTTGCAATATAAATACTTTTTGGAAATGTAAATCCGCAGTACTAACCCACAGCTACATTCTATATGCCACATGAGAGTAGAACAAAGAAAAATTGATTTATTAGTTTCCAACCAGTTTTTGATCATCTACATTTGTTCTGGTGATGTCCTAGTAATAATTTTATCAATTGACCCCTGTTGCAATCTTGAGCAAAAATCGAATCTCTTCAATTTCCTTCATCATACTATTTCTGACACTCCGTCTAAACTTCCTAGCCATAGTTGAGGATTTGGTCAAAATAGGATAATGGAAATTATGAAAATGTTGAAAAGTATAATGGAATAACTCTTATTTTTGTTTGTATCTTTCCTGAAGGCAATGAAGTTCCAACTGACACTTGACAAAGCTACTTCCAAGAAAATTGTTTATACAGTAGTTTTGGAAAGTAGTTAGAGCATTAGGAATATAACCCTGAGTATGAGGACATCCCTCTACAATTAATTCAATGAACTGATCAGTGTGGTCCGAAAGCAATGAATTTATGACATCTACATTTGTTCTGGTTAATTACGTGCTGTTACAAATGTTATCAATTACCGCTTTACTGAATTCTGTTATACTGGTAAGAGCCTCGATATTGCCTTTTAAGTTTAATTGATCCATTATGTTGGATCCTGACCCATACTCTTATTTATCCTGCTATAACAATCAATGAGATTCATAGTTCAGATACTAATACAACTCATAAAAATTAATTGTATATTTATATTAAACTACTACTTAAAACTTATTTTTGTATGATTTTTGTGAAATTCTGTGAATAGAATATAAATAGGTAAATGATCTGTAATTCTGAAAATAAATAGTTATCCTATATTTTTTCTAAATATGGTCTTTATTAAGCCTCTTACAGCACTCCCATTTCCTATTTTTTTTATTTTTTATTAATCATATGTTGAGCATTATAGCTTGTACAACATAAATCATACAATATTCAATATTCCGATCCCCGTGGAATATGTGGTAAAATTATCAGTTGTCTTAACTCATACCTATTATTGAATCAAAACACAAGAATTTCGCATTGCTTGCTAATTTCATGTAGTTTGATTCCTTGAAATGGTTATTTCATGAAGTTAGGTGTATTTTTGACATCTTTTTACAAAACGTGTAGAGAAATTGATTCTTATTCAGAAATGACCAGTAACTCAATAATCGAAATAGTGAAAAATATATCTATACTTGGTAAATATCTGATTATAATAAATAATGTAGGCCTACTTGATTATTAATAATATCATATATTACTTATAATATATAATATAATTAAAAATAATGCAGGTACTTGCTTCAATAATATATGATTTGATGAAATTTGTGTGTTTTCGGCTATTGAGTTTTCTGTCATTTTTTCATCAGAATACTGCATTTGTTAAGGTGCAAAAAAGGAAAATTCATTACTTTAATCTTTTTAGAATAATGGTTCCTTAGCTTGATAGGAGGTGGGTAGCATAGAAGTGTGCAACACAATCCATCGACAGATCTTGTGTGAGTACCAATTCATTCATTTATTTATTTATCTATCATCTACGTACATCACCATATTGCAGTAGAATGAAGAGGCAGCAACAAAACGGTTTACTATTCTTTTTTAGGATACAAAACTCTTACTGGTGGTCTAAGCAGCCATAGTTTTCCCATCAAGAGCAGCCAATTCTTGTGTTTCAGAATCATTCAAGGCAAAGCAAAGTTTCAGCGTTTGCGTGGAGTTACATGAACCAGGTGAACCATTAAGGATGTGGTTGTGCTAGAAAAAATAATACAGAATTAGCTTAGTCTTTCACAAACTCTCTTCCTATTATTTTTGTTTTGAAATATATACCATCAAGATTATGTGTCCATTTAAAAATGTCAAGTTACAGGCTCTTCAGCAACTCCCCTGATAACGGGTTGGAATCTATTTGTGCGTCAAAAGGTAGATAATTAACTATAACTTTTTATAGTAAATTAATAAGAAATCCAAGATAATTAAGCAATAACATTGACTAGGAGATAGAGGATTGAAGTAATGTTCAGTCACAAGAACTCGGGACTGCGTTTGGGAGGGTGGTCAGCGTCAAAATCATAACAATATCTGGATGATTATTATTAAGGTACTTAGCTGGTGGTTTGGAACCCACCTAAAACTGTAGGTCCAATATCCATAACATCATTGCATCCTCAACCACTTTATACACACGCAAAAGTCTCAGATTCATGTGGGTATCACCAGAAAAGTGTAAAACATAAGCATAATTTATTATAAAACAAAACTCACTGAATGTAGCATCAATGTAACATATTAGAAATGAAGTTGGGTGGCATTGCTTTCATATTTAATCCGTCATTTAACGTGTAGGCAGTGTCAACTGAGTCACAAACCCTGTGAATTAAGTCTAAATTAAATGATTGGATGTACAGCAATCTGTATTTTCCAATTTGGAGCTATACAACTATTTTCTTGCTTTAAAAAAATTATCACAATAAAAACTAGACAAGGAAGAAAGATACGCTTCTGTATATTGTATTGTATCTCAGAATAAGTCTACCTTCCGTCCTATCAATTTGCAAGTTAGTACTTTGTTTCACTTGTTGTTATTGTATATGTATTTGTTTCTTATATTGACATAATGAATTTGATAGCTTAAGTAATGTTTCCTTATAATTTTATAATATTAATAGGAGAAGCTATTCATTGTACTTAATATAAATCATTCAGGTTAAGTTATTTCCACTCATTGTAAGTAGGCTACATTAGCCTAAATTATTCATTTTTTCTTCATGTCCTTGTTATTAATAATGAGTTCCACTAACTATATTTATTCATGTATGTAGAGAATAAATATAGGCTCTGTCTGTAAATTTCAAGTAAAATAAAAGCATATTCTATTCTATCACTTACTTTCTACCTTCATTTTTTATATAAACATCAAAACTAGTCAAAGCGCAGATTTAAAAAAAAAAAATATTTTCAAGACATATATCATCCTGGAAGAATGGAACTGGTGTTGATCTTTTAGAAACTTGAGTGATTTGGTGAATAGTAAAGATTGGTCCCACCTCTTACACATGGTCTGTGAAGATCTAGCTCTAGTTCGTCCAGCTGCTGATTGAGAGCTGGTGCATCTATAAAAAATATCAGGTTCCCTCACCTGACATTTCGGTTCTAATGCAATGATGAATCATTATAATCCAGCTAATGACAATTTAAATGAGATGTTGATAAAGAATCATTTTGAATTTGGAACAAATTTGAACCAAAATGACAGATGAATGTAACTTACTCTTGGTGTTTGTAGCCTTAGGTGCATCGGGCGCTCCACCATTAGGATTATTTATGACAGACATTCCTGTTTTTGTTCGTCTTTTACAAATCCACAATACACTGATGGGCTCATAATGATGAAGCCTGTAATCAGAAAAAAATAAATATGTCTCGCAAATACCGGGAATTGTGAAAAAGGATCTCTTTCATATGGTAGCCCTGTTAGACACCCAGAAAGGTTAGGGTTAGTTGAGCATCATGTAATGCTACTTGAACATCACTTCTACTTCTTTTTTTGTGTCAGTGATCATCGACCATTAAATTATAGATACATATATACTTTTGCATCATTCATATATTCTTAACCGAAACCGAAAAGCAAGGAGTTAACCTTTCAAACCTTGGCATCAAAAGATCAAGTCAGATGATCAGCCTTTGTAGGTATATTATAATAATATCGTAAAACTAGAAAAACATGTATATTGAATATAATGGATTACGAAAGTGAAGTCAGTACAATTATAAATTTAAGTTAGAAATAAACTAACTTATAGGTGAGTGGTAATTTTTTAATACTTTGAATAGCATGAAAAATCGTATAAAACCAGAAATTTTAAGAAATCGAACCCATCAGCTATTCTTAAGTTTAGCCGGCTTGAATCCTGCCGGCTCTCAAGAATTGAGAATATGCAAAATTTCATACTTACTAAAGCCTACTGAATCTAAATCAGTTATTTCTCATTGATTTTCAGACGCAATTGTTTTTGGAAAGGCAAAAAACAATAATTTCTTGAATTGAATTTAACTTGAAACTATTGCTTACTTTTTAGGTTAGAATTGTGAATGGTCGATATTTGGTGAAAGACCGATAATTGATGAGTTTACCTAAATCATAATTTAGGTTTGCAGTTATTATTAGATTATTAATGATAGACGATCAAAACAAAGTGTATTTTCTGGGTCCAAAAGTACAATCTTATAAGCAACGTTTAGTAGTTTCCTGGATGTCTATAGTAGTTTATAGCTTATGAAGGAAAATGTGCATGAAGTCGGCAATGGATACATTCTATTTCATAAACATTCTTCTTTCATTTGATTTTAGTTGTTTCCGTTCCTGCTACAATTAAGGCGAGACTTGCTTTTGAAGTAACATAGACCATAACTTAGCTAGCGGCTTAGGTGTTCGAATCTTGTTTGTGAAATGGGAGGTCAGTTAAATCTAAATCAGTTATTTCTCATTGATTTTCAGACGCAATTGTTTTTGGAAAGGCAAAAAACAAGAATTTCTTGAATTGAATTTGAAACTATTGCTTACTTTTTAGGTTAGAATTGTGAATGGTCGATATTTGGTGAAAGACCGATAATTGATGAGTTTACCTAAATTATAATAAAATTTTATAAAAGCTGGCAATCAAACCATGCACGTTCCACGCCAAATAAATAAAATATATTGACATTCAATGACCGATTTCAAGACGATAGTCTGACCGTACAATGTTAGAGCAAGGTGGTAAAAACTACATACTTAAAACTATACAAATATCATGATCAGCGTCATGAAAAGTTTAGTACTTTAAAGATTACCTTAGTTATAAAAGTACAACAGAACTGGACTAACATCAAACAAAAACTCATAATCTTGAATCGTAATAAAACATAAACATTGGCAATGGTGCAGAAATAATATTGACAACCAGCTGACACAAATTTCTTCACGCATGCGCACAGAATCACGCTTGTATACTGGCTGAGCTTGTGCGAACAATTGGATCCGCGAACAACTGGTACAGACCCGGTAGCTTTCTTATAGCACTAGACTTTTCGAGTTGTATTATTTTGGTCTACTTGTAATTCTTGTATTGTCCCATTATAACAAATACTCGTTGAAATTTCAGGTATAAAAAATATCAAATTAATTATAAGAAATATAGACTCTAGACTGCTCTTCCATCGACCATGGACTCAAAGGTAAGTTTTCTAGTTTCAGTTTCTAGTTTCTAAGTTTCACAAGCAAACAAAGCTTTTCAACATAAGAAAGACTAGATTGCACGAAGTATGAATCACTCGGCTTGAGTGAAAAAGAGATTAAGTAATTGTAGAGTATTGTGTAAAACTTTGTAAAAATTAAAACCTTGATCATAGCGGGGAACTTTGGGCGCCTCCTCATATTTAGGTTAGATTTTTGGCTATTTAATGCACTGAGATTGGATAAAGAGAAGCCACACTTCAAAGTCCTAACTTTGTCAATGGAAAAAGATCCACCTGACTTGTAGAGGTTTAAATTTTCACCTTTATTTTGCTACTTATTGTATTTATAATTGATTTAATTCTTACCGGTATTCCATTTTTCAACAGGAGACAAGTGAATATGCTATCAAACAGGAGATTGAAGCCTTTTTGAATGATCCAATGGATATAGATAACAGCCAGTTTGAAATGGCTGTGAAGGCTGAGTTCTTTAATGGAGGAGATTCGAAGGTAATGTGTTGGAGGTACAATCAATAGAAAAATTAGGTAGGAGGGTTATATCCCAGCATGCGCGCCGGGCATATTACTCAACTATTTGAAGAGCTATTGCCTCAAAATTATATTTACATTAAAATACAGAAAAAATTGAGCCGCAGAAGCACAATTTCAAAAGTGATACACTTTTCTGAATATTAAATAAAAACGTTTAAAAATGACATGGAGAAACAAAAAAGTTATATCCCGGCATGCGCGCCAGGCGTATTACTCAACTATTTGAAGAGCTATTGCCTCAAAATTATATTTACATTAAAATACGGAAAAAATTGAGCCGCGGAAGCACAATTTCAAAAGTGATACACTTTTCTGAATATTAAATAAAAACGTTTAAAAATGACATGGAGAAACAAACCTCTAATTGCAAATACGTCAATAAAGTGTCAGTAAACAATATTCTAGCCCTCTAACAATGTATTATATTCTTAATTAATGCATAATAGTATTAATTTAGTTGACACTATGTATTTTTCAATTTAAAATCATTTCAAAATATGTAAGATTACATAGTTTATTGGACCTGTTAAAGTCTGAATATTAATATCACTCTCAACTTTTGGTCTATGTACGATATTGCATATAGATTATTTCGACTTCTTGATAGTTTGTTAGATTGAGTATCAATCATGATCTTATTGACTATTTCTTGACATTATTTGACTCGCAGCTTTTGCCATTTAAGATAATAATTGATATTATCATTAAAAATAAGTTTAATAGAATAAAAAAAAATAGATGATAGTTATAGATAAATTTTTTTTGTTCATTTAAATCCATTATTACAGAAAAATAATAGTCTTTTTCTTATCTATGCTACTACCAACCAACATTTTTGATAGATTGGTCATTCTACATCACTATCATTATCAACTTTTCAAATTTGAACTTGCATGTTTTTTTATCTTATGTGAAAAAATGGCTGGTGGTGTGAAAATTAATTTGTAAACGTTAAGCCAACCTAATCAAAGCTAACCTAACCTTACCAAACCAAAGCCAGCCTTACCAATGCTAACCTAACCAAAACCAACCTAACCTAACTAATGCTAACCTAACCTTACCAAACAAAAGCTGACCTAACCAAAAGCCAACCCAACCTAACCAAAGCCAAACTAGCTTTGGTTTGGTAAGGTTAGGTTGGTTTTGGTTAGGTTAGCTTTGTTTTGGTTAGGTGGGTAGTAGTTGGATTTGGCTGAATATCTAAAATTCGGTATAGTTTGACAACTTACTCAAAAATTATATTGAACATTATATTCATTATTATTTAAAAATGTTGTCATTACAATATGCCTGTAAGTTCAGGTTCAGGTTTTGTTAATTACTTGTGCACCTTCTTACCTATTTAAATGCACTTACAGTTTACAGCCTTATTGTGGCTTGAGATGAATTAAATTTTGTTCATCTCAAATACAAAAATGGCTACATCAATTGTGGTGATTTCCAAACGTCTCTGTCAAATGATGGCTTGGATGCAGGAAGTAGCTCAGAAGTGTGCTAGATAGTATACACACTCACCTGTGCAGCCAGACCCTGTGTAAAGGTGGGAGTGGACTGTCAAGCATGGAGCTTCAGAATTTGTTTTGGTGGGCTTGGCATACTGATACAATTCCGTTAGCTCAGTGAGGAAAGCAATCACAAATTACTTCACTCCTCGTTTGTGGAGAACGCTCTTTGGACTAAAACATAGCGTTGAGGTCTGAAGAGTCACCTGCAGTCAAATCAGCTATAGTAATATATACATGCCTACAGTTTTATTACAAAAAATAAATAAATTAAAGTAGATTTGATGCAATCAGTTCCTAAATCATTTTTTTCTCAATTATAGCATTGAGCTGACTAACTAGCTACTCTTACCCCTTAGGTCAACTACCCCTAATCCAACTCACCCAGATCCTGTATAAAAAATCGACTTACTAATAAACAGAAGGCTTTTATAATGTTTACTATTTGTGTCCAGGGAGGGATGAATCTTTTTTACATAAATTTTTCAATTATGAACTAAGGTTTTTGTCAAGTTAACTATCTAAGATCACACCTCACATTTATCAAATTAGGATCACAATGAATTAAACAACATAATAAGCAAACTGTGGAAAATTATTGTTTTGAATCAATAAAATCCGATTTTATGAAATCTGAGTGTATTTCAATACTGACGAGCTGTTCAAAATTTCATTCAGAATCAAAATTTTTAACTTTATTTTACTACTTACTGTATTTATAATTGATTTAATTCGTACCGGTATTCCATTTTTCAACAGGAGACAAGTGAATATGCTATCAAACAGGAGATTGAAGCCTTTTTGAATGCTCCAATGGATATAGATAACAGCCAGTTTGAAATGGCTGTGAAGGCTGAGTTATTTAATGGAGCAGATTCAAAGGTAATGTATTGGTTGTACAATCAATAGAAAAATTAGGTAGGTGTCCATGGAATCACTGGCAATTTTTCTTTGTTTTCCCATCAACTAAATAGTTCGGAACCCACCTAAACCATGTCTATCATAACTCAGCTCAAATGATGACAGTGAACTTTTTGATTGATGCTAAAAATTGACTTCTCTAAAATGTTTCAGTGGTTCATGATATTTCATGGCAAGAAGTTGGGCCTTTGTATTACAGTCTACAACTAGTTCTGCCTTAAAACTGAAATATCTGTGGGTGAGGGGCCTGGTGGAAAAAAGAAAAGAGTGAGAATGTTTTCCAATGCTTTTCTGTTGAATCATTAAGTGAATTGGTCATCAGTTTCGCTTCCTATTGTTAATTGAGTATTATAATCTAATTATATGTTTCAGTGAAACTAGCATGATAGCTGCAGGGTCTGTTCTTTTTCTGCTAGGCCTAGCGGTTTCGAGTAATATAGAATAATGCATAATAATGGCATAGTCTATCATCTATACTTGTATTGTTAATTAAGACTTCAGACCTAGACAATGGTAGTATTCTAAAGTGAATCTATTTATGTATTTGAGAGATATTATTATTGTTATGGACTGCACAGTTTACTTTCTAGGATTAACCAGAAAACCTATTCAGCTGCAGCAGCAATGATTGGCCGGTTTAATGCATAAAGGAACCAAGAGCCAATTTTGGCTAAATTGAGTTACTGCAGCCATCTTGTTGAAAAATAACCCAGGATCTACTTGATAAAGCGAGTTTAGTTGTAGGACACATGTTTGAATCGTAAAAAATAGAACCAAAAATTTTAATTTTGGAATTCAGTGCCCACCATAAACTTTGAGGTCGATTTACTCAGTTCAGACTACCTGTCGCTTGGTTTTTTTATGCATAAAGTTATTCAATTAAAAACCTCACTATACAGTTTCCATTATATTAATTATTATTGCAGATGGCTGCAGTCAAGCAGGAATATGATATCCAAGAATCAGCGCCATGGTCAAAGATTGGGGTTTGTCAACAGGAATCAGGCTTAAGTTCCACCTTGGACTTCATCAAAGAAGAAGTGCTTGGTAAGGCATTTTCATTTTATTACTCATTTCTATGAATTGTCAGTTTAATAATCCAACTGAGAAGAAATATAAATGCAAATATAAATATAAGAAATATAAAGGCATTTTTTATAACAAACCACAATATTACTGAGAAGATTCTAATATGCTATTTCTTCATTTAATAGTCATCTTGCGTTTTAGGTATAAACTGTAATTTAATAATAACTAATACATTTTTGTAATTCCTTTTCAAATTGATTATTTGATTTTTGGAAATTCAATAATTAATTGTTATATTTAATCATTTCACCATAACCGCTAGTAACTCAGCATTTTCATTCATGAAACTGCTTCTTTATTCATTATTTAAGGTAGTGATAGTTGTGAGCCGTGGCAGGTGTCTGTTCAGTCAGATAAAGATAAGTTACAAATTCCTGGGCCCTCTTTGTAAGGGTGACCGATTGTATTGGCCAGAAAAAAGACTTGTTCTCTACTGTAAAATCACTTCCTGGTGGTTCAGAACCCACCTAAAACTGTAGGCCCAACTCATCAATCACTATCATCCAACTCACAAACCATGTACATGTCTAAGACCTATGTGAGCTTCATGCTTTGAAATTGTACAAAGCATCAGCATTATTAAATATTTAGCTAGAACCAGATGTTGAATTCCAATTAATAGAAATATATTCATTGCTATACACTAACAGCAGTAAAAACTCCTGTTGAGCTTGCATTTAGACTTTTACATTTTGTGAGACTTGTGTCCAAGCACCAAAGATGAGCAATTTTATATGGGCTTGAAACATGTTTATGACTTGAAAGAGTTCAGTTCTGCATTAGAAGAAATTCAGTTCATGTATATTCAACGTCATTATTATGTAAATATTAAAAACAGACTGGCTCTGGAATAGCTACCTACATCTATAGTACACTATTGGTATTTTCAGATGGTCATCTGACTGGAGGGTATTCCAAAGAGGCAGAATTGCAGTCAGTGGACAGCAGAGAGTGTTCAACCCCTATTTGTTCAGATGGAGATGACATTGATGCAGGAACTGTTGGACTGAGTGATCCCGGAAATGATGTGCTGACTCATAAAAATCTACAGTCTAATAACTGTGCTCATTGTAGTTATAAAACTCCCAAGTTGAGTGATTTATTGCGACATATAAGAAGAACACATACAGTAGGAAAAAATTATGCC
Source organism: Conomelus anceps (assembly GCA_948455865.1). NCBI lineage: Eukaryota > Metazoa > Arthropoda > Insecta > Hemiptera > Delphacidae > Conomelus > Conomelus anceps. Next base: position 5,768,764 of record OX418219.1, read on the forward strand.
TGTAAATTTTGTGACTATGTGTGCTTGGATAAGAAAGGGTTACAAATACACTCAAAGAATCATAAAGATAACAAACAATTCAGCTGTGAATTTTGTGATTATAAAAGCTCTCGAATTGGCGATTTAAAAATTCATCTAAGAACTCATACAGGCGACAAACCTTTCAGCTGTGAGTTTTGTGATTATAAAAGCTCTCGACTTAGCAATTTAAAAATTCATCTAAGAACTCATACAGGCGATAAACCTTTCAGCTGTGAATTTTGCAATTATAAAAGCTCTGGACTTAGCAATTTAAAACTTCATCTAAGAACTCATACAGGCGATAAACCTTTCAGCTGTGAATTTTGTGATTATAAAAGCTCTCGACTTGGTGATTTAAAAATTCATCTAAGAACTCATACAGGTGATAAACCTTTCAGCTGTGAATTTTGTGATTATAAAAGCTCTCAACTTGGTGATTTAAAAATTCATCTAAGAACTCATACAGGCGATAAACCTTTCAGCTGTGAATTTTGTGATTATAAAAGCTCTCGACTTGGCAATTTAAAATTTCATCTAAGAAACCATACAGGCGATAAACCTTTCAGCTGTGAATTTTGTGATTATAAAAGCTCTCGACTTGGCGGTTTAAAAATTCATCTAAGAACTCATACAGGCGATAAACCTTACAGCTGTGAATTTTGTGATCATAAAAGCTCTCAACTTTCCAATTTAAAAATGCATCTAAAAACTCACACATTGTTGGTTAAGATGTGAGGCCACATAAGTCAAGAAACAATTTCTCAGTGGAGCAAGAAACCTTTTTTGAAAAATTAATATGCATGATAAGAGAATTTTGAGTACCTATTTGTTCATTGTATAATGAAAAAATTAAGTTATGTGGTATAACTTTTAATTATCATGTAAATTACGAGGTATCACTACTTGAATCCTGTATAATTCTACTGGACAATTCAGGATATTTCAAGAACAAGACATAATAGCTAACATGTGAATTTTTGTATTTTAATTATAATATTTTTAATATTTGTATTTTAAATATAATATAAAATATTGCATTATTCATTTGACAACTTGATTATATGTACATTTTGATGGTTGAATAGTTTGTGTTCTTCTAATTTGTGTCCTTCCATACAAAGATGTAAATTTAAATTTATTCAAAAAAATTTAATTAAATCAATCAATTACAAAATCAAATTATCTTCAAATATGTGTTTCCCTATAGTATAACCTGTGTGGGAGCACTTCAATATGTAATAAATCATATAGCTTACTGAAACCTCTCATGCATGCACACACTCATACACACGTCCACTCATACTCTTTCACACAAAAAAATGCTCAATTATCTCTAAGGAGTGGTGGCTGCTTTTTTCCTTATTTGTTCATTACATTAAATTTTGGCTATCGCTTTTAATGTAATACTTTAGTTCTGTTAAACAGTCTTTTACAAATTGAAATTAATTTTTCAATTTTTACAATGATTATTAATGAAGTCACTTGTTTTATATAATAAAAGGGTAAACCTTATACTTAACTTGATATATTTCAAATTAATTTAGAAAAAAGTTATTTTAATAATCTATTTGTAAGATGATTTGTTATATATTTTTTCTGAATGACTGACTGTAGAGAAAATCTTTTATTTGACTTAGAAGATGATACTAGCATATTAGATTTGTGATCTCAAGTAGCGATGCCCAACATTAACAATACCGATACTGTTAATATCGAATATCTCCACACTCAAATAAGAATGATTTTTGAAATATATATTGGTTATACACAGTTCAGGCCAGAAGCAAATTGAAATTGATAAAACTGAATAATTCGAAAATTTAAAATAAATAGTCCACTCAACTATTGATAAATCAGTATTGCACACAGGTCAGGGAAAATTTGCCAACTGAGTCAGGGAAATCAATATTACAATTTTAGTGTGAACCATGCTTCTGTTTTGTTCAAAAATCTAAATTCACAGGACTAATTATTTATTTTTAAATACAAATTGAGTTGAATCAATTTCATTGATAAATACTTTCACTTTCACCACCGCGTAGTCCTTGAGACTAGGGGTACGTCAAGATACTACCTCAAGGATGAGGTTAAGTTCGTTTTAAGGTTTCGTTTTGACGTAACAAAGAGGTTTAAGGTTCAAGAATCAAGGTTCATATAAAGAAGGGTTTTTTCTGTCAGTTCAATGTATTCTTTTATTGAGTATAAGGGGTTATTTAATAAATAATTTTTAACGGCTTGTTTAAAAGTTTGCTCAGATTTGTTTTTGAGGTTGTTTGGAAGCAGGTTGTAAAATTTACATCCCATGTAGTTTGGGTGTTTCTGTGATTTTTGTGAATAATAGTGTAAAAAGTATAAATGTGAAAAAAGGTAATAGATAATAAAAAATAATGAATATAAAAATTATTCAAATTAATAAATTTGAATAAAAAATTAATCAATAACGTGACACCACTTGATAAAATAAAGTTAATTAAATTAAAATGCATTTTAATTGATAAAATTGGAGAATCTAATAAACAAAGATTGAATTTAGTGCATAATAAAATAGGTTGGGCTTGAAGAGGGAATTTTCTTCAATTGTTCATCTATTACAGTGAAATTCTTATAATCTGGACCAATAATTTATTTACTAAATAAAGTCTTCTGCAAACTGCGGGTTGCTATTCATTTATTTTTCTGATAATCCATAATACAGTATTATGATGATAATAATAATACAGTAATGATGAGATAAATTCTTGGCTGAGTCTTCCACCCTGGGAGAATTCGCCAATAATAATCAATAATCAATATTTTTTTAAATAGAGAAATAAATTAATTTTCCTACAACTACTCGTAAAGTAGTTCTTTACGTACTGAAAACTAATTGTAAAATACCTCTACTGCTCCGCAAGCGGTCAAGTACTTAACGCTCGCCAGCTGTTTTCTTTACGCTTTTGTTTTGATTTTGATGTCTTCTCATTGGTGGATCACAGAATCCGTGGAATTCACATAACCTCAAAAATGGCGAACGCTAACCAAATCCGCGCATGGTCTGTGATGTTACAAACTACAAGCTTTTATTGTGTTGGAATCCAGAACTGCAGTTTTAGGAAAAATATTGTATGCAATTCGCATGTGAAGCTTCTTTATCGCTCTTGCAAAATTACAATAAAGTCGTGTGTCACGCTCTTAATACATAAATAACTATTATTTTATGGAGGTGAAAAATAATAATGTTAGAAGTGGGAATAGAGAAAATATCATGAGTAGCTATCGTGTTTAAGGAATTTAATTTTAATACATTTATCTGACCCAGTTATAATTGGCAATGCGCATTCAAGCAAAAGTAATGAAGGATGATTATGATGATGATGAAATGATAATTAATCAAACATTAAATAATTATATCCCCCAACAATTTAATGTTTTGTAATTAGAATTAGAAATGTTAAGGAGCTTCATCAATCTTGTTGTGAATGTAAGTGAATAATAGTTATTATTTTCTTAAAACGTTGACTGCAATGTCATAAATGATCTCTGTGATGTTTTCCATGACAAAATACTTGATGAACAAACTAATATAAAAACTGTCACTGTATTTCTATTTGAATTATTAAACCAGGCATTATTTTTGTATTATTTGCCAGATCACTTGCAAACACAGGCTTAAGCCTAGCTGTGCATATGTCACAGCTCTTCTGTGTTATACTTAAGCCTGTGTTATTCTTTGTCACAATATGGTATAGATGTGTGGGAGAGACTTTCGATACGCATTTTGATGGAATATTAAATTTCTACTGTTTCCAGTATCCTTGATTCCATGTATCATAACAGGGGTATTCATGATGTCGTTTTAATGCTATTAGTTGGGATTGTGAGCACCAACTGCTATATGCTAACTACAATGGCGTTCCAAGCTGATATTTGTGAAACTTAATAGTTGAGGTTGTAAAAAGTAGTGTTAGAAAAATAAGATGGTAACGGCTTTAACCGTTGCCTTTGAGGAATATTCCTTGAAGGCAATGCTTTAATGGCCGTTTTCACACACACCGACACGACACCGGCAAGATGACGTCCCGGTGTCGTGGGGGTTGAGATACAATGCTGCCAAATGGAACTGCTTTCACATTCACCGACACGGCACCGGCAGCCGACTGCCGGCGCCGGCATGTCGTTGGCAGCATTGCTCCCGCCGGTGCCGGCGCCGACACTTGTGTGTCGTCCATAGTTTTGAACAGAATTTGGTCATTTTGTCAACAGTTTGAGGTTAGGTACTGAAAAAAAACATCTGGTACAGTACGATGGCTGATAGGTATGATGTTGTCACCCTAATTGAATTAGTCGAATCCGAGCCCTGTTTATGGGACAAAACTATAGAAGAAAATAAGAACAAAATCTTTAGAGACAGAAGCCAATCTCGTCCGAGTGTCTTGTTTTTTGATTTCATCACTTAAATTCACTAATATATAGTCAAAAGTTTCCTGACTACTCATACGAAAAAAATTAAAAATTTTGTTAGGTTTGTCACTAGCTTATCAAATAAGGTGTAATACAAGCCATCCAAATAGCGAACTTTTATTATTTGGTCAATCCAAAGTTGTCTATTACGACTGCGCCTTTTTCGTAGATATAATAAATATAACAAATACAACCTCCTGTTGTAATCAGCCATCGTACCGTTTTGAACTGTGCCGCCCACTGCAAAATAAGGTTAGTTCTTCACCGACAGCCAGATGCCGTGTCGGTAAGTGTGAAATGCTTCAACGATGTCATGACGATATCGGCGCCGTGTCGGTGTGTGTGAAAACGCCCAATGGAAATAGCTGGAGTTAGCGGACTTGAACCTGCGCTATCTGCTATCTCGTCTGCTAATTTTTCCTCTTTCCTGAATTACTGTAGTTGCCCGACGAACAGCATCTTTCCATTCTTTTATTACGGCAGCAGCAATGAAAATACGATCTATCAATAATTCGTCTCTTGAATTAACTTTTACCTTGTATACTGTAGTTTTCATATAACTTGGCAGCAGTATGCTGGGTTCAGAAGTAGCATGTTCCATCTGCTACACGCTGCCAAGTTATATGAATACTACTATACTTCATTTTTCATCCAACCCCACAAGAAATAGTCCACGGGGGGTGAGATCCGGAGACCTTGGTGGCCAACTAACAGGCCCTCTTTGACCAATCCATTGTTATCAAACTTCTCATTTAAACAACTCTATCTCACGATTTGCACAGTGGGTTGGAGCTCCATCATGCTGAAAGAAAATTCTCATGTGTTTTGAAAGTGAGAAGCCTTCCAACAATTGAGTAAACAAGCTGTTTTGTAGAAAGGCTAAATAGCTTTCTGCATTAACACTGTTTTCTAAAATAAATGGGCCAATTAAAATATCATCAATGATGCCACACCAAACATTTACCTAAGAGCGATTCGGAAAATTACTTTCCACAAAAGAAAATGGATTCTCTTCTGACCATTCATGAAAGTTATGGGAGTTGGTGATTCCGTCTCTGTTGAACGTTGCTTCAATACAGAAGTTTTCAGTTCAATTAACTTTTGTTTAGTTTTCATTAGAGACGAATATTTGAAAGATGTGTTGGATTTATTTACATCAGACTTTTTAGAATTAAATTCTCTACAAGTTTTGTATTCAAATTTTATGCATTAATTCATTTAACAAAGTTATTGCACTTCAAAGCTAACAAAACGTATTTTTAGGCACAGAATTTTCTGTTTTACATCATAATATCATAAGTACTACCGGAGATAGAGTTCTGGGACCTATTTTATTCGTTTTTTCAGATCAAAAACCATAATAAATAAATGTATTTGGTCCTTAATTTACCTTTCCAGAATTTCAGTATGACTTTCTTTTACCGAGGGTAGCCTACTGAGTTTGTGGGCGAAATCTTTTTCTCTGTATAACTCGCTAACAAAGCTTTTCCGGATATATGTTTATTATGATTTTTTTTTTATTTTTAGATCTAGAATCAGTTGTCGAGGTTTGAACTTTTCCTCCTGAAACTTACTTACTTACTCCTTGGCGCTACAGCCCGTTAAGGGCCTTGGCCTCCTTCAGTATGCCTCTCCATTCTTCCCTATCAGCAGCCTTCCGTCTCCATCCTCTGATACCCATCTTTCGCAAATCCTCTTCCAGATCCTCCAGCCAGCGTTTTCGAGGGCGTCCTCTCAACCTCCTTCCTCCTGGGTTCTCTCTGAAGACCTTTTTCACGGCTCTTGAGTCACTCATCCTTTCCACGTGACCTAACCAGCTCAACCTTCTAACTTTAATTTCGTCAACAATTTGTGACTTTCTATAAAGATCACATAGTTCTTGGTTGGTTCGAATTCTCCATTCTCCGTTATCACAAACTGGTCCATATATCCTCCTCAAGTTTTTCCGTTCCCAAATATTTAAAAGGTCTTCACATTTCTTTGTTAGCACCCAGCACTCTGCTCCATACAAAACAACTGGCTTTATAATTGTCTCATAGATTTGAATCTTGATTTTTCTTGATACAGTTCTGGATCTTAGATGATTGCTAAGGGCAAAATAGCATCTATTCCCTGCAGCTATCTTTGATTTTATATCTGCTCTTCGACATTGTTATTTCCAGTAATGACAGAGCCAAGGTATTTGAATTCGTCTACCCTTTCAAAACTATAATTTCCTATTTTTAGTTCTCTGCCATATGCCTGTCGAGTTCTGCTGCTGGCCAAATATTTCGTTTTGCTGTCATTTATTTTGAGACCTATATTTGCTGATTTTTCATTGAGCTGATTGAAGGCAGATTCTAACGACTGTTTATTTCGGGCAATCAAAACCACATCGTCAGCATATGCCATGTATTGGAGCATTCTGTTCATTATTGATCCTCTTGGATTCATAGTGATACCTCTTATTACTTTCTCCAGGCTTAAATTGAACAGCATGGCTGACAGCACATCTCCCTGCCTAAGACCTGTGTTTGCCGCAAAATCACTTGATAGCATACCTTGCACTTTAACTTTATATTTTGTGTTCTGTAAAGTCATTTTTGTAAGGCGTACAAGCTTCAGAGGAATTCCAAACTCTATCATTATTTCAAACAGACTATTTCTGTTAACACTATCAAAGGCCTGTTTGTAGTCTATATAGAGTTGATGCAGATCCACATTGTATTCGTAGCACTTTTCCATGATGGTACGTATGGTGAACACATGGTCTGTGCAGGATCTGTCCTTCCTCCTGAAACACTCTGTATATTTTTATACCAATGGAAAGAGATCAGCAAAGAGAAGAGATAATTAAAGCAGCACTAGTTTTGAGGTCTCTATCAAGACAAAATTTCGATTTTTTTAGAAGAAAAATGAAATTGCCTCTTCCTGCTACTTCAACTTTGTCAAAATGGACTATCAAATTCAATTGTTCCCCAGGATTGCAGGAGAATGTACTTTCAGTAATGAAAGCCAGAGGTGGAGCTATGGAGCTATTCGGACAAGCTGACTGTTCTATCATTTTATGAAATGAATGTGGATAGCAGAATATAATTATGTTACGATCAGAGATTTATGCTGGTAGGAAACTCTACAACAAGCTACCGCAGTTTTTAAAGTCTTGAAAATATAGAAATATTTAAAAAAAAAATTGAAAAAATATTTAGTTGATAAAGCTTTTTATAGTGTACAAGAGTTCCTTTCACATAAAAATTAAGCCTCGCCCAAACTAATTGATATAGTAATTATGGTAACTAGTGTATAAGAGTATAATTATTGTTGATCTGACTTGTCTTATACTCCTCAACTGGAGTCTCCAAGACGTAATCTACAAAAAGAGAGAGGACAAAATTTATGGACCCCACTCCAAAGTGCTGGTTGCAGCAATGGCTAGAGGGCTGAAAGAAAAATGCAAACAAGTAGTATAGTATATTATAATAGTCAAATGAAAGAGGATATTCTTCATAAAATGATCGTAAAACTGTCAGCATCCAGATTCAAGGTCATTGCAATGGCTAGTGACATGAGGGGTGGAAATCTATGGGCATTTCATGTGAAAAAACTAATTTCACTATTCCTAAGAGTGATTAGAATTTCTGGGGGTTTGCTGATGTTCCACTCATTGGAAGTTGTGCTGCACTGAGACTGAGATGTGTCAGTAGCCGGAAGTACACTGAGAACCATATTTGGTTCGGTTTTAAAAGCAATGTCGCACAGCTTACAATATATATGGCTGGGCGCCCTAATGCAAAATAAATGGAAATCGATGAATGCTACTGTACAAAAATATCAGTCACCACCGGGAATCGAACCACGGACCTCCCAATTGCCGGTCGGGCGCCTTAACCACTAGACCATGGAGACCTTTCTGCATAGCAGCATTCATTTTTAACCTGGCCATATCGGCTCGTATCTCACAAGTTAGTTCGAAGTTACTGACAATTGAATAAACTGACAAATATACATATACAGAATTTATTAATTTCGAATTCCTTTAATTGCTATCAGTTTATACTGAAGACTTCCGCAATGGCGGATATTGACAACAGTATTTAATAGCTGTTGTCAATATCCGCCATTGCGGAAGTCTTCAGTATAAACTGATAGCAATTAAAGGAATTCGAAATTAATAAATTCTGTTTTAGTAAATTTGTCAGTTTGTTCAATTGTCAGTAACTTCGAACTAACTTGTGAGATACGAGCCGATATGGCCAAGTTAAAAATGAATGCTGCTATGCAGAAAGGTCTCCATGGTCTAGTGGTTAAGGCGCCCGACCGGCAATTGGGAGGTCCGTGGTTCGATTCCCGGTGGTGACTGATATTTTTGTACAGTAGCATTCATCGATTTCCATCAGCTATTAAATACTGTTGTCAATATCCGCCATTGCGGAAGTCTTCAGTATAAAACTGATAGAAATTAAAGGAATTCGAAATTAATAAATTCTGCAAAATAAATCTTGATAAGAGATTTCAGATAAGAGATATCTGAACTGATAATGTTAACAGATTATAAATATGGTCAACAATAACTCTATTTATAGTAGGCTAACTGTAGCTTACAAAATGTTTTTGATCATCCTATTATGAATTTGGAGTTTTCAGTGACAAAAATGCCCAGAAATGTATTGTAGGGCTTTTCAAAAAATAGCTGCCATCTTTTTTAGGGGGCCCAATTAATAAACGTTCACAAACGTAAGAGATTGGTCGTCAGTGGGTTCTAACAGATATTTTTTTCTCAATTAACTAAATTTATTGAGTTATGGCAGTGTATGATTTGGGCGTGGATGGCTTTAAACTAAAATTAAGATGATTTGAGAGGAGGTTTAATCCATGACAAAAATTTGATAAACCACTAAGACCTACAAATTTTTTGTTTAATAAGAGAATGTTCATGAGTTTATTTTCACATTAAATACTTTGTACAGTTAGTTTTTATTTGTTGAAATATTCATGATTTAAAAACATGTCGTGATACTGTTTTTATTTCAAGTTTACCACTTTTTTTCTACTAAACATGGCTGACAAGCTTCGCTGCCTTCTTGTTCGACAAACACAAACAACAAACTTCGTTATCAAGCCTCGTCAACTGTGTTGCTACTTCCTATTCGATCTTCTTGTATATTTATTTTATATATTGTATTCTATTATATATTCTATTCTGTTATATTTTCTTCGTATTCTATTATAAAGGTATTCGATTGATAGTTGATGATCAGCTCAATCAGCTGACAGAAGCATGCATACGGGGGGTAGCCACTTGACCGAAAAACGAAAAGACCGAATGCAAAGTTGTGACGTCACAAAAAACTACGTCGATCCAAAGATTTCTACAGAGCCCTACGATGAACAGCTGATTCCCGTTCACCGAATCATCTTGACGTGTGCCACCTAGAGATACCACTGCCACCTGATACCAGAGGTACAAGCGCTCAGACGATTCACCAAAATGAGCGGTAAAATTTGAAATTCGAATGAGTTGATTTTTACTTCTTGAATTTCTTTTTTCATAACGATCTGCGTTGTTAATATCAACGACTTGCAGTCAAGGCCTTGAAGGTGAGTTTCCACGACTCGAAATTAGAAATCTATATTAACTTAATTTGGAAAACGAATCTTTTTTTATTAATTAGGGAATAGAAAGTTTATAAATCAAGCAATGTTATTGTAGTACCTCGTTACATCTTGTTGTGGGACCAGGTCACTACGAATTAGTTTGCAGAGACGTGTCTTTCGCCTACACTTCTTAATATCATCAGGCAGCCTATTAAAAAATGTTGGAGCTAGATATGTCAAGAATTTCCTGAATATGGATATATTAGGTTTAGGGACTCTCACATTTTAAGTTAATTCCTTCCAACTCTGCGAGTATTAATCAACTGCATCTCACCGCTTCTATCAAAGAAAAGTTTTAGGGTTTATATACATATAAGTTTCTAATTGGAAGTATTCTCTTAGTTCTTTGAAGATTGGTGCTGAATGTGCAGATCGGATTTTAAAGGACATTATTCGTACAAATGATTTTTGCAGAGTAGTGAGTGGATGCACAATAGACGAATATGCCCCTCCCCAAACCATACTCAAAATTTGAAGCAATATAAGAGCAAAGTTAATCTTTTTCATCAATTCTGGGCTACACACCGTCCTCAGTAGATAGAATATTATTACATATTTTATTAACTTTTTTCTCACATACGCTATGTGATTCCTCCAACTGGTATCTGAGTCTGCTATCCACCCAAACGTCAAGATACTTTATGCATTCAACCTGTTCTAGGTCTTGGCAATTATTACAGTCATCAAGCAAAGAACATTCAATATTATGGTATTTAATAGGTGCGGGGAAATGTGTATCTTTTCTGAGCTTGAATATGATATATTTTGTTTTTGGGCTCATCTCACCATCATATTGCGAGTAAACCACCATCTAAATGCATTTACATCGTTCTGCATATTGCCATGTAATTCAGCCATTGATTTGGATTTATATAAAAGTACTGTATCATCAGCAAAGGCAACTAAGCTGCCTTTGAACACACCATTACATAAGCTATTGATATAAATCAAGAAAAGTAAACCTGATAAAACAGATTCCTGTGGTATTCCGATTTTTTGCTCTGTGAATGCACTAATAACATTTACTTTAGTTTGTTGCAATCTTCCGGTTAGATAGGACTTGATCCATTTGTGTGCAATGATACCTCTAATTCCTACATGATACCTACATTTCATTTAATAAAATGTTATGATCAACCAAATCATAGGCTTTCATGACGTCAGCAAATAAAGCAGCACATAACTTACTTTCATTGAAGCCACCATACATCCCCGACATGAGCTCCTTATTTCAATGATAAGTTAATACGATTTTTACATGAAAAAAAAAATGTTCATTCCAATTATTATTCTTGACATACTTTTTAAAATACCTGTGCATATTATTGATATGTATTTTTTACTGATAGCCTATAATTAAATGAATAAAAAAAACATGTTATCAGCTTTAATGTGTCCAGCAAAAATGTAAATAATATCTACGTGTATAACTTACATAAATACAGTAAATTGCCTTTGGAACCTTTTGCTCCCTCCAATATTAAAAGGTTTCAAAAAAATTTGTTTTTCAACAATACCTTAGAAATTTGAAAGAGTTCTTCTTATAAGTAACCCTTTTATAAATTTGTTACCTACTATTTTTAAGGGTTTGATATTTTAAATTTTTGTTGCCTTCACCAAAATATCAGAAAATTGTTTAGCAAAAACGGCCAAAATGCTCAAAATCAATTTTTGGACTTTTGTTACTTTTCTCAATTACCACAATTACATATACTATATGTACCATTTACTGGCAGACAATGTCCATGTTGCATAAATTAATAATACATACACTACATTACCCACGCTCAGGTCTCAGACCTATGTGAGCTTCATCTACCGAAAAAATCTAGAAGATTTTTTTCATTTGTATTGATTGTGATAACATAAAGAACTAAGAATCCATCTATAAATGCTAGTTGACTCTCAATTGACTCATAGTGTAAATCCCAAAATATGAGTCTCAACTGAGAAATCATATAAAAATATGATAAGCCTCAATTCAATCAAATTTTGCGTTTCTTATGGTGATGTCCAAATGACTGCAAAACGTCAGGCTAGATTATGTATGATGAGTTTACAACATCTAAAAATGAAGATTTTAATAGAATAAACTATTCTTTAAAAAAATAATAGTTTTTAAAAGAACAAAATACAATTTTAAAATATTATTGATGGCTTATAAAAAATTACATTTTATATCATTTTAAAAGTTGAACTGCCACAGGCAAACCAGTTTAATAATTCAACTTATTTTGTTATTCAATAGTCCAATAATTGGAGACATCAATGATTCTTTGTTATACTATTGCTGGTTAAGATGTGAGCCAAATTATTCTTGAAAAATCAAAAATTGAAAGAAAAACCCAAGCCTTTTTTCTAAAAAAATATTAATTGTGAAGCTAGCGTGAGTATTATTTACTTAAAAAAATTGAAATGTTGGTGAAAGAAGTGTTAATTAATTTGTGGAAATTCAATTAAATTATAATGAAATTCTATTGAAGTTGGCAAATTAGGCCGAGCTATGATTGTATGCCATAGTAATAGTTATTTTGGTATTGAATTGAAATTATTGGTAGAGTACGGTACCGTCCTTTGTATTGAATTAATATCCTTCCATATTATAGTATAGTTCTTTTTATATATATATTCTTTGAGCTCCTTTTTATTATTATAATGTTCAATGAGATAGTATAATATTCCTGGATTTCTTGTTCCATGACGAACTGCGTTGTTAATATTAACTTTTCATGTGAAATTTAACGACTTGCAGTCAAATAGTCAGGGGCCTCTGAAGATGGAACTCATAGATTCGAAAGCGCTCGGCCTACAGATTAAGTGAGTTATACTTATTCTTAACAAATATTTGACCGCAAGTCGTTAAATTTAACATGAAAAGTTAATATAGTATAATACTTTTATTTGTAGCTTTATGACTATTTTCATCATGAGATGTATTCAACACTATTTAATGCTGTAATTTATTGATGTAGAATGTAGTAGCTTGTGCTGAAAAAAATGAGAATTGCTATTTTCTTATTGTTTACAAGAAATATGAAAGATCCATTGAGGTCATTGTCAAAATTGATGAAAAGTTCTCTATCAAGAACCAAATTTACCGTTCTGTTGAGCTTATCAAAATAGGTTTCACAAAATTTTGAAAATTTTTAGATAATGGGTTACTGCTCGTTTAATACAGTTACAAATTTTTCTAAATTCATCAATATGTTACTTCAATGCCATAAATATTGTGTGGCCTTACCTTACCTGGCATTTGTATCACAGGGCAATATTGTGATCTGTATTGTCCGTCTCATTATCGTTTACTTATTTAAACATAATTAATCAAGGATCTGTTTCAAGTGACTCATTGCACGTTTAAACAGATTAAAAATGATCAATTCATGCGTATTGGAAACGCGGGTTTTGTTTTTGTTTTGAATAATGGCTTAATTGTTGCGCCGTCTGCTGCTGCACTCTTCCGGTCGAAGGTGGAAGTAAGCAGGCAGGGGTAGATTATGAATCAGATCAGTGTCCGTTCGTTCGTTTTGCGAGTTGAGCTCGGTAATGGAATGAAGAAGGCAGGAACAAGTTGGTTTTGTTTCGATCGTGTATTTCTTCAGTAATAAATTACTTTATGTGAGTTCGTGGTCACATATAATTAATTCATTTGCATTTTCCCAAGTTGGGGAAAATTCGATCAAGATCGTTTTCGTTAGTTTTATAATTATTATTTATGCTAAACTATCCACTCGGTGGTCGTGAGTGTAAGTTTCAGTTATTTTTTGTGTTATTTTATGAGCGATTGTTCGCTCATGAACTCAGAGTTATATTCAAGTGCAAACTAGCAGTGATAATTAATATAAGAAAGTCTTATTAATTGAAATATCATCCCGTATTTGTCGGAAACCATATAAGTATCTCACGGGAAATTCTACATCGTTGTAGCACGGATACAAGGAGACAGCCAAGCAGGAGTTCGGATGACACATAGCCTAATAGCTGAGTATACCTGTCTCAATCCTTTCTCAAATTCCTATACCTCAGATCCATCCAAAACCCTGAGAATCAGTATTGGTCTGAGCTTCGACAGAACGCTAAAGGGGTGAGTGAACTTTTCATTGTATTCTGTGTTTTTCGATGTAATTTATTTTCTAGTGAGATGCATAAAATTTCTTAAATTATTCAAAATATCTATACAGTCCACTGCTCTAAATTCTGGCGCTACCATTTTGGTGCACCGGGCTCGGATCATTATATCCAGCTTAGTTTTTTTCGAATTTTGTAAATTGTTTAATGCTAGATTTGCACTGTACAATTCTGAGTTCAGATTGTCGTAGTCATGTCGATGTTGGTAAGTTAGTCATGTCAGCAATTGTCTGCTGCAATGAGCTTGCTTCATTCATGTCTGTCTGCTATTGCGTTGCAACTATTGTTTGTTGCCGATAAGCTATCTGTTCGTCTAATTGAAAAACAAGTTTCTCGAATCGTTTTCTATTCTATTGGAAATAAAATCAATTCACAATGGATTCAGACTCAAAGTTGTCTTCGTCAGCTGAGAAATCGTTACGAATAAATAGAGCAAAATTAGCTCAATTATTCCAACGAATTCAAAGAACCTATGATCTTATAAAAGATGTATCGAATAGTAAAATTGCTCAACAATTCTTAACATTACATAGATTGATTCCTAATACAGTAATAGAATATGATAAGACTGAGCTTCTTATCAATGAGTTAGAGCTGAGTTTGAATGATAAATTTACTCCTACTTTCAATGATAGTTATTTGGATTTGGTATCGAGAATTTATGAAACAGCTGAAACTCTTAAAAGGAAAGCAGAACCTGTTGTGTCAGCGCAATCGGCGCAGACAACTCCTACATGTTCAAATGAAATGCTATTGCCAAAAATTGAGTTAACAAAATTCAGTGGTCGTCAGTCTGATTGGGCTGTTTTCTATGAATTATTCAAAACACTCGTTCATGAAAATAAATTATTGTCTGAACAACAGAAAATTCAGATTCTAACATCAAAACTTACAGGGGACGCATCGAGTATTTGTAGGCATCTACCTACCGTAGCTGCAAATTATAGTATAATTTGGAATGCTCTAGTTAATCGCTATAATAATCCAAGGGCACAGTTGGAGTCCTATTTAGATGAAATTTTTCAATTTAAAGGGCTCAAGGTAGAATCCAGGGAAGGTTTGGCTTCAGTATTGGATAAATTTTGTAACTCTATTACCGCTGTAAAAAGACTAAAAAATGATGGACTAGTCGATGCTATATTTTTGCATTTTGGTTTAAAAATTCTTGATCCTGTAACACGTAGAGAATTCGAAAACGCTCACAGGAATACAGAGTTCCCAACTTACCAAGAATTTGTGAGTTTCATTGAAAAACAACTCAGATCACTGCCAATTGACAAAAATAAGGGTGATAATTTTCATTCTAACAGTGGAAAACAGGGAAAGGGCCCATCAAACTTTAAGAATTTTGCAATCCATTCGGGAGATAATGTTAGTGATAGTCGTGGGAAATCTCAGTGCCCAATTTGTAAGGGAAGTAAACATAAGTTGACAGAGTGCGGGTCTTTCTTAAAACTTTCGCCATGGGACAGATTTCGACTCATAAAAGATAAGTCTCATTGTTTGAAGTGTTTAATGGGAAATCATTCAGCTCGTGACTGCAAGACTAATGTAAACTGCACGCAGTGCAAAAAACTGCATCACACTTTGTTACATTTTAATTTTCAAAATAAATCAACTGAAGAGGGTGGTGTTAGTTGTTGTTCTAAATTGGTTATGAATGAACCCGAAAATAAGAATACAACCGTTTTGTTGTCAACTGCTGTTGTTCTTGTAAAAAATAAGAGAGGGCAGGAATGTCGCCTGCGTCTGCTGATCGACTCTGGTAGTGAGAAAAATTTTGTGACTGCGCGTGCGTGCAAACGTCTAGGCTTGTCTGTTAGACCACTGGTTTCAACTGTCACTGGGTTCGGAGGTCACTCTAGTCAAGTTCAAGGCCGTACAGCGTTTACATTCTATTCTCATGTTGACAATAAATTTTCGTTCGCCGTTGATGCTTTGGTAGTGGAAAAAATAATTGACAGATTACCATCTGGTGAAGTGGATATGTCTAAGTTGTCATATTTGAAAACGTTAAAGTTGGCTGATGATAAATTCTTTATTCCTGGAAAATTAGATGGTATTCTGGGTGCCGAATTCTTTCCCGATTTAATAGATAACTACCAATCTCATCAAAGGGTAGGATTAGTCAAATTGGTCGACAGTAAGTTGGGTTGTATTGTCATGGGTCGCGCCCCAGTTTTGGATTCGTCACAGGATAATCATTCTGATAGTTGTTTGCTCGCTTGTAATCCATCTTTGAATGACTTGATTCAAAAATTTTGGGAGGTTGAAGATTGTCCTAAATCGGGGAATAATCTTACTTCTGAGGAATTGGATTGTGAAAATAAATTTCAGTCGTCAGTTCGTCGTTTAGAATCTGGTCGGTTCATCGTATCGTTGCCGTTTAAAGAATCAGCTGATTGTCTAGGTGATTCATATTCTATGGCTAAACGGAGACTGTTGAATTTGGAAAAACGTCTCGCTCGTTCGGAGGATACTAGGATTGCATACCACGAAATAATGTTGGATTATTTACGCCAGGGCCACATGACGCTAATTAAAGATCAGGAAAATAAACAAGGTTATTATATTCCTCATCACGCAATCGTCAAGGCGTGGAGTACGAGTACACCTTTGAGGATTGTTTATGACGCTAGCGCAAAAACCACGAGTGGGTGGTCATTAAATTCCATCTTGCATATAGGCCAAAAGCTGCAGACTGATATTTTCGTATTATTAATAAACTTTCGACTGTTTTCCGTCGCAGTTACAGCCGATTTGAAACAGATGTATCGTCAAATATTTGTGGGTGAATCAAGCCGTAATTTTCAGCGGATTCTATGGAGATTTTCGTCAGAGGATCCTGTTGAAATGTATGAAATAAATTGTGTCGTATTCGGTATCACTTCCTCCCCATACTTGGCTTTGCGAACTATTCATCAGTTGGTTAAAGAGGAGGGCGAAAATTTTCCGGACGCTGAAGCGCGCATTCCACAGGATATGTTCATGGACGATCTTGTAACGTCTGTTCCTACCATAAGTGATGCTAGTAGATTGTGTAGTCAGGCAAAAGAATTATTTAAAGCTGGTGGTTTTGAATTGACTAAATTTGCTTCTAATTCGGTGGAATTGATGTCGGGTTTCGCAGATAAGGAAAAGTCATCGTTGTCTAAGGAATTTGATAGTGAAAATTCATTAGCCATATTAGGTTTGGAATGGCAACCGTTTATCGATTCGTTTCGTTTTTTCGTCACACAAGACCACTCTATTGCTACCAAACGGAATATATTGTCTACTGTTGCGCGAATTTTCGATCCACTAGGGCTGTTGGCGCCGTTAACATTGTTCTTGAAATGTCTGATACAAGAATTATGGCGTATTGGTTCAGATTGGGATGAGGAACCACCTAATTCTATTGCATCTCAGTGGGAGATATGTAAAAGAGAGTTTCAATTTTTATCGAATCTGTCTATTCCTCGTCATTTGGGAGTGTTTATTGATTCGATGATCACGTTGATTGGCTTCTGTGATGCAAGTGAATCCGGTTATGGAGCTGTAATTTACTTAAAATCACAAGAGGTGGATCGTGGTTCACCGACGATAGCGCTGTTGTGTGGAAAATCCAGGGTTGCACCGAGTAAAACTATATCAATACCGAGATTGGAATTGTGCGCAGCTCTTCTCCTGGTTAATCTACTTGAGTCTGTTGTCTCAGTCCTTGATCTTCGTTGTAAAATCGTCCGCATAGTTGCTTTTTCGGATTCAACTGTGACTCTCTGCTGGATTAGAGGTTCGCCGTCGCGATGGCAAACGTTTGTTGCCAATCGAGTTACGAAAATTCAAAGCTCACGCATCGATTGTTGGATGCATGTTTCGGGCGAAGAAAACCCAGCCGACTGTGTATCGCGTGGTTTAACACCACTAAAGCTTATTAATCACAAGTTGTGGTGGACAGGGCCCACCTGGTTGACTTTGGAGGAAGATCGTTGGCCTGTCAAAGTCGAATTTGAAGAAATAGAGTGTCCACCTGAAACAAAATCTTCTAAAGTTATCACGGTTGTTCAATCAGAAAGCGCCACTGATAATGTAATATATAATTTGATTGAAAGGTGCTCGGATTATCAATGTTTGTTGCGTATCGTTGTCATAGTATTGAAAATGTTGCGAATATTACCGAAAGCAGGTGAACTGGATTTCGATGTAGCGGAGAAATATTTGTGTAGAGTCATACAAAGAATTCATTTTTCACATGAGCTCAATGAGTTAAAGAAAGGAAAAGATTGTGTATCCAAATTCCAGCGTTTGTCACCGTTTCTAGATAATGATCTAATTCGTGTTGGTGGTCGTTTAAGGAATTCAGATATGGAATTTGACAGTTGTCACCCAATTGTCCTGCCTAAGAGTGATCCTTTCATCACACTTCTAATTGATTATTATCATAGAAAGAATTGCCACGCTGGCCCTCGTCTATTGGTGTCGTTGATAAGGCAGAAGTTCTGGATTTTTTCTGCTCGTGTTATCATTCGAAGTCGTATTCGAAAATGTAATAGGTGTTTCCGATGTCGTCCTAGTGTAATACCCCCCAAAATGGGTGATTTGCCGTCATGTAGGGTATCCCAGTGTAAACCGTTCGAACAGTGTGGGGTCGATTACGGTGGTCCTGTACGCATTACAATGGTCCGACGCCGAAATCCAATTATTCTTAAAGCATACATCTGTCTGTTTGTTTGTATGTCAACGAAAGCTGTCCATATAGAGCTGGTTTCCGATTTATCCACGCCTATGTTTCTATCAGCGTTTCGCTGGTTTTTGTCTCGCCGCGGACCTTGTCGCGTGATTTATTCAGATAACGGAACGAATTTTGTTGGTGCGCATGCACAGCTGGTGCAGTTGTCGCGATTGTTGGATTCGTCTGAATTTCAAAATACTGTTATCAACGAGTTGGCTGATTATCGAGTCGATTGGAAATTCATTCCCGCTGCCTCCCCAAATTTCGGTGGGATTTGGGAGTCGAACATTAAATCTGTAAAATCACATTTGATTAAGGTGATTGGCACTCAATTATTGACTTATGAAGAGATGAATACGGTGATGGTTCAAGTGGAAGCGGTATTGAATTCTCGCCCGTTGTGTCCATTGAGTGACGATCCAAACGAGCCGCTCGCTTTAACGCCGGCTCATTTCTTGAAGTTAACACCTTTAACGGCTTTTCCAATGAAAGATGTGACAGACATCCCAGTCAATCGTCTTACACGTTACGAACTTGTGGACCAACTCGTTCAATCGTTCTGGAATAGATGGAGGAAAGAATACCTCCATGAACTACAAGTACGTGGAAAGTGGTCCAAATCGTCACCACCTCTCACAGTTGGAACGGTTGTGATTGTGGATCAACCGAACCTCCCTCCATTGAAGTGGCCGCTAGGAATCATTGAGGAAGTGTTTCCTGGAGCCGATGGTGTCATACGAGTGGCGATTGTACGTTTGGTCACTGGTCGTTTCAAACGACCTGTTACCAAATTGTTTCCGTTGCCAACCCAATAAATTGTTGAACCCCAATTTTTTCTTTTTTGTTTGTTTTTGGTTGTTTAGTTTTTCTTTTTTTTGAAGTTTTTTGTTGCCTAGTCTCGGCTGAAAACTATGTTTCAGGGTTGGGGGAATGGAAACGCGGGTTTTGTTTTTGTTTTGAATAATGGCTTAATTGTTGCGCCGTCTGCTGCTGCACTCTTCCGGTCGAAGGTGGAAGTAAGCAGGCAGGGGTAGATTATGAATCAGATCAGTGTCCGTTCGTTCGTTTTGCGAGTTGAGCTCGGTAATGGAATGAAGAAGGCAGGAACAAGTTGGTTTTGTTTCGATCGTGTATTTCTTCAGTAATAAATTACTTTATGTGAGTTCGTGGTCACATATAATTAATTCATTTGCATTTTCCCAAGTTGGGGAAAATTCGATCAAGATCGTTTTCGTTAGTTTTATAATTATTATTTATGCTAAACTATCCACTCGGTGGTCGTGAGTGTAAGTTTCAGTTATTTTTTGTGTTATTTTATGAGCGATTGTTCGCTCATGAACTCAGAGTTATATTCAAGTGCAAACTAGCAGTGATAATTAATATAAGAAAGTCTTATTAATTGAAATATCATCCCGTATTTGTCGGAAACCATATAAGTATCTCACGGGAAATTCTACATCGTTGTAGCACGGATACAAGGAGACAGCCAAGCAGGAGTTCGGATGACACATAGCCTAATAGCTGAGTATACCTGTCTCAATCCTTTCTCAAATTCCTATACCTCAGATCCATCCAAAACCCTGAGAATCAGTATTGGTCTGAGCTTCGACAGAACGCTAAAGGGGTGAGTGAACTTTTCATTGTATTCTGTGTTTTTCGATGTAATTTATTTTCTAGTGAGATGCATAAAATTTCTTAAATTATTCAAAATATCTATACAGTCCACTGCTCTAAATTCTGGCGCTACCACGTATCGTATTTTAACTTATCAGTTTCTATGTAACTTTATATATTTTCTAAATTTTCTTTTGTTGAAAGCTCAGCTATTAGCAATATTCAATACTTCACGCCCCATCTACCTCACTACATCACCAATAGGTTATATAGATTTACCATTGTCGTTCCAATTCTTCTACTTTATTTGCTGTTCTTTGTGAACAAAAGTACGGTAATTGGGCAGTTAGGTTAAATAAATTTCTGGAAACATCTCCAACTATTAAGCTTTGTTTATTTGAACTAAATTTTATTTTATTCCCTGTGGATTGTGCTCTTGTTTCATTTTTTATATTTAAAAATCCAAGCTAACCAGACTTAGGAAAGTATAATTACTGGACTGACAAGAATTCCATAAATATTCTGTCATTGTAACAGAATTATTGTTGTATTAATGAAAAAATTATGTAATCCTCCAGAGACAAATGCTTCTAAAGCACTGCATTTCATTTTATTATTAATTTAGATATTAGATAGTTCTTCAAGTAGATAGTTCTTCAATATAAAATTTGAGCAGGTGGATTTAAAAGGATTGCTATTGTGGTTCAACTGCAACGGTCTCTCTCTCTCTTTTAATAAATCAAAAACGAAATATTTGCTCTTCACTTTTCGTACCTCGTGGCAGTTACATTTACCACTGAAATTTCATAATATATGCCTGACCAGATAAACTGTGATTGTGGTATTGTAATGCAGTCTGGTTCTATGAAATAGCTTGGCGTCAAGCTAGATGAGAGGCTTACTTGGTATAAAGACATTGTTAATTTGAAAACATATCTATTGATCCTTCTTAGAAAGTTTTATTTCCTTAGAAAAATACTTCCTCAAGCGGTTATAAGGCAATTATATTTTGCTCTAGTGGATTCCAAGATAAACACTATAGTATAAGTTGTTGGGGCTCCACTTATAAAATCCATTTTAAGCCATTACCGTTGTCACTTTGCAAAAATCTATAATTCGTGTCATGAAAGGTGTGAGGAGAACCAAACACTCTTTCCCAATTGTACACCATTGCGCTAGATTTATGTTTTTAAAGTGTTATCTCCTTTCTTTATGAGATCAGGGGACCGTAGAAGGCAGTAATAATAATATCGTGTGACCTGGCTGGCTCAGGTCTGGTGTCAGAGTTATCAGGTCGCACCTGAATAAGTTCAGGGCCTCTGACGTGACTTAACGACTGTTTTTTTAGGCAGCCGGGACCGACAGCTTAACGTGTCCTCCGAAACACGGGAGTGGCCCGAGGTAAAATCTTTAGGTCAGAACTGGGATCGAACCCGGGACCTTTGGGCTAGCAAACCAGCATTTAACCCACTCGGCTACGGCCACTCCTATAAGGCAGTAATATGAGGGTGATTATTTTTATATTGCACAAGAACTGCAACCAATAAGGCCCCCTAAAACATACTCAACTTTTTTTTCAAAAATTGTTTATTTCCTTATTCCTTAATTTTTCAGTAATGTACCTGATTCCATAAAACAAACAAACAATATTTATTACTTTAAAAACAAATCTTAAAATGGCTTATTTGTGCTCCGCCTGAAACTATTGAAAGGTTATTCACTGTCATTGGTTGACTTCATTATACAACTAGAATTGTAGATAAACATGGATTATTTTTGAAGCGTGAATGGTATGTGAATGTAGCATCCAAAATACCTTTTTACTACTATACTCATATTTGCAAACGAATTACAAATTGTGCTTATTTTTGTACAGGAATTTTATGATTATTATTGAATTAAGTTAAATAGAAAAATTCTAGACTTGTGTTGTGCTTTCTAAGAACCTCTTTCAATTCCAAAGGTCATATTATTTTTTGGCCAGGTATATTTTAAGAAGTGTTATACCGTATATGATTACAATAATTATAATAAATTAGGAAACAACAAAAATTATTATTAATACAAAGGGGATAAAAAAGTAAGTTGATCTTAGTTGTTGAGTCACATTATTTATTCTGGTACAACACTCAACTACGGACATCAACACTCACAATATCGGTTTTTATCTTCTTAAATTAATAATTATTTCTAATTTGCAATGATAGTCTGCATAGTCCACCCTTTGGACCCTGAGAAGTCACCCACAGCAGGAAACTGCTTAAGGGCGATACATACTGTCAGTATTTTGAGTTTTTCCAATTCAACACAATCATTCACTAGCAAAATAATGTTTAAAAAAACTAGGTACTGGTACTCAGAAGACACTACTCAAAGTATTTACCAGTACTTCCTTGAAATTTATTGATTTAATTTGTTTCTCATTTGTCAATAACTAAATACATATCTGCGCCTATTATGAATTATTGTATGGGGATTGTTTTAATTTCAGTAAACTACCAGCAGTACCTATGTGCCTATGAAAAGGCTAAGGTGAATTGGTAATAAGAATTAGGCACGAAATCAATTTAGGTTACCTTTTAAGTTACCAATTTAAGTTACTTTTCACAGCTTACCATGGGCTCTTACTGTCACATACTAGGTATGCTATCTTAGTATGGGGTAATTCATCAAAACAAAATCTTGATAGGGTGTTTAAGATCCAAAAGAAAGCGGTTAGGTGTATAGAAAGAGTAAATAGATTAGATTCATGTAGGCCGTTGTTCAAGAGACTTGGTCTCCTAACTGTACCCTGCTTATATGTGTATGAAGCTACTTTATATGTAAAAACGAATGATATTAACCAAAATCTTGATGTACATGATTATAATACAAGAAGACGAGGAGATTATCACTTGGTGAGTCACAATAGTAGCTTATTCAAACAAAAACCTAGTTATATTGGTAGGAAATTCTACAACAAGCTACCGCAGTTTTTGAAGAGTCTTGAAAATATAGAAATATTTAAAAAACAATTGAAGAAATATTTAGTTGATAAAGCTTTTTATAGTGTACAAGAGTTCCTTTCACATCAAAATTAAGAGCCTCACCTCAACTAATTGAAGTAATTATGGTATCTAGTGTATAATAATGTTGATCTGACTTGTCTTATACTCCTTAACTGACGTAATCTACAAAAAAAAAAAAAAAAAAAAAAAAAAGGTTTTCTGGAGACTGTATAAAGCTCCATTCACATCTACAGACATCGACAGACAGGTAACGTGCCTGACACAGACAGACATTGCATTCTTCAATGTAATATGCATGAGCGTATTCACATCCACCAACAATTGACCGCACTGACACGGAACAGCAATGGCTATGCAAATTACATTGAAGAATACAAGAATAAAATAGATGTGTAGGCTACCTTATTAGGCTATATAATATGCTGAATATTCAAGTTATTGAATAAAGTCTTTTTGACTGGCTGAGATTGAAATCAGCAAAACATGGTGATCTTCCACCGAAAGTGAATTTCCTGAAAAAGTGACTAAAAGAGAAATATGCCTAATAATGAAGCTAATGAGATTCTAGTCTTCTATTGGTGAACTTGATATGTATCTTGAAACAAAATGTATATTGTCCTAGAGGCATAATTCCGCTGAATGTAGCAGAGGTGTATTCCATATGGGAAACTTTCATTAGGCGAGCTACTAAAACAACACACCTTAAGAGATCCACTCAAAGTTTGATAAAAATATTGAGTCAATGTACATTCTCCCCATACAATGTACAATTTCACATGAAAAGTTAATATTAACAATGCAGTTCATCATGGAACAAGAAATCCAGGAAATCAATTTTAATTGTGAATAAATAATATTTCTACTCACTTTTTGGCCAAACGTTTTCGAGTCATGGAAACTGATATGCAAAGGCCTTTCAATATGACTCCATGACTCAAAAACGTTTGGCCAAAAAGAGAGTGGAAATCTTATTTATTCACAATTAAAATTGACTGCAAGTCATTGAATTTACTATAAAAAGTTAATTTCATTCACTTTTCTGCAAGTCGTTGAATTTTCCATTAAAAAGTTAATATAAACAACGCAGATCGTTATGGAACAAGGAATCCAAGAATAAAATGAACTAGTTAAACATTATGGCGGTTACCGTACTACTTCTAGTAGAATTTAGAATGAAAGTACATGAATATAAAGATAGTTCATTTCAATTCCAAAAGACAATTTGCTGAACTACTCTGTAGTTGAATGAATCCAAACCCTAATAACCTGTACATACGAATAGAAAATATAAACAGGCCAGCATAAGACCGATAAAGAGTGAATGCTGTGAACGTTCTGTAACAATATCTATGATTGAATGCTATATTACTGGTCACTACTATGTTTAAGGTTGTTGAATAATATGACATTACTTTATATAGCACGCATTTATTGAATACATCATACAAAGATGCCATCCACACTTGAGCAGGCTGCCAACATAGCACTGCTCTCCCCCAACATTGACCTTACATTAACATCAACATAGTTAATAAGACTAGCCATTAAGTTAACAGTTGACATGACAAATTAATAAAACACAAGTATACAGTTTTATACTGACTAAAATCTAAAAACAAATCCATCTTGTGGATTAATAGACAATATATCAACTTTTACAATTCAATTAATCTATATTGACCAATAAGACTAATTACAAAATCGAGACAGACAATTTAGAAATTTGACACATTATAAACTTGACATTTTACTTTTATTTTACCCATTTGACAAGTTTATTTGATTGTACATTTTGACTTGAAGATTAAATGAGACTTGACAATGTCAAGTTGACATAGATCTTGATACATATTATATTTTTAATTATGACACCCCTGACAAATTCATACATAATTTGAATCAGAGTAGTCTACCTATTCTTCTTTCTAATCACCCTTTCAGACTTTCGTACTTGACTCTGTCTCATCTTTATTCACATTGTTTGACCTTCCACCTCTTCCACTTTCTTCATAGACTACATTATGTCTTTTTACAGCTAAGGCATTGCTCAGCATAGCATTTGAATAAAACTCACTTTGTTGATTGACATGAACTTTACCATTTTATTACTTGCTAATCTGACTAAATAGACAAAATCACTGTCTTCTTCCACCACCCTACCTAACTCAAATTTGACACCATTAATATTCATATGTATTATCTTGCTGTGCAGAACTGATCTTTTTTGAGAGACTCGCGGCGGACGCGTTTCGAACTATGTCGTTCTTCTTCGGCGCTTGGTTACAGACCGAGTCTGTAACCAAGCGCCGAAGAAGAATGACACAGTTCGAAACGTGTCCGCCACGACTCTCTCAAAAAAGGTCAGTTCTGCACAGCAAGATAATATATATGAATAGTTCTACTGCAGTTCACGAAAAAAGGATATCCACAACAATAACCATTAATATTATTTCTCCTATTTGGGTTTATTCACACGATTTGATTTCTCTGATAACATTTGACAGTTCTGAAAGGCTCTTTGACTCTGACTTTCATCCAAATCATCTGGAAAGAAACCTTTTTTCAAATTTGACAGGCAGTTTTAGTTCAAAATTCAATAAAACCGACATAGGTGATTTCCCTGAAACAGAAGAAGGAGTACTTCTGTATGCAAATAAACAATCTAATAACAAATCATTTGTGCTCATATTTTCATTTCTCTTCCTCATCTCTAGATTAAATTTTGACAGCAGAATTTTGAATGTTAGTACACTTCGCTCAGGCAGATGGATTGACGGAGGTGAATATGGCGGAGAAAAAAGCTATTTAATCCCTTTTCTTTGATTAAAATATTTCCTTTCATGTGAACTGAATGTTCCATTGTCACTTAGAATGGTTTTTGGAAATGAAAATATAGAAAACAGTTCTGCTAATTTAGACCTGAAATCACTTATCTTTTAAGGGAAAACACACACTATTTGGAATGGGAATCACAAACTACTAGGTACTTAATATGAAAATAAAAAATCGATGTGTGCTCTTTCCCAAGGAAAACGAGCAGATGGCCAAGGATTACGGTATTTATTATTTGACTTGTTCCTAGTGGACTGACAAATTTCACAAGACATTTTTTATGATAAATATCGTTATCTAGACTTGGCCACCAGATATAAGAACTCGCAAATAATTTAGAACACACAACACCCGCGTGATCTCGATGAAGCCATTACAGGATTTTTTTATTTTCACCAATTCTTGTTTTCAAAGGTAGGTGATCACTACAAATGGTAAAATTTCTTCCCCATATGTAACTTTTTCACACCAAAACGTATTGCAAGAGCTTCCTTGACTAACTGAGAATAATTTGACTTAAAATAGCACCAACTCCTGAAGAACTTGAATCCACTGGTAAAACTAGTTCTTTACTTGGATCATAGTAAGTAATGATGCTTCCGATAAAGTCATTTTATACTTTGAAAACGCTTCCGATGACCAAACCCAGGGTTCATCGTTTCTTATAAGCTTATGAAATGGTTCTAATATATCAGGACTCATAATGTACAAAATTTCTGTAATAATTGAACATGGATACAAAAGCGTTCAATTAATTGTGTTAAATTTTCTGGTTGAGGCATTGACAAAATTTTTTCAATCTTTGTAGATGATGGAATTCCACCTCCAGCTGACAATTCAAACCCAAGAAATACTAAAGATTTAACAAAAAATTCCGACCTTTGTACATTTAACTTGACAATGTATTCTTCTAATCGACTCATGACTATTCAATTTTTTTACATGTCTCTACCTCCGACTGAAATATCATCTAAATATGGAGAAACATGATTTATTCCAACTAGAATAGATTCTATTACTGACTGAAAAAACGCACAAGCAGATGACAGACCAAAACACGTACAATTATATCTAAGTTATACAATCCTTTTATATAAGTTTTTTTTAAGTTTATACCGTATTACATATTAGTGGAAACAAGATGGATCTTCAATATCATAATCCTTTCATATTCATTACTAATAAATTTTTACTAGATTCATGAACTTCCAATTGCAAATTATTAACTGGCATAAGGTGTCGATCTACCGCTAAATATTTGTTCAAATCACCTTGAAATCAGCACACATTCTAATTTTACCTTTGGGTTTGGGCACAAGTAGGCCTACCATGAGACTGGCCCAATCAGATGTTCTTACTTTACTTATAATATACTTCTTTTCTCTAATCTATCTAATTCATTACTGACCTCATCCCGTAATGCACAGGGCGCAGTATTAGCTTTATGGAAAATAGGCTGAATGTCATCTGCTTTTAAATTCAGATGAACTTAAATATTTGTTAGTCTACAAGTTTTTTTTATCATTTTGTGAAAATACTCAAGTTATGACAAAATGAATCTATATACTCATTTTTTGAAATTGTCAGACAAGAGTTATCACTAATTTGAGTTGACTTTGGCAAAATAGTGTTGGCCCATTTCGGTGAGACAACTGATAACCGATCTCTACCTAGAATAGCTTGACATGATACATTACTAATTATAACTGCTGACAATCTTGCGTAAAAATGAATAATTAACTATGACTTCGCACTTAACAAAAACATTGAGCAAGGTA
The DNA here is from genome assembly GCA_948455865.1 of Conomelus anceps. Taxonomy (NCBI): domain Eukaryota; kingdom Metazoa; phylum Arthropoda; class Insecta; order Hemiptera; family Delphacidae; genus Conomelus; species Conomelus anceps. The sequence goes on from OX418219.1 coordinate 5,796,930, forward strand.
TTATTCACACCTCTTATCACAATAAAATATTGTACCAGCTGAGACATTAGCTGCAGCTTACTAGCAATAATTATCAGAGCTCAAAATCGAAACTGAACTACCTGTATCAACAAGGAATTTAATAGGCTGACCATTGATCATTAAATTTACCAATAATGAACCAGAATTTGGAATTGAATTTTCTGTGACACTGACACAATCTTCACTTGACACCGCTGATATACACTGTGACAGCTGAGACACAACACAATTCACAATTTGACTTGGACCGTGACTACGGGTAGGTGATTGTGAGCAATAACGATCGCCTGATGTTGAATGATATTGCTTGCATGATGATGGTGAGCGATACTGATTTCCTGATGTTGAATGATTGCCTATGTGGAGGATGACTTCATTTGTTTATATGCTCCAGGATAACTTGACTTAACCTCAAAGTTTGGTTATGGCTTGCCTGACTGAAAGTTAGTCGACTGGAGCCGACAAACTTAGTTTGACTTTAAGCTGGCACACACAGAAGGCTGCAGATTGACACAAAAATGCCTTTTTTGCAAACCATCATCCATACTGTTAATATGAGAAACAATTTAAGGCGTTCAAATCAAAATTCTCGACATCAGGGTCGAACACGGGCGGTTTAGACATGACGACGAAATACGGACAGTATTAAAAGTAATAAGAAAAAAACGTCATACTAAGTAAGTAAGTATACGTTACTGGACACGACAGTACACAACAATCGAAAGTCACTGTAGCCGTTGCCTTCAAGGAATATTCCTCAAAGGCAACGCTGTAGCCTACTCCAAGCGACAAGTTCCCATCACCACAGCTCCCAACCACGAATAATTTTCAGTATTTTCATAATCAACGTTGCCAGATACTATGATGGTATTTATATAGAATTCCGACCCCCAAAAAATTCCAACGGATTATTGTTTCCTGGGGTGTGTAGATGTCACAAAAAAAAATTCACCACAAAATTCAACAAGTAACGTTTCTATATAATTACCACTATGATTAAGGTTGTTGAATAAAATGACTTAATATAGCACGCATTTATTGAATACATCACAGACTGACACTGACTTAAAAGCAAGAACCTTCGAGATGACTCCAACATTCAACATTCGTCAACATTCAGATGCATCAACAATCAACATTCGTCCGACACAAGCAGGCTGCCAACATATTAGACATCAGAGATTTCTAAAATAATAATCGACGATAATAATAGGTTACTATTAACCACAGAAATCATTTATCGATTGTAATTGGGTAAGATAATACTGATAAAGTTGAAATGAGCAAATATAGCACCATTAAAACTCAATAAAACGTTTCATCAAGCACTGATTTAGAATATATTCTTATTAATCACATACAATTAACAGAAAATAGAGTAATACAGATCACTTATTCGTACAAACCCAATGTAGACAATATAAGTTTAAACAATTTACTTGCAATCAAGGTCTACTGGTGGTAGCAGCAGACGACACTTCGAAATCTACCTAGATCATATGACGTCACAATATCATTTTCGGTCTTTTCGTTTTTCGGTCTAGTGGCCTACACCCCATGCATACACTGGACTAGGTAGCTTGGGACATTACCAATTGTTCGCGGATCCAGTTGTTCGCCGACTAGCGCTAGTCAAGCTTGTTTTCTGGCGTGCTACTGTCAGCAGATCATGAATCATCAATCAAATAGCATTTTAAAAGAATAAGAAGAAAATATATAAGAAATATATGAGAAATATATAATAGAATATAAGAAAATAGAATATATAATATAATAGAATATATGAAATGAATATATAAGAAACAAGAATACGAAGGCAGTTGACGAGGCTTGATAACGAACAAAGAGGCAGCGAAGCTGGTCAGCCATGTTTGGGAGAAGAAAAAGCGGTAAACTTGAAATACAAACAGTATCATTCTCGACAAGCCATGGCATTTTCGTCGATTATAATTTTCAATCGATTATTTTCGAGTTATTTTCTTAGCAATTATTACTTACACTGAAAACTCCAGATTCATATTGGATGAGCAAGAACATTATTAATTGTAAGGTACCCAAGCAGCCTCTTGTTGTTCTGGTTGTACATCATCACAGTGATGAATTTTAATACTAGGGTGTCACTTGAGAGCATAGCAACTCATCGTATTCTACATGCTAAAACAAACAGAAAATGTCCTTAGAAAAAAACCAATAATTTCCCATTGATGTTTTTTTTTTGAAAATTCGTTATTATTAACCCCTCTGGTGAAAATGCAGCCATATAAGAAACGTTGGCCCTTATGTCAATATGGTTGTTTTGTCAATTTTTTTTCAAATGCTTATACTGATAATCATTAAAGGACTTGAAAAAGCATCGAACATTAACATAAACTTTGAAAATCTGATCCTTCCATGCTGTAATTCTATAAATAAATTCCACGTTATCCTGGAAAATGATTGAATTACCTGCATAAATGGCATAAATATTGCCATCTAGGTGAAACTATATCTATTTTGTTCAAGTGTGTATTTGGCACACTAATTTACCCTGACCAATTTACAGTTTTCGATTTTCGTCAACCATTGAAAATGACTAGAAATAAATGACTGAATAAAACAATTTTTACTCTCAAAATTGTCCATACTTTATAAATAAATATTCAAATCATTTAATATAATATAATCATCATCATCATCTTCACTGCAAGGATTAGGTTTCTTAAAGAACCTGTTCCGGTACCCATCTTTTTCTCGGCCTTCCTACGATATATAATATAATGATTAAATTAAATTTTTTAAATAGTGTCTCAGTTAGAGAATTGTTATCTGCTCTATGTTTTTGAGCATTATCTTGACTGTTAGTTTCATTAAGTTAATAATATTGCTACAAATGTTGCTATTTGTTTGCAGGTGTAGTAAGAAACAACAATTCTCTTCTAGTACGGATTAAAAAATCCAGTTAATAATAATACGAGAGATTGGTTTCGATTTTCCAAAGACCGGGAAGGAGGTAGGGAGAAGAGGAGTCAGGTTGTCACAACTACTGATGTGTAACTGCAACTGTATTATACCGGACGCCAAAAGGAATCCTGATCTTCTAAATGTGTACCTTTCAATCCTGGTAGTACATGTTGTAACGTGACTGGATTCAAAGATGGCTGTTTGTGGACATATCAAAGTGAAATTGTAGTTGTGAATAAAATAAGGAAACGATGTGGTAGCTCATGCTTTTTAGAATGTGATAAATGTAAGTTCAAATATGATTCTTCCAAATGTCCATTAAAAATCAGCAAGCTTTTGTAGTAAACTCACTAGAAAAAACGACTGATCTTCTAAATATTGAAGAGCTGAAATGCAAATGTTTGTTATTTCCACACTGTGGCCAAAACAATGAAAATCTTGTGCGTATTCGTTATTGCAACTTGGATTATTGTTACTGATGACTACAATAAATTACTTTCAACTTTGTTTGAAATTTTCTCAATTTTGTATAATTTATTGTACTAAAGTATGACATATAGACAATAACTTATAAGTGAATTATTTACTCACATTTTGGTGTAACACCCATTACGCACTGTTTTAAATGAATTTGCATATTTCAACGCGGAATTTAGTCTACATAGCTGTTTCTAAAGATTCACTTCTACAACAGTGCTAAACGGCTGTCACACCAATAATATGAGTTTATAATTCCACATTAAATATGAGTTACCTGTCACTCAAGTTTTATAATACACAGTGGAACAACTTTGAAGATTCTTTAAATGAGAATTTCATGGGTACTAATATGAGATCATTTTCAAGTGGCTCATAATCTAATTCAACATTTATTCTACAGTAAAGAAAATTCAAGTTCGAGGTGACATTTTCCAAGTGCCTTTGCATAGTAGGAAGTTAGCAATTTTGTTGTTTACACACTTGAAAAAATACTTTATTTGTAGATAATGAACTGCTAAATTTGATAAATAAATTACATATTGATAACAAACTAGATTTGATAACAAATCTATTAATTTTTATTATTGAATACTTATATGTGATGTTTTCCATGACGAAATACTTAATGAACAATCTAATATTAAAACTGACACTGTATTTCACTTTTAAATAATGTTTAAATATTTGGAGATGGTTGAGGAATGCACTTCTGCAGGCTGACGAAGCTTCTTTTCAGAGTTGAAATGCATTCCTCAAGCATCTTTAATATATGTGAGTAAAACATTATTTAAAAGTGAAATACAGTGTCACTTTTAATATTAAATCATTTTTAGTCCTAAAGAATTAGGGATTGAAGGAGAACACTGAAAAGTATTATAATTTGTATTTATTTTCACATTTAATATTCGCAAAATAAAACACATGCACAGAATTGAAAAAGAGTAAAGGAAAACAAGAATGAAAAGAAAGAGAAGTTGGAGAAGGCGATGTCGAAGAAGAAGAAGAAGAAGGAAAGGAGAAGAGGGATTTATTTTCAGAACTGATAAGTACTGATAGGAATAAATATTTTTATGGAGTTTACATTCAGTAATGATCATTCTTTCTATTTATTTTGCAGTAATTAATGAATATGTGCAGATAACATATTCGCATACCTTGCTCATGTTTACATTTCTCACAGGATGTATTTCCTGTTGAAACGTCTGTTAAATAAATAATGACGTCAGACATATTATTTAATAAAATATCGAATTTCATTTCTCTACAAGCTCTTCAGCTCTTCATTTGCAATCGAGTCCAGCGACGACGAAGCGCCGTTCTTTCTCAACTGTGATCCCATCTCAACTGGTAATTTTTTCTTCTGCATCTTAACTCATTTGAATTTTCAAACTAGCATAACCCTTGCATTACTATTCCATGTAGCAGTCTCCACATTGTTCTTTAGTGAAATTCTTGTGCTGTGGTGATTAATAGGGTTCGAGCGTTTTGAAGTTGTGCAAGTTTTTGGTTATGTGTAGTTTTTTTATTTTTTCAGGGTGACTAGCGACCGGGAAAATCGGGAAAACTGTGAAAAGTCAGGAAATTTTTAAATTCTGGAAAAGTCAGTGAATATGAAAAAAATATCGGGAAAACTTCGTAGTAATTGTATACCTAATAATAATTATACTAATCATAGAAACCCTCATGTGAAGAGGGTTTCCATACGTCCTCCAATAAGAGGACATGTCCTCCTTTTTCAACGATGTCCTCCTGTCTCTTTTTGTAACCAAAATGTTTTTTAATGAATTTTTAATGATAAAATTTGTTTCAAGCACTAAAAAGTTTTTTATTAACTAAATGTGATGACGATTTTTCTAACGAACTTGCCAAGTACCAATTCAAGTACTGAGAGACTTTTTTCCTTCATTAATTTAAAGTGGATCGATGAGAGAAACCGATTAGGTGTTGATTCCATTAAAGGAACAGTAATGCTAATATATAATTTTAAATAAATTATCAGCTCCGATTTTTATAAGTACTTCATATTGAAGAAAGAAATATTTATTAGAAAAATATCCTCTCATGAAAAATATAAAAAATAATTGAAATAATGAATTTTTCAGCAACGATTTAACTGTAAAAATTGACTTAATTAGTTGTTTCGTAATAATTAGATATGTTGCTTGGTATTAATTAAATAAGCTGCTTTGTTTCAAGAATGCCCTCCTTTTTTTCTAAATGTTCTCCTTTTATGGAATTGGATGTCCTCTTTACCAAAATGAATAGTGTCTGGAAACCCTGCACATGAAATGCTCCAATATCGAACTTGAAATCTGTTTTTAGATGGACAACCAGACAAATAAGCAATGTAGGCTAACGAACATAAAATTGTTTTGATTACTCACTAAGGTCTTTTTGTTTTTCATCTATATAAAAGCAAAATACCCCCGATTCACTGACTCATTCATCAGCGTTTCTCGAAAACCACATGGCCAATTACGTTGAAATTTGGTACACATGATGCATGCTAAGAAATAATTTTGAAAATTTTTGAAAAATACGGCCAAAAGTGAAAATTTAAAAAATTAGATTTAAGAAATATGGAGATGTGAATTGTATAATATAACTGTGCCCGTATACATGACAACAGATGATCAACAAACAAAAGTGCTGGTTCGATTCACGATTTTGTACAAATTTTAAACAACCCTCTGGGGTCCAGGGGGGACTCTGCCCCCTGGCTATACGGTTAAGGCGATCGAAGCGAGCCTGCCGGCTAGTACTTTATATTGGTCAGGGAAAATTTTATTAAAGATCAGAGGAAAGTTAGGTAAAAGTAAGAGAATTTTTGTAGCTTACTTTGCTAGTCACCCTTATTTTACTAATGATATTTATTATGCTATTTGTATATGTAATTATTTCTTGTAGTTCAGTGTAGTGGAGAATAGAGCTAAGTTTTAAATGCAGATAATATGCTTTCTTGTTAGGTTCATTCTTTTGTTTGTGAAGACGTTTTATGCTGTTTTTTTATGAATGAGAATTGAGCCTGTTTTACAGTTTTTTGAGCAGGTATGCTGTTGGTTTTTATAGAAATTCTTGCATATTCAGCTTATTTCTGTCCTCAATTAATCATTGTGGATGTGTAAAATCCTAATAGTTGCAGGAATGGCTGGAGTAAACCCTAACGATGAAGAGCTGGGCGCAGCACTTGACCCCAATCAGCAGCTATATGAAGCTGCAGAGCCGCATGAAGCTGCAGAACCGCATGAAGCTGCAGAACCGCACGAAGATGCGGTCCCGGATCCTCCCCTGGACCAACAGCCAGGTCCTGCACATCAACAGCAGCCGAGGCCTTCAAAGATAATCCAGGGAGAGAGACATTCGAGCAAAGTCTTTGCAGATGGCGCAGGATATTATTACTACTCGAAAAGAGTCTGTGGTGGTCATAGGTATGTGATTGATATTAATTTCATTATTATTACTAGGCTATGTAGTATTGTGTGGAACTGATATATATATATATATATATATATATATATATATATATATATATATATATATATATAAGAATTGTGTGTGTAATTTTAATTCTATTAATTCGTTTAATATATTGAAGTAGTCCCGAACCACATTATTATTCTTATTAATATCTATTTTGATATCGCCAGCCTGACATTTGTTGATACCCTGTTGAATTTCTTTTATAATTTCTTCAAAAACTTCCATGAATTTTATAAATATAGCTAATTAATGTTTGTAACATCGCACTCTGAGAAGTGGAAGAAAAGTTTTATATTTGCTAAAATTTTGATAACAAATAAGGTACTCACAGCATATCTGAAATTATTTATTCTAATTCGAATTTGGCCTAAATCGACTTTACAAGCCACTTAACCTTTCCCAAGACAGATTTGTTTATTTTTGTGGGAGTAGAAAGCCGGCAGCTGACTGATAAGGAAGCAAGGGTAGTTTGATCGGGTCTGCATAATCCCGACAAACAGTATTAATTAATTGTCAAATTAATTATTCAATGTAATTATGATCATCTCTTTGTTAATTTAAGCATTCTTTATGTGGCCAATAAATTCTCCTATTTGTTTCTGACTCAATGCTATCGAGTCTTTTACTCTATTCAATTAATTTATTTTCATTTTATTTAGAGTGGTAACAGGTGTTTGACGTCACTTGTTTTTCACATTTTTGTGTGGAATCCCCCACTCAACAGACTTGCATAGATTTTCCTGAGGAGGAGACCTGTTTTAGTTACCTCCAAATAATTTAAAGTTCCTATTTCTGTTACTGTGATATTTTTGTATTTAATGTTGAAAGGGCTGTGAGTTAATGTTAAGTCAGTGTTTCTAAAAAAAGATCCCCTGCAAGTATGAAATGAAAAGTATAAAAAAATAAAAGTCGTGAAAACCGTGGACACGAGACGACCGCTTCCAGGAAGGCAACAACCATTTCATCCTGGCCCATCCAGCCACATCAGTGCCGTATAAGTATCTGTGAGTGACAAAAAATATATAATATATGAGCTCAAGTGCGTGCATGAAAAATTTCAACGAAACCATAGAAAAATTTAAAATTTGAAAAAATCAGCACGTGCATCAGATAGAGGGGTGTCGGTTGTACAGACACGCTGACTTATCATTTTATGTTATTAAAAAAGGGTCAAAGAGTGCGATTTATTGGGGAAAATTTCATAGAGGACAGAGATATTATTCTTGAAATATATTTTAAAGGAGACCGAACTCTATTGAGGTCAAATCTGGCATTATTTAAAAATTATTAATCTATATCTCCTCTGTGAAGGAGCCTATTTTTCATTTTTTATTATTGAAATAAATCTCCAACTTAAAATTGGCTTCATCATTTCCGTCAGTTCAGTCCAGGCTCTAGATTGTAGTATCTTAGATTTTAATTATATTCCAACCGGATTGTTCTCAACATCACCATAGTGTCTGGTCAAATAAGAGTGTGGCAGGGTATAAAGCATCCAATTTGTGAGATCTTGTGGTCCCACAATTTGGGGGACGATATCCTGTCATACGGTTATTCAAAGTTCACTTCTACTCCGAGGGATTCAGCCGACTACTGTACCTTGAGCTATCCGGCTCATTTATTAATGGTTCATAGAGTAAGTAAATTATTTTTAAATAAGTTTCTATCCATTAGGTAAGCCCTTGCGAGAGTAGAGGTTGACAAAGTGGCGCCCGAACAGGGACCAGTGTGAGAGGGCAGTTCGGATTACTAATGCAAATTTTATTTCAGGATTAGAATATCTGGCAGATGAAGCAGTATGAAATCTCAGATAATATAATTTTTATTCCAGCTATCATCTGTACAGATGCGGCAAGACTCCTGATAAATAATAAAAATAGAATTAATCATAGAATCTAGAGTTTGTGGACTTGGACTGGGAATTTTCGCCAATGAATCATACTTTTATTGATAATATATCATGCCCTATTAATAAGAGAATTTATTGGCCAAAGATTAATCACCCTTAGTTAATGTAATAGGAACTGAATTTTTTTAAATTATTATATTGTTACAGTCATGTTATTTCAGGAAAATCATATGATTGAATTTTATTTGGAATGTGCCACATACTGCACCACACAGTATTATGCAAGTTATTTGTATTTTATGTGTAAACTTTAGATTAAGTTTTAATTTTGTAATGTCATGTTGTGGACTGGTCATTCATCTACAAGAATCTACATCGCAAATGAGCTTCAAGTATTGAATACACTCGACTAACCTGACTTTGGATATCCAATTTGCGTTGCCATTATATTCAATTTCAATGCACGATCGTCACAAATTTTGAGAACTTCCAGACCTTCGAGAATTTTAAGATTTTTGAGATACCGTATTCAATGAATTTATTCACTTCCAATTCTTCACTGGCTCACTGAAATAGTTATTTATGTATTAAGAGCGTGAAGCGCGACTTTATCGCTTGAGCCAAAACATTTACTGCGCGACGCGTAGCGGAGCGCAGTAATTTTGCGAGAGCGATAAAGAAGCTTCACGCGTGAATTGCATACAATATTTTTCCTAAAACTGCAGTTCTGGATTCCAACACAATAAAAGCTTGTAGTTTGTACCATCACAGACCATGCACGGATTTGGTAAGCGTTCGCCTTTTTTGAGGTTATGTGAATTTCACGGATTCAGTGATCAACCAATGAGAAGACATCAAAATCAAAACAGAAGCGTAAAGAAAACAGCTGGCGAGCGTAAAGTACTTTACCGCTTGAGGAGCAGTAAAGAGGTATTTTACAATTAGTTTTCAGTACGTAAAGAACTACTTTACGAGCAGTTGTAGGAAAAGATTTTTGAGATACCGTATTCAATGAATTTATTCACTTCCAATTCTTCACTGGCTCACTGAAAAGGAACTTACAACGTAGCTCACACTAGTTCCACAAATTTCAGAATTGTCTCGCCGTTTATAGCTGCATATGTTATAAATGAGATGGCTGACGAGTCTTCAACAAATTTCGGCAGTTCTGTTGATGAAGGATCGCCGCAGGCCGCTGACCAACGAGCCAATAGCATTTCATCAACGAACTTCAACCAGGGCGTGTTGAATCTGATGTCGTCTACTCACGTGGAGGGAAACGACTCACCTCAAGCAACAGACGTCATGGCTGCAGTTGATGCCGAAGGGGTCACTACAAATCCAAGGGGTCTACTCACGGGTCTGCCGACAAATGTTCCCATGGGCCTTCCCCATGTCGCAACCGCCCCTACAACTCCCAGTAGCGAGTCGGCTATACAAAAAAACAAGCAAGCAGACGTCATAGACTTATTGGGCAGCGCCCTGGAAACGATCATGGCAGCCTTCAAACAACAATCGCTAACTTTGGAAAGTCTCAAGACCGAATTAGGAAGCCGTATCGACAGTGTCAGTCAAAGAATTGACAAAAAAGTGGAAGAACTTGACTTAAAAATGCATGCCAAGTTAAATCAGAATGTTGAGATCTTACGTTCGGAGATTAAAAAGACAAGCATCGGAGATAGGACACACACTGATAAGCAAATACAGTTGGTGCGCGCTTCTGTAGGGGCACAAGTCACAGTATTAACTGAAACACTGACATCACAGACTAACGCCCTGGAGGTCAAGTTGAGTGCTGATATGACTGATAGATTTCATGTCACCGACTCTAAAATCACCGAACTGGAATTAATGCAGCAGGCTAATAATCACCAGATCGGTATCATAGAGAAAGAAGTATATGAAATAAAGGCAGACGACACACTCATTGCTACTAGTCATGCACTATCCTTGCAAATAACACAAACACAGGCTAAATTGAATGAGATAAAGGATAATATGTCTGGCCTTGGCAGTAGTCAAACAAATACTAACCTAAGCCAGTTACTCACATCTATACCTAAGTTTGATAACACCTACGGTAATATTTTGCCTAAATCTTTCATTCAACACATAAAAATGGTGGATTCACTGTGTGTAACGAGTTGGTCACTTTGGCAGTTACATTTAATGAACAATATACTCCAGGGAGAGCCGCTCATATTCTTTAGAAGCAGATTCACTGAGCTCAAAGATTTGAACGATTTTATAAAAGTATTTTTAGATACATTCTGGTCACCTGCTCGACAACGAACCTTATTGACTCACATAATTACCTGTCGTTTTAATAAGAATGGAGGTTTGTCAATGGTAGCATTCGCAGCACACATCAAGTATTTGAATGAATCCCTTGACCAACCTATGGAAACAGATAACTTAGTGCAGGTTCTACTTCAAAAATTTCCCAGAGGCGTTCAGACTGCTCTTAACACTCGTGATTTTGATTCATATTCCCAGTTTGAAACGTGTTTATATCGCATCCAGGCAATTCATGAACAATTTGAAGTGGATAATAATTCATCATATGATAACAGTCACGGAAATGAACCCAGACATACACAATCGAACACAAACTATGAATATAACAAAACATTCCACAATAATAGAAACCACCACCAAAGAGGCTATAGGAGCAATAATTATAATGAAAGAAACAGAACCAATTTTAATAATAACTTTCAAGAAAATAATGACAGCATGGCCAAATATAACCAAACTTTAGAAGTTACAGAAAACTCATCACAGTCACAGCCACTAGAGAGTGTCATGTCACCGCCTTCTAGACAACCAAACCAGATATCAACGCCCATAAGTGTCGATAGTAGTAGACGCCATCAGCCAAATAACTCAAATAATAGTCAAGTTCAAAGAAATGCAAATAATTGACTAACATACACGACTGCTTACATTCGGATGAATTATAAAAATAATGTAGCAGTCGGCGGCTATCAGTTGTACAATTATTCGCACACAGCACCGACAACGCAGTATAACGGCGATAACCAGCACTATGCCAGCCCACGGCGGAGAGCGAAATTTGAAAACATTTCAAATCCAAACACCAGTTTGACACAGGATTATGAATTAATTTTGGTTAATAAAGACGGAAAGGAACAAACTAGTCAACCGAATGCTGTGTACGAGTCTGGAGCTCAATGTTGTAGGCCTATCATGGAGAGTGATAATATAGGATGGGTGAATGTCCTCAATGTCGGCGCTTAGTCTAGTCAGATCGGTAGAAATGATACCGCCATGGAATACGTACACCATGCTATCTGCAACGATTTGGTCTTGCTTAACAAGGCTTTTCATGACCTACATGGGAGGTCCCCAACCCTTCTAGACTCAAGTCAAGAAGAAAAACTTCAAGATACGTTGTACTCCACATTGAGACTTCGCATCGCTCCGAATTGCTGTCTCCAGTAAAGACTACTGCAGCACCATCAGTTAATGGATGTCATCAGTCAACGCCCACAACATGGCATGTAATATCTATATGTTTTATTGTATGTTAATGCTAGTGTATCTTAAAATATAAATATAGGAATTTAGAATTAATTGTTACTATGGGTGATTATTATTATGTTAACATCTTTATGGAACATCTTTCATGAGGCCCAGCATCAAGGCTGATGGTTCCACTACTGCCAGGTAAGTGCTTTCAGTACATAGGACAAATTTTTATGATGATTAAAGCACAACTGTTTCCTTTTTACTTTTTTAAATAGAAAATATCGTATTCCAACGTTTTTGAAGAATGTGGATAGCTACAATTTCAAGTTTATTGACCACATATTGATCGACAATCCTAAATATGAATATCAAATTTATTTTTCAGCTATGCAGTACTTCAGAAAAGATTGAAAATAAACCATTAAAACATTTACAATTCAAGAACATGCTTTTACACAATCAAAATTACGCTTGTACTGAACTCTATAATAAATAGGGATCTCACTTGGGCTATGAAGAAGCTGTACACCAAGTTTTTGGATTTATTCATTGAATTCTCTACAATGCAAAGCAAATTTTTAGCTGAACGTGACAAATTTTTTCAGGCAATTTGGAGGTCTGTTATGACATACGGTCTCGTGCAGCTGTGCAACGAGAACGTGGAGGCCAGGCGAGTAATAAAAATGGTCATGGCTCTTCCCCACCTGCCACCACAAAGAGGACCTCCATATGACAATGTGGTCCCTCCGTACTCAATTGATGATGGCCTCAATGCCATCATCAATTACGTGAATGAGGGCCGTTTGGACAACCGAATTCACAATGTAATAGATTATGTGAGAAGGTTCTGGCTGGGGAGAGTGGGCGCCAACAGCTTGTCTGTGTTTAATCGCCCGAGAAGAACAAACAACCACCTGGAATCGTTCCATGCCAGGTTGTTGGCTAGTGTTGGGCCACACTCCAACATTTGGACACTGATCAGTAAGTGACATTAATTATATGGAGGAAACATGCAAGTTTATTATTTATTTGATATTGTTCAAATGTTAATATTCTTCAGTGTGGAGAAAGGTTTCATCTGAGATGTTTACACACTTCATATAATTTGCGACACTTTATAGTTTGTCCTTGCGTTTCCGACTACAGGTTTCACCAACTGACAGTAATATGAGAAATATTCACCTTTTTCAAATGTATTTGTGATGAGTGCAGTAGTGAACCTATTGAAATCATAATGCCTCATGTATTTTCCTATCTGTGGACATAATTGAAATTGCTGTCAACTTGATATTATTCTTTTCACTAATGATGATGCCCACTTGATTCCGAGACATGTGCGTGAGTAATGAGGTGAATGATTAATGATTATATACATGGATGCCATACGGTGGAGTGGGATTCAAACCCACGACCGCTCAAACGACAGCAAGCTGCAGTTACGACGCCCCAACCAACGCCAAAAAAACTGTACCATAAAAGTCCTTACTTCAATTGAATGTGCCTGGAAGTTGCATCTATTATATGGATTGAGACACTTCATTGAAATTTTGCACTGACACATCAATTTGTGTGGTCTGCTACAATTTAATAAGCGATTGATAAATCTATCTAAATTTAGTTCAATAGAAATAGAAAATTTTACTTGAGAAGTGTTCATTAAACTAATCTCCACTTTACATCTATACACATGGTCATCTAAATTTGGGAATGAAATGAAAATTGTTGCTTTCTAGGAGAGCTGCAGCGATGTGAGTTTAACAGCCATTCACGTTTGGAGGCGGAAAGGATAGGAAACGGGGAGGTACGAGTTGCTCTTCACGATGCCATCACCCCGGTTGTGCGAGAAGCAGTCAGAAATCTCCTTCTGCGGAGAATCACTCTGATCAACTTCCTGAGGAACGTAGCACACCAAGTTGACAACTTGGTAGATGGTGTGTTTGCACATCCTCAGGAAGTTGCATTAGAGCCTCTCAGAGACGAGGAGCTGGCTGCTATAGCGGGGGATGATGGCAGAGGGTGGGTAGGGCTTGGTGTGGGTGCCCAGGAAGAGGTTGAAATGGCACCACAAGAACCTCCAGCACCAATGGCAGCAGCACCGAGGAGAAGGCCGCATGGTGGCGCGGGTCGAGGCCGAGGAGGACGGGGTAGAGCAAGACACAATGCCCTGCCAAACGAGGTGGAAACACAGCAAATGTGCACTATATGCCTCGTAAATAATTCTACCCATTTGGCAGTGCCATGTGGGCACCTCTGTATGTGCGAGGGGTGCGCCATAGAAAATCCCCATCACCAACTGCAACTGAGGTGCCCAGTATGCAATGTACAAAGTACGCAATACATAAAAGTATGGCGCATATAAGCTATTTTAAATAATCCACTGTACCTCCACTGTGACTCCACTGTACCTTGATACCGAATGTCACCACTTACTTAATTATTATACTTACGCAGGGTGTCTACTAGTTCCTAATTGTCAAATTTAGCGATTCCTTTGACTCTTCAAGAATTCCTTTTTTTGGTCTGGGGGTAACATCCCCCTGATTCCTTCCCATAGTTACGCCACTGGCACAAAACTGTTAATGAAAAATGAAATTCACAAGAAAAATTAAGTATATTAATAGCAATTTTTTAATTATCCAGGATCTAGGCTCTAGGGTGATTATCTGATTGAATGTAAAGTAGTGCTAATAAAACGAGTCTGCTTTTTCTGCCATGGTAGTCCTCAGCCATGTATTGATAACCTGCAGAATCCAGAAAACCATTCAAAACTGGCATCATTTTTAGACCAAGTACTGAAGTACACAATAATTTGCAATAGAAAATCAATTGTTGGTTAGGCATTGCTGTCTCATTTTCTTCCCTTGTCAGCAACTTTGAAAATTCTCCTTCATTTTCTTCTACTTTTTATTTTATCCTTATTTTTTCTTTTACTAATTTTTTCATTTCTATCTCTATCCTACCAATTTCTATCCTTTTACATATTGTCATCTCTTTTCCACTTCTTCACAGTTTTTTATTATTTCCATTCCTTAAGAATTATTTTTACTTTTCCCTTCTTTTTTCTGTTTTCGTTCCTTTTTTTTCTTTTTCTTCTGCGTTTGGGGGGGAAGGACCACTGCGTATACAAGAGGTCACTAATATTTAGGTGATTGGAACATTTAATCTGCTTTCTTTTTTCATACTAAAAATAGTAAAAGTATTATAAAACACAAAAAAAATGTAACAGCCACCCTTCGGGGGAATTGATCTGCCAATTAAAAGAAAATCATCCACTATGGGGCAATGTAAGCTGATGACTCCATCAAAATAGCAAGTATCTACATATTGCAAATTTTTTAGGAATGTTGTTTTAGCATGTTTAATGTAGTTGCATTAGTAGAGGCCAGTCTAGTAATTCAAGCTATTGAATTCTACTTGGGGACCTTGTACTTGAGAAAATCGTTTAAAACATTATTTTTAAACCCAGGGACTTCTGAGCACTTTCTATAAGTCTCTTTGGTAAGCTATCATCATTAACATCTGGAATAATTGCAGTAATCGAAGGTGTTATTAAAGGGCTATTTTACACAATTTGAGGTTTACTTATATTAAAAAAGGCATAGTTGGCTTTGTAATCATATTCATGTTCAGAATAAATCAAAGATAGCTTGAGACGGAACAGTTGCTTGCAAAAATGCGTTATACTTGTTTAAATTACCTAATTCAAGTTTTCACAACCTTGGACAAAAAATATATAATGTCAAATAAATTGAAATAATGGTATGGAAAATCACAGAACAATAGCAAAACACAAACTATGTACAAAATGGCATTTGATTACTTTATTGCAAAAATGTATTGACTAATTGTTCCCAGCTACACATCGAATTATTCTTGTTTCCTTGTTAGCCAATTTCATTATGCACTCGTAACAAAAGTATTTCAAAATACGTGGTACAATCAATTTTCTCATTTTCCCGACCAAATTAAAAAAAAATTCAAAATTCTCGACCTTATCCCGGTTTTTCCCGACCTGTTAAAATTCCCGACTTCCCGACTTTTCCCGTTTAGTAAACACCCTGTTACGTTTATAAGGTTATAATTAATTTGTGTTTAAGCCTTTTCGCACTGTTTTAGTGCTTCCACAAAGATGTCTAGAGGCCTACTAAAAAAGGTTGAAAGCAGAGGATATAGTGGTTGTGTAAATTACATTTTCTTCAATTTTTTATTTTTTTGATTGTATTAACACACACATACACACACGCGAACACAAAATATCTATTTATTTCAGCCATTTGTCAACTGTGTCATACAGTTTAATAAATGCAATATAATGAAGTACCCATGTATCTACAGTATAGTAATATCATGAAGATAGCCTAATAATCTTACTTTTGAATGAATTGGGCATGCGGTCAAAAATGTTAAACTTGTTTTTAATCAACAATAATGTAGTTGTTTGAATTTATGGAATGATTTGTTCCAAGAACTAGAGAAACGTATAGCGTTAACCATCATCAAAACCAAAACCTATAATTGGCTTTTCATTGTCAATAAAAATGTAACCGTTCGTTTGCAATTTGAAACCGACTTCTAATTAAATTATTATTGAACCTAGTAAAATTCCACTTAAACGTTTGCAGTTCAAATCTCTTTTGTTAACAGAAATAAACTCTGAAAGTTAATTTCCTCTTTACATTGGGTTGAAATAATAAATAATTACATTTATTACAATTTTGCCTTATAATATTGTTTGAATTATTTTAATTTTATAGAAAAAACTATAATTCCTATTTTTTTAAATTTAGTACACTATAAATGTTATTTATATGTATCATTCCTATCATATAACTAGATAATGCTGTTGTTAACTATTATGCTATTCTGAGTTTCTTACAAATTTGTGACAAAATATATTCTCACTACTAATTTATTGCTAAATAGCTGTTTGCAACTGTGATAATAAGGATACGCTAGGCGCCTGCAGGGTCAATGCTGTATTCCTTCTCACTTTTACTAAGATACAGTGATTGATAAGAAATTCTATCTAATATCAAAACCAACACTGTATTTCAATTAAATATGTGATTTACACTCACTTTAACTGGAATACAGTTTTGATATTAGATTATTCAATTATTTCGTCATGGAAGACCTCACAGAGTAATTCTGTTATATTTTAAAAGTTTATGGGAAATTTGGCGCCGACTTCAAAAGATTACTTGTATGAAATTAAAAATTTTCTCAGTTTAAAGTAAATACTTTATTTTAAACTTTTTTGTACGTGAGTATTTTATCAAACTGAATTTTATCATTTCACTGAAGTCGGTTTCTTTTTTTGTTTTAAAATATGTTATATTTTTAGCTTTTTAGTTGAATTTTCAAACTTTGAAAACATGATAAATTTCTTAAAGCCTACATTATGAAATATTTATCAAATTAGCAAGCCAATAATTAATTCATAAAATCCAAACTTAAGTAAGTAAAAATCCACTTATAAAATGTTTCACACTGAACCAGCTTTGGGTAACCAATGTCGTTTACCCGGCATAATTGCATTGCATCATATGATTTCGAAAACCGTCTAGATGTGAAGCGCTCCATATGATACAATGATCAGACTGGTAAACGACACTGGTTATCCGATTGGCGGTTATGTTTGGAACTATCCTATTCAAACTTGATTGAAATGAAGACATCGAAGAATGCTCCTTTTTGTTTAATATTGGGCTAAGTATTGGGCCGATTCTTGCAAAACTTGGATGGGACCACCGCTGAGCGATGCTCTTCCATTTAAAAAAAAAATTCATCGAAATCGGTTCAATATTGTTCGAATGATTGATGTGCAAACATAAAAAAAACAGGTCGAATATAGAACCTTGTTCTTTTTGGAAGTCGGTTAAAAACAGATAAAAAGAGCTCATAGAATTGACTTTTGGTAAAAGCCGAAAAATAATGAGTCGTTTCATACAATAAACCGAACAATGAGAAATGTCGGGTTACTTTAATTTGGTTCTGAAGTAAACATTGAAAATTGAATTAATATTTTCTTGGATTAGACAAGATAATTTATTTATTCAATAAAGCATATTTACAAGAAAATACTGTCAAATACCGTCATTAATAACAGAAAATTCTCTACATGATTCATTGAACCTGAGTTCTGCCAGATAGCGAATTGCACTTTTTTGCAATATAAATACTTTTTGGAAATGTAAATCCGCAGTACTAACCCACAGCTACATTCTATATGCCACATGAGAGTAGAACAAAGAAAAATTGATTTATTAGTTTCCAACCAGTTTTTGATCATCTACATTTGTTCTGGTGATGTCCTAGTAATAATTTTATCAATTGACCCCTGTTGCAATCTTGAGCAAAAATCGAATCTCTTCAATTTCCTTCATCATACTATTTCTGACACTCCGTCTAAACTTCCTAGCCATAGTTGAGGATTTGGTCAAAATAGGATAATGGAAATTATGAAAATGTTGAAAAGTATAATGGAATAACTCTTATTTTTGTTTGTATCTTTCCTGAAGGCAATGAAGTTCCAACTGACACTTGACAAAGCTACTTCCAAGAAAATTGTTTATACAGTAGTTTTGGAAAGTAGTTAGAGCATTAGGAATATAACCCTGAGTATGAGGACATCCCTCTACAATTAATTCAATGAACTGATCAGTGTGGTCCGAAAGCAATGAATTTATGACATCTACATTTGTTCTGGTTAATTACGTGCTGTTACAAATGTTATCAATTACCGCTTTACTGAATTCTGTTATACTGGTAAGAGCCTCGATATTGCCTTTTAAGTTTAATTGATCCATTATGTTGGATCCTGACCCATACTCTTATTTATCCTGCTATAACAATCAATGAGATTCATAGTTCAGATACTAATACAACTCATAAAAATTAATTGTATATTTATATTAAACTACTACTTAAAACTTATTTTTGTATGATTTTTGTGAAATTCTGTGAATAGAATATAAATAGGTAAATGATCTGTAATTCTGAAAATAAATAGTTATCCTATATTTTTTCTAAATATGGTCTTTATTAAGCCTCTTACAGCACTCCCATTTCCTATTTTTTTTATTTTTTATTAATCATATGTTGAGCATTATAGCTTGTACAACATAAATCATACAATATTCAATATTCCGATCCCCGTGGAATATGTGGTAAAATTATCAGTTGTCTTAACTCATACCTATTATTGAATCAAAACACAAGAATTTCGCATTGCTTGCTAATTTCATGTAGTTTGATTCCTTGAAATGGTTATTTCATGAAGTTAGGTGTATTTTTGACATCTTTTTACAAAACGTGTAGAGAAATTGATTCTTATTCAGAAATGACCAGTAACTCAATAATCGAAATAGTGAAAAATATATCTATACTTGGTAAATATCTGATTATAATAAATAATGTAGGCCTACTTGATTATTAATAATATCATATATTACTTATAATATATAATATAATTAAAAATAATGCAGGTACTTGCTTCAATAATATATGATTTGATGAAATTTGTGTGTTTTCGGCTATTGAGTTTTCTGTCATTTTTTCATCAGAATACTGCATTTGTTAAGGTGCAAAAAAGGAAAATTCATTACTTTAATCTTTTTAGAATAATGGTTCCTTAGCTTGATAGGAGGTGGGTAGCATAGAAGTGTGCAACACAATCCATCGACAGATCTTGTGTGAGTACCAATTCATTCATTTATTTATTTATCTATCATCTACGTACATCACCATATTGCAGTAGAATGAAGAGGCAGCAACAAAACGGTTTACTATTCTTTTTTAGGATACAAAACTCTTACTGGTGGTCTAAGCAGCCATAGTTTTCCCATCAAGAGCAGCCAATTCTTGTGTTTCAGAATCATTCAAGGCAAAGCAAAGTTTCAGCGTTTGCGTGGAGTTACATGAACCAGGTGAACCATTAAGGATGTGGTTGTGCTAGAAAAAATAATACAGAATTAGCTTAGTCTTTCACAAACTCTCTTCCTATTATTTTTGTTTTGAAATATATACCATCAAGATTATGTGTCCATTTAAAAATGTCAAGTTACAGGCTCTTCAGCAACTCCCCTGATAACGGGTTGGAATCTATTTGTGCGTCAAAAGGTAGATAATTAACTATAACTTTTTATAGTAAATTAATAAGAAATCCAAGATAATTAAGCAATAACATTGACTAGGAGATAGAGGATTGAAGTAATGTTCAGTCACAAGAACTCGGGACTGCGTTTGGGAGGGTGGTCAGCGTCAAAATCATAACAATATCTGGATGATTATTATTAAGGTACTTAGCTGGTGGTTTGGAACCCACCTAAAACTGTAGGTCCAATATCCATAACATCATTGCATCCTCAACCACTTTATACACACGCAAAAGTCTCAGATTCATGTGGGTATCACCAGAAAAGTGTAAAACATAAGCATAATTTATTATAAAACAAAACTCACTGAATGTAGCATCAATGTAACATATTAGAAATGAAGTTGGGTGGCATTGCTTTCATATTTAATCCGTCATTTAACGTGTAGGCAGTGTCAACTGAGTCACAAACCCTGTGAATTAAGTCTAAATTAAATGATTGGATGTACAGCAATCTGTATTTTCCAATTTGGAGCTATACAACTATTTTCTTGCTTTAAAAAAATTATCACAATAAAAACTAGACAAGGAAGAAAGATACGCTTCTGTATATTGTATTGTATCTCAGAATAAGTCTACCTTCCGTCCTATCAATTTGCAAGTTAGTACTTTGTTTCACTTGTTGTTATTGTATATGTATTTGTTTCTTATATTGACATAATGAATTTGATAGCTTAAGTAATGTTTCCTTATAATTTTATAATATTAATAGGAGAAGCTATTCATTGTACTTAATATAAATCATTCAGGTTAAGTTATTTCCACTCATTGTAAGTAGGCTACATTAGCCTAAATTATTCATTTTTTCTTCATGTCCTTGTTATTAATAATGAGTTCCACTAACTATATTTATTCATGTATGTAGAGAATAAATATAGGCTCTGTCTGTAAATTTCAAGTAAAATAAAAGCATATTCTATTCTATCACTTACTTTCTACCTTCATTTTTTATATAAACATCAAAACTAGTCAAAGCGCAGATTTAAAAAAAAAAAATATTTTCAAGACATATATCATCCTGGAAGAATGGAACTGGTGTTGATCTTTTAGAAACTTGAGTGATTTGGTGAATAGTAAAGATTGGTCCCACCTCTTACACATGGTCTGTGAAGATCTAGCTCTAGTTCGTCCAGCTGCTGATTGAGAGCTGGTGCATCTATAAAAAATATCAGGTTCCCTCACCTGACATTTCGGTTCTAATGCAATGATGAATCATTATAATCCAGCTAATGACAATTTAAATGAGATGTTGATAAAGAATCATTTTGAATTTGGAACAAATTTGAACCAAAATGACAGATGAATGTAACTTACTCTTGGTGTTTGTAGCCTTAGGTGCATCGGGCGCTCCACCATTAGGATTATTTATGACAGACATTCCTGTTTTTGTTCGTCTTTTACAAATCCACAATACACTGATGGGCTCATAATGATGAAGCCTGTAATCAGAAAAAAATAAATATGTCTCGCAAATACCGGGAATTGTGAAAAAGGATCTCTTTCATATGGTAGCCCTGTTAGACACCCAGAAAGGTTAGGGTTAGTTGAGCATCATGTAATGCTACTTGAACATCACTTCTACTTCTTTTTTTGTGTCAGTGATCATCGACCATTAAATTATAGATACATATATACTTTTGCATCATTCATATATTCTTAACCGAAACCGAAAAGCAAGGAGTTAACCTTTCAAACCTTGGCATCAAAAGATCAAGTCAGATGATCAGCCTTTGTAGGTATATTATAATAATATCGTAAAACTAGAAAAACATGTATATTGAATATAATGGATTACGAAAGTGAAGTCAGTACAATTATAAATTTAAGTTAGAAATAAACTAACTTATAGGTGAGTGGTAATTTTTTAATACTTTGAATAGCATGAAAAATCGTATAAAACCAGAAATTTTAAGAAATCGAACCCATCAGCTATTCTTAAGTTTAGCCGGCTTGAATCCTGCCGGCTCTCAAGAATTGAGAATATGCAAAATTTCATACTTACTAAAGCCTACTGAATCTAAATCAGTTATTTCTCATTGATTTTCAGACGCAATTGTTTTTGGAAAGGCAAAAAACAATAATTTCTTGAATTGAATTTAACTTGAAACTATTGCTTACTTTTTAGGTTAGAATTGTGAATGGTCGATATTTGGTGAAAGACCGATAATTGATGAGTTTACCTAAATCATAATTTAGGTTTGCAGTTATTATTAGATTATTAATGATAGACGATCAAAACAAAGTGTATTTTCTGGGTCCAAAAGTACAATCTTATAAGCAACGTTTAGTAGTTTCCTGGATGTCTATAGTAGTTTATAGCTTATGAAGGAAAATGTGCATGAAGTCGGCAATGGATACATTCTATTTCATAAACATTCTTCTTTCATTTGATTTTAGTTGTTTCCGTTCCTGCTACAATTAAGGCGAGACTTGCTTTTGAAGTAACATAGACCATAACTTAGCTAGCGGCTTAGGTGTTCGAATCTTGTTTGTGAAATGGGAGGTCAGTTAAATCTAAATCAGTTATTTCTCATTGATTTTCAGACGCAATTGTTTTTGGAAAGGCAAAAAACAAGAATTTCTTGAATTGAATTTGAAACTATTGCTTACTTTTTAGGTTAGAATTGTGAATGGTCGATATTTGGTGAAAGACCGATAATTGATGAGTTTACCTAAATTATAATAAAATTTTATAAAAGCTGGCAATCAAACCATGCACGTTCCACGCCAAATAAATAAAATATATTGACATTCAATGACCGATTTCAAGACGATAGTCTGACCGTACAATGTTAGAGCAAGGTGGTAAAAACTACATACTTAAAACTATACAAATATCATGATCAGCGTCATGAAAAGTTTAGTACTTTAAAGATTACCTTAGTTATAAAAGTACAACAGAACTGGACTAACATCAAACAAAAACTCATAATCTTGAATCGTAATAAAACATAAACATTGGCAATGGTGCAGAAATAATATTGACAACCAGCTGACACAAATTTCTTCACGCATGCGCACAGAATCACGCTTGTATACTGGCTGAGCTTGTGCGAACAATTGGATCCGCGAACAACTGGTACAGACCCGGTAGCTTTCTTATAGCACTAGACTTTTCGAGTTGTATTATTTTGGTCTACTTGTAATTCTTGTATTGTCCCATTATAACAAATACTCGTTGAAATTTCAGGTATAAAAAATATCAAATTAATTATAAGAAATATAGACTCTAGACTGCTCTTCCATCGACCATGGACTCAAAGGTAAGTTTTCTAGTTTCAGTTTCTAGTTTCTAAGTTTCACAAGCAAACAAAGCTTTTCAACATAAGAAAGACTAGATTGCACGAAGTATGAATCACTCGGCTTGAGTGAAAAAGAGATTAAGTAATTGTAGAGTATTGTGTAAAACTTTGTAAAAATTAAAACCTTGATCATAGCGGGGAACTTTGGGCGCCTCCTCATATTTAGGTTAGATTTTTGGCTATTTAATGCACTGAGATTGGATAAAGAGAAGCCACACTTCAAAGTCCTAACTTTGTCAATGGAAAAAGATCCACCTGACTTGTAGAGGTTTAAATTTTCACCTTTATTTTGCTACTTATTGTATTTATAATTGATTTAATTCTTACCGGTATTCCATTTTTCAACAGGAGACAAGTGAATATGCTATCAAACAGGAGATTGAAGCCTTTTTGAATGATCCAATGGATATAGATAACAGCCAGTTTGAAATGGCTGTGAAGGCTGAGTTCTTTAATGGAGGAGATTCGAAGGTAATGTGTTGGAGGTACAATCAATAGAAAAATTAGGTAGGAGGGTTATATCCCAGCATGCGCGCCGGGCATATTACTCAACTATTTGAAGAGCTATTGCCTCAAAATTATATTTACATTAAAATACAGAAAAAATTGAGCCGCAGAAGCACAATTTCAAAAGTGATACACTTTTCTGAATATTAAATAAAAACGTTTAAAAATGACATGGAGAAACAAAAAAGTTATATCCCGGCATGCGCGCCAGGCGTATTACTCAACTATTTGAAGAGCTATTGCCTCAAAATTATATTTACATTAAAATACGGAAAAAATTGAGCCGCGGAAGCACAATTTCAAAAGTGATACACTTTTCTGAATATTAAATAAAAACGTTTAAAAATGACATGGAGAAACAAACCTCTAATTGCAAATACGTCAATAAAGTGTCAGTAAACAATATTCTAGCCCTCTAACAATGTATTATATTCTTAATTAATGCATAATAGTATTAATTTAGTTGACACTATGTATTTTTCAATTTAAAATCATTTCAAAATATGTAAGATTACATAGTTTATTGGACCTGTTAAAGTCTGAATATTAATATCACTCTCAACTTTTGGTCTATGTACGATATTGCATATAGATTATTTCGACTTCTTGATAGTTTGTTAGATTGAGTATCAATCATGATCTTATTGACTATTTCTTGACATTATTTGACTCGCAGCTTTTGCCATTTAAGATAATAATTGATATTATCATTAAAAATAAGTTTAATAGAATAAAAAAAAATAGATGATAGTTATAGATAAATTTTTTTTGTTCATTTAAATCCATTATTACAGAAAAATAATAGTCTTTTTCTTATCTATGCTACTACCAACCAACATTTTTGATAGATTGGTCATTCTACATCACTATCATTATCAACTTTTCAAATTTGAACTTGCATGTTTTTTTATCTTATGTGAAAAAATGGCTGGTGGTGTGAAAATTAATTTGTAAACGTTAAGCCAACCTAATCAAAGCTAACCTAACCTTACCAAACCAAAGCCAGCCTTACCAATGCTAACCTAACCAAAACCAACCTAACCTAACTAATGCTAACCTAACCTTACCAAACAAAAGCTGACCTAACCAAAAGCCAACCCAACCTAACCAAAGCCAAACTAGCTTTGGTTTGGTAAGGTTAGGTTGGTTTTGGTTAGGTTAGCTTTGTTTTGGTTAGGTGGGTAGTAGTTGGATTTGGCTGAATATCTAAAATTCGGTATAGTTTGACAACTTACTCAAAAATTATATTGAACATTATATTCATTATTATTTAAAAATGTTGTCATTACAATATGCCTGTAAGTTCAGGTTCAGGTTTTGTTAATTACTTGTGCACCTTCTTACCTATTTAAATGCACTTACAGTTTACAGCCTTATTGTGGCTTGAGATGAATTAAATTTTGTTCATCTCAAATACAAAAATGGCTACATCAATTGTGGTGATTTCCAAACGTCTCTGTCAAATGATGGCTTGGATGCAGGAAGTAGCTCAGAAGTGTGCTAGATAGTATACACACTCACCTGTGCAGCCAGACCCTGTGTAAAGGTGGGAGTGGACTGTCAAGCATGGAGCTTCAGAATTTGTTTTGGTGGGCTTGGCATACTGATACAATTCCGTTAGCTCAGTGAGGAAAGCAATCACAAATTACTTCACTCCTCGTTTGTGGAGAACGCTCTTTGGACTAAAACATAGCGTTGAGGTCTGAAGAGTCACCTGCAGTCAAATCAGCTATAGTAATATATACATGCCTACAGTTTTATTACAAAAAATAAATAAATTAAAGTAGATTTGATGCAATCAGTTCCTAAATCATTTTTTTCTCAATTAT
Organism: Conomelus anceps; assembly: GCA_948455865.1. NCBI lineage: Eukaryota > Metazoa > Arthropoda > Insecta > Hemiptera > Delphacidae > Conomelus > Conomelus anceps. Next base: position 5,822,985 of record OX418219.1, read on the forward strand.
AGCATTGAGCTGACTAACTAGCTACTCTTACCCCTTAGGTCAACTACCCCTAATCCAACTCACCCAGATCCTGTATAAAAAATCGACTTACTAATAAACAGAAGGCTTTTATAATGTTTACTATTTGTGTCCAGGGAGGGATGAATCTTTTTTACATAAATTTTTCAATTATGAACTAAGGTTTTTGTCAAGTTAACTATCTAAGATCACACCTCACATTTATCAAATTAGGATCACAATGAATTAAACAACATAATAAGCAAACTGTGGAAAATTATTGTTTTGAATCAATAAAATCCGATTTTATGAAATCTGAGTGTATTTCAATACTGACGAGCTGTTCAAAATTTCATTCAGAATCAAAATTTTTAACTTTATTTTACTACTTACTGTATTTATAATTGATTTAATTCGTACCGGTATTCCATTTTTCAACAGGAGACAAGTGAATATGCTATCAAACAGGAGATTGAAGCCTTTTTGAATGCTCCAATGGATATAGATAACAGCCAGTTTGAAATGGCTGTGAAGGCTGAGTTATTTAATGGAGCAGATTCAAAGGTAATGTATTGGTTGTACAATCAATAGAAAAATTAGGTAGGTGTCCATGGAATCACTGGCAATTTTTCTTTGTTTTCCCATCAACTAAATAGTTCGGAACCCACCTAAACCATGTCTATCATAACTCAGCTCAAATGATGACAGTGAACTTTTTGATTGATGCTAAAAATTGACTTCTCTAAAATGTTTCAGTGGTTCATGATATTTCATGGCAAGAAGTTGGGCCTTTGTATTACAGTCTACAACTAGTTCTGCCTTAAAACTGAAATATCTGTGGGTGAGGGGCCTGGTGGAAAAAAGAAAAGAGTGAGAATGTTTTCCAATGCTTTTCTGTTGAATCATTAAGTGAATTGGTCATCAGTTTCGCTTCCTATTGTTAATTGAGTATTATAATCTAATTATATGTTTCAGTGAAACTAGCATGATAGCTGCAGGGTCTGTTCTTTTTCTGCTAGGCCTAGCGGTTTCGAGTAATATAGAATAATGCATAATAATGGCATAGTCTATCATCTATACTTGTATTGTTAATTAAGACTTCAGACCTAGACAATGGTAGTATTCTAAAGTGAATCTATTTATGTATTTGAGAGATATTATTATTGTTATGGACTGCACAGTTTACTTTCTAGGATTAACCAGAAAACCTATTCAGCTGCAGCAGCAATGATTGGCCGGTTTAATGCATAAAGGAACCAAGAGCCAATTTTGGCTAAATTGAGTTACTGCAGCCATCTTGTTGAAAAATAACCCAGGATCTACTTGATAAAGCGAGTTTAGTTGTAGGACACATGTTTGAATCGTAAAAAATAGAACCAAAAATTTTAATTTTGGAATTCAGTGCCCACCATAAACTTTGAGGTCGATTTACTCAGTTCAGACTACCTGTCGCTTGGTTTTTTTATGCATAAAGTTATTCAATTAAAAACCTCACTATACAGTTTCCATTATATTAATTATTATTGCAGATGGCTGCAGTCAAGCAGGAATATGATATCCAAGAATCAGCGCCATGGTCAAAGATTGGGGTTTGTCAACAGGAATCAGGCTTAAGTTCCACCTTGGACTTCATCAAAGAAGAAGTGCTTGGTAAGGCATTTTCATTTTATTACTCATTTCTATGAATTGTCAGTTTAATAATCCAACTGAGAAGAAATATAAATGCAAATATAAATATAAGAAATATAAAGGCATTTTTTATAACAAACCACAATATTACTGAGAAGATTCTAATATGCTATTTCTTCATTTAATAGTCATCTTGCGTTTTAGGTATAAACTGTAATTTAATAATAACTAATACATTTTTGTAATTCCTTTTCAAATTGATTATTTGATTTTTGGAAATTCAATAATTAATTGTTATATTTAATCATTTCACCATAACCGCTAGTAACTCAGCATTTTCATTCATGAAACTGCTTCTTTATTCATTATTTAAGGTAGTGATAGTTGTGAGCCGTGGCAGGTGTCTGTTCAGTCAGATAAAGATAAGTTACAAATTCCTGGGCCCTCTTTGTAAGGGTGACCGATTGTATTGGCCAGAAAAAAGACTTGTTCTCTACTGTAAAATCACTTCCTGGTGGTTCAGAACCCACCTAAAACTGTAGGCCCAACTCATCAATCACTATCATCCAACTCACAAACCATGTACATGTCTAAGACCTATGTGAGCTTCATGCTTTGAAATTGTACAAAGCATCAGCATTATTAAATATTTAGCTAGAACCAGATGTTGAATTCCAATTAATAGAAATATATTCATTGCTATACACTAACAGCAGTAAAAACTCCTGTTGAGCTTGCATTTAGACTTTTACATTTTGTGAGACTTGTGTCCAAGCACCAAAGATGAGCAATTTTATATGGGCTTGAAACATGTTTATGACTTGAAAGAGTTCAGTTCTGCATTAGAAGAAATTCAGTTCATGTATATTCAACGTCATTATTATGTAAATATTAAAAACAGACTGGCTCTGGAATAGCTACCTACATCTATAGTACACTATTGGTATTTTCAGATGGTCATCTGACTGGAGGGTATTCCAAAGAGGCAGAATTGCAGTCAGTGGACAGCAGAGAGTGTTCAACCCCTATTTGTTCAGATGGAGATGACATTGATGCAGGAACTGTTGGACTGAGTGATCCCGGAAATGATGTGCTGACTCATAAAAATCTACAGTCTAATAACTGTGCTCATTGTAGTTATAAAACTCCCAAGTTGAGTGATTTATTGCGACATATAAGAAGAACACATACAGTAGGAAAAAATTATGCCTGTAAATTTTGTGACTATGTGTGCTTGGATAAGAAAGGGTTACAAATACACTCAAAGAATCATAAAGATAACAAACAATTCAGCTGTGAATTTTGTGATTATAAAAGCTCTCGAATTGGCGATTTAAAAATTCATCTAAGAACTCATACAGGCGACAAACCTTTCAGCTGTGAGTTTTGTGATTATAAAAGCTCTCGACTTAGCAATTTAAAAATTCATCTAAGAACTCATACAGGCGATAAACCTTTCAGCTGTGAATTTTGCAATTATAAAAGCTCTGGACTTAGCAATTTAAAACTTCATCTAAGAACTCATACAGGCGATAAACCTTTCAGCTGTGAATTTTGTGATTATAAAAGCTCTCGACTTGGTGATTTAAAAATTCATCTAAGAACTCATACAGGTGATAAACCTTTCAGCTGTGAATTTTGTGATTATAAAAGCTCTCAACTTGGTGATTTAAAAATTCATCTAAGAACTCATACAGGCGATAAACCTTTCAGCTGTGAATTTTGTGATTATAAAAGCTCTCGACTTGGCAATTTAAAATTTCATCTAAGAAACCATACAGGCGATAAACCTTTCAGCTGTGAATTTTGTGATTATAAAAGCTCTCGACTTGGCGGTTTAAAAATTCATCTAAGAACTCATACAGGCGATAAACCTTACAGCTGTGAATTTTGTGATCATAAAAGCTCTCAACTTTCCAATTTAAAAATGCATCTAAAAACTCACACATTGTTGGTTAAGATGTGAGGCCACATAAGTCAAGAAACAATTTCTCAGGGGAGCAAGAAACCTTTTTTGAAAAATTAATATGCATGATAAGAGAATTTTGAGTACCTATTTGTTCATTGTATAATGAAAAAATTAAGTTATGTGGTATAACTTTTAATTATCATGTAAATTACGAGGTATCACTACTTGAATCCTGTATAATTCTACTGGACAATTCAGGATATTTCAAGAACAAGACATAATAGCTAACATGTGAATTTTTGTATTTTAATTATAATATTTTTAATATTTGTATTTTAAATATAATATAAAATATTGCATTATTCATTTGACAACTTGATTATATGTACATTTTGATGGTTGAATAGTTTGTGTTCTTCTAATTTGTGTCCTTCCATACAAAGATGTAAATTTAAATTTATTCAAAAAAATTTAATTAAATCAATCAATTACAAAATCAAATTATCTTCAAATATGTGTTTCCCTATAGGATAACCTGTGTGGGAGCACTTCAATATGTAATAAATCATATAGCTTACTGAAACCTCTCATGCATGCACACACTCATACACACGTCCACTCATACTCTTTCACACAAAAAAATGCTCAATTATCTCTAAGGAGTGGTGGCTGCTTTTTTCCTTATTTGTTCATTACATTAAATTTTGGCTATCGCTTTTAATGTAATACTTTAGTTCTGTTAAACAGTCTTTTACAAATTGAAATTAATTTTTCAATTTTTACAATGATTATTAATGAAGTCACTTGTTTTATATAATAAAAGGGTAAACCTTATACTTAACTTGATATATTTCAAATTAATTTAGAAAAAAGTTATTTTAATAATCTATTTGTAAGATGATTTGTTATATATTTTTTCTGAATGACTGACTGTAGAGAAAATCTTTTATTTGACTTAGAAGATGATACTAGCATATTAGATTTGTGATCTCAAGTAGCGATGCCCAACATTAACAATACCGATACTGTTAATATCGAATATCTCCACACTCAAATAAGAATGATTTTTGAAATATATATTGGTTATACACAGTTCAGGCCAGAAGCAAATTGAAATTGATAAAACTGAATAATTCGGAAATTTAAAATAAATAGACCACTCAACTATTGATAAATCAGTATTGCACACAGGTCAGGGAAAATTTGCCAACTGAGTCAGGGAAATCAATATTACAATTTTAGTGTGAACCATGCTTCTGTTTTGTTCAAAAATCTAAATTCACAGGACTAATTATTTATTTTTAAATACAAATTGAGTTGAATCAATTTCATTGATAAATACTTTCACTTTCACCACCGCGTAGTCCTTGAGACTAGGGGTACGTCAAGATACTACCTCAAGGATGAGGTTAAGTTCGTTTTAAGGTTTCGTTTTGACGTAACAAAGAGGTTTAAGGTTCAAGAATCAAGGTTCATATAAAGAAGGGTTTTTTCTGTCAGTTCAATGTATTCTTTTATTGAGTATAAGGGGTTATTTAATAAATAATTTTTAACGGCTTGTTTAAAAGTTTGCTCAGATTTGTTTTTGAGGTTGTTTGGAAGCAGGTTGTAAAATTTACATCCCATGTAGTTTGGGTGTTTCTGTGATTTTTGTGAATAATAGTGTAAAAAGTATAAATGTGAAAAAAGGTAATAGATAATAAAAAATAATGAATATAAAAATTATTCAAATTAATAAATTTGAATAAAAAATTAATCAACAACGTGACACCACTTGATAAAATTAAGTTAATTAAATTAAAATGCATTTTAATTGATAAAATTGGAGAATCTAATAAACAAAGATTGAATTTAGTGCATAATAAAATAGGTTGGGCTTGAAGAGGGAATTTTCTTCAATTGTTCATCTATTACAGTGAAATTCTTATAATCTGGACCAATAATTTATTTACTAAATAAAGTCTTCTGCAAACTGCGGGTTGCTATTCATTTATTTTTCTGATAATCCATAATACAGTATTATGATGATAATAATAATACAGTAATGATGAGATAAATTCTTGGCTGAGTCTTCCACCCTGGGAGAATTCGCCAATAATAATCAATAATCAATATTTTTTTAAATAGAGAAATAAATTAATTTTCCTACAACTGCTCGTAAAGTAGTTCTTTACGTACTGAAAACTAATTGTAAAATACCTCTTTACTGCTCCGCAAGCGGTAAAGTACTTTACGCTTGCCAGCTGTTTTCTTTACGCTTCTGTTTTGATTTTGATGTCTTCTCATTGGTGGATCACTGATTCCGTGAAATTCACATAACCTCAAAAAAGGCAAACGCAAACCAAAGCCGCGCATGGTCTGTGATGTTACAAACTACAAGCTTTTATTGTGTTGGAATTCAGAACTGCACTTTTAGGAAAAATATTGTATGCAATTCGCGCGTGAAGCTTCTTTATCGCTCTCGCAAAATTACTGCGCTCCGCTACGCGTCGCGCAGTAAATGTTTTGGCTCGAGCGATAAAGTCGTGCTTCACGCTCTTAATACATAGATAACTATTTCCTACAACTGCTCGTAAAGTAGTTCTTTACGTACTGAAAACTAATTGTAAAATACCTCTTTACTGCTCAGCAAGCGGTAAAGTACTTTACGCTCGCCAGCTGTTTTCTTTACGCTTTTGTTTTGATTTTGATGTCTTCTCATTGGTGGATCACAGAATCCGTGGAATTCACATAACCTCAAAAATGGCGAACGCTAACCAAATCCGCGCATGGTCTGTGATGTTACAAACTACAAGCTTTTATTGTGTTGGAATCCAGAACTGCAGTTTTAGGAAAAATATTGTATGCAATTCGCACAGATTTACAATATACTTTCACAAAAGTATTATGTAGTTTGTTTTATATTTCTAGTGTTGACAACGTTGCTGTCTCTCGTTCATCTGTGTGAAGTGAGTACAGACCATTCCTTTTTTTTAATTTGTAGATAATTTAAGCCTCTAGTATACTAGTAATCATTGTTAGAACTCATGATTGCCTTTATCAATAGACTCTAACAATCGTGATGAGCAGAATTTAAGAAACAGAACATGCACTCATGAACAATTGATAAGAGGTTTATAATATGAGCTGATATTTGATGCAGTTTGTTATTCAATTATTATTGTAATTTAGGATGCAGTTCATTGGTTGTAACTTGATTTTATTATTGATCATAAATGAAAAGATAATTCATTCTTGGCAGTGGGCAGGTATTTTTCTACGCAGCTTATATAGTGTCTTAGCTGCTTCATATGACGAAGTATGAGGACATCTCACAGCATAGAGTAGTAGTAATTGAGATACCAATTACTAAAATTTACCAATAAACTAAAATGTAAGTGCTATTACCCATCAATTTTTAAACTACGGTATTATTTTATAACACAATAAACCGATGAATCATCCAGCATAAATTAGGTGTTGAAACTTGAAGCAGACACTTATTTGTTAGATTAGAAGTCTAGGGACTGATAATTGGTATTTTTTACCTTGCGCTAGGCAAATATGTGCGGTAATTATATAGAAACGTTACTTGTTGAATTTTGTGGTGGATTTTTTTTGTGACATCTACACACCCCAGGAAACAATAATCCGTTGGAATTTTTTGGGGGTCGCGATTATTTCACAAAAAAATTTAAGTTTTCCAGTGGTACTATTTTTCTTAGGCGCAAGAAAATATTTCCATTTGTGAAAATCCGCAGTGTCAAAAATCTTGACTTTCTATTTTTATTTGAAAAATTCATAATTTGCAAACGTTATGAGGAGTTCCAAATCTTAAAAGAATGTAAACCAAGTGAATAAAACATTTCCAAAACACTACCGCCCCCAAACGCAGTGCGCGCAAAGCGCACATATCCAAACCTAACCTAACCTAGCTAGATGTGACTGAACCACCTCATGCCTTTATTATTTTTGTAATTATATAGAAACGTTGCTTGTTGAATTTTGTTAATATAACAATTCCTAACCTAACCTAACCTAGGCTAGATGTGACTGAACTACTTCACAAAAGACCTAACCGCGCACCTAACCTTTGGTATCATGAATTCCCTGTTACATGCATATATAAAAGAGCAACACTCACCAACCTTGTGGTCCATCCCTCTCAATGTGAGGGGGCATACAACTCCGCTGCTGCCTCGAAGAAGTGGTGTAGGCGTTCCTGGCGTTTATAGCGGCGCTTGAATTGGAATTCCGCCAGGTAGCCAGCGAAATGGGTCTCTTTAACACCAAACCTCGGAATTGTCCCTCGTACTTCACGCCAGGCTCTCTCAATGGTGTTTGTATGAGCCTGGCTTTGTGGGTCGACAAAGTTCATCGAGTGGTTGACCGTGAAGTGGTCATATAGGTCCTTGTTGAGGGATTGATATGCTTTCCAACAATCACTTATTATGGTTGAGCCAGGCAGGATCCACTCTCAAATCAGATTCAAGAGAGTTTCACTGTTCCTGGCCTCAACTGGCACAAAAAATGATTTGTTGGAGTTGCGCTCATCCCCTCCAAATAACCACTGACCTTTCACATATCTTCCACGATTATACTTTGCCTTCCCGAATTTCGCCTCATCAATTTCAACTACCTTCCCTGGACCACCTAGCTTTTCTGAGACTTTCTCACTGGAGAACAAAAATACCTCCCGACAATAAGAGTACCAATCAACTACTGTATTGGGGGAGATACCTAGTTCTTCAGTGATGAAAGTCTGCCTAGGTGGTTTCAGGTTCAGTAAAATTGAAATGAGTGTGAAGTATTTGTCAAGGGACAATTTGGTGTTCTCAAAAAAAGACCCCACTCTGGCTGACCCGGCGAACCCGCAAATTCTTGCCGCCTTCTTGCCAAGCACCACCTTCTTCTGGCATCTAAACATCAGAGTGCCTCGATTCACGTTGAGATCATCTCCACAGTTTGGACAGTCAATTTTTTCTTTTATCACTTTGTGATGTATTAAAAAATTAAAAATGTCTTCATCATTGAATCTTATCGACTCCAGAAAAGTCACTTCACACACGCCATAAATTACCACACAACAATACCTTGAGCAAACACACAAAAGAGATTCATTCACCACGACACCCAGTACAAGAATGACTAGGTTTTTTCTTCAAGTAACCGCATGCAACTAACTTAATTACCGGAAATCATTAAAAGCGAAATGATTTTTTTTTGTTTATTACGCTTTTACACAGAAACTACAAAACCAATTATTTAAAAAAAAATGACTTATATTTTAAGAATATTGCAAAAGATATAGGACAGATTTTATTTAAAATAATATTTTTTTTTAAACATTGTTAGGAAAATTGATTCTATTCAAAAGAGAAACACAGCTGATACAAATCAATTAAAATTTTCCAATTCATTAGAATGAGTGTCAGCTGATTATCAAGAAAGACACGATTTTTGACACTGCGGATTTTCACAAATGGAAATATTTTCTTGCGCCTAAGAAAAATAGTACCACTGGAAAACTTAAATTTTAATGTGAAATAATTGCGACCCCCAAAAAATTCCAACGGATTATTGTTTCCTGGGGTGTTTGAATGTCACAAAAAAAATTCACCACAAAATTCAACAAGTAACGTTTCTATATAAATACCGAAGTCATTTTGAAACTGGGCAAAAATCAGGAGTTTTGTATTTATCAAAACAAAAACTGAACGAATTTCCATCGGGAATGAAGAGTCTTCACAATTCGTTGAGAAGTTTGGACATGTCTGACAATAAGTTTGTGGAGATCCCACCGGAAATTCAGACGCACATATCAGAAACTAAAGGTGCTAATTCTTAATAGAAACCGTCTGATAACCCTACCTAATGAGATGGGATTTCTTCCTAAACTGGAGTCGTTTTCTGCAATCGATAATAAATTAACAAATCTGCCGGCATCTTTTGCGATTCTCACTGCGTTGAAAAAAGTTTACCTCAGCGGCAACTTGATTAAAGAGTTTCCCGTTATGTTGAGTGGCCTCCCTCATCTAGATTACATCGATTTATCAAAAAATAAACCAACATCCGTTCCAAAAGGGGTTGCCAAGCTGCAGTGCATCGAGTTGAATCTCAATCAAAATCAAATTGCGAGTATTTCTGAGGATTTGGCTTCTTGTCCTCGTTTAAAGACGTTGCGAATTGAAGAGAACTGTTTGCCTCTGGATGGGTTTCCCACTGAAATTTTCTATCTCTCCAATGTATCACTAATATTTGCTGAAGGTAATCTTTTTGAAATAAAAAATTTCATGAATTTAGAGGGTTACGACAAATATATGGAACGATATACGGCAGTTAAAAATAAATTATTGTAAGCACGTTCATGGCAGTTTAGAAATTTAAACAATTTTCGTGACACAATGTGAGAGTTCCACCAAAACCATTATTTTTGCCACTTGTGAATTTATATTTAATCTAGTTATTAATTGAACTCATTTGCAAAATATGTACCAAGCTGTTTTCATCGATTTTGAGGCTGTGAACGATTGTGAGGACCAATTGAGTGTCAAGAAAAATTAAATTTAGCCTAGGTAAGGAATACGAATTATTTTTTTTAATTCAACATTTTAAGCATTTTTCCTCTATTTGGTAATAAATATTTTGAATGTGCAGTAATTATGTCCTTCAGGGTTTTCTCAGCAATTTGTGCTTTTATGGCATGTCTGTGTGAAGAGTTTTACAGGTTTCTTTAAATAGCTTTCTTTTGATGTGCTTCAGTCCTATAATGAAATTCTTGAATACAATATATCCCAGCATACAAATATTTTTCAATTATTGGAATTTCTAGCATTTTGATGGATTCTGCTAATCAGTAGAAAAACAAGATTATTCTTTCTGTTTTGGGCCACAATGACCTCGCCATCTTGTGTAATTCATCTCTCAGATCCAAGCTCTCACTCTTTATTACCTATTGCATGAATAATTTATTTTTCAATTCTAATGTTATTCAACCATCTCAAATCTTTTCTCAAATCATTATACGTTACTGTAACTATTGGATCTGAGAGTTGCTAATATACATATAGGTGATGTATATAGAATTGATAGCCGCTAGCCGTAACAGTAGGTATCTGTTCAGTCAGAAAAGTCACGAGCGCCTCTTTCTGTAATGGTGACCGTTTGGTTTGACCAGCAAAAAAAAAAACAGCTCTCTGCTGTGAAATTACTTCCTGGTGGTGCGGAACCCACCCAAATCTGTAGGCCAAACTTGCCAATCATTCAACTACATTACCCATAGATTTCATGTGTACCTCATCCTACGAAAAAACTGTAATATTGTCTGTAATCCTCCTATGTAATAAACAGCTACTTGCTGTTATCTGTCGACAATACTCTAATGCTGGAGAGTAAGGTATTGAGGATGGAGAGGAAGAAAAATGAAGTCGAAGAAGGGAAAGAGAAGGAGAATTAGAAGATGGCGAAAAAGGAGTATGAAAAAAGAGAGACTATTAAATTAAATTTGTGGATAGGTTATTACACATTCTGGAAATCCAGATTTCATTGAATCGGGCAACCTGCTAGTTATTATTATATTATATTAGATAACAGTAATAAATTATACGAATAATTATATACATAAAATTTCAATATGAATTTATAACATAAATTGTAACAGAGAACATATGAAAAATTACGCCTATATATTTCACAAAATACATAATGACATAAATAAGTACAGAATACTCGATAATGTTATGTGTAAGTTATGCATAACTGCTACTCAAATAACTATAACTGTTACATAAGTTACTTGAGGGCTGGCAGAAAAACCATACAATTTATAATAATTTGAATTGAGACAAAAAAAGTTTTTCCCAATAGTCTACAATATATAACTTGATGTCTCAATAGTTCTGAACCCAAAAATCGGTGAAAATAAATTATGTCCAAGTGTATTCATAATGATAAATCCAGTCCCCACAAAACTACAACATTCAGTCACTGAATATGAAAATAAATTTATTATAATTTACCAGAACCTTTCTATTATAAAGTTGTTTCAAATGTGTTCATACATTATATTAATTGTTCAGTAATTGTAATTTATTTGTGTAATTATTTTTCGTTTCAGGTTGACTTCACAAAATTATTGAATGTTATTGGAAAAAGTGAAATATTGTCTTTAACCAGAGATAAGGATTGATGTATCGGCATTACATTACCCGAGTGCAAAGAATGTAGCGAATGCCTCGCCCAAATCGACTGTGAGAGTGTATTTTGAAACTTCATTCAAGGTAAATAGTCTAGTTAAAAAGTCTCCTTATTTGTAAAAAGTTTCATATTTCTGAAAAAAATTGTTACTTTACTTTGAAAAATATGAAACTAAACTTACAGTAATAATATCAGTATTTTAGTAAAATATTCTGCACCTTTAAATTGGTAAAGTTTATAAATATTTCACATTCTTTGTAGCGGCGAAGGTGATATTGTGGAAGATATCCATAATGAATAATAAGACTAAGTTGTCACAACCACATTCAAAACAGTGAGATACTAGTTTCAGTTGTTACACCATTATCAATCTCAATCAAACTAAAACTATATTACAGAGTAACTTAATATATACTTATTGTTTTCAACCATTCAATACAACTAACTTAGTTACATTATATAATTCTTGCCTACATTTTAATAAAGTAACAAGAGTGTTTTTCTCGGTTGACCTTGACTGCATTTCAGTGAGCTTCAATTTTTCAATTTTAGCCTACTTTTGTTTTGTTCTTATTTATTGTTTTCTATGTGTTCCCAGTTTTTGGTTCTTGATTTTGACACTAATTTTTGCTCACTGCTACTCCCACCAGTAGGCGTGTCTTATTTTGGCCTTCAGCCAATCATAGACCTTCAATGAAGGTCAGCCAATTAGAGGCACTTTTTCCCTTAGCCAATTGTATCATTCATGTTTAGTTAAGCTACTCTGTACTTTTGTTTCAGTTTGTTTGAAGAGTGTAACAACCGAAACTAGTATCTCACTGTTTCTAATAAATATGGTTGTGACAATTTCAAGTCTTATTATTCATTAAATATTTAACAATAAATTACACAATACTTTACACTAGTGCATCATCTAGAATGAATTTTTTACACTACACTCAAAAACTTTAAACAGCACAATTCAATAGTATTGGACAAAACCTAAAACGAACCTCAAATAGGCATATTAACAATCATGAAAAATAAAATTCATTCACGGATTATATCAAATTAAACTTCATATAAAAATAAACGTAAATATCAACGTTTTACTGTAAATTTAACGACTTGCAGTCAATTTTAATTATGAATAAATAATATTTGTACTCACTTTTGGCCAAACGTTTTCGAGTCGTGGAGACTCATCTTTGAGGCGTCCTTGATCGGTGATGATGGTTTTTTGGCTATTTTTGTGTAATGTGATCAAAAGGTTTGTGTGATTTAAAATTTAATTGTTCATTGAGAATGTTTTGTTTATTGTGTGTGGTGTGTGTAAATTTCACAATTAAACAAATTTATTATTCACAATTAAAATTGACTGCAAGTTGTTAAATTTACAATAAAAAGTTAATATTAACAACGCAGATCGTTATGGAACAAGAAATCCAAGAATTTAATCATGGCCTCCTCTAACAAGGCCGCGGCCAACGATGTGGCAACTCCGCAATCCCCTCCACTCACCGGCCCACTCGCCACACACTCCACAAACTCTTCAAATGCATGTAATGTTTACACTTCTCTACAATTTCTATATATATGATCATCCCGATTTGTTTTAATTCCTAAGGAAAGGAATATGTGAAGCACTGCATTATAAATGCTTGCTGCCCATACAGCACATAAACATTACAATAACGTAACAATGATACCTTTTGTAATGTTACATATTTACGTAAAGTAAATAGACCGTTTAACAACGTTATATTAACGTTGTTAAACGGTCTAATAATCGGGTAAGGTGACGTTACATAGAAGCTTAAACGTCATATTACATTACATAAACATAATATTACTTGAAATAATTTTGTAATGTTACGTAAAACAGTTCAGTAGTGTTACATATTTGCATAACATGAACATAAATAATTATTTTAAATAAACTTCACTAATAAATGCAACACTTACTAATTCAACACGGACTAATCATAGGAGTAGGCCTCCAGCCTTGTCTGAGGAAGCATTACAACAATGCGAAATGGCCATCACATGAATAAGTGAATGTTTAATACACTAGGAAAGTTTATTTTCAATAATTACAGAAAAAGTGATATGGAACTACATAAAATTATGACCAGTAATGTTTAATAAGGTTTAGTAACATTGCAGAATGACAGTATATGTTCTAAAATTGTTAAAAATTAACATTATTGTAGCATTCTTAATCAGTAACATAATGTTTTATTAACATTCCAAAAACATTGGACAATTTTTTCATATTATAGAATATTTTAATTGACCACTTAATGAAATCATGAGCATGCACACAGAGCTTATTCTGCTGATAACACTCACTACGGCGCTTTTCGTATTTTGGAAAACCAAACACTTAGACGTAGCTCTCTCTTTTTACCGCACTTTGGTAATTGCTGCTACACCCTGAAGCGACACACTTGTCTGGCATAATAATTGCAGTAGTCTAAAGTAATCAAATCCACCGAAAATCCATCCTAACAAGCGTTTAAATGTTAGCACTGCATGGAAGCTCCATAAGAACTATTGCTACAGCGGCTGGCTCGATAGGCCGGGACTGCAACGTTGCCACATTTCCCTCGCCGCGGCCTTGTTAGAGGAGGCCATGATTTAATACATTAAATCTCTACACTCACTAGTGCACAAGATTCTTATTTTTTGGGGGGTTTTACACATTTTGATTATAGAATAGTAACTAGCGGTTCACCCATGCGTTGCAACAGTATTTTAGTTATAATAGTGCTACCTGGCGAATTCCAAGGAGCCTAGCACAAACCGCACCTTCCTAAAATGTTAATTTTTTGTTTGGATAAATTGAAATAAATTTTTTTTTTTCCACCAAAGAAATAATGGATGAGACATAATCTGAGCTTTGATTCACCAGTCATATGTTTCCTACGTGACTGCAATGCTCCGACTACACAAGTCTGCAGATAGCGTAAATAACGCCGCTAAGGGCCCACCATGTGATTAAAAACAGTCGATTTCTATCAGCTGTTCCTTTAAGGATAGATTTCTCCTTTTTGTGTCCTTCAGCGAGGACTTTTGAACTCCCAGCCTTCACAGGAACCATCTCGCGACTATTCTACATTATGCCTGAAAATTTCAATACTGTTAAATCCCGATCGATGCTCTCGGTAATAAAACTTGGAAGAAATGTATCCAAAATCGCACAATACTTGTTTTTTAAACGTTTATTATTCTGTTTAAAAAAAGTTAATTTAGTTTTATATAGCTAAAGACATTGTCAAAATAGTTTTCAATACTGTTAAATAACTTAAATCCCGATCGATGCTCTCGTTTTTCAGAAGGCCGAGTAAAATGCCTTCGGGGCCGTGACAGGCAGACAGATAGAAATTGAGATAAAACTTGTTTCGGCTTCTTTAATGTATAAAACGTAAAAATAACCAAAAAATATATAATTCTGATAAATGTACAGACAAAACTCTAATTTTATTTATATAGATAGATGTATGAGTATCAATAATAACCTTATTTTAGTCACCATTTATTTAATTTTGTGATTTATTTTCAGTAGTAGTTAATTAAGTTTTGGTTTTTGATTGAAATGTTATGCTTTGGCGAAATAAATTCATTCAATCTTGACAAATGCTTACGTTGTTTCAGGGCGACTTCTGGCTTCTGAATGCGTGGTGGACCAGCGCCCTGTACGAGGCTAGACCAGGTGACCTTCTATACGAGGCTAGAGCAGTGTCCAGTTTAAATCCTGTACGAGGCTAGACCAGTGTCCAGTTTAAACCCTGTACGAGGCTAGACCAGTGTCCAGTTTAAACCCTGTACGAGGCTAGAACAGTCAGCTATTGAAGAAGTGATGAGTAGTGCCATTTGTCATCAAACTAAAGAAACAAACTTTATAATAGTGGCAGCATGATTTCAGCTCCGCAAAAATATGTTACCGAAAAATATCTGCATGGTATTTCGCATAGAATTGTCACTATTTCGTAGGCTTGTACTCACAAAAATAATAATGTTTATAAAACTATAGGTTAGAAAATGCTTCGTTACAGAGTTAAAGGTGGCGGGAGTTAGAAGTTAGCCCAATCAATTTATTTGAATTTTTTTGGGGGGATGAAGCCCACATACGTCTGAGACCTGTGCGTGGGTAATAAGTTGGATGATGGTGATTGATGAGCTTGTACTTTCACTTGTAATTTGAACAGGCTCGTAAAATAAACTGAAAACTCGAATAAAACAAGTTAGAAGTTTGTAAATATAATAATTTTCAGAGACATTCAACACAATCTGCCAAAAGGCCTTATTAATTTATTTATTAAGACATTTGTAATGTACAAGTTTACTACAATTTTTTGCAATTTTTGCAGATTATGTTGAATATTTCTAAAATTATTTTATTTACAGACTTATAACTTCTTTTATTTTAATTTTCGGGTCATTTTACATAGAACCTGATCAAATTACAAGTGAATTTAAGCAAAAACAGCATCTATTAATTTCGGATTTCTCAAAGTGCTATTAATTTATACTGAAGACTTTCGCAATGGAAATCAAAATTAATAAATTCTATTTCTGTGTATTTGTCAGTTTGTTAAATTGTCAGTTACTTCAAACTAACTTGTGAAATTAAGCTTCTACAAATTTCTAAATTAGTAGATTGATGAGGCCTACTGCCAACTTCCGCCATCTTTATCTCTGTAACGGAGCATTTTTGGGCCTATTTTTATACGATTCTCTCTATTATTTAGGTTTGTACAGCTAGCCCAAGAAGTATTGGCAACTCTAAGCGAAATACCCTGTATATAGCTTTATCCACTTGATCATCTATGTGCCTGACTTACATTCTTCAAATTCAGTTATTCTCCTAAGTGTGCTTGCACAGTGGAGCATCCAATACTCGATGATAATCACCATCACAAAATCAAACTCATGCTGTGGAGTAGTATTCACGCCGCTTCAATATTTCATACACCGCCATTTCACAGCATGTGTTTGATTTTGGGATGGTGATTATCATCGAGTATGTTCGATTGTGCAAGCACACTAAGCATTTATCAAGATGCTTTTGTAAAGTTTCTAGTTATTAATACTTCAACATCACTCGAAGTCTAGTCCTTATTTGTCTGTAGTTTTAGTCCCTCTCTTTTAAGGCTCTGCGCAGCTTTCTTTGTCATAATTTCTTTTTAACGTTTCTTGTATTGGATGTTTCTTTTTTTTAATTTTTATTATTCGAAGTAAATATTAATAGCGGAAAATGCACAGTAACACTTTTTTCGGAGGATGAAGCCCACATAGGTCTGTGACCTTTCAAAAATCAAAATCAAAATCAAAATTCTTTATTTATTCCACCAAAATACAATATTTACAGAAAAAAATACACTTGAAAAAACTTACAGGAATACTCCTACGAAGACTACTCGTCTGTGTGTAGGGGTGAGTTCCTTAAAGTTGAGCTATCGATAACAATACATATAAATCTTTAATAATATTATAGTCCATAACAAGGAACATAGTACAGTAAGAAACAGTATAGAATAGTAAGAAGGGATACAGTGTATAAGAAAGAAATGACTAATCGCAATATTAGAAATTTTAAGGAAACTAGAACAGAGACTGGCAGACCCCCCCGGTGATTTCTTCATTGAGGAAAAATAGGTAACATAAGTAGAATTTAAAAATTCCTTTGTTAAGAAAAGAAATACAATATCAGCAAGTCTATCAAGAAAGATTCCAGATAGAGTTGATTTTAGTGCCAATATACAGACTGAAGCAGGCTTTCTGACATTTCCCAGCCCTGGCAGAGGAGCCATCCCTCCACCCTACGCTTGTATGCCGCTACACTGCATTCTTCCAGCATAATCCTCATCTCAACAGGCAAGTTACGGTATACCATTTGGGCTTGGTAAAAAGGTGTTCTCAGCTCCAATCCATGAAGGGTAATGAGTTGGATGATGGTGATTGATAAACGTCCAGTTTTAGGTGGGTTCCGAACCACCGGGAAGTGATTTTACAGCAGAGAACAGTGTATTTTTTGCTGGCCAATCTAATCGATCACCCTTACATAGAGTGCCTAGGAGAACGCAGCTTATCTCTATCTGATTGAACAGATACCTGCTACGGCTCACGGCTATCACTTCCCTTATTGAGATATTGAAATAGTATCCATTATCGTAAGAAAAATGATTTGCAATTATTTTGTAAAATATGGGGGTTCAAAGTTGAATTTTTTTTGTTTTGGGGGACAATGGATTCTCACCTATGTCATTTTAAACTTTTGCAAATTTCTTTATAACTGAAAGACACCTTGGGGATCAAAATTACATATTTTTTATTGTAAGCAATAAGTTTTTCTGGCATAGATTTTTTTTAACTAGAAACTTTAGATACTTACATAACTAGATACTTTCAGAATGAACGTATCACATTTTAATCCCACGGTGTCTTTTAGTTATAAAAAATTATCAAAAGTTTTACAGGTAGTAGTTTGACAAGTATTAGATGACAGGTGAGATCAATTGCCCCCAAAATTTCAACTTTGAACTCCCATATTTCACAAAATAATTGATGAAAACAAAATTTCCTCACAGCAATTCTAATACTCTTAATAATATCTAATACAGGAAACTATGAAAAAATTATGACCAAACCCCTGTGCACAGGTTTAAGACTAATATAGCTTCTCATAATAGCCCACTGAATAGTATTGTATGGCGTTTAAAAATTGTCTTGGGGTTGCAAAAATCCAGTACAAAAATGTATTTTACTTACTAATTGGAGAAATTACTAAAATAAAAAGAAATTTAAATAGTTTTTCCATATATATTAGGCCAGGGATCACAACCTTCCAGGCTCTGTGATTTAATAGCCTGACATTTCTTCACGCCTTCCCTCTACTATCATCACCTTAAGCCGCGTCCCCACCAACTGAACATGCTCGGCGAACAGTGTTCGCTGGAATCAGCTGATGTCGCCAAACATTTTTTGGAGTTGGTTTGGTGTGGACGCCTTCTCAAACATTATGATCGGTGTGGTGGAAACCAGTGTTCGTCGTCACTGTTCGCTCACAGACCGAACATTTAAATTTAACTTACGAACATGTTCGGTGACCCATATGTTTAATGTTAGTCCGTTTTTTGTATTTGCCAACAATGTTCGGCAGACATGTTCGGTTGGTGGAGACGCGGCTTTATGTGGTCAACACAAGTAGTAGATTCTCAATTTGTAACTAAAGGGAGCTAGGAGTTAGGATAAAGGTTCGATTTGCCGATTTAAAATTAAATATTTACAAAATTGTCAATATTGACTCAATTTCTCTAACATAATGAAATATTTGGTAACTTTTGACAAAATTTTCAATATTGACTCAATTTTTCTAACATACAGTCACAATGAAGTGAATGATTAGACGGAAGATACCAGGCTGAACAGCGGAAATCGAACATGGCAGCATTCAACTCTTTCGATCTCACTCGAAGAGTTCTTCACACTAAGTCTGTTGCCTATGTGGGGGACTTTCTTCTAAATTTATTGTGCAATTGTGCCTATTTTCCACGAAGTAAATAATTGAAAATCAAAAATAAATATAGAACTAAATTGTTTATAAAATCTTCAAATGATTGTAGAGTTCTTCAAAAGGACACTATTATATCAGTCAATGCTTGAATGGAGATGAAGGTACAAAGCTAAGCATATTACCAACCTGCATCACACAACTCAATATTGCACTACATTTTACATTGGTCTTGGATATTATTATTCAATTTATTTTTCCAAGTTTTAGTGTTGTACAATAAAATAATGGTGTTATGAAATATAAAAGCAGTCATGAATCCGTGTTATAGTTTTTTTTAACTATTCTGGTAAACTTACGCCTCCCTCAAAAACCTTCTACGACCCCCAGGTTGAGAACCCCTGTATTAGGCAGTTAATCAACAGTTTACCCGCTGATCTTAGACAGTGTAGAAAATGTTCACGTTTTTTGTTGCAATCTCCTCCAGGTGAGCTTCCTATCCAGATACAGTTGAATCTCTTTCTGATGAGGTAACAGAATTAATTTTTAATTTATTATTTCTTCGTTAGAAATAGACTCAAAAAGTACAGTACATATTTTTCTGCAGCTAGAACCATTAGATTGGACAACCATGAGTCTCCCAAAGCTGATCTGAGTCTATTTTTGATAATTTTAACTCGACTCATTGCTCTTTCCGCTAATCAACTAGTAACTGCTAAGGAGAGTGAAGTTGTATAAACATCTTTCAGAGCACTCGCTAAGCTTGAATAATAACTTCCTGCACAAATCCTTAACATAACTATTTTAACTAATTCATATTCAATAGTATAGTAATAATTTATTATAAAAAATCTATTGTCATTAATTGGCATTCTATCTGGTCACTTTGTAATATATTTTTTAATGTCGTCACGTTAAACACGGTTTTAATCAACTTAACCCCCCCCCCCCAAAAACCGTTTTTTGGAACCCCCCCCCAAGAATTTCAATGACGCAGTCTGCGTCATAGCCCCCACCCCCCTGTGGGCACCCCTGACTTGATTCTGAACTACGTTTTGAAGAACTGGGAATATCCCCATAATGAATTACCCTATATGTCCAACGAAAATATTAAAACTACTAAATTATTATCCTTCACTTTGATGCTATATCGTCACAACGTAATGATGAAAACAATTTTATAAATAAAGTTATATTAAAATAATGCTGTACATAAAAGTTCAAATAATAAGTTACCGCGCGGTTCTATATTTGAAAGAATGATGAATCATGAACAGACGAACACATCAACCTCTGAGCACTTTCAGATTGAGACTGAAGAAAGGAATAACTAAATTAACTCTCGGTTCATTGTTACTGATGGAAAGGAAGTGCTAAACTCATTTTCAGCTTATTTGTCAAAAAAATGTCGTTAATATATATGGTCATAATTGAGCGCTCGTATTCCTAGTTTGTTGAAGTTTGTGATCATGAGCTCTGTTTCTGAGAACTTAATAGGCTACTTAGGACTTTGCTGCTATTAAACACGCACTGTGCGTATTAGAATATAGGCAAGATCGCAGCGTGCGCGCCGGGCGTATTACTCAACTATTTGAAAAGCTATCGTCTCAAAACTATATTTAAATGAAAATACAGAAAAAATTGAGATGCGGAAGCACAATTTCAAACGTCAAACACTTCTATGAATATTAAATAAAAACGTTTAAAAATGATATGAAGAAACTAACCTCTA
This sequence comes from Conomelus anceps, assembly GCA_948455865.1. Classification (NCBI taxonomy): domain Eukaryota; kingdom Metazoa; phylum Arthropoda; class Insecta; order Hemiptera; family Delphacidae; genus Conomelus; species Conomelus anceps. Next base: position 5,843,922 of record OX418219.1, read on the forward strand.
ATTGCGAATCTGTCAATAAAGTGTCAGTAAACAATATTCTAACACTCTATCAATGTATTATATTCTTGATTAATGGGTAATAGAACTATTGCAGATCGATTATTTCGACTTCTCGATAGTTTGTCAGATCGAGTATCGATCACGATCTTATCGACTATTTCTTGTCATTATTTGACTCGCAGCTTTTGCAATTTAAGAAAATAATTGATATTATCATTAAAAACTATATTCTCATTTAAATATAGTTTTGAGACGATAGCTTTTCAAATAGTTGAGTAATACGCCCGGCGCGCACGCTGCGAATTAGAATATATATAGGTGCTGTAACATCGCACTCTGAGCAGTGGAAGAAAAGTTTTATATTTGCTAAAATTTTGATAACAAATAAGGTACTCACAGCATATCTGAAATTATTTATTCTAATTCGAATTTGGCCTAAATCGACTTTACAAGCCACTTAACCTTTCCCAAGTCAGATTTGTTTATTTTTGTGGGAGTAGAAAGCCGGCAGCTGACTGATGAGGAAGCAAGGTTTGTTTGATCGGGTCTGCATAATCCCGACAAACAGTATTAATTAATTGTCAAATTAATTATTCAATGTAATTATGATCATCTCTTTGTTAATTTAAGCATTCTTTATGTGGCCAATGAATTCTCCTATTTGTTTCTGACTCAATGCTATCGAGTCTTTTACTCTATTCAATTAATTTATTTTCATTTTATTTAGAGTGGTAACAGGTGTTTGACGTCACTTGTTTTTCACATTTTTGTGTGGAATCCCCCACTCAACAGACTTGCATAGATTTTCCTGAGGAGGAGACACGTTTGAAGTTACCTCAAAATGATTTAAAGTTCCTATTTCTGTTACTGTGATATTTTTGTATTTAATGTTGAAAGGGCTGTGAGTTAATGTTAAGTCAGTGTTTCTAAAAAAGATCCCCTGCAAGTACGAAATAAAAAGTATAAAAAATAAAAGTCGTGAAAAACCGTGGACACGAGACGACCGCTTCCAGGAAGGCAACATTCATTTCATCCTGGCCCATCCAGCCACATCAGCGCCATATAAGTATCCGTGAGTGACAAAAAATATATAATATATGAGCTCAAGTGTGTGCGTGAAAAATTTCAACGAAATCATAGGAAAATTTAAAATTTGAAAAAAGTCAGCACGTGCATCAGATAGAGGGGTGTCGATTGTACAGACACGCTGACTTATCATTTTATATTGTTTAAAATAATTCAGAGAGTGCGATTTGTTGGGGAGGATTCCACAGCCAACAGAGATATTATTCTTGAAATATATTTTAAAGGAGACCGAACTCTATTGAGGTCAAATCTGGCATTATTTAAAAAATTATTAATCTATATCTCCTCTGTGAAGGAGCCTATTTTTCACTTTTTATTATTGAAATAAACCTCCAACTTTGTTTCTAAAATTGGCTTCATCATTTCCGTCAGTTCAGTCCAGGCTCTAGATTGTAGTATCTTAGATTTTAATTATATTCCAACTGGATTGTTCTCATATCACCATAAGTGTCTGGTCAAATAAGAGTGTGGCAGGATATAAAGCATCCAATTTGTGAGATCTTGTGGTCCCACAATTTGGGGGACGATATCCTGTCGTACTTTTATTCAAAGTTCACTTCTACTCCGAGGAATTCAACCGACTGCTGTACCTTGAGCTATCCGGCGCATTTATTAATGGTTCATAGAGTAAGTAAATTATTTTTAATAAGTTTCTATCCATTATAGGTAAGCCCTTGCGAGAGTAGAGGTTGACAGTACATTATATTCATATATTCTAATGCGCACAGTACAATGCATCAAAATCAAAGAAAAATAAATCAAAACAGTTTAATCAAATTTCTTAATCTAGGAATAAGGTATTAAAATAGTTGACATAGATCCTTCCTAATAGGAATCAAGCTAACCTACCAATTTTCAGAAAATAAAAGTTATTTTTCACGCATCTAATAAATTCAACAGATGAAGCTCCATTCACTGCCATTGACAACATGAATCGGAATAATAATATTCAACAATCTTTTGCATAAGAGTGAGTTTGATGTCTACAGATTTTTTATGGACATGTGGAATAATATTGTTTAAAGGTATTATGTTGTAAGAAACGTGCCTAGATAGAAATCTATATTTATTCACACGAGTTTAGAACACTATTTTTGTTTTGTATAACTGGCTTATAGTTATAGCATCAAGTTCTTCAAATATCAATTTACTCAGATGGAGTCTGGGTCTGCCTTCCAAAGCCGCTCTTATTATGTGCTTTACATGCGGGGTAATTGGGTGGCAGAGACAGCCGGTGCACCCTAACTTCACCCTCACAGGTTAAAATAAAGGCAACCAATCAATCAATCAGTCAGTCAGTAGCATAGCCAGTGGCGTGTGATGGTGAGCACCGAAGCAGTGTAAAAATTATACTAATATTAGATTGATTGGAAGGGGAGTGGGGTGCTTTTAAAGTATCTAATCATTCAAAATAAGGTTGCAGTTCCGTTCTTGAAATTTTTTTCCGCCATATTGGATTCAACCTTTTTAAACCGATTTTCAATAGATGCCTTTGTTTTCGATTTATAAGCATTTGAATTTGCAATTTTGGAAAAACTGTGTTAGCATTTTACATTTTATTGAATTTTTCAATCATAAATATCTTATAAGAAATAAGTTTAAACGGTGGTAAGACTTGATAATTAATAAGTAAACAATACAAAAAAATAAATGGCTGTGTTTATTATTTACTAACCACATTTCAGCTACCGATGTTAATATCAGCCAGTAGGTATCACTAACAAAAAAAAAAAGAAAAATGATGGAAAAAAATGTTTTATGATGTTGGTGTTATTAAAAATGAATTCCATTTTAGTTGTTTGATAATTTATGAATGAAAAACTCAATAAAATGTTTTATGCAGTTCGTTCTACCTTTTTTATTGCTAACATAAGCTTTCCAAAATTGCAAATTTGAATCCTTATAAATCGAAAACAAAGACATCTATTGAAAATCGGTTTACACCATTACTTTTTTCTTTAAATTTCACACTGAAATGATGTGTCATAATAACCACCATCCCATTAAAAAAATTAAGAAGAATCCAAGACGGCGGACAAAAATTTCAAAACCAGCAAAAAGTTGGATTTTTAAAACTATGCAGATCCGCATAAGCTTCTTTCACCAAGAACGTCTCAGTTACGCAATATACTTAAAAAATCACCTTGTATAACATTCTCATGCATAATATTCCATGCAATATTTATACTAAAGTTTATTATTTAAAGTTCAATATAATTTTATGTGAATGTATTTGTTATACCGGTATCACACTCAAGTAATCATAACACTTTTCTAATACAAAAAAAAATATATATATTTGTACCTATATACTTATAAATGAAGCCCACATAGGTCTGAGACCTGTGCGTGGGTAATGAGTTGGATGATGGTGATTGATGAGTTGGACCTACAGTTTCAGGTGGGTTCCGAACCACCGGGAAGTGATTTTACAGCAGAGAACAGTGTCTTTTTGCTGGCCAATCTAATGGCTACCAGACATCTATCTATTTATTCATAAATTATAAAAACCCCATCAAGTTGGCCTAAAGATACAACAGACACTGCTTTCATTACAATTAAAAAAAAAACAATTTTACTTTATGAACATTTTCAGCTAGACATTTCAAGTTTATTGAAAAATATACAGAAACAGAATTTATTAATTTCGAATTCCTCAAAGTGCTACTAATTTTTACTGATGACTTCTGCAATGGCGGATATTGACAAAGCATTGAATAGCTGACGGAAATCAATGAATGCTACTGTACAAATACATCAGTCAGAACCGCGGACCTTCCAATTGCCGGTCGGGCGCCTTAACCACTAGACTATAGTCATTTTAGACTTGGCCATATTGGCTCATATATCACAAATTAATTTGAAGTAACTGACAATTAAACAAACTGACAAATACAAACACAAAAATTTGAACAGATATATTCATCTGTTGAATTTATTAGATGCGTGAAAAATAACTTTTATTTTCTGAAAATTGGTAGGTTAGCTTGATTCCTATTAGGAAGGATCTATGTCAACTATTTTAATACCTTATTCCTAGATTAAGAAATTTGATTAAACTGTTTTGATTTATTTTTCTTTGATTTTGATGCATTGTAACGATTAGCCTACTCAACTATGGCTATGCTGTATAGTTTGTTATGCCTATTTATTGCTATTAAGTATACTAAAAAGCAATTTGATAGAAAATTGTACCAGCGCGCAAGCTTGCTTTGCTGAAATTTTAAATTAATTGCAAAATGCTGTACAGTGCGCAGGGTTTTGGGTCATAATTTTTTTCGATGTTTCTTGTGTTGGATATTATTAGAACTTTAACATGTTATCTATTGCTTTAAGGAAAAAAAATTTTTTTTTTAATTAATTTGTGAAATATGGGAGTTCAAAGTTAAACATTTTCTGTTTTTGGGGGCAATTTATCTCTTCTACAATTTATTTTAAACTTTTGATAAATTTCCTATAACTAAAAGACACCTTTAGGAATAAAATGACATATTTTCAATTTCAATCTAACAAATAGTTTTTTCAAAAATGAATTTTTGAAAAACTTGAATTTTTATTTTGAAAAAACAAATTCTTGATTGGAGAAAAAATATGTTAATTTATTCCTTGGGTTGTCTGTTAGTTATAGAAAATTTATCTAGAATTAAAAAAACTCGAGGAAGAGATCAATTGTTCCCAAATACCGAACATTTTCTACTTTGAACCGCCATATTTTACAAAATAATTGAAGAAAAAAATTTTTCCTCACAGCAATAGATAACATTTTGAAGTCCTAAGAATATCCAATACAAGAAACTTTAAAAAAATTATCAAAAACTCTGCGCACAGCCTTAAGTTGAAAAAAACATGAGAAGAATATGATGTTGAAGATTCATCTTGTTTCCACTAATATATTAAAAACTTAAAAAACACTTTCAAGTGGAAATTATGACTCACGTTATGGCGTGACGGCCGTTTCACTCTGTTGTCAAGAGCATCGCCAGACGACCCACAGTACACTGATTTAATAAGGATACCTTAAATCAGTGTACTGTGGGTCGTCCGACGATGCTCTTGACAACAGAGTGAAACGGCCGTCACGCCATAACGTGAGTCATAATTTCCACTTGAAAGTGTTTCTTAAGTTTTTATTATAAGAAGAATAAATTGAATTTCTAAAATATCTCAACAATAATTACAGTACTGTCAGTACAGTATCTGTCAAAACTGTAGTTATACAGACTACAGTTCGATTGATTTTTAAGCTTGTTTCACATCAAACCTCTAACGTGTCTCAAGTTACTACCCCAGTTCACGGTACTTTGAAATTGAAATAAGTGAATGAACTTCATCTAAATTTATATTTTACTCATCCTGAAATTCATTAACACTCATTTTATCTCCAACATTGAATTCAATTTGTTTTCTTCAATCATCTTCATTATCTAAATCTCAACACCTAATTCTGCATGGACCGCTCTTTATTGAATTAGACCTCTTGATTTTACCTATGGTCGCATTTTGTAATAAATTCAAACTGTCAACTGGCAATGTTGAATTTTCAGAACCTGATTCAACTGCTGAACTAGGTTTTTTCTCCAATAACCCTCTATTACTTTCTGGCCTATATTTAGCTTCAGCTTTGTTCTCAATTTTCAAACTACTATCGTTGCATAATTTGGTTGTCATGTTTACTACACTGTCGTTTGATTGCAAAATGTTTTCATTTAACTCATCTTGTCTATGCATTATTGTATTTACATTTAAAACCATTTCATCATATCTATTAGCATCATTGATTCCAAATTTCTGACTGGCACATTGACCTCCGTGCAAACCTGTGATTTCATCGATTTCACCTCCTACCCAATCATTTGTAGATCTGTAATTATTCTCATTCACTTCAATATGTTCAGTTTTACTATATAGATTTTCTGGAAACGTTTTCCCATTATAATAGTATTTCCTAGTTTCATGCCCTCTTTTATCACAAATCGTACACTTTTTTATATATCTACAGTTATTATAACTTGATTTGTAAAAACAATTACGGGTAAAATGGTTAGTTCTTCCACAAATTTTACAAAACATTCTACTCTTTTGCCTGACACTCTTATTGTAATTATTTTCATAATGCGGATCAATATTCTTATCACATAAATCATTATTCCGAATTTTATCTCTATAGTTTCCTTCATTCATCCCAAAATAATCCTGATTCCTCCACAAATAATCAATTTTTCTACTCAATTCCAATAACTTCTCCAAATTTACATCCTTTCTCGCAGGGTTAAGAAAATCATTCTGATTATTCATCAAGTAATGTGAGAATTCATATTTCTGCAAATTATCTATTACTTCTTCAATTGATTCATTCTTCTGCATAACAATCTTTTCTAAAATATGGGGTGATAATCCTTTTAGAATATATTTTATCTTCCTAGACTTTGTCATTTTAAAATCTACCTTATTACATAAGAATAAAATTTCTACCACATAACTTCTGAAATTCTCACCAGACTCCATTCTACATCTATTCAACTCCTGCTCAAATCTTTCTACATGATATGAGGGTCGGAAAAATTTAAATTTTTTTTTTTTATAATCTCAAACTTTAATTAATTTTCTGCTCTCAATTGCTCACTAATCAGTTCAAAATATTTCCTAGCTACTCCTTCAAGGTAGAAGTACAAATAAGTTAATTGATCTTTTTCATCCCAACCATTAGCTAAGGAAACACGTTCAAAATAATCAAAGAAATATTCAATATCCTCTTCTTTTTTATTTGAAAATGTCCAAGGAGTGAGTAAAGGCTTCAATTTATTTGACATTTTCAATACCAGATAGTGTCTTATAATGCTTCTTTTAGAAATATTTACTATTTTTCTTCACAAAAACTTTATACTTTTTTTTTATTCCTGTTCTTCTCCAATATTAGTTTTCTTTTTAATGGATGCTTACATAATGCAACTTTTTTATATTTGAACCCCAATCAACAACTCTCTTGCTCTGTACTCGGGAAAGTCCAACGGTTGATGTCAGATAATATACACCGACTGAGCCTCCACCAAATATGTAGCAACGGCGACCACATTATGTAACCACTTGAATATGTAATCATCTGTGCCATGTATGTAAAGGGCTGCGTAGCTCAGGTAAAATGAAATGAATTTTTATCTCACAACAAAATATAATATTATTTTATTAAATTGACTTCAATACAAGTTATAAAAAGGGGATTGGCAACTCGCTTAGCATATCTAAATATTTAAAATGTTAGAGCAAGATTGAGGTACTGGTAATTTTCCTTCTAAATTTAAAAAAGGGTGGTTACTCAGCTATTGAAACAAATAAGTTAATAGCAAATATTTTTTTAGGTACTGCTCATTTTCCATCTTAATTTAAAAAGGTGGTTACTGAGCTATGAAAATGATAGTTGGCAATAATTTTACTTTATTTCAGGTTCAGGTAATTTTACTACTGAATTAAATAATGCTATTTCCAATAGCATTTATACAAGCAATTCTTCCACCCTTCTCTTTGTATAGCATTGTAGGAATCTTGCAATTCCTTGATCTTCAAATCAAATAATTTTTTATTCTAACAAAATTCATAAAATATGCAATTTTTATTATATGTAACATTCTATACAACATTGCGGATTAAAAAAGCTGATATATTTTTTTGAGAAATGTGACCATCATTCATAAAAATACACAATTTTTATTATAAGTAATAATCTATACACTATTACAAAATGAAAATCTTTTACATTTTTTTCAAAATCTCAGCTAAACAAAGGGTACTTCTCAAATTCAGGAGCATATTATATAGGCCGACGGCAAGTACAGTCATATTGCCTCAGTTCTAAAGTCTTCAATTGTTGTCAAGAAAATTCTTCAAAAATCTAAGGTTCTCAGCTGATAAGTAGAACTTTTTCTGATTATTTAAAAAAAATTTAAGTTGTTTTTCACTGTAAAGTTGAATTCTTTTATTGACGAACTTGTAGCTTGATTCATCTTGAGTTTTTCTGCTGCATAAAGTGATTTCAGCAGTTAAAAAATTGAAATAAATTTTTGGTATCCAATTCAATTCAAATCTTTTTATTCTAAGTTCCATGATAATTTGTAAATGCGCCAATGTTTTCCTGTGCCATGCACCTCCGTGATATTCATCAAGCTTAGTTGCCTCTTTGCTCACAAAGTTGCTTCTTGACACGTTCTTTGTTTGAAGCACTTCGGAGTGCTATAAAAGACCATTAACATAATTCCAAGCTGACCATTCTATGCCCCTGCTTGCTTGCTCCAAGTGCAAGATGATTTTATCAAATCGTGCTGATAGAGACTATTAAGAAAATTCCAACCTGCCCAGTCTATGCTTCTGCTTACTTGTTCTAAGTGCATCATTTTTTCTAAGAGATAGAAATTGTTGTAATTTGGAATTATATGGTTTAGTTTGTAGATTCGAATGTATCTTTTCTTATTTGAATATATGTTTTTTTTATAAATGTAACAATTTTAAATTGATATACCAATAGTTACCTACGTTTTTTTCTATTCCAATCTTGATTTATTCCAATTTTTATCAGTTTATTGAATTTCAGTATACCTTATACAAGACCAGAAATAACATATTCAAGCTTACTGTCGACCAGTGCATTGAACAGTCTGCTGCAATTAGTGCAGTCTTGGCATTTCGAAATATGAAAACAACCTATTAGCACTGCTCAGGACATGGTGTTTGTGATTGGTCCTTAAATTCAAGACCCGAGTCCATTAGTTTACAATTAATCAATTCAGTTATTATCTCTTTATTTCTATTATTATTATTATTATTATTGAATTCAGTAATTATTAGCATATTATTAACTCTGTATTATTATAAGGGTTGGCAGATATTAGGAACGTTAATCGAATTTTGTTCCATTTCCATTCAACTGGGTTGTTATAGCTAGTTACATAGAAAATGGTAGTTTATACAACGATTGTATTATGGCTGCCATTAAGCAACATGTGAGATGCAGCTCGTGCTATAAGCATCATTCTTATGAGTTGAGTAGCATACAACATCAATTTCAACATAAATTACGTTTCTTTGAACTTACCAATGAGACTGGTAGCTTGTCCAAAACATAAATTACATAACCTATAATGTCCATAACATAACCTATAATGTGTCATTGTTGTGAACAGCTCCAATTTTAATTTCAGTTTAATTTTTATGCATATTGCATTATTATTATGATTGAAATTCATGGCGTTAAGTTTATTCTTGCCCAAACAACTTGGCATAAACATCCATATAGCTACATAAAAATCAATAATTGTCAATATTTTATCATATTTATGTTTCTAACCTCCAATGTTTTATGTACAATGTAACCATAGTTGAGTATGTTTTCTGTTTTGTTGATTTTTATGTAGTCGTTCTTTTAGTTTTGTACTCTTGTACTCAATAAGAAGCTTAACTCATTTTTTTCAATTGTTTCATAAATAATTATTTATTTTCAAACTCCTTTAATTTGTTGTAGAGTGTCGTACCATTATTAAGATGGGTTTTGTCATATAACCTACTATTGTGTCGTCAATCTATCAATTCTATCATCAATCTACTATCAATCTAATATGTACCAATCAATCTAATATATAATATCAATCAATCTTATCTAATCTACTTATCTACTATCATATAACCTACTATTACATATAAGATGTGATATATGACATATAAATGTATAATATTTGACATATAAATGATGTGATATTTAAATGATGTGATATTTAAATGATATGTGATGTATAAATAATGATAATGTGATATATAATTTGAATGTTATGTGATATGTTTTGCTCATACTTTTTGTGATTTTTTGTTTGTTATTAGTTAATTGAAATTCTAATATGTATTTTTTATTCATTTTTTTGAAATGCATTTCTATTTATTTTTGGTAATAATTTACTTTCAAGTTTATTTATTGTAATTTCATGTAAAACTTTTTAAAAGACTATTATTTTGTAAATACTCAAGTTAATCATTTCTATTCTATATTTTGTAATTATTTTCCTTAAACATTAATTTATTTTCACATTAACCTTGACAATTGCTACACTTTTTTTTTCAGAAAAATGAAAGTAGGCCTATCCCAATTTTGAAATATTTGACATTGCAAGGATTATGTGCTCAACAATTTATTGTTTTGTTGAATTTTATTTGTGTCTAATGTTCTTTTTCGTATTCTTCTTTTTTCTCTTCCTCTTATTCTTCTTTTTTCTCTTCCTCCTCTTCTTGATACGTGCTTCCTCTTCTTCTACTTCTTCTTTTTCTTTGTTTAATCTTCTTCCTGCTCCTTCGTATCCTTCTTTTCTTCTTCTTCCTCTCTTCTTCTACTTCTTCCTCTTCCTCCCCTTATTCTTCTTCTTCATTCGTTCTTCCCCTTCTTCTTCATTCGTTTTTCTTCTTCTTCTCTTTCACGATGGTTCGGAACCCATCTAGATTAGTTGTTAGGAGTATAAGACAAGTCAGATCAACAATTATACACTAGATATCATAATTACTATATGAGGTGAGGATTAATTTTGATGTGAAAGGAACTCTTGTACACTATAAACAGCTAAACTAAATATTTTTTCTATTGTTTTTTAAATATTTCTATATTTTCAAGACTCTTTAAAAACTGCGGTAGCTTGTTGTAGAGTTTCCTACCAATATAACTAGGTTTTTGTTTGAATAAGATACTATTGTGACTCACCAAGTGATAATCTCCTCGGCTTCTTGTATTATAATCGTATTATGCTTTCTGATGCACAAAAAATGCATATCGCCAGTTCTTTAATGTCTCATTATTTTCTCTCCGGGTTTTTTCTTCAATTTGGCGATTTAAAATAGGCTAATTAGAATTAAAATGAAAAATTAAGACCAAAACCCCTGCGCGTAGGTTTAATTGTGGAATTTGCATTAGTTTTTATTTTATTTTTGTGGAATTCTTAACTAGAGTGGCTCTGTATAATAAGGTTCTTGCAACACAACCCTACTTCCTGTATGTTCATATATATATATAATATATACTATCTCCTGCGAAATACTTTCATGTCAGCCTTAAAATAACTCGTGTATTCCTGTTTATTAATATTTTTATAAGAGAAAAAGAGTCTATTTGAATTTGTAGTTAGGTTGTTCCGCATCCTAGATTCTAGACATCCACCTTCTAGATTATAAATCCAGATGCAATTGAATCGGACAACCTGCTAGTATATTATTATTTATAATGTACCCAACTGGTTGCCCGATTCTATTGAATCTGCGATTTTTAGGATGTGTAAATAACCTAACTCAAAATTTAAAGAATCTTTTTCTTCTTCTTTCATTCGTCTACTTCTTCTCCCTTTTCTTCTCGTTCTTTTTAATTTTTTTTCTCATCATCTTATTCTCCACCCCCCCCCCCTCTTCTCGTCCACCATCAATTCCTTCCATTCTCCAGCGTTAGAGTTTCTTCGACAGATAACAGCAAGTAGCTGTTCATTACATAGGATTTTATTTATTCACGTCTCAAAGACTACGTCCAATGTATAAAACAAGTCAATTAATTGTCCTTATATATCAACTAACTTATATATAATCATTGTCATTATACAACCCTATATCTTACCAAACTTTATTCATTTAATTATGAAAAGATTGTTCTTCGCTGTAAAATCACTTTCCGGTGGTTCGGAACTCTCCTAAAACTGTAGGCCCAACTCATCAATCGCCATCAATCAACTTATTACCCACGCACAGGTCTCAGACCTATGTGGGCTTCATACTAAATAAAATTTAAAAAAAGTAAATATACATATTCAAATTCAAACTAATTATAACATAGTAACCCAATACAAAAATATAAATATAGCAATAGCAATTTAAAATATTAATGAATAGTTATAACAACTTTACATCTTAACTTTATATTTAGTTATTGAGATAAACTCCTTTTACAACTTCTTTGTATTTTATGTTGAGTGTTCGACCTCTTTGGTGCTGCGTAGTATTTGGTGCATGGGATGTATTTATGCTTATATTTTCATGGTTTGTTGTATTTATGGTTTGTTATGGTATGAAATGATGTAATGGTGTAAGTAATGATGTAGTGGTGTAATGATGTGGCTTTGTAGTTTGTAACGCGGTCATTTTCTTCTACATGCTGTCTTACTCGAGCACTCAACATAAATCACAAGGAACTTAAAGCCTAATAATATATAAAATTAATTCTGAATATAATATAAATAAATGTACACTGATACATACAAATAACATTTTATTATTATCATTCTTAATTTTCTATTACCATTTGTTCTCTGCTGTCAAATAACTTCCCGGTGGTTCGGAACCCACCTAAAAGTGTAGTTTTATTTATTATCAGTTCGGTAGGTTGATTTATTATAAAAATGACATGGGACATTTGTTGCATATCGGTGTAACTACTAAATGAAACTGTATATGTTGACGAAAAAATCAATTTTAAAAGAATATTAAAAATTATTTAAAATAATATTTTATTAATATGAAAAAATATTTAAAATAATGAGAATATTTTATAAATGTAAAAAAATATTCAAAATAATGAGAATATTAAAAAAATTGAATCTAGCATTAGCGGTGAGTAGATCCAATTCCAGGTATTTGAGCACTTATCCAACCTGAACAAAGGACAACGGCCAGCTGATGAAGTTCCACTTGAAGAGCGAAATTACGTTCCTGTTTCAAAACGTGAGTACAATCAACTATTTTCAATAAATGCTGTGTCAGATTTTTTAATACTATTGCGTACGTTCAGGCAAAGGTCATTAACTCCAAAAATTTTATTTTCAAGGTTTTTTATGTGTATATTGATTTTTTGAAGATTAATGAGTATAAGATTAGTCAGATCAACAATTGTATGCATACAATATCACCAATCTTGTACACTAGTTACCACAATTACAATCCCAATTAGTTGAGGTGTGGCTCAATTTTTATATAAAAGGAACTCTTGTACACTATAAAAAGCTTTATCATAATTTTTTCAATTGTTTTTTAAATGTGTTTATATTTTCAAGACTAGAAAATGCAGAAGCTTACAGAACTTCCTACCATTATAACTAAGTTTTTGTTTGAATAACTTACTGTTGTTAATCAGAATATTGCCATTCTTGTAGGTACCCTAGTTACCATATTTACAATTTCAATTAGTTGAGATGTGGCTCAATTTTGATCTGAAATGAACTCATGTGCACTAAAAGGCTTTAATAAAATATTTTTAAATTTATTGATATTTTCAAGACTTTGCAAACTGTGCTTGTAGAATTTCCTACCAAAATAATTGGGGGTTTGTCTGGATAAATTTACTCAGAATATTACCATTCTTAACACTAGTAATTACAATTTAAAATAGTTGAGGTAGGGCTTTATGAACAGAATATTTTTCCAATTGTTTTTTTCAAACATTTCGTTATTTTCAAGATTCTTTAAAAATTGCGGTAGCTTGTTGTAGAGTTTCCTACCGATATAACTAGGTTTTTGTTCCAATAAGCAACTGTTGTGACCCACCAAGTGATAATCTCCTCAGCTTCGTGTAATATAATCATGTACCGGTATGCCAAGATTTTGGTTTTTGTCACTTTCTAATATATAATGTAATTGTAACTTTATACACATACAAGCAGGGTACAGTTAGGAGACCAAGTATCTTGAACATTCAGATCTAAAGCTGGCTCATGTTCATGAACTGCCATATTTAATGGAATTATGACTGATTAGAAACAAATATTTACTTGTCTCGTATATTTTGGCCCACCAGCTACTTTATTATGGCAAAGAAAAACTTGTTATAACCGATACCTGTCAAAACATGGTTGGTATATATGTCACTCAAAAGTGAACCTGATAAAGACTCATCTCAGAAGTGAAATGCATTCCTCCAGTATAAGTGAGCAAAAATCATTATTTAAATGGAAATACAGTGTCAGTTTTGATAATAGGCTGATGAAGTTTCTCTTGAGTAGCGAAATGCATTTCTCCATTATAAGTGAGTAAAAATTATTATTTAAGTGATAATACAGTGTCAGTTTTGATATTAGGCTGATTAAGGTTCTCTTCAGGAACGAAATGCGTTCCTCCAGTAAAAGTGAGTAAAAATCATGGTTTTAATAGAAATACAGTGTCAGTTTTGATATTAGCCTGACGAAGCATCTCTTTAGAAGCGAAATGCTCCAGTATAAGTGAGTAAAAAGCATGGTTTTAATAGAAATACAGTGTCAAGTTTTGATATTAGGCTGATGAAGTTTCTCTTTAGAAGCGAAATGCATTCCTCCAGTATAAAGTGAGTAAAAATTATTATTTAAATGGAAATACAGTGTCAGTTTTGATATTAGGCTGATGAAGTTTCTCTCCAGGAGCGAAATGCATTTCTCCAGTATAAGTGAGTAAAACTCATGATTTAAATATAAATTTAAGTAGAAATAGAACAGTGTGAATTTTGAAATTAGATTGCTCTAACCTCTAAATGACTTTTGCCTGAACGTATAATTGCTGTTAGAAATACAGTACTATGTATTAATGGCCTAACTAGATGTATCGGACCCTACCAAAGGTTTTGTCTATGTGTAGCCCTCACTCTCACATCCTCTCTCTCTCTTCCCCCTCCCCTCACATCACTTTTATTCTTGCCGCATTGCTAAAATTTAAATACATGGGCGTTGCCTCCCTTCCCCCCCCCCCGTGGTTAATTCAGTCCAACTCTAAATGTTCTAAATTGCACTAGTAGGTCTTTTTTGGAGGTTAATCAAGAATAATGACGGTCACAAGCGCTTAACCCCCCTTCAAAATTAGAATTTTACTGGGAAAAGGGGGTAGAGCAGCAATCGCGCGACAAAAGTCATCTACTGTATATCATTATTAATTTTATGCACTCGCGTTTGTCCTGAACTTCAATCTCAATTTAAATATTAAACAAATAAATATATTACAGTATCGGTACATATACTTTATTTGTTATCAAGAATATTATTAGTCCAAATTCTCATTCTATAAAAGGGTTGAAACAACATAATGTTATTACGGTACCATACTTTTCTCAATTTTTTTGGAAAAATAGATAGCCTATACAGTATTCAATTTTAATAACATGAAATATTAATTGAACTATAGTAGAGTAGGATTGGTAGGATAATATTGTTTTTATTAATCAGAACTTTTATTTGAAAGTGAATTTTATGGACCAGATAAAAACTAAAGTTGAAATAGAAAGTGGAAATGTATCTGCATGTATAGTACCTGCATTTAAAGTACCGGTAGCCCTTATTCTTGTATATTGTTTTAATACCCAATAGGCTACATTTTTCCCCGCAAAAAAAGTTTTACCTCTCCTAAACACCCTTCCCCCCCGTCCCAAAGGCATCGAATCCTGGCTCGCCAATGTCTAATAGTCTACTCAATTAATGTGTACGTTCTGGGAGCATTTTCTGTGCACCCGTACCATCAACCGGTGCACCGAGGCATAAGTTCCGCATCCCTTGGGAGCTTTTGACAGTTTGTTAACCAGTAGCTGTTTACGGTCTGGCCTAAAAAAGGTCGATCCACGGACTGTGAACCGGTAACCAGAGAGCTCTCATTGGTCGAAAGATAAAAGCGTCTGCTCTGTCTCTGCATTCGTCTGCTATTTGTAAATAGCATAGTAAACTGAAATGGCTTCCAAGTATGACCAGGTTTATTCTTTCAATCAAGTTATGTACGGTAACTTATAACGTTCATGAAACAGGAAATTCCTGCTTTTTTATAGCCTCCTATTACAGTTTATAGCCTCCAATAATTAATAGTCTGAAACAGTGAACTGCAAAGTGCATGTATTCATGATCAAGGACTCTTAACATTTTAATGGGCATTAAACAATATTCAGAATAGCCAAATTCATTCTTAAATAATAAAAACAATAAATGATACCCTGCAGCGGTTTTCTTTTATTTGTGCAGCTAGTACAACATATTTAGACTTGAACAGATTAATTTCAAAAGTACGCGCCCAACTCTTCACCAGTGAGCAGTGTTTCCACTTTGAGGGGAAATCAGGCTCCTGTGGGGAAGAAAAATTTGAAAGATGAAACTGAGGGGAAATGGAGAATTTCAAATCTATTTCATCAAAATAATAAGGAATGACTTAGTAAACTACTTAAGAATAAGACAACTTAGTAAAACATGATCGAAATGTCAAAGTAATAATAAAAATGGGACAACATGTTTAATTTATTAACACATCAATCTGTTTAATCTTATTCATTGAGTAACTTACAGAAGGCTATCTTTTGGTGTTCAAGAATTTCAATAGATTGTGAAAATCTTTGGAATGGATGGCGGCTGATGTATAATATAAATATAATAAATTATGGTATTTGATCAGCGAATATTATTCATTAAGCAAAATTGAAGGGGAATTTATTTCAAAAGCGAGGGGAAAAAAGGGGAAATTTAGATTTTGAAAGGGAAAACAGTCCGGCAAAAGTGGTAACACCACTGGTTGGTGGTTGTTATTTTCTTAAGGGTTGATTACATTGGGATAGTTACTCGTTAAGCGAGTAGCGAGTAGGACGTTACTAACTGACCGTGCTACAGCAGCTCAGCATACCAAGCCAAATTATATTAAAAAAATTATTTCTAGAATCACCCCCATACTATGGAATTTCTAAGATAATAAATAATATCGCAACACAATATTAAAAGATGAAGTTTCCTAACAATTAGTCAATAAAATTTCATCAAAACAATATACAATATATCTCATCTGAAGTGTTAAGCTGGCAGCCTGCGTGATAAGGATCGTCTTTGGCCACAATAATATTGTATTTTGGTGTTGGCTACTCTGCCAGAGAGTACAAATGTGACCAAATTCAAAGTAGACAGGCTCTCAACTTTGAATTTGGTCACATTTGTACTCGCTGGCAGAGTAGCCAACACCAAAATACAATATTATTGTGGCCAAAGTCGATACTTAATCATGCAGGCTGCCAGCATAACACTTCAGATGAGATATATTGTATATTGTTTTGATGAAATTTTATTGAATAATTGTTGGTAGACTTCATCTTTTAATTTTGTGTTGCGATATTATTTATTGTCTTAAAAATTCCATAGTATGGGGGTGATTCTAGAAATAATTTTTTTAATATAATTTGGCTTGATATGCTGAGCTGCTGTAGCACGGTCGGTTAGTAACGTCCTACTCGCTACTCGCTTAGCGAGTAACTATCCCAATGTAATCAACCCTTTAGGAAATCTTCCTTTGTAAAGTTAGTTTTAGTGATGGAAATATCAGTTACTTTGCTCTATCGGTGATCACTGATACCGTGATTCTTAGATATCAGTGATTAACGGTGATTACTGCTACCGGCTACTTTATTGTCTTACCATGGTATAGAGTACGAACATCACGCTTGCTTGACAAGGTGTTGATTGATATTTTGTAATGTGAGTAATTCATTTACTAGGAAATGTGTCAGGTTTATTTTGTTTAAAGGAAGTAAAGTTGAATAAATCAATAATATCAATATGCACAACATGAGAAAAGCATTAAATATGAAAAATTTCTTCATAAATAAAAAGTAGGCCTACTCTACCATCTTTAGGCGTTACTTAGAATAAGAAAGTAGGTCTGCTTGAATTATTAAACATTTGACTAGCTTTAAACTGGGAATAATTCAAATACAACTAACTCAAGATCAGATAGCAGAAGCCAGTAATAACTGCGTGTGCAGCTGGATATCAGTGATATCAGACGCCTTGGAGTATCAGTTACCACGGTGATTTTCAAATATCAGTGACGTGATTTCGATCCCATCACTAGTTAGTTTGACTCCATTCAGAGCTGTCAGTTGTTGTATTGTAGTTTATTTTGAAGAATTTCATGCTTATTGAATGCAATTAAGTTATTTGAAAATAGAAACTGCAATGTAGGAATCGAATCATATGAAATCGACCATTACAGGTATGACGTTTGAGTTTAAAAACTAGCTTTTTTACAAATGTGTAATTTTTATCAGATACTTCGAATATGAAACAGTTTGTCACCGTTTCAATGCTTAATTAACATTTCTGTGCCGAAATTAGGGGTTGAACTAGTTTATTTTCATTATTTGTGATAAACCTACGTGGTTATTGATTTATATTAATATTGATTTTCAGTATTCAATATTATGGGTTATGTTAAATTAGCAATTAGTTGGCCTGTAGTAGAGTTATTGTAAAACCCTTGTTAGTTAACAGCAAGTAAGTGGTAATTATTGAGTATCCAAACTTTTCGATTTTTCCAACAATTTTTTTTTGTGACATCTACACACCCCATGAAGCAATAATCCGTTGAAATTTTTTGGGGGTCGCGTTTTTTTTTCACACAAAAATTTAAATTTTCGAAAAAAAAATTTTTTTATGAAAATTTAATTTCTCATCTGAAAAATTCATAATTTGCAAACATATTATGAACTCCAAACCATAAAACGATATAAAGCAAATGAATAATAAAATATCCAAAGAAAACTAAGCTTACTAACCTTTCAATACTTTGGTGGAATGAATACCAGTCAACCACTGTTGTTGTCGAAATTCCCAGCTCTTCACAAATAAATGTTTGTTGGGGTGGCTTTAGGTGCAAAAGTATTGACACCAAATAGAAATATTTTTCTATTGGGAGTCTATACAATAATTGTCCAAGAACGAGCCCACCCTTGCCGTGCCAGTAAACCCACAAACCGCGGCCGCCTTCTTCCCCTGTCACTCTTTTTTTTTTACAGCAAAATTGAAGATTCGACTTATTAACAACTAATTCTGCACCACACTTCAAACACTCTGTAATCTCTTTAAAAATATCATGCCTGAACAAAAATTCGATCACCTCCTTTTCGCTAAGGCGTACTGATTCTAAAAATTTGAGGCTGCACTCCGTATCACACATTACAAAAATGGCGTTTCACGTAATGAATAAATTAAAACAATCAGCTCTAACAATAATCGTCGATCTGACCAAAAACACAAAATTATAGCATTTTAAAGAAAACATATGTTTTCGAACTTTCAGTTGCCCAAATCTACCAGATGATTCCACCTAACCAAACCTAACCTAACCTTGCCTAGTCTGGCAGTGTAACACAATATATACGCTTTACTTCTTTCATAAAGTTTGTTTTGGTCGGTCAACTGGGAACCCATCACAATATTTGACCAATGGAAGTATTCATACGCGGAAGAAAAATAGTTCCATCAGAAAACTCTAATTTAAATGCCAAATAAGCATTGCCCCCGCAAAATATCAGTGTATTATTACTTACTAGTGTGTTTTGAGTGTGTATGGAAAAAATGGTTGAAAAATTCGAAAAGTTTGGATACTCAATAAATACCGTTATAATAAAATAAAAAACGCTGATGAGCTGATCAAGAATGAATTTAATCTACTCACAAACGGTCACTCGCTCATCAGATGTAACCAGTTTACTTGTCACGAATTTTCACTGACCTCAACATTTTTCTTTCGATAGCCAACAATGGCTCTCTCCTCTCATGAAAATTCATGGCAAATAAACAAATGATGCTGTTATAATAGAGATGCAATGATGATTTCAGAGTTTGTGAAAGATATTTGGCCTGAACTATGATAACCATTATAACTATCAAAGAAATTTTTTGCTGAACTCGCTCTAACTCTCAAATTCATTTTTGTAGTAGCACCTTTTCTCATGAGATTAGAGTAGTACTGGAAACACCCCTCGCATGCCAAGCGTTAATCCAGTAGAAAATAAATAATTTATCAAATACACCCACGATATTCTTATTAATTTATTGCACATGATGTAGCTATTAGCATAACGTAAACATACCAATTATCGGCCGCTACTAAATACCGACCCTTCGACCTTTAACCTAAAAATAAGCATTTGCTTCACCTTTCAACAACTGATTTAATGCCACATGATTCATATATATCCTATGTAGAATAGTTTTATTCACGCTCTTTCAATCTGTCATTGATTCTGCAATGTTGAATATTAATGAGTATTGGATGCTCCACTGTGTAAGCACCCGTTTAAACAGATATTTATTTGTTTGATTTCAGATGAGACAAACTTGACAACACCGGCATGAATTTACTACATGGCAGCCAAAAAATAACGCTGGTGGAATTCAAGAGACATGAGGAGTCATTTTATCTTGGCTGAGACTTCAAATATGGAAACATTTGAATTTTGCAGCTGGCTGATTTGAGATTGGTGTGACATCGTCTTATTTACTGTAAGTTGATACATTACCTACAATTTACTTATCATATAAATGCAGGTTGCCCGATTCAATCGAATGTGGGTCTCTAGAACGTTCAATAACCTATTTGCATATCTAATTCAATAGTCTCTTTTTTTATCTTGTCATAATTCTACTTCGTATCCTCCTCTCCTTTTCTTCAACCCTTCCTCCTCCTCATAACGTGCAGAGCTCACTGTGCACCAGTATTGCCAAGAGCAAGCTGAATAATTGTGTTGGTTTGTCTTAAAACTTCCATACATTCAAATTATTATGTACTGTGATTTTCAGTCAAATCTCCCACACATTTTCAGCTTGCATCTGGCAACACTGGTAAAAAGTGCACACCAATATTGCCAGATGCAAGCTAAAGGATTGTGGGGGTTATGGCTGGAAATTACCGGACATGACAATTAAACATATGGTAATTTTGAGCCAAATCCCCACAAATCTTCAGTTTGCAATTGGCTATACAAAACGTATGGAGCTAGGAAAACACCGCTTCAGGCTATGATTTGCTGATTCTGTGTTACAGAGTGATGTTACGCAATGGGGTTTTGTTGCAAAGTTACGATCATGCTAGATGCACCTTGAAGGTAGATGCAGACAGCGATCATCACACTGTTGCACATATCAGCATCATCGTGTATCATTGTGTTTATGGTGTGCTGTTACAGGATGATGATACGATCAGCTGTTCATGTGCAACAAAGTGATGTCACAGTCTGAACCTACCCTTAGTATAAATGCACAGTAAATCATCAATTCTAAAAGCAATATGTTTTTCACGTTCGTAATATATAACTGGATGCAAAAATGTATTTTATGCCATTTCATTTGCATGTAAAAATAAAATAAATAAGCGTATGGATTTTTGTTGGTGGGGAGTTCCACCTCGCCATTTGAGCCATGTTATGGAGAAAATGGTTGACCTACAATTTTAGGAGAGATCTGAATCACCGGGTGAGTGATAATATGCTTATAACATCAAGTCATTGTAGCATGTTTACCAATCCAAACACAGTCTTGAGCGGTTGTGACAGAACATTGTTGACTGGCTGTCATTGATCATTTCCAACTAATGTACAAAAAATGGTGGGCGTTGCCAACATATGATGTATTCTAGTTCTAATTACAACATTTTTGAAACTCGAAATAATTCTTTTTTATAATAAATTTATTAATGAAAGATTACTATGAAACCTGTGCATTAAGTTTTTATCTGATAATCACTGATTATATTAAACATCAAAAATCATGAGGCACATACTCCATGTACTCAATGATACTCACCATCACAAAATTAAATGCAATCATCAGACCTAACCCTTGATTCAATTTCTGTAGTTCATGTTTTTTTTCACAGAAGGTCACTGTGTATCACATCAACAAAGCTTTGTTTTCTATTTGCAAGACAGCTGATTGCTCAAATTAGATTTCAGATGTCTGATGAATAGATTATACCAATGATTCTTCAGCACACATATAAAGGTTTTTACACAAAATGATTCAAATTTCAAAGATAATTCATGCACTTACTCATTATCTTCAAAGAAAAATAACTTTAAACGAAATACTGCAATGCAATAAATTCTATAAACATCTGCAACTATACAACATAATGGCAGTCATCAATCATTTCCAACAAATTTATAAAAAAAATGGTGGTAAATGCCAACATATAATATATATTCTAGTTCTAATGACACAATTTTTCTTATGACATTTTTGAATCACAAAATAATTCTACATAATAATAAATCTATGAATGAAAGATTATTATGAAACTTGTGCACTAAGTTTTCACCTGATAATCATTGATTATATTAAACATAAAAAATCATCATATATGCTGGCATAAGACAATTGAAATATGAGCGCCAATCAATTTATTAGTTACTCAAATTGCAATGCATGTAGTATGTGCATGATCTTTATAATTGAGCTTGATATGAGCATATATTTTTAGCATTTTCTGCTTCTTTGCAGGTCCTGATTGACAAATTGACAACTCACAGATATCCAGAAGGGCTTTGGCTTCCATATATAGTGCATCAAAATAATCATCCATGGACTCAGAGGTAAGTTTACTATTTGAAGTTTCTCAAGCAGTCAAAGCTTTTCAATGTAAGAAAGTCTAGATTTCATGAAGTATGATTCTCTTGTCATGAGAGAAAAATAAATTTCGTAATTGGAGAGTATGTTTGGGAACTTTTGGGTGCCTCATATTCAGGTTAGATTTTTGGCTATCTAATGCAGTAGGAATGGATAGAGAGGGAGCCATGCTTCAAAGTCCTAACTTAGTCAATGGAGGAAGATCCACCTGACATGCAGAGCTTTGAGTTTTCATCTTTTTTGTTATTGCATATTGTAGGCCTATTTATAATAGATTTCGTATTAGAATAGAATTTGTATTCCATTTTTTTCAACAGGAGACAAGTGAATGTGCTATCAAACAGTAGATTGAAGCCTTTTTGAATCCTCCAATGAATATAGATAACAGCCACTTTGAAATGGCTGTAAAGGCTGTGTTCTTTAATGGAGGAGATTTTAAGGTTAGAAAAATTAGATGAGTGTCCATGGAAACTGGCCATATTTTTTTTGTGTTTTCCCATCAACTGAATAGTTTGGAACCCTCCTGAACCATGTCAACTATAACAGCTCAAATGATGACAGAGAACTTCCAGTAAACGTTTTGATTGATGCTAAAAGTTGACTTCTCTAAAATGTATCAGTGGTTCATGATATTTCATGGCAAGAAGTTGGCTCTTGTATTACAGTTTACAACTAGTTTTTCCATAAAATTGAAATATTGGTGGGTGTGGGGCCTGGTGGAAGAAGAAGTGAAAAAGTGGTCCAATGCTTTTCTGTTGGTTCATTGAGTGAATTAGTCATCAGTTTCGCTTCTTATTGGCAATTGAGTATTATAATCCAATACTGTGTTTCAGCAAAACTAGCATGATAGCTGCAGGGTCTGTTTTTCTTCTACTGGTCCCAATGGTCTTGGGTAGCCTAAGATGGAAAATTGCATAATCATGGAATATTCTACCATCTATACTTTATTTTTAATTAAACTCCTAGCTATTTGAGTAGTATTCTACTATAGTAGTATTCTAGTATAGGTAATATTATTGTTGTGGACTGCACAGTTTAGTATCTAGAATTAATCAGAAAACGTAGGGAAGGGAAAAATGTCATAAAAGCACTACTTCCTATACTGTGGAATAATTCATTAACCAAAAAACCAAAAAAATATATTTATCAGGCTATGATCAAGCCAATATTGATGTATGGATCAGAAGTGTGGGTCATGGACCAAAGACATGCATCAAAATTACTTGCAGCAAAAATGATGTATTGGAAATGATGCTCAGGTTTGACAATTTTGGATAATGTCAGGAATGAAATTATAAGAGATAGAATGGAAGTGGAAGAAACTATAATAAGTAGCATTGGTAGAAACCAGGTGAAATGGAATGGCCACCCAAACCACATGAATGGAGATAGAATACCATCAAGAGTTTTTGAATGGACCCCACATCAGCATAAGAAAAGGGGTAGGCCAAGGAAAATATGGGTTACAAATGTCTGTCAGGAAATGGAAAGAAGAGGATTTCATGAGGGTGACTGGGGTGATAAGGAGCGATGGCGAAAGGGATGTGAGATGTGACCACCATTGTTGAGGGCCCACCATTAACTTTCAGGTCGATTTCATCAGTTCAGACTACCTGTTGCTTGGTTCTTTCATGCACAAAGTTTTTGAATTATGATATCTCACTACAGTTTCCATTATAATAATTATCATTATTGCAGATGGCTGCAGTCAAGCAGGAATGTGATAACCAAGAATCAGCGCCACTGTGCAATTCATGGTCAAAGATTGGTGTTTGTCAAGAAGAATCTCCAGGCTTAGATTTCACCTCAGTCTTCATCAAAGAAGAAGTGCTTGGTGAGGCATTCTCATTTTATTAGTCATTTCTATGAATTATCTGTTTGATAATCCAACTGAGAAGAAATATAATCTGAAAAAGCCTTTTTTATGACAAACCACAATCTTACTGAGGATATTATTAAACACTGGTTCTTTAATTAATGGTCATGTTTTATAGGTATGAAATGTGATCCAATAATAACTAATTAATTCTTGTAATTCCTTAAAAATTAATTAGTTGATATTTGGAATTTCAATAATATTTTTTATTCAATCACTCCATTATGAATGGCTAGTAAATACCAGCAAATCATTATTTAGGAAAGTGATAGTTGTGAGCTGTAGCATGTATCTGTTCAGTCAGATAAAGATTTACAATATCTTGGGGCACTCTTTGTATGGATAGCAGGCCAGGAAAAACAACTCTGTTCTCTACTGAAAAATCACTTTCTTGTGGTTTGGAACTATTCAAAAACTGTAGGATCAACTCATCAAACACTGTCATCTACCTCACTACCCACATACATGTCTCACACCTATGTGGGCTTCATGCTTTGAAATTGTACAAAGCATCAGCGTTATCAAATATTTAGCTAAACCAGATGTTGAATTCCAATTGATAGAAATATATTCTTTGCCAAACAACAACAGCAGTGAAAACTCCTGTTGAGCTTGCATTTAGACTTTTACATTTTGAGAGACTTGTGTCCAAGCACCAAAGATGAGCAATGGTATATGGGCTTGAAACGTGTTTATTATGTCTTGAAGATGTTCAGTTTTGCATTAGAAAAAATTCAAGTGTTTTCAACTTCATTATTATGTAAATATTAAAAACAGATTTTGGCTCTGGAATAACTGACTACATCTATAGTATACTATTGGTATTTTCAGATGGACATCTGACTGGTGGGTGTTCTGAAGTGGCAGAATTGCAATCAGTGGATGGCAGAGAGTGTAAAACCCCTATTTGTGCAGATGAAGATGTCATTGGTGCAGGAACTGTTGAACTGGTTGATCCTGTAAATGGTTTGCTGACTCATCAAAAACTACAGTCTATTAGCTGTGCTCATTGTGGTTACAAAACTTTCAAGTTGAGTGATTTAATGCGACATGTAAGAACACATTCAGTAGAAAAACAGTATGCCTGTAAATTATGTGACTTTGTGTGCTTGGATAAGAAAGGGTGGCAAATCCACTCAAAGAAGCATAAAGGTGACAAAGAATTCAGCTGTGAATTTTGTGATTATAAAAACTCACACCTTAGCAATTTAAAAAGTCATCAAAAAACTCACTCAGGTGATAAACCTTACAGCTGTGATTTTTGTGATTATAAAAGCTCTCGACTTAGCAATTTAAAAGATCATCTGATAACTCACACAGGTGATAAACCTTTCAGCTGTGAGTTTTGTGATTATAAATGCTCACGTCATGGCAGTTTAAAAATTCATCAAAGAGTTCACACAGGTGATAAACCTTACAGCTGTGATTTTTGTGATTATAAAAGCTCACATCTTAGCAATTTAAAAAATCATCTGAGAACTCACACAGGTGATAAACCTTTCAGCTGTGAGTTTTGTGATTATAAAAGCTCACTACATAGTACTTTAAAAAAACATTTAAAAACTCACACAGGTGATGAACCAAAACCAGGTGATAAACCTTTCAGCTGTGAATTTTGTGATTATAAAAGCTCTCAACTTGGTGCTTTGACAATTCATCACAGAATTCACACAGGTGATAAACCTTACAGCTGTGAGTTTTGTGATTATAAAAGCACTGGACTTAGCAATTTAAAAAGACATGTTAGATCTCACACAGGTGATAAACCTTACAGCTGTGAATTTTGTGATTACAAAAGCTCTCATCTTTTTAATTTAAAAATTCATCTGAGAACTCACTCAGGTGATAAACCTTACAGCTGTGAATTTTGTGATTATAAAAGTGCTCAACTTGGCCATTTAAAATACCATCTGAGAACTCATACCACAGGTGATAAACCATTCACCTGTTAATTTTGTGGTTATAAAAGCTCTCAACTTAGCACTTTAGAGATTCATCTTAGAACTCACACAGGTGATTAACTGTTCAGCTGTGAGTTTTCTGATTATATAATCTCTTGATGTTGTCATCTAAGAACTCAGGTGATTAACCTTCCTGCTGTGAATTTTGTGATTATAAGAGCTTCACTTCATCTACTTTAAAATCTTATTTCAGCATTCACACAGGTGATAAACCTTTCAGCTTTGAACTTTGTTATTATAATTGCGCTCAACTTGGCACTTCATCTAAGAACTCACAAAGGTGATGAACCTTTCTGCTGTGAATTTTGTGATTATAAAAGCTCTTGATTTGGCAATTTTATCTAAAAACTCACACATTTCGGTTGAGGTGTGAGACCACATGAGTCAAAAAACACAATTTTTTTGGGGAGAAAAAACTGTTTAAAAAAATTAATATGCATAATAAGAAAATTTTGGGTAGCTCTTTTGTACCCTCTCTCAACATTAAATTGGTTTAGGTTTAAGATTTTTTGTTCATTGTATAATAAAAAATTGAGTTTTGTGGTATCACTTTTAACTATCATGTAACATATGAGGTATCACTTATTCATGTGGAAGCATGTATAATTCTACTGGACAATTCAAGATATTTCAATAACGAAACATATCTCAATTGATAACATGTGAGTATTTGTATTTTAATTGAAAATGGAATGTGAAATATATCATTATTAGTTTGATAACTTGACTTGTTGTACATTTTGATGGTTGAATATTTTGTGTTCTTCTAATTAGTGTCCTTCCACATACAAACTGTTGATTAGCAAATCAGTCATCTTCATGTTCAAGATTGTCATAGAATGCATGACAATCAAATGGAATAACTTTTTTCAGCTCCTGAAGATCCAGCTACTTTCTCTTTGAAATTTTAAAAGGCTCATCTCATAAAGAACAGAAATCCTCAACCTTTGGAAATGATTACAGTCTCTTTTGCTGAGGTTGATCAATAATATTGGAAGAAAATGAGTTAATCTTGATTTTGATTTTTCCATTGGGAGAATACTTTGATAAAAAAGGATAAATGCTCCCATACATCATTTTTGATTTAGCTGAATACTCAACAGAATTAAAGGTCAACTGCTTCACTTCATACTTATTTTTGTAGCTTTCTTCTTTGAACATCTTACAAAGTCACTGGATAAGTAAATTGGTTTGTTCCTCAAATACTTTTCTGGAGTGTGCCCATTCACTAAATACGTATGAAAGATTTCTACTTTATTTTCAACACTGAATGCCAGCATAGGATTTGAAAGAACGGATAGCATTTGAAAGAACAGATAGCATTTGAAAGAACAATTTTGGTAGGTGCAGCCATCACTCCAAATAATTATTGGCTTTGTAGAATCACAAACTCCAGAGCAGAGTGTTGCTTGATAAATCAGCATCAGTTTCTGTAAACCAGTAAAGGAACATGCATGTTTTGTATTTATAGTGAAGTTGTGATTGCAGAGCTTTGTTTTAAAATACAGTGCACTTGCATAATAGGCACTGGAAAAGAAATATTATTAATAGCTGAAGACAGCCATTTCTATTCTGACTTTTCAATGAAGGTAGAATACTTTTTTGGACCTCACAGATCTCACAGTCTTGTAGCCTCTGCTTAAAAAAAAATCATCCAATTTACTGCTGTTCCTGAACCTGAATTCGTGTTCTACTAGAATCTAGACCATTGAAGTACCCTATCTCTTACATTTCAAAATTGCTGGCTGGATACAGTTTGTTGCATTTCGTGTATGGTAATAAGAAGCTACTGTGAAAGTTAGTTTTGTTTTCACTTGCTTCCCATAAGACTGAACACTCAAACATGTTTTTTTAATACTTATTTCACCAATCATTGAAATTGAGGATGTCTTCATGAGTAACTTTTATTACTTTAAACTTCTTTGGAATTTTTTTGATGCCCTTTTGATTATTTCAATGTATGGTATTCTTGAGGTGGATGAACTCTGTCGACCTTCCTTAAATTTACGCTTTATAAAACTGAAATCCCTGTCACCTGGAAGATAATTTATTGTTTCCTCTTATGTGGTAGAATAGTTCTACAGATTCAAATATTTTATTTTCTACTATGCCATGATAAATCGAATTACTGGATGTCATATTTTAAGCAATGAAAGGTTTATGTTCAGAAGGATAAAAAACTAAAAATATTGGCAGTATTGAGAGGTTACTGAGAATTATAAGAAATTCTTTTATTGAACTCTTAAAACAGCTCTAGATAACAGTTCAACAATAATTAGAGCGGTCAGGTTGTTTCATGAGATAGAAATTCAAATTGCTATAGGTCGATCAGCCATAAGAATACATGTAAGCTGATGGATGCCATTCTTGTGGCGATCCACCTATATTTTTTATTAAGTAATTTTCGTTATTAGATTAATAATTTCATAACTTGACCATTAACTTAACCAATAAAACTAAACTGTTATGAAGCTTACTAGATAGAAAAACAATTACGCAGTGATGCTACCAACCTATAAAGCATAATATCTCTGGTTTAGTGGTTTTTACTAACACCGATTTTGCAGACAGTTCCTAGTTCAAACACATTCCAACTTGGTGAATTCCGCATTCCATTAGTGGCGAGTTGGTCAACAGCTGATTTTTTCCCGCTGATTTTTTTAGTTTGTACTCCCCCGCCAATAATAATAGTAAAGCATCTATATCTACCAATTTTGAACAATTTATTTTACAAGTAAATATAATGCAACATTTATTTTCAGTTGTCATATTCAAAGAGGCATCTTTCAAAACCCTCATTTATTGTAGAATTATGAGAAACTGAATATTATTCTGTTTCTGTATAATTTGTCAGTTTTTTTTTTTTTTTGAGGATGAAGCCCACATAGGTCTGAGACCTGTGCGTGGGTAATGAGTTGGATGATGGTGATTGATGAGTTGGACCTACAGTTTTAGGTGGGTTCCGAACCACCGGGAAGTGATTTTACAGCAGAGAACAGTGTCTTTTTTGCTGGCCAATCTAATCGGTCACCGTTACGAACAGGACCTACGAGAACGCAGCTTATCTCTCTGATTGAACAGATACCTGCTACGGCTCGCGGCTATCACTTCCCTATAAATTGTTAAATTGTCAGTTACTCCAAACTAACTTGTGAAAATTATGAGAAGTTGAAATAGAATAGAACTATTTCAAACAAAATTTTATCTCATGTTTCTTTACTTTTCTCAGTAAAAAATATTAGTAGAAATTTAAATATTTAATTGTATTTTTACTTTTTTTAGAAACTTATATTTTTACAGTTTTCAATTAAGTGTTTGTTGAAGATGATAAAGCATATTGAATTGGACATTGATCTATTTCATATTTCATAAACTATATGAGTGACAGCATCATAGTTTTTTTTAAACAAATATCTTCTCAATCCTTTATTTATTTTCTTATGTATTCATTTACTCGTCAATAAACACCACAATAAAAGCAATGTGAAGATATAACAGATTAGCCCAAAACGGCTTTCTTCGAAAAATGTTAACAATAAATTATACAAAATTCCCATGATATCAACCTTGGAGAAGAATCAATGTACTTTCATTAAATTTTTTTAGATCTGAACATCAATTAAAACATTTTAATCAAGTTTCAGTTCTCAATAGTTTTCCAACACATCTTAATTTTGGAGGAATTCCACAACATCAACCTTGGATCCCTTGGAAAAAAGTATTTTTTGTAGCACATCAAACACATTTGTAACATTTTTCTAATATACCTTCTCAATTTAGGGAACATTTATATATCAGCCTTGGATCTATTGGAAAAAATTATTTTTTGCAACACATCTCAATTTTTAAAAAGATTCACAATACCAACTTTAGATCCAATAGGTAAGAAGTAATCTTTTGTAACATATCTTAATTTCGAAAAAATCAACTTGGCTATATCAACCTTGAATCAACTGGGAAAAATTAAATTTTTTATTGAAATAATTCAAAACAATATTGATAAATAGAGGAAGCTCACCTTGCAACAAATATGCTGCGACATGATACACTAGTACATTGCCAGGCAACGGAAAGTGGCTGCGTCAAAAATCTTTCGGGTTTTAAAAAATGAGATCAAATGGTGGAAGTGATGCAGGGGGTGAATTTTTGTGCCCCAATCGATATTTAAGCAACATTTAATTCAATGTCAACTATCTGGAATGTACTAGTCAAGCATTAGTTTAGTCACTGCAGTCTTTTCATTCAATTGTGTCAGATCAATTTTTCAAGATGATTCCACGCTTGACATCCATGGACCTTATCCTGTCTCATGTTTTTCAATGGGGCTCTTTGCATTCCGAAGTGATAACATAATTCTAATGCAATACAATGATTGACTTTAAACTCAAACAACATTCAAATTATTTCTAGTAGAGTAACAAAGAAAATTTGAAGTATAGTTGCTACAAATGTGTTTAAATTGACGCAAATTCATTTTGAAGGTACAGGACATGAATACAACATCTAACTTCCTAAGGCCCTTATTAGACAGAGCCACTGCAGTCGCCGTTGCGCGCCACTATTTCAGACTAGATCACACCAGCCGGGTAAATTTAATTTAAAAAATCAGCTGTTGTCTTTAAAAAAGTGTACCTTTGTGTACTTTGACAATGTTGAGCTCGGTCACATGGTCAGCTGATTTAATTTAGCCTTGAAGTGTGGCAAGCGACGCGACTACAGTGGCTCTGTCTAATAAGGCATAGCATTAGTAAAAGATTGAATTTTAATCATGTGCATGTTGAATAATTATGTCATATATTATACTCCATGGGTTACATCATTTATTAATAAACCCTGTATATTTATAAAAAAAGGATGGTCAAAGCAAGTCTCTTATCATAGTTTGCTGAATTAAACTAATATTAGTACGGAATAAAACCGAAAAAGGGTTCTAGGCAGGAGCGGTCCCATCTCGTGATTTGGGGGCGGGGGGTTTGAGATTTTGTTGCCTTTTTTGCGAGATTGCCCCTCCTTCCTACCCCTTATTCAGTAAATTTCCGATTTTGGGGGTTTCATGGCCCCCTCCACCCAACTGGGGCGCCCTCTCCCGGAAAATTGTAGATAGAACAATCACTTTTTGTAGTACAGTATTTCATGTGATTCTAGACTAGTGTCTGGAATAGCTCAGCTGAATTCATTTTAACGTACATTCTGGGTCAGCCATAGAGGCCTTGACGCTCCTGATGCTTGAGTCTTGAGTCATTGGTAATGTACCCTTTTAAAACTATTGGTTCTGTGAACTAACAGTAGACCAATAATAAGGATTCCATAGTATATGCACTCAATGATAATTCCATAGCAAAATAAAACACAATCATCCGACCTAACCCTATTTATTAATTCGCGTAGTCTATTTCATTCATCTATTGAAATAGATGAATTATTTCTTATTATAACTATTATAATAATTAATTCCTCAATTATTTCACATTGTATCACATCGTTATGGCTGTGTTGCTATTTGTATCCAGCTTGTACTTATTTAGTTCCAGAGACAGCTTGGTGTGGGAGTGTCACAAAACACTCAGCAAGCTCGCAACACACAACTCTGTGCATCTTGGTTGGGTACCTGGCCATGTAGGCATAGGTGGCAACGAGTGTGCAGATGGGCTTGCTAAGCAAGGTTCTAGCAGGTCATTCTTTGGCCCAGAGCCAAGCTGTGGCATAAGCAAAACTACTGCCTTCCACACAATAAACAAATGGTCCAGGGACTTACATCACCAGCAATGGCAAGGTCACTCAGGCCAAGCACTTGGCAAAAGGCTGCTAGCAGACACAAGCTCCTACTTCACCAACTGGCTGGTGAGGCTGGGTAGAGGTCAGGTTAAGCAGCTAATTGCTCTGATAACTGGACATGGCCACTTCAGGAAACATCTCCACACAATCGGACTCAGAAATGAAAATCAGATGTGTAGGCTTTGCAATCAGTCTGAAGAGACTGCCAAGCATATCATACTGGATTGCGAGAGACTCGGGGCAAGGAGAATGGCTCTGTTTGGCTTTAAGCAACCAGGTGATGAATGGGACGTTAGCATAGGGAAGAAACTCCTGGATCTTGTAAAGGGCACAGGTATTGGTTTGCCTAACTAACGTACTAGGGACACACAATAAGCTTCGGTTGACGTGTGAGGATCTTTGAATCTTCTGGATCTTTGAATCCGTCCCTTCAAACATAACATAACATAACAGAGACAGCTGATTGTTCAGATCAGATTTCACATTGTATGATGAATGAATTTATAGAACAATATTTATTAAATTCGTATAATTGTTATCATTTATTAAGGAATCACGTGTTATTTTACTCAATTGAAATATTTGAAATGATTTGTTTGCACAAAAAATATGTTATTCTTATGAGGGCTCGACCAGAAAAAAGAGGACCTGAGGGCTATCTTGAAATTGATTTCAATTTGTTGCTTAAGATGGAGAAGCTCATTTAAAAATCATATGTTTTCTATAGAAGGCCTGAATGCTGGATGCCTTTCCTTTTTTAATTTTAAACATTCTCTAAATGCAAGTAAATTTTGAAAGTCCTCATACATCGCTGGGCATTCCTTAAATTGGCATGCAATTAATCCTTATTCTAGTGTTAATGAGTTCTTTGAAAGTGAAATTATTGTTGCTTAGAGATGTGTACATCATTTTTGTATTTTTATGTAATTGTTAAGAAGGTTTAAGTGCATATTATGGGTTATGCATCGATGATTCACATGTATTGTTTGAATATATATTCTAAGACTTGTTTTGTGTTTGTGTATACAATTAATATTGTAAATCTATTTTATTTGTGATTTGATGTTATCTATTGTTCAAAGATCTCAATGACAATAAAATTCTATTTATTTATTCACCTGCAATGGCACTCGGCTATCACTTCCTTATTAAGTATATAAATTTCCTGGTGTCACTAAGTAATTTGTAACTTCTATAAAATAAATTAATACATAAAAGAAAAAAGATGGTGATATCTGATGCTGAGAGAAAAAATAGATCTGACCGCATGAAGAACTAACATGCGGAATTAAGGGCAAAAAGAATAGTAAAAAAATGAACTTAAAGTGGTCCCCTGTGGCCGTACAAGCAAGAAAAAAATTAATACATAAATAAGCTTGTGCCACATTTTGGTTCAAAATTTGACATAGTTCTAAAATTGGCCTAAGCAGAGTTTTTGTTTTTCGAAATTGAGTCATCTCAATTAGCCTGTCAAGTTTCTAGTGCTTCTTTCTGCACATTGCATCATTGCCAACTTGGGTTTTTGAATTTCAAAATAATTGAAATTGGATCATTTTATTCGAGATATAATATATGACCAGTGTATTAGAGCATTAGGAGAGTAATTTCATCAATGATTAATGGGAGTCCATCTATTCATTGTTTATCTTCCACTATATCACATTCGCCACTACAAAGAAAATTAAATGATTTAAATTTTTATTTTCACTGGAGGGGTGCATTTCGCTTCTAAGGAGAACAAGCCGTTTTGGGGTTCTCCAGCCCGAACCCCCCCCCCCCCCACCCTGTAAATATTCCACTGTCCTCTAGTAGTGATGAGCATTGATTCAACGAACTAGTTGAATTAACTGTTTGTTGGTTATTAACGATTCAACTGTTTTGTCTCCTCAACTAAACTAGTTGATGCTTCAACTACATTTCCATATCAATGGGCTCAACGCACTCATTTCCAACAAAACTGGAAGTCTTTGTTAAATCCAAGTGTGAATAGCAAACTAGTTGATCAACGTTCAAAATAATAATAAATCACACGCAGTAGAGAAATAGGAGTAATAACTTAACTGTGCGAGTGAGAAATGCAATAACACTGCACTGTTGTCTCAAGACAATTTTTGTATCCGGTTACAAAAAACGAACGCCTTATGCATGCAATCGCTAATTCGCGTAAAAATAGAGGTAGAAAAATTCTGATTTAGCGCCCTCAAATTGATAAAATGCTTCGCGGAGACTCAAAACTGAGCAAGTTTTTTATTATTTCTAGAAAGTAGATGTTTTTCAACTTTTTATTCAATAGAAATCAACTTCCTTTATTTTAATTTTTTTTGCGTACTCGCGAATCATTTTATTAATTTGAGGGTGCTGAATTTAAATCAGCAATTTAAATTTCTCTATATCTATTTTTACGCGATTTAGATTGCATATGGCGGTCTTTTTTGTAACCGGACACGCTCTTTCTTATCTTGTTTGAACATGTTGAAAACGATTATCGGGAGACAGTAGACACGTGCACTGCTCGTTATTCTGCCATGAAAACGCATATTCTTCGTTAAATTCAACATTCAAGTACGGTAGTTGACTGTTTCAACTAGTTAAAAGTAAATTCGTATGGCTTTTCGTGGTGGGGAGACCCTTACGGGTTTTCAACTAGTTAACGTTTATTCAAAACTAGTAGCTTGATAAGCATAAGCTTTTTCATAATAGAATAATAATTATTTTAACAAAAAAAAAAAAATTGATCAAATTAATTTTTAACAGGATGGATTGTATGAGTTCTGGAAGAATAGAGTTGACTAAATAATGGGGAGATGGAATATAACTGAATTTGTGGTACAGTATGCATTAATTAAATAAATTACGTTTTATCAAGCACTGATTTTAAATATAATCTCATTAATCACATACAATTAACAGAAAATAGAGTATTAAAGATCTTTTATGGGAGATGAATAATTATTATCTGTACTTTAGGAGGCATTGCATACATTCCCCCCCCCCCAAATACGTCATTGATTGATGCCATTTTAGACATCGATAACTGTTGAATCTGAAATCGATACTCGAAGAAGTCCGAAGTTCGATGCTCATAGCTCGTCAGAGCTTCCAAATCGCAATCGCAGTGGCATTGAAATTTTCGTCGCAGTCACGGTCACGTCTCAATGTTAGGTTAAGAAATTTCTTGTCTAGTACTGTATTTCTAATTGGTAATGTTTTCATCAACATTATAAATCTCCTAAATCATTTCAGCAATATTCTACTCTGTAACTATGCAGTAGACGTATTATGTGTTTGTGAAAATTGCCAAGAACTCTTATTTTAATGTAAAATGCATCGGAAAATGTTGATGTGGACTTGGTGAAATTCTATTGAATCTACTACTAAAAGTTCATTGGTATCAATGTCTCATACAAATAAGTTCGAAAACAATGTCAAATCCTTCATTTCTATCGATAAGGATAATTCTTCAGTAGCTAAAGAATTCTTGGAAATAGAAGATGATTTAGTGAATAAATTGGCAGACTTCAATTCGAAATTACTTCTCAGGTCAACAGTTGAATACATTTACAATCCATTAGAATATGCCTACGATGTTCATAGAAATTTTGTCAATAAATTTTGCACATCATCTAAGAAAATACTATTTTTGGGAATGAATCCGGGACCTTGGGGGATGATGCAAACTGGGGTGAGGATCCTATTTCTCATTTCTCCTGTTTTATAGGATAGCTGGCCTCATTTTTCATTCAAAATTCCGTATTGTAATAGAAATATAAATTCTTTTATTGATATAAATAAAGGAATAATCACAACAGTAATAAACCTTTATTGACATAAAGGCGAGAAACTAAACAGGTCTATTAGCGACAAACGGGTTCCATTTTTTAATTTATATTTCTTGTTAATTTCGACGATTATTTTAGTCTTACATTTCAACATGTTTCATAATTATATTGAAACTCCATACTACAAATTGCCAAATAGTTGCTTTTATTCATGCAAGTATTCCTAGCAGACTGGTGTAAGGATGTGATATAAGTAACTTTCTTAGTAATGGCGAAGGTGATATTGTGGAAGGTATCCATAATGAAAAATGAGACGAAATTGTCACAACCACATTTATAAATGTGGTTTTGACAATTTCGTCTTATTTTTCAATATAAGTAACTGACTAGCAATGATTAGGCACTTTGAAGTTCAAGTTAAGTTAATCCTGCACTGTTTCCATTTCAAATAATTCCAATTATTTGTAAATCTTGAACTTGTGATTAAGTTAATATAAGATTGTGAAAAGCCCTAAATTTTAGGTTTTATTTGAGCAGCTTGACAGAAGTTGTATTTATGTGTAATTGTGTATGAGCTTTGCTCATCAGATTATTCCTAATGATATGGCTAATTTTCTGCATGTGAAAAAAGTTTATTTTTTCCTTATTCTCAATTATTCAAATACATTTTATCGTATCTACATTACTCTCATTCATTTTCTCTCAAATAGCCTACTAATACAATTTGTTTAACTTCTAGAGTCCCAGTTACAGCATTCCTAATCGCAATAATAATTTATTTCAGCCTATCAGGAGCATCTATTTTGTTGGGCAATAATATTATTCTTTTTATGGTAGCTGTTGAAAATTAGAGTTTCAGTTTGATTGAGAAGGGTGTATCTTCTTTTTTATTTATTGATAAATGAGTTTGTGATAACCTCATGTCGTATAGAATTTTTATTGCATGCACTCAAGAGCTACTCTTAAACTATTTTCTAACAAATTTACATTGGCATTGATTTATCTTCTATCTAGATGCAAGCTTTTTAATATTTTCTTTATAAAATTCTACCGTCTGTGCATGTAACCAGTTATTGACTTCAGCTCTTCGTTGTTCTGAAAGCGATC
Source organism: Conomelus anceps (assembly GCA_948455865.1). Lineage (NCBI taxonomy): Eukaryota > Metazoa > Arthropoda > Insecta > Hemiptera > Delphacidae > Conomelus > Conomelus anceps. Next base: position 5,880,889 of record OX418219.1, read on the forward strand.
AGTGTGTAGCAATTTTTAACCGACTTCCAAAAAGAACAAGGTTCTATATTCGACCTGTTTTTTTTTTTTAAGTTTATACATCAATCATTCGAACAATATTGAAACGTTTTCGATGATTTTTTTAAATGAAAGAGCATCGCTCAGCGGTGGTCCCATCCAAGTTTAGCAAGGATCGGCCCAATACTTAGCCCAATATTAAACAAAAGGGAGCATTCTTCGATGTCTTCATTTCAATCAAGTTTGAATAGGATAGTTCCACACATAACCGCCAATCGGATAACCGGTGTCGTTTACCAGGCTGATCATTGTATCATATGGAGTGCTTCACATCTAGACGGTTTTCGAAATCATATGATGCAATGCAATTATGTCGGGTAAACGACATCGGTTACCCAAAGCTGGTTAAGTGTGAAACAAGCCTGTAATGTCCCATTTTGACCAATCACGTGAACTTAACAAGCCGAGGAGATTATCACTTGGTGAGTCACAATAGTAGCTTATTCAAACAAAAACCTAGTTATATTGGTAGGAAATTCTACAATAAGCTACCGCAGTTTTTAAAGAGTCTTGAAAATATAGAAATATTTAAAAAACAATTGAAAAAATATTTAGTTGATAAAGCTTTTTATAGTGTACAAGAGTTCCTTTCACATCAAAATTAAGCCTCACCTCAACTAATTGATATAGTAATTAATTATGGTATCTAGTGTATATGACTAATGTTAATCTGACTTGTCTTATACTCCTTAACTGGAGTCTCCAATACGTAATCTACAAAAAAAAATATATATAGATTTGGCGCCGACTTCAAAAGATTACTTGTATGAAATTAAACATTTTCTCAGTTTAAAGTAAATACTTTATTTTAAACTTTTTAGTACGTGAGTATTTTATCATTTCACTGAAGTCGGTTTCTTTTTTGTTTTAAAATATGTTTTATTAATGTCAGCAAACAAATGAAATCACCTGGGCGAAATCAATGCTATAGGATGAGTGGTCTAAGATTGATGTCCCAGCCAGAATCACTCAAAAGTTGTTTGAGCAGTAGTATGTGGCCTTGCATTGTCGTGAAGAAGAATTCAATGAAGTTAGTTTGAAGTAACTGACAATTTAACAAACTGACAAATATACAGAAACAGAATTTATTCTTAGTTATTATACTTATTCTTAACAAATATTTGACTGCATGTCGTTAAATTTCATATGAAAAGTTAATATTAACAACGCAGTTCGTCATGGAACAAGAAATCCAAGAATTTATTCATTTATTTAATGCTTTTGTCAATATCCGCCATTGCGGATGTCTTTAGTATAAATTAATAGCACTAAAAAGGAATTCTAAATTAATATGAACTCAATCATCACTATCTAGGACCACCCACCTTACAGCCCTGTCACACCTTACACCTGTCACCTTTGTGATTTCCATTTGTTTCCAGTATACCCAATAAATGTTCTCCGATGCTTTTGGTACACCCAACCTATACCAAAAGCATCAATTTTGTGTGTGGCACTGTTTAAATCCTCGTTCTAGGAAACCCAAGCTTTAAAAGTCAATTGTTGGCTGCTAAAAAATAGTCCAGGAGTAGGTCGTTCAAATTTTTCAAATAAAAACTCTTATGTTGATAAATATTAACATTGCATTTACAATACAACTTCCATTTGTGAGTAGTATCGGACGCTTTTTATTTTGTGTATGGTTTCTATGTGTTTTAATGATGTTTTTGTGTATTGGAATTTTATGTATTTGGGACATAGGCTCTGATTAGGAGTCGGCGTAGCCGAGTTGGCTTATCGCTGGTCTGATAAGCCAAAGGTCCTGGGTTCGATCCCAGTTGAGTACAATATATTTTTCTTGAGCCACTCCCGTGTTTCGGAGGACACGTTAAGCCGTCGGTCCGAGTTGCATATAAAAAAAAAGCAGTCGTTAAAAAAAACGGCGAGGTGGAACTACCCGTAAGGGTATCCCCACCACGAAAAGCCATACGAATTTACTATAGGTTCTGAAACGCGTCCGATACTTCAATCTGTAAGTTCTGTTATAAATTCAAGTTTATATGTTTTAAACATCGATATTAAATAACATTCCTGGATTTCTTGTTCCATGACGAACTGCGTTGTTAATATTAACTTGTTATGTGAATTTAACGACTTGCAGTCAAATATTCATTAAGAATAAGTAAAATTTACTTACTCTGTAGGCCGAGCGCTTTCGAATCTTTGAGATCCGTTTTCAGAGGCTCTGAAAACGGATCTCAAAGATTCGAAAGCGCTCGGCCTACAGAGTAAGTAAATTTTACTTATTCTTAATGAATATTTGACTGCAAGTCGTTAAATTCACATAACAAGTTAATATTAAATTACAGTTCACTTAAAGATGAAAACCTCAGAAGAAAGAAATCGATAAAAGTTTAAAAGTTATTGATAAAAGTTTATTTTTCTATTTTTGAAGTAAACTCACTTGCCGCTCTTAGTAGGCCTAGACTCCTAGACTTTACTCCAGTAAGTTGATTTTTCAGGAATTTCAAGTCCCAACTTTATAGCAGTTGTATATTGAAAAAATGATTTTATATATTAATAGTGAAATCCTAATAGCTATATTGTTAATAATAGACGATTAATCGTGAAATCTTCAGAATACGACAAGTAGCTGACCGTTAACAAAAATAACGTTTTCATACCAAATGGAAGAAAAGGTATTTGCAATCACCAAACTCATCATATTTTCTGTAAATAGTTGAATATATTGACAACTAGAAATAGCAAATTACATAATTTCAAATTAGAAAATTGGGACAAAGAGATAATATATTCTCTAAAATAGGCAATCTTTACTTTACCAAACTACTTATAGTACTATAATATAATCACTTATTCTTAAACTTTTTTCTTTATAATATTTTCTCGTATTTTTTGCTTCATTAATCTTTTTGCCACTATTTTTCATTCTTCTGTACATTTATCTTCATTCATATTTATTTGTTTCTTTAAGAATCTTTAATAAGCTTTTTTCATTCTAAATTATTATTATTATTTCGTGGCATTTCTATAACCTTTTTAAATAATTATTACTCAATATCAAAACTGACACTGTACTTCTATGTAAATTATGATTTATACTGGAGGGATGCAATTCGCTTCTAAGGAGAAGCTTCATCAGCCTAACATGAATTATTATTATAAACTTGAAAAACACTTTTAAATGGAAATTGACTCACGTTATGGCGTGACGGCCGTTTCGCTCTGTTGTCTAGAGCATCATCAGACGACCCACAGTACACTGATTTAAGGCATGAGTTTGAGGGTTATGTATGTTGGAACATTCCAACGATGCTCTAGACAACAGAGCGAAACGGCCGTCACGCCATAACGTGAGTCAATTTCCATTTAAAAGTGTTTTTCAAGTTTATAATACATATTAGTGGAAACAAGATGGATCTTCAACATCATGAATTATTATGTTATGGTCGGCCAGCGTTCAGCTTTTCTGTGGCGATGAATCTGGTTATGTCTTCATCCGTGTCAACTTTTATTGCACTTTTTGTGTATTTTCGTATTGTTTGTACTTTTGTTTCAATAAATTTGTGTCAATATAAATTTGCTAAACGATCCTCGTACTACACACATCACTTTCACGAAGAAAAATCTACAAAATTAATTTTTCCTTTACAGGTACCTTTTGGTGATGTGATATCCGTGAAAAACTGGCTGAAAGTAGCTGGTTCTATAAAAAAGCCGTTGAAAGAGCACCATCTTAGGCCGGTCACTGGCTTCGACTGCAAACGTGTGGAGGTCAGTGGTAAACGCTTCTGGGCATTTGCTCAACTACTAAGCAATGGAAATCCAGAAGTTTTCTTCAGTCACTCATTCGTTCACAACTACTATCCGTTTGTTCTGATGACTGAATCTGGAAAGAATGTCACTCCTGCTGATCTCAAGGTGATCATTTTAAAATTTTCTTGTCTGAATCAATTGAGATTTTCAACTATTTTGTGACATATTTATTTGTTTATCCTTGAGGATGAAGCCCACATAGGTCTGACGAGACCTGTGCGTGGGTAATGAGTTGGATGATGGTGATTTATGAGTTGGACCTACAGTTTTAGGTGGGTTCCGAACCACCGGGAAGGGATTTTCAGCAGAGAACAGTGTCTTTTTTGCTGGCCAATCCTACTTGGTGACTTTACAGGGATTGATTGATTGCTTGTAAGCATAGTATCATAGTCGATTTTGACCTTAGGTGACCCATCAGGCCTCTCTTTGTTATATACGTTGTCACCCCCGTGAAGGCGGTTGTTTGCGTGAACACTATGACTTGATTCTAATTTTCTTTAAAAACCTCCTTGAGAACGCTTCTGATTGAAACAACGAAACTGTAATGTAACTCAAGGTTTTTTTATATAAGAGTGTAGAATAAGGAATGCCTCAAGCTGCAATAATTTCAGGTGCTCACTTAAACAATGGCTACTAGTAAAAAGTGAGGTAGAGTCTTTCTTTTGAATAAAATCAATATTAGATATTATATTAGTTACAGTCCTAGCAGTTCAAAGATTACTAGATCAATCATCGAATATATTAAATGATGGTCAACTGATATTATTTGAAATTTTGAGGAGCTCTGCACTGCGTTGTTAAAAAAAGAATATCGATTTATTTAGTTTATACTGTTTTAACACTATTTGTTTAGATTATATTTTATGTTTATTAAAAGGATCGACCACGCACAGGTTTCTCAGGGGTGGCGTTAAATTTGTTTTTTAATACAACCTTAAAATTAATTTGTGTTTTGTTATTTGAAAAAATAAATTTCTCGTTTTTTGATTAGTATCTCTCTGAAATATTTTCATTCATAGACATTCTCTTCAACATTCTTCAGACCAAATATTTAGATATAGCATACTGTGCTAAAAAGGTTGCTGAAGTAATCGAGATACTAGAAGAAATAAGAGAACATAGTTTCATGAAACATTTTGAGGAATTCAAAGAAAATTAGTGAAAGTTATTTGACACTTAAAAAACTGCATTAGTATTGATTGATTGCTTTTACGTATATGGTATATCGATATTCTTTTTTTTTTGAGGATGAAGCCCACATAGGTCTGAGACCAATGAGTTGGATGATGGTGATTTAGTTGGACCTACAGTTTAAGGTGGGTTCCGAACCACCGGGAAGTGATTTTCAGCAGAGAACAGTATCATAGTCGATTTTGACTGTAGGTCACCCTTCAGACCTCATCGTCGTTTTTTTATTGCTGCTGATGCCCACATGAGTCTGAAGACTTGTGCGTGGGTAATGATGAGAAACATCCATGGTTGAATGAGATTCTGAGATTCGAACCCAAGGCTGCGGGAAACGAAGCCAGCTAGAGCCTTATCTTATCTCAGACAAGCGGTCCAACCAACTGCGCTTTTAGTCCAAAGAGCGTACTACACAATCGAGGAGTGAGGTAGTTTGTGATTGCTTACCCCGCTAAGCCAACAGAATATTATATCAGTATGCCAAGCCCACCGAAACAAATTCTGAAGCTCTGTGCTTGACAGCCCACTGCCACCATTACAACACAGGGTCTGGCTGCATAGATGAGTGCGTATACCATCCAGCACACCTCTGAGCTACTTCCTGCGTCCAAGCCATCATTTGACAGAAACGTTTGGAAAGTAACACAATCAATAAGAGCAATGTATTCTTATACTTATATTTATACTCTTTGTATTCGAAATGAGCAACTAAAGAGTTTTTTTTTATGAAAGTATAAACGACTAAATTTGAACGCAATTTAAGAAAAGCAAAACTATCAACTTACCATCACACATACTTGATACCATTACACATACCAACACACAGACTCTTGAATTCTATAATAAACCTAATTTTATGTTGCCTACTTCTTAGCTGTGCTTTAAAAACCGATAGGTTTCAATGCCTCTCAACCATGGTAGCAGCCTTCTCGTGAATTTAAGACCTATGTCTTTCTATTACTTCAAACTATTTGGTTATTAATTACATTTAAGAGACACCGCCAATAGATATGTCACTTATAATACTTTTTATACTACGGAGAAGTAATAGCCGCAAGCCGTAGCAGGTATCTGTTCAATCAGATAGAGATAAGCTGCGTTCTCGTAGGTCAGTCTGTAAAGGTGACCGATTAGATTGGCCAGAAAAAAAGACAGTGTCTCTGCTGTGAAATCACTTCCCGGTGGTTCGGAACCCACCTAAAACTGTAGGTCCAGCTCTTCAATCACCATCATCCAACTCTACCCACGCACAGGCCTCAGACCTATGTGGGCTTCATTCTTATAAAAAAATGAGTTGATGATTGACGACAAACCTACAGTTCTAGGTAGGTTCCGAACCACCCGGAAGTGATTCTACTGCAGTGGGCAACGTCCTTTTTGCTGGCCACCATTCCGATTTTATTTCTCGTGTCTTATCTGACTGAACAGATCTGGCACTGATCGCAGCTAATCACTTCCTTATTTGTTTTCAACTGTGGGAGAGGAGAAATCTTCCACAATCAGTGTTCATAATGTTTTTCTCACCCAAAAGTTTAAACATATTCGATGTTGTAGTTTCATAGTACCTCGCCACTAGGTATTTGAACATAAATAATCATTGAAAATAGTTTTCTAGTGAAATTGAACACTTACCCATCCGTGGGAAAGCCATTTCGCATTGATGTATAAATACACAATTCCAAATCTCCCGCCTTCCCGTCCATACATTACCCCTCCCAAAAACTTCGCTAAGAACCATAACCCCAACTCTTAAACCTGATTCAGTAGATCTCCAGCCGTGTCTGAGGAAGCATTACAACAATGCGAAATGGCCATCACACAAATATGTAAGTAATCAAATTTACTGGAACAATATTCAAATTTAGTAGAACAGTATTTTCAATAATTATTTATTTAAAAAAATATTTAACCAATTTATAAACTCAAAATTCTATCCGTATTTCGTGTAACCTGTTGTTGTTCTTGTTCTGTTGAAACTCTATGTTATCTTTAATCTTTGTCATTTAATTTCTATCTGTAAACTCTTATTTTCTAGCCATCTGAGCAAAAAGAACTGGAAAGTGCATGCGATGACAGTCTTTGTGCTGTAATAGACCTACTACAAGTTGAAACTATAATTGCAATTGGAAGGTACACTGAAAAACGAGTCAAATCTGTTTTGAAGAAATCGCCAAAAGATGTTCAAGTGAGTACCCCACTGTGTCGGATATAAAACATGTGCTTTTAAAAATTACAATAAACGAAATTATTGGGTACTGTAAATATATCTCAAAATAATATTCAATAAATATATCTGCCACCAAAGAATAGATACTTGTGTGCTGCTACTCCTGCGGTCACGGGTTCGGTCGTAGGAAGAATTACTGATTAAATTTAGCATTTACACAGAGTAATAGTGTTCCGGAAGTTTGATAATAAACAGGTGAAATTACTTCAATTAGATAGAGCTGAGAAAACGTGATTGTTTGTATAATTTTTTTTAGGAGGATGAAGCCCTCATAGGTCTGATACCTTTGCGTAGGTGGGTAATGGATTGGACGATGGTGATTGATGAGTTGGACCTACAGTTTTAGGTGGGTTCCGAACCACAGGGAAGTGATTTTACAGCAGAAAACAGTCTTTTTGCTGGCCAATCCAATCGGTCACCGTTACAAAGATGGCCCAGGAGTTTCGTAGCTCATCTCTGATTGAACAGATACCTGATACGGCACTCGGCTATCACTTCTTTAGCTTATTACTTGTTTATATCGCTCTTAGGGTGAATTATGAAATACTTGCCAACTTATAGATACCACTGGAAACTAGATTAACAGGTTAAAGGGCCTCAAATCAGAAAACCCCAGAAATTCATCCACTTCAATGCAATTTTTCGCTGAGAAAAACATTTTTATAATATTCAGAGCAGTTAATTCATATTAATTATACAGAAATACAGTTTATAAATTACAGAATATTCTTCTGCTATAATTTAGAAGAATAAACCCACTATAAAAAATTTATTTGATGTGGTGGAGAGTCGTTAACTATGAAAATCTACATTCTGAAATAGATACTACTACAATAATTCTTATAATCAATACTACAAACCGGGCAGAAAAGGCTCTGTATCAAAGACATCTAGCACCAAAAATCTACAACTTAATTCCTGAAAACATGAAAGCAATAGGACAGATCAATAAATTCAGGCAACAGCTTCATAACTGGCTAATAAATATTGACAGACAGCATATAGAGAGGATTTTTTCAAACAATGATTGTGATGGAAACTTGTAATTAATTTATAAAACTAACCAATACCTAATTCTATAACCTATATTTAATTAAACCTCCTTTTTTCCTCTACTAACACCTACTCTAGAACATGGCATGTCATAGTGGGCAGGATGATTTTCTAAATATTTGTTACATTTGTTATATATATCTTATTATTACCTGTAATATAAATATTGAACCACTTGGTTAAAATACTTTGTACATTTGAAAAGGGAAATAAAATTATTATTATTTATTATTAAATAATGATTGTGCTTTTAAATTGAACTGTATGCATAGAAATCCTACAAAACAAACTATCAGAATTTATAAAATAACTGAATACCACAAATATAAGTGTTATTTTAAATTAGTTAATTTATTAGAATTTTTCTTTTAATACTTATTCATTTTAAATGACTCATTACACATAAATTCTTCACTCCTACATCTTCTTCATCATTTTTCTTATCCCTTTTCTCCGTCTTTTCTACTTCCCCATCTTCTTCTTCCTTTTCTCCATCTTCTTTTTCTTATATTCCTTCATCTTCTTCCTCATTGTCTCCTCATTTTTTTATCCCTTTTCTCCATCATTTCTACTTCCCCATCTTCTTCTCCTTTTCTCCATTTTCCTTTTCTTCTTCTCATTCATCTTCTTCCTCATTGTCTCCTCATTTTTCTTATCCCTTTTCTCCGTCTTTTCTACTTCCCCATCTTCTTCTTCCTTTTCTCCATCTTCTTTTTCTTATATTCCTTCATCTTCTTCCTCATTGTCTCCTCATTTTTTTATCCCTTTTCTCCATCATTTCTACTTCCCCATCTTCTTCTCCTTTTCTCCATTTTCTTTTTCTTCTTCTCCTTCATCTTCTTCCTCATTGTCTTTTCATTTTTTTTATCCCTTTTCTCCATCTTTTCTACTTCCCCATTTTCTTCTTCTTCCTTCTTCCTTTTTCTTTTCTCCATCTTCTTTTTCTTCTTCTCCTTCATTTTCTTCCTTATTGTCTTTTCTTTTTTTTATCCCTTTTCTCCATCTTTTCTACTTCCCCATCTTCTTTTTCTTAATTTTCTTCATCTTCTTCCTCATTGTCTCCTCATTGTTCTCCTCATTCTTTTTCTCCTTCAGTCCCTTATCCTCCAGCGTTAGAGTTTCGTCAACAGCTTTCTATAGGATCTTCTCCAACTCATGGAAGAAGGGAAACTTAAAAAGTGTTTTGAGTGATTGCTTTTCAAGCTTCCCTTGAGTTACAAAAAGCCTTAAGTGGGTTCATAAATACGGGCCTGAAACAAAAATCCTGGGGTTTTATGTCATATGAGGTCATATGTCATAATTCAATTTCTTGTCAACATAATAATAAATCAACAACATAAAATAGAAGTAGTTCTGTGCACAGTAGACCTCACGCCCATGAAAAATGGTGCTTGCAAAGGGCTGTGGTAGGTTAGATTCTAAATTTGTCAGCATTATTGGAGGTATGAAAAAGTGTTTGAAAGATCATTACTTTTTTATATAGTGAGCTTTGTCAGCTATTTTATTGCAAAATTAAACACAGTCATCAGATCTAACCCTTGATTAAATTTGCGTAGTCTATTTCATGTCTGTTTTCACAAAAGGTCAAGGCTGTGTTTTCTATTTGCGAGACAGCTGATTGTTCAGATTGGATCTCTAACAAATGAGTAAATAAAATTATATTAATTAAATTTGTATATCATTTACTTAGTAATCACTTGTTGCTATAATTAATTGAAATATTATAAATTATTTGTTTTTCTTAAACAAATCTGTTGTTCTTAAGCCGCGTCTCCACCAACCGAACATGACTGCCGAACATTGTTGGCGAATACAAAAAACGGACAAACATTAAACATATGGGTCACCGAACATGTTCGTGAGTTCAATTGAAATGTTCGGTCTGTGAGCGAACAGTGACGACCAACAACAGGTTCCCGCCATTATCATAATGTTCGGGAAGGCGTCCACACCAAACCAACACCAAACAATGTTCGGCGACATCAGCTGATTCCAGCGAACACTGTTCGCCGTGCTAGTTCGGTTGGTGGAGACGCGGCTTTATGAGTGATAAATTAATTCATATGAAGAAGAGGGCCCCAGATGAATAAGAGGGCCCCACAGCCATCTTGTAATCTGATTCCAGTTGCATACGATGCTTATTGTAAAAACCATACGTTTCTATAGAAGAAGTCCTAAGACCCTTACTTTTTATCTTTTAAATAGCCTTTAAATGCAAGCAAATTTCGAAAATCCCTACACAATACTCAAGGAAAATCCTTGCAAAATTGAATTTTAATTTGGTCGAAGTGTAGCCGTAAAAGTGTTTCGGAACCCACCTAAAACTGTAGGTCCTACAAATAAATCACCATCATCCAATTCATTACCCACGCACTAGTCTCAGACCTATGTGGGCTTCATCCTCAAAAAAAAAAAAAAAAAAAGCGTTACAATCAGACAAATACAAATGGTCAACTTGTAACAAAGAGCCCTCGTTCGGTCACTAAATATTTTGTAATTTCAGGTTGTTTATATGATGCACCCAAGCCCTCGGAATCCAAAAAGCAACCAGGAGTGGATGCCAACAGCCATGAATTGTTTGAAAGAAAACGGTCTCATGCAGTATTTTTAGCAATAATGTGGAAGTTGAGCAGCTATTTAATTCTACAATAAACTATATATTTGTACAAACTTGACGTGCTCATTGGTACATTCGGTTTTCTTAGGTGAGTACAGAAGTTATTCACCAACAATCTTTTATTCATCAACAATTTAGGCGGGCCGCTTAGCGCAGTTGGTTGGGGCGTCGCAACTTCAGCTTGCTGTCGTTTAAGTGGTCGTGGGTTCGAATCCCGCTCCACCGTCAGGCATTTATGTGTAATCATTCACCTCATTACCCACGCACAAGTCTAGGACTCATGTGGGCATCATCAGCAATAAGTAAAAAAATCTTCAAACTTGGCAGGTTTTGGAAACAAGGTTTCCAATTTTTATTTCTTATGCGTATGTAATTTGTTTACTGCACTTCTCTTTTTGAACAATCTAATACTAAAACTGACGTTGTATTTCTTTTTAATATATGATTTCACTCACTTATACTGGAGATATTGGAGGGATGCATTTCACTTCTAAAGAGAAGCTTCATCAGCCTCTTTTTGAATTGAAGTGCTGCCTTTATTTTCCTTGAAGGGCTTAGTTTACGGGAAGTGATAGCCACGAGCCGTAGCTGGTATCTGTTCAATCAGAGAGATAAGCTGCGTTCTCGTAGGTCCCGTTCGTAACGGTGACCGATTAGATTGGCCAGCAAAAAAGACACTGTTCTCTGCTGTAAAATCACTTCCCGGTGGTTCGGAACCCACCTAAAACTGTAGGTCCAACTCATCAATCACCATCATCCAACTCATTACCCACGCACAGGTCTCAGACCTATGTGGGCTTCATCCTAAAAAAAAAAAAAAAAAAAAGTTGAGGCGCAGCCCCCCCCCCCCCCTGTACTCAACAATTTTTTACAATATCAAACAACATGATGAAAACAAAAACAATTTTCATTGTGTGATATAAAAATGGGGGAAAACAATGTAAAAAAATGAAATTTATAACGAATTACAAGATAGTGAATTTTGAATGTTTTGAAACTTATCTTTTTGTGGGTCAAATTCTCTTATGCTTCAAATTTGTTTACAGAACTTTTGAATTGTAAAGTGAAAAAAAAATTATCTAACTAATAATTTTATTCAGCAAGTATTATAATTATAAATTACAATAATACAGAGAATCATATTAAAGAAACAATTCAAAACATATACAAATACTGCATAGGTAAGATCCCCGTATTCTTAAATGGGTGATGTTTTCCATGACGAAATACTTGATGAACAATCTAGTATTAAAACTGACACTGTATTTCACTTTTAAATAATGTTTTACTCACATATATTGGAGATGCTTGAGGAATGCATTTCACTTCTGAAAAGAAGCTTCGTCAGCCTCAGGCATCTCCAATATATGTGAGTAAAACATTATTTAAAAGTGAAATACAGTGTCAGTTTTAATACTACTTTGTCTTAAATGGGCTTGATAGTTATTCATTTTTAAAATATCAACTAAAATGGAACAAATGTATACAACTTATCACCATAAAGTTGAGGCTCCTTTGTAGGCGGCTACTTGGAAATCTGATTTTTTAATATTTTAAGCAATATATCTAATAAACTATCTAATACGTTCGTGAATGTTTATATTTTAATGATTTCCGTAGTTCAGGTTAATTGAATATGAATGATTTCCAACTCCACACAGAATTTTGATCGTATTTGTATTTGATAATTTGATAACTCTACCACTAAATCTAATGTAAAAGTAAAATATAAATAATTATTGGAATGATTCTTACACAAGCTAGTAATTTATTAGAAATAAGGGGGTTAACAACCCGCTTTGCATGAATATAAATATTATTAACTCTAGTGCAAGATATGTTGATTAGTTTTGGGGTCAGCCTATTCTTTAGCTCAAGAATTAAATTGTAAAATTAGCTTGTCTTACCTTTTTGTGTTGGGATGCCATGCAAGATGGACGCTCCTGTTCCATCCTGCATCCACCAACAGAGGACACCAACTCACTAACTGACACTGATCAGTTTACCTTGACTTGTCAACCCTGACTCAACTTACTGGTTGAGTCAAAAATGGAAGAATCTTTGTCCAAACTTCGCCATTTCATGTAGTTGCATCACTTAGATTGTCATTATTGTAGTTAACATCATACAAATAATATCATTGTAACTTACTGATGTGAAAGTGAAGAAAAAGAAGGATTTACAGCGTTATCTGCTGTGTCAATATTAACTTTTAAGCAATTAATTACTCTTCTTTTGACACTTTTATGATATTTACTCAGAATTTGGTAGAATATTCAATTAGAACCTTATAGAAATGTATCGATCTTATCGAAAATTGTGGAAAATGTGAGAGTCCTTATTTGTTTATTATAGAATTCGGTAGAAGTTGATAAAAAAAATGGAGAGATATCTCGATTATGGAAAAATGTATAAAAAAGAGAGACTTTTGGAAAAATGAGTTCAGTTGTTGTTCTACATTGATAAGTGGCAATAGTGACAGTTCCTGTTTACGTTAATACAGATAGTGCAATCCTGTTGACGCTATTAGAAACCATGTTAATGAGCTTTCGTTGTCTGTAGTGTTAACTGCAATGTCTTGTGACAGACTATTATTATTCAGGCTCACTTAATATTTTATACAACGACTTGTAGTGCTTGTAGAATTTCAAATGTTTTGCATTAGACGTTTCTCCTTTAGTTATTGATCAGTTATTATTTAATGTTAGATCGGCCTTTTGACATTTAGTGATTGATTTTTGTACAGTAATATTGAAAAATCTTTATCAGTTGAACAATATCGATTTATCTTTTTCTGATTGTTTGTCTTGTGTAAGAAATAACTGAACAGTGTGAGTTGTGGATAATTTGTGTTAATAAAGTGCGAGTTGCCAGCGTTATTTTATAGACAGAACCCGTAACATTACATAATTTCTAGCACTATGAAAATAGCAGTATCTAAGATTACTATAGCATCTATGGATGCTGATAATTTAATCACTCATATACAAAATTTGTGAATTTACACGAATAAAGGAAGATCATCTAATCTAATCAACTTGAAAAAAGTGTTATATTAATAGCAAACAATTTTTAAGCATTTCCATGTCAATCTTAATTTATTTATGGGTAAATAATAGTAATTAATTAATATTAAACCTCGTGATTCATTTATTATTTTTCTTTCTTATTTTTTTTAAACTAATTGTAACAAAAATTATATCTGTAATTACAAATTTGTAATTTTTATTTCAATTTTGTTGTGTACTTTGAACTGTCATTGTTCTGAACTTTGAACTGTTATTGTTCTGAACCACTATGGGTCTCATCAGACCCAGTGGAGATTGTAAAAACGTAATTAATAAAATAAACAATTTACAAACATTCAGGAATTTTTATTTTGTAATGATTTGCGTTAGCTTAGGTTGAATGAAAATAAAAGACAATGTCAAAGACAAATGAATTCATCTTTGGCATTGAAATACTTCTGATCTAATCTACATCTATTGCCTTTTTTTTTTTTTTTTTTTTTTTTTGTAGATTACCTCTTGGAGACTCCAGTTAAGGAGTTAAGACAAGTCAGATCAACAATTATACACTAGTTACCATAATTACTGTATCAATTAGTTGGAGTGAGGCTTAATTTTGATTGAAAGGAACTCTTGTACACTATAAAAAGCTTTATCAACTAAATATTTTTTCAATTGTTTTAAAAATATTTCTATATTTTGAAGACTCTTTAAAAACTGCGATAGCTTGTAGAGTTTCCTACCAATATAGCTAGGTTTTTGTTTGAATAAGGTACTATTGTGACTCACCAAGTTATAATCTCCTCGGCTTCTTGTACAGTATTATAACCGTGTATGTCAAGATTTTGGTTAACATCATTCGTTTTTACTTATAATCGATTGGTTAATATCATTCGTTTTTACATTTAAAGGCGATGCTCCGTCGATTCTATTACGTGTTTTAAAAGGAAACATTCTATTAAAATTATTCCTAGAATCAGATTTAAGATGAAGTGATATGTAATATGAAGTGATAGCCACGAGCCGTAGCAGGTATCTGTTCAATCAGATAGAGCTGCGTTCTCATAGGTCCTGTTTGTAACGGTGACCGATTAGGTTGGCCAGCAAAAAAGACACTGTTCTCTGCTGTAAAATCACTTCCTGGTGGTTCGGAACCCACCTAAAACTGTAGGTCCAACTCATCAATCACCATCATCCAACTCATCACCCACGCTTAGGTCTCAAACCTATGTGGGCTTCATCCTCAAAAATTAAAAAAAATAAAACATCTTCCAAACCAATAGTAAAAACTAATAGTGACAGTTTTCATAATTTTTCGATTAGTGACGTTTCATTTGATTTGGTTTCAGATCACCGATTTTCGCATGATGGAAAAGTGGATGAGAGTAGCACTGAGTCGTGCAAAAGCCGCTCTAGACTCCGGAGAAGTTCCCGTGGGCTGTCTATTTATTTATAGGGATGAAATAATTGCTGAGGGCAGCAATATTGTGAATGAGACAAAGAACGCCACACGCCATGCGGAAATTAACTGTATCGACGATATTGTCGAAAAATACCCGAATTGGAAATCCGTTTTCAAAGAGACACATGTTGTTGTAACAGTGGAACCGTGTATTATGTGCGCTAGTGCTTTACATGGCTTAGAAATAGCTGGAATCACTTACGGATGTGCCAACGACAGGTTTGGAGGTTGTGATTCTGTTTTGGATACATCTAAATTCTATCCAAATCCTTGTCCAGTGGTCAGAGGCATTTACGGGGATGAAGCTATGAACTTGTTGAAGGAGTTTTATAAACAGACGAATCCCAACGCCCCTGAAGATAAAGTGAAAGTGAAGAAGCACGCTTCCTAAGTTGTTGCATTCACGAACTATGTAAGTAAGAACTTTGTAAGTTATTATTGTGCAATCATTTTTGATTATAACTAGTAAGTTATTTGATCTCAACTCTAGTGCCGGGTTTCTCAATAATTTAGTAGATATTGATTCAATAGCTGTTCTCTACTGTAAAATCACTTCCCGGTGGTTCGGAACCCACCTAAAACTGTAGGTACAACTCATCAATCACCATCATCCAACTCATTACCCACGCACAGGTCTCAGAACTATGTGGGCTTCATCCTCAAAAAAAATAAATAATAAAATAGCGGCCCTAAGCCTTGTTTCGCACATACCTGGCAGTCATGTAACCGGTGTCGTTCACCCGGCATAATTACATTGTATCATATAAGATTTATTTCCCAATAAAACAAAAATACATTAATTTAAATAATACGAAATTAACTAAGATTCTAGACTATTCAGTTACCATATTTCGACCCAGCAAAGCATAGCTTGAGGGCCAGACCGACCAAGGAAACATAAAATAGTAAAAATCACTACAGCTACAATATAAGAAATAATAAAATAAGCATAAGTTAAACATAAGGTCAAATAATAAATACAAATAACACATAGAAGATCAAGAAACTAGATTGAATTTCCTATTTTAAAAAATAATTTTTTCATAATTAAAAATCAATTCCTGGATTTCTTGTTCCATGACGAACTGCGTTGTTAATATTAACTTTTTAAGTGAATTTAACGACTTGCAGTCAAATTTTTATTAAGAACAAGTAGAATTTACTTACTTTGTAGGCCGAACGTTTTCGAATCTTGGAGATCCATTTTCAGAGGCCTCTCTGAAATGAGTTATAATCAGAGGCCGAGTTATAATCAATAGCCAAGATTAGAATCTTGGAGATCCATTTTCAGAGATCTCTGATTATTTTAACTCATTTCAGAGAGACCGCTGAAAATGGATCTCCAAGATTCGAAAACGTTCGGCCTACAGAGTAAGTAAATTCTACTTATTCTTGATAAAAATTTGACTGCAAGTCGTTGAATTCACTTAAGAAGATATTCTCTTTGACCCATTCTACAATTTTTAAAATAGATGATTTTTTATAATTAAATGATAATACATAGTTGAGTTGGTAAGATATTGAATAGTTTACAGCAAATATGATGTGTTTGGTGCCTGCAAATACTTTATTCCAGTTAGGTATGAGGATGTTATTTGTTAACAATCATATGATTTCAAAAATCGGGTAAGTGTGAAGCGCTCCATATTATACAATGTCTCTAGAGCACGGTAAACAAACATCGGTTACACAACTGCCAGGTATGTGTGAAACAAGCCTTACGGCCATAAAGAATCAAAATGATTTACTGAACGATTGAGAGACCGGGCATAATAGCATTACTATACAGCGCCCCTGCACAATTAAGGATAAATTACATTAGCCGGGTAAATTTTATTTAATAATCAGCTGATGGATCTAAAAATGTGATTGCTTTAGTGTACGTTGACATTGTTAAGCTTGTTCAGACGTTCATCTGATGTAATTTATTAGAAATTGTGGCGCGACCGCGACTGCAAAGGCTCTGTATAAAAAGGCCTAAGGCCCTGCGCTCACTTGTGATCGTTTTCTGCATCGTTTACAGAGTTCGGGGTGCAAATATGTTTGCTACTTTTGATATAGTTGATGTTTTGTAACATATGTAGTTGAAATATGAGTACTAGAAAACCTTATATTTATATGAGTTGGAAAGTACTTTTCTTTAGACTTAACCTTCCCTGCAATTTTCAAAACAGATCAGAAATAACCTTAGGGAATGTATGTGAGGAATATTGATAAATCGGTTGCAAATCGAATGGGAAGGTTGTTTTTGTAGTTTGTGTTTTGACTAATAATAATATCGTATGACCTAATAATAATATCCTATGACCTAATAATAATATCATATGACCTAATAATAATAATATCGTATGACCTAATAATAATATCGTGTGACCTGGCTGGCTCAGGTCTGGTGTCAGAGTTATTAGGTCGCACCTGAACGAGTTCAGGACCCCTGACGTCACTTGAAGGCTGTTTTTAGGCAGTCGGTACCGACGGGCTTAACGTGTCCTCCGAAACACATATCCTGACCCAAACTGAAAATCACTGTCGACTTACGACAGAATATAGTCTATGCAAACCTTAGTTTTCAGTATTACGCTTTTGGGGTACAGTGCTGTCAAGTTTCACAGTAGCCGAGCAAGCTTTGTGAAGCGGTAACTTGTTCAAACAACATAATGTGAGTGGCAAAATTCAAACGAAAAAATGGCAACAGCGCGCTCAAATTCCCATATGAAATAGCATTGCAATCTAAAGTTTGCCCGGACTATAAATAATATAAATTGATTTATTTGTTTAGGGAAGCTATACAAATAGATTTGAACTGACTACATTAAGAAGTAAAATTACAGAAATATGTAGAAAATGCATTCATTCATTTGAAAATAATACAAATTTTAAAATATTGAGGCTAATCAACCAAGCCCACTGTCATTTCTAGGGCCTTTTCCAGGAAAACTCAATTTGTTTTCTCCTCCGTCAGATTCCGACAGTTATATTCCGACAATAATACCATCATACTGTCCTCATCGTTTATTATAGTTGTCAAAACTCATCCAAAAACTGAACTCCACAATCTCTTTATATTGGGGACAACAGAATTGAAAGTACTCAATGTTCCTAGTTCTTTTTAATTACATATTGGACAATTCTTTAACAAATTCATCCATATTCCTTTCTTTTTTTTTAAATAAATTCTCTTGTCAGAACGCACTTTAGCGAGGTAGTCTACTGAACTTGTTATGATATGTTTTGATATGTTTCAATGTATTTGAATATGTATTTATGAACGTATTTATGAATATATTTGTTTTTGATATGTTTTGAAGAAACCAAGAAATCAAAAGTAGATAAGATATTTTAATACTTTCTAATTTATATACAGTATAGCATTTTCGTATCAAATTGTATATAGGCTACTATAATAGTGTCAATTTTTGTATAATATAATGTAGCATTCCTATCTATTTGCGCCCGGAGCTCGATGTATCGCAGGCGCAAATATGATGAATGTATGCTACTGCTTTAATATACAAGCATGTATAATGCATAATATTTGCGGCCATGTTGTCTCAGATTTTGCATAACCTCCGACTACTAGCATAAATCGATCACAAGCTAGCGAAGGTCATATGAATTTTACAGTTTTTAAATAGCTTTAGAACATGAATTTTGATATAAATTATTTTATTATGATGAAGGGTAAGAATAAATATTTTTCTCGTCATTTTCTTCAATTTTTTTGATTATTAACAATGAACATATATTTAGCCTAATACAATCTACCTATTGCAATATGATCTTGGATTTCTGATAACCGTCAAGTGCATCAAAATCGTATCTGATTCGCCAACTCTTTATTCACAGACTGTGTCTAAATGACGATATAACTTATTTTATTATAGGTTTTCCCCTTCATGAATAAGAAATTATTGTCCACATTGTCTCGGTCCCTTTGTATGTATGTATAGTACCATACTGAAAAAAAAGCTTTTAGTACCTGATTACGACTGTAGGCTACTCTTAAGACCTCAGCTTTGTGTCTCTGTCCCTTAATTGAATGCTGGTGACAAAATTAAGTGTTAAATTAGCAGTTGACTAGATTAGTAAATTAATTTTCATCCTCCGTAATCAGTGACTAGCGTAACGGATAAATAACACGATCCCGTTGGTCGCTACTTCAATTCCTGGATAGGCCTGGATGGATGTTTCAATGTGAAAGCACCCACAATTATGCTAGGTGTTTTATCCATTCTGTAATCACCAAAAAGAGGAGAATTTACAATGCTTTATAAATTAGAGGGGAAGGATGGAAATTAGAGGGGAGGGGAAATCAAATGAATAAACCCCCATTTAAAAATAAAATGTAATTTGTTTCTGTAATAGACATTACTGGTTGGAAAATTACAATCAGGGCTGGTGCTCTTACAGAAAATTTACCTGTTTTCAATCACAAGACAACCCAAAATTTGAGTATTTAATAGAGGATTCTTATAGAAACCTCCAAAAAGAGATCATTTTTATCTGAAATTATCATTATCTTGATGATTATTTTTATCTTATATTTCTCTGAAATCCCCCGGGAGCCTTATTTTTGGCCTCAAATTCCGGGATATGGGAACCCGATTTATTCTGGTTATATTCTTGTTGTTTTATGTCTTCAACAATGAATCTTCAAATGCAAATCAAATGAATAGGAACCCAGGTTTTCAAATGTACTTGTTTATTGTTACAAAGTAGATACTAATAAAATTGGGAACGTTAGTCCATTAGGTCTTAAAGTTCCATGAACTGATCATTTCGTTGAAAATACACATGCATAATCGAATAGTGTCTGATGTCACCTCCCATCAACCAGTAACCAGAAAGTATCTATGGCCTGAAAATGGTTATTCAAATGTGTAATTTATGGAATGCTAATCAGATCTAATTTGTTTTGAGTGGATAGTTTCACCAGTCTAAATGAATAAATTGTCAGGCAGTCTGTAAATGGAAGGTTTGATAAACGTGTTGTCGACCATTTGGTAAACGTATTGTCAAACGTTTGGTAAACGTTGTTGCAATCGTTTAGGAAACGTTATTCTAATCGTTTAGTAAACGTTAAGCCAATCGTTTGGTGGACGTTTCGTAAACGCTCTGTGTGCGAACTGCCATAGACCTAAATAGAAATGAAGGATTGGTGACGTGACGCAGGTTGACTTTTTGTGAGCCACAGCAATGAATTGGACCTCACTATCGCTTCTATTTGGGCAGTCCTATTCATTTCTAGGTTTCAAAATTAGTTATCTTGTGTCAAGTTACCAAACCTGCGTTACTATTGGTTCAGGTTCATTACCCATACCGCAAAGCTTACCCTTCCTTGGAAAAATATTTGGAAAAGTAGGAGCTCTAAATTCTGATCTTCAGTGACCAGAAAAACTTACCTTACCATCACTTGCTTATATGTCTTGAAGGTCCAAGTCGTCAATTAGGAAATAATAGTTGACTCCAATTTTGTTATCAATTTACTAGCAAAAATTGGTCAACTTGAATTTGTTATCAGTGATTAATTGCAAATATCACTAATGATCTGTCTTCATAGGCTGAAATGTCAACATTCGTTTGTAAACAAAAATTATTATTGATGTTAGGGGTATGTAGAACATTTGGAAAATAAATAACTCTTAGGACTGTATTTATGAACGTTCCTTCAGTTTTTCTTACTCGAGGGACTCTTGAAATGTAATGAATTTATATGGGATTTTCAAGAGTCCCTCGAGTCAAGATACACTGAAGGAACGTTCATAAATACGGCACTTAATTCTGATGTTCAGTAAACAGAAAACTGTCCCTAATAAACGGAGTTGAGAGTGGTGTAGCAAATCAAAATAAATTATAAACTTAAAAAAAACACTTTTAAATGGAAATTAACTCACGTTATGGCGTGACGGCCGTTTCGCTCTGTTGTCTAGAGCATCGTCAGACGACCCACAGTACACTGACTTAAGGTATGAGTTTGAGGGTTATGTAACATACCCTCAATACATAACCCTCAAACTCATACCTTGAGTCAGTGTACTGTGGGTCGTCTGACGATGCTCTAGACAACAGAGCGAAACGGCCGTCACGCCATAACGTGAGTTAATTTCCATTTAAAAGTGGTTTTTTAAGTTTATATTACATATTAGTGGAAACAAGATGGATCTTCAACATCACAAAATAAATTATGTTCCATTCCATTGCAAATAAACAAAATGACAGTAAGAGATGTTATACTCCATTTTTAATTAGATCATAAAACTTTTAAAACCGGTTTCCTCAAATGTAGACGTAGCTTGATAAAGATAAAGGGAAGATAGTCTTTTATTGGTTGATTTAGTAGAATCTTTTTTGTAGTCACTTTCTTTGTAGTGGCGAAGGTGATATTGTGGAAGATATAGCCGAGTGCCGTAGCAGGTATCTGTTCAATCAGAGATAAGCTACGAAACTCCTGGTCATTTTTGTAACGGTGACCGATTTGATTGGCCAGCAAAAAATACTTTGTTCTCGGCTGTAAAATCACTTCCCGTTGGTTCGGAACCCACCTAAAACTGTAGGTCCAACTCATCAATCACCATCATCCAATTTATTACACACGCAGGTGTCAGACCTATGTGGGCTTCATCCTCAAAAAAAAAATATATCCATAGTTAATAATCAGACTTGGAGTTGTCACAACCACATTATTCTGAGGTTATAAATGTGGTTGTGACAACTTCGTCTTATTATTCAATATTGAAGTCATTATATTTTATTTGAATAGGGGTTTATTGCTAATATTGAGGGCAGTATTGCTGAAATTGAAGTAGAAGTAAAATAATATTGCTGTATTTAGTCCTATTGTGTCCAATGGTTTGGTCTTATTAATGCCTAATACGGTTTCTGCTGTTATCACCTCCGTTTTCATGTGCTTTGGGACGGTTTGAACCATTAAAAATCATGTCACTATTGTTTCATTTGTTCCAAGAAAGTTTATTTCCAAAATATCTCTTGGTATCATAGAATTTTTAATGAAAAAAATAATTTATTATGAAGATAAAAACTTTGAAATGATCTATTTAAGTTTATAAATGAAGAAATATAAATTATGAAGAATTAATTATTTATTGGTAAAAAATTGAATAATTGAAGTCAATGCAAAATGTTCAGATACAACTTAGTTCCTTATTTTCCTATTTATTGATTCGGGATACTGAATTGGAACAAACTATCTCAGATTGAAACAAAACTAAAACATTATTTCGCTTATGCAAACTATTCAACACTTTTTCTTATGCAAAGTTTTGAATAATTATTCACAAATAAGTTACCTAATTTATTAATTGTGCTGTTTGAGAAAAAAGTGTTCATTGCACAGTATTTCTAGATAATTTTTTATATCAATTGAAATTTTTTTAGTTTGATCAATGTTACACAAAACTGATTCTCTGTTTTTGAAAATTCACTGATTTCCCTCAAATTAGGAGCAAATTTTCTACTCTAACGACAGCCTTCAAGTCGTTGGTAGTAGGAAATAAATTCCTGATTTTAGTAAAAAAATCACTCAATTGTCACGAAAATAGTGAATGTTTTGAAAACGTAAGTCAAGTATTTCTTCACTGAAAAACTAAAACTTAATTTTTATGGTACCTAAAATTTATTTCTGTTTAACAATGTCTTGATTTGCTTCCAATAATGTTTTCATTACTATGATTTCATTGTTCAGTCATTATTCTTAACGGCGGTGTGGTTCATGAATGATGAATGAAACAAATAAAATATAAAAATATTGAAAACGAAACAAGATATTGTATTTTTTCAGTTTTGAACTTTTGAGTACATATTCCAAAATTATGGATAAATCTTAAGTTAGCTGATCAACGAATCACTGAAATATAATATCAATTTTATACACAATTCCAATGTGGAACTGCAATATTGATTTTTTTATCTTTGAATTCCAAATGTTGGTTTTACAAAAACTATGAAAGAATCAATATTTACTTCAAGAGTTTTCTGTAACTTGTACTAATTCAGACTTCCCAATCCAGTTGTAAATTTTAAAGACTGTGATGTAAATTTTTAATGTTTTTCATGAACAAGATAGAGTGCACTGTAATAACTCTAATTAATGCACACAACTTTAACAAAAGAATAATAATGAGCATTGCAAAGTATACATGTTCAATGAAGATAACCACCAAATGAATCACTCGAATGTATAATGAATCACTTGAAAAACTGCTTTTATGAATGCTAAAAATTACCACAATTCCAGCCCTTCAAGAACAGCTCAAATAAAAGTATTACCGTGCAAGCTTTTAGGCCAATCATTGAAAAACACAATAATTCAAATGTACATTACTTTATTAATTTTCACTCATTCGATTTATAAAAAAATAGACTAGGCTAATCAATGAAGCAAAGATTGTACGCAATTGCACTATATTACAGGCAACTTGAAAATATCTTACTTAAATAATATAAATACAATGCAGAATGGTTTAGCCATTTCTATAGAATTAATCTCAAAATTTAGATCACTAATTTGGTAACATGGCTTTGCAACATTGTGGACTTGCATATTTAATAAAATATATTATATAGGCTTTACATTGTAAATAAATAGAAAATGTATAAGTTTGTAATGTAAAATTTTGAAGAAAAGTAATTCAATCCAAAGCATTAATTATCGAAGTTCACCTACAGCAATTTTTAACTACAGCAGTACGGTAACATAGGTATGTTAATAAATACAATAAAAAATAGAGTGGTTGACTATGGTGAATAGTTAAAATAAATCAGTAGATGAGTCTAATTCAATAATATGGAAACATAGATTCTAAATTAAACACAATTTAAAAAAAATCCTTTTTTTCATAATGAAATAAGAAATAGTTCAAGGATTCAATGCATGGACATTCAAAATATCAATAGCTATTTGAGTCTGTAAATCAATGCATAGACGACTTTCAAAATTAATAATCACATTCTTTCAAATCAAATTATTCAAGTAATAAACCTATTAAAGCAATAAATCCATCAAGACAAATTCACATTTCATTCATATCTTCTCTTTTGATATTTCTTCAACTTTATTTTTTTTATAAGCTAACCTAACCATTTCTTCATACATCCATTCCACTTTATCTTAGATTTTCCTAGTTTTCCCACTAATTTAAATAAAAGAAAAATTGTTATTAATACTGTGCATTCAAAACGTATTCAAGTTACATCTTTAATAATTAATCATCTGTATAAAACGAGTGGAATGGGTAGCTTTAACAAAAATTTACACGTTTTGCAAAAATCTCAAATTATTCTCAATAATTATTGCTATTAAAACAAGATTTCCATCTGATGATTAACAGGACCTATTGAAATTAGTGATGTGTTATATTATGAATTATCATTCCATTTGTCTAATATAAATTGAATTATTAATTGTGAATTACTAAAAATAACATTTAATGCTCAAACCTGAGCAAGTCCACATTACCTGAACTAAGTTCTCAAATGGCAATTTTCAATGATTAAATAACTAATGATTGGAGAGTTTTAAAATAGGCTACTCAAGTACTGTAGTATTAAGAATGTCAATATCCTAACAGAGAAATTGTCTCAAGGTGAAATTTAAACAATGCAAGTTTTCAACTGAAGAATATATATCAAATATTATCGAAACTTTCTCTTCAGACATATGTTACAAAGTAAATATTAACACAATGTACACAAAGCAGCCACTGGTTACCTGTTCAGGTCATATCTTCCTTTTCCAAAGAGCTCACAATTGGATGACTTCCTCCATTCACGATGACTTCTTCTTTGACTTCGGGGGAGTTCCTCCCACTTCCAGATGAACGAGAAGAGCTGGCTGACGATGATGAACTATCACTTTCAGAATCTAGAGTTTCCGAGTCCATTGAACTTTTCTGCGACTGAATCCTTTTCCGTAACCTTTCGTTTTCGGCCTCCAATTGCTGATTGATCATTGATAGCCTCGAGATTTCGTTCTCGTAGTTGACTTCAGATTTCACACGGGGTTGATCTCCTTCATCTTCACTCATTTCATCATCGTCGTTGTTACTGGAGTTGAGCTTTTTCTGTAGAAAATCAACTTTCTCTTCTAGCTGGATTAATTGTTGAATTAGATCGGTTTTGCTCATAGAAGCCAGCGATTCAACGTGAAGATCTTTGTAGGTGTTTGAAAATTCTTTGGTTAGAAACTCAGTTTCGTCGTCGGGTGATGAATAGAAAAAGTCTTCATCGGAGTCAGCACTTGTGAAACTAGAATCCCTAGCCCTTGAAGGTCGGCCTCGCATTGAATTGGGCGAATTTGGAGCTTCAACTTCAACGGACGTGTTCTTTTTAGTGAGCAGTCTTTCGTCCAATTCTTGTAGGTCTGTGTGGTCGTTCATAAGAAACTGGTTAGTGTTGTAGGGAGCAACTGGCTGTCGGTTCCTAAACCTGGATAGTGATCGTCGTTTCTGGTATTTTGAACGAGTAGACGAATCTTCTTTGTTGTAAGGATTCTTCCTTTTCGGCTTACCTCGACGAGTTTTCTTCTTTCGCTCGTATCGTTCACCATCAACAAACTTCGCGGTTTGTTTTGAACTGTAGTTCCGATTCTCGCCACTAGGCGGCGTCGCCGAGAAATTAATCTGATCTGTGCACTTGGCTTTCGCGTTATTCGTCATGTTGTTTTCGACATTATCTTTATTCGTTAACACTTCATTGTTCACAATATCACCCATGTTTATCACAGTGTACGAAACAAAATCGAAACTTTACATCACTCAAAATACGCACTGAATTACGAGAGATTACGAGCTGAATTTCACGACACAAGCACACCACGATAACTGTCGTTGTCGGACTGTTCCCATTGCAGTGTTTAGTTTCACTTTGATCCGTTGCAGCGTTGCAGTCTTTACAGCTTTCTCCCTTCATCCATCGGCCCCCTCTCTCACTTTTTAACATGCTCAATGGCCCTTTTCCTTTTGCTCTGTTTCTCTAGTACAGGCAACATGGACAAAATAATAAAACGACAAAACACTGTAATATTCTAGAAGCCGTCAATTTCTGCATATCAACCAGCAAAAAAATTAGAATAGCCTTCATCGCTACAGATTCACTTGTGTGCTCGAAAATAACTTGGGTTAATAGTTATCTTGTATTGCCTACATGTGAGCATTTTATCACAGGCCTTTTAATTACAGCTTAACTATTATTATTCATCTAAAAACCCTTTTTTTGACCAGCACTGAACAGAGTGCTAGCATTTTTGAAGCAGTTGTTCTCAAAACAGATAATATTTCATATTGAAAAGTTTCTGATAAGAAATCATACCTTCACATCTGATAAGAAATTTGACTCTTTATTTTATTCGAAAGTTAATAAAGGTATCCCATGTTTTTTGATATTTCAATTTTGTGAAACTAGTCAATCAATTTTCACTTCCCATAATAATAATAATAATTTTTATGATGGTAACAATAACAAATAATAATAATAATAATAGTGTGAATATAAAACCGGGACGAAACCTGTTTTTTTATTAAGAAAAGGGTGGTGGAGGATTACTGCTAGAAAAAGCTCCTCACCTTCCATAAGTGCCATAGATAAAAGTCGTTTTTGAAAATTTGGGGATATAATTATCCCTTCTTGAAAAAGATTTTTCCTGCAACTGCTCGTAAAGTAGTTCTTTACGTACTGAAAACTAATTGTAAAATACCTCTTTACTGCTCCGCAAGCGGTAAAGTACTTTACGCTCGCCAGCTGTTTTCTTTACGCTTCTGTTTTGATTTAGATGTCTTCTCATTGGTGGATCACTGAATCCGTGAAATTCACATAACCTCAACAATGGCGAACGCTAACCAAATCCGCGCATGGTCTGTGATGTTACAAACTAAAAGCTTTTCACAAGTTAGGAATTAAAATTCGAAATTAAAGGAATTCAAAATTAATAAATTCTGTTTCTGTAATAGTTATTTATGTATTAAGAGCGTGAAGCGCGACTTTATCGCTCGAGCCAAAACATTTACTGCGCGACGCACAGCGGAGCGCAGTAATTTTGCGAGAGCGATAAAGAAGCTTCACGCGCGAAATACATACAATATTTTTCCTACAACTGCAGTTCTGGATTCAAACACAATAAAAGTTTGTAGTTTGTAACGTCACAGACCGTGCGCGGATTTGGTTAGCGTTCGACTTTTTTGAGGTTATGTGATTCTCACGGATTCCATGATCCACCAATGAGAAGACATCAAAATCAAAACAGAAGCGTAAAGAAAACAGCTGGCGAGCGTAAAGTACTTTACCGCTTGCGGAGCAGTAAAGAGGTATTTTACAATTAGATTTCAGTACATAAAGAACTACTTTATGATCAGCTGTAGGAAAAAGCTTTTATTGCGTTGGAATCCAGAACTGCAGTTTCAGGAAAAATATTGTATGCAATTCGCGCATGAAGCTTCTTTATCGCTCTCGCAAAATTACTGCGCTCCGCTACGCGTCGCGCAGTAAATGTTTTGGCTCAAGCGATAAAGTCGCGCTTCACGCTCTTAATACATAAATAACTAATTTGTAATCCCGTTATCTTTGGTAGCCTTTGTCGATTTTATACTGGTGAAAAATTTGTAGGATCCCGAGGGGGCTCCCACTCCCCCACACCTGGTCGGTCAGTTCGTATCTGGGAGGAATAATAATAATAGTAATAATAATTAATGATAATAATAAAAATGCAGTTTTACCACCTTTCACAGTAGGTACTAAAAACCACGTCATATTTAGTATGTAAACTACTGTGTTGCCCCGTAACTATGCTGTCAACTCTCTCAAATTAATAGTCATATAAATGCCATATAATTCTGAAGCATGTTTTCTATTCTATGTTATGTCATATAATAGCAAGTTTTCTCTATTCCAGCCAGTAATAGACTACCACAAACAATATTTTCTGTTTATTTATATGAAGTTTAAATATTTCTGATACCTTCTGATCATCTAGTGGGACGTTTACGTATGTTTCTCACATATGGCGTTTTCTTGAAGAATGAAGCTCACATATGTCTGAGACTTGTGCGTGGGTGATGAGTTGTTCGATGATCACCATCATTTCAGGTGGGTTCCGAATCACCTTTTTATAGGTCTTGCCGTTTGAATCATGTTATGGGAAACATTTTAGAACTACTTTTAGGTGGGTTCCGAACCACAGAAAGTCAAAGTCGTGCTCATTCAGTTCGCTCTCTATCTTAAAAAATAATTGCTCATATTTTGAAAAACCTTTCTGCTTTGGACAGATTATTCATTTTTTTAAATGAATATATAATATATAAGACACTGATTATAAACAATGATCACGTGATAAGTTCAAGGCCAGTTTTTAGACAGTAGCCTACCGTGTATAACATGCAATCCAACCTACAGCTATTATAGATGTATGCATACGTTTAAACAATACCTATATAATAACATACACACATATATTACACACATTTGCTCCTTAATACTAGGCTATCTATCAGTGGCGTAGCCAAGATTAGATTTCGGGGGGGGGGGGGCTCACCAGGGGGGGGGTGGGCAGTGGCTTAGCCAGGATCAAATTTGGGGGGGGGGCTCACCAAGGGGGGGTCTGGGGTATAGGAGGGTCCGGATTTTTTTTAAATTTAGTGGTGTGAAAAGCTAATCTAGAAAACTTGTTAGGCTCTAAAGTTCAAAAGAAAGTTTTGAAAAATTACTACCCAAGAACCTAGGTGGCCAGGTTTGAAATGATAATGTTTGATATACCGATATCTGTAACTATTTTGAGTCAAAACCCTTGAATTTAGAACTAATCATACTTAACTTATGTACTGAATCTCAAAATTAATACAAATTATTATAAGTTTCATATAATTGATGTCATTATCCTAAAACGCACCCAACCCAAAGTTCATGAAATCGAAATTTTTTTTTATCATATCACACTGATTTTACGCTTTCACAAAGAACTTGCATTTATTTGTGTGTTTTCATTTATAAAATCCCGATTTTATGAACTTTGGGTGCGTTTAGGCTAGTGGGTTATACTGAATTTTAACTTCAAAACTAAATTTTCTACAAGATGAGTTTATTCAAAAAGGTGATTTATCAATAATTAACAAAGTTAATCCACTTCAAACTTGAAAATTGCATTTTATTTAATGTAATATTTCAATAATTATAATAGTCACAGTTTTCTAACATGTTTTATTCGATTTCGTAGCTCATTTCAAATCAAAATTATCCATTTGAGCACCTAACAAGTTTCTATATGAGTAAATGTTGAGGAAAAATTTGAAAAATGCATTAATCTGACTATAACTGTAGCTATATTCCATTACACAAACAGGGTTTCTGTAATCTGTTCGTTATAATACAACAAAACAGATAGAACCCTTCGGCTTTAATAAGTCCTTATCTATTAGTTATTTGAGATTTTTTTATTTCTAAAATTTCGGGGGGGGGGGGGGGGGCCGGGCCTCATGGGCCCCCCTCCTGGCTAAGCCACTGCTATCTATATATATATATATATATACACAGCTACTAACTGTCGTAAAACGAGAAGATACGAGAAGATCTAGAATCCTATCCGCCAATTTATTAATAGCTTGCTCTCTATCTAACTATATATAGGCTATATATATTTTTTATAGACTACATAAAATGTGAGTCTTAACTTATCTCTCACTAATACTCAGGCAAAAAGGAACATTAAATCACAAAATAAATAGTATGATATCTCTCGTCTCATGCTGATAAACTCTCATTGAAGCTCTTGAATTGCCGCATATCATTCAAACAATTGTTTCAGAATTTATTTATAGAACAATTTTGTTAACTATTCTATCTTATTCATCAAGGAAATGAGATAATTTAGCTCCAAAATGAATGTACATTAATATTTTTACACAATATTGGTGTTCAATCAATTTATTATAGGGGAATCTGCCTTCTATCGATTTTATGCGATGGTACCTTGGTGCGAGCGAAATAATAATTTAAATAGAAGTGTAACATAATGATAATGAACAATAGAACGAAATCTTTGCATAGTAATAGGCCTACAGTGTATTGTTCAGAAAAAAAAAATACTTGCTTCAGACTTGTAGACTAATGACCGTATTTATGAAGCTTCTGACTTGTAGACTAATGACCGTATTTATGAAGCTTCTGACTTGTAGACTAATGACCGTATTTATGAAGCTTCCGACTTGTAGACTAATGACCGTATTTATGAAGCTTCCAACTTGTAGACTAATGACTGTATTTATGAAGCTTCCGACTTGTAGACTAATGACCATATTTATGAAGCTTCCGACTTGTAGACTAATGACCATATTTATGAAGCTTCCGACTTGTAGACTAATGACCATATTTATGAAGCTTCCGACTTGTAGACTAATGACCGTATTTATGAATGTTCTTTCACACGTATCTTGCTCGAGGTACCCTTGAAGTTTCTATATAAATACACAACTTTTGAAGAGTCCCTTGAGTCAAGAGAAACTGAATGGACGTTTTAATGCGACCCCAAGTTGTTTCTTTTCCAAATGTATTGTAATCTACCCTAACATCAAGAGAAACTGACATAATTTTTGCTTACAACAAATTTTTACTTTTCAGCCTGTGAAGATGACAGATTGGTTAGAAAGGTCATCTGAGAAAAGTTATTTTTCAAATTATGACCGGGGAGGACCCTGGACCACTTTTTTTGTAGGACAGAGTCATATAGATTTTTTCAAAATTGTTGGAAGTTATCTAGAAGTTAAAATGGACTATAGAGCTTGTCTATCAGTTATTGGGACCTGTCACTCAGTTAAATTCTCCTAATTTTAGTATGTTTAAAGTATAAGTAGAGGGAAGTGATAGTTGTGAGCCGTAGCAGACATCTGTTCAATAAGATTAGATAAGCCACACTCTCCTGGGCCCTCTCTGTAAGGGTGACCGATTGGATTGGCCAGCAAACATATATTATCAACACATATTGTTAACACCATAGCAACGAGATAATATTTTTTGACTCAAAAAGTTTTTATAAAAATTTAATATTATAACTATTTTTAACTGTTTTTAGTGTTTCGTTTCGAGTGAACTTTCAAATTAATAGTGGTCAAGTGAGAAAATTCATTTTATTATTTTTTGAGTGAAGGTTTTAAGCATATCTTAAATTTTTATTCTGTGCTAACCTCAATGTTTTGGACAATGTAACATATTCAAAATTTGTGAAGGGAGCAGTTTTGGACTTGAGTCTGTTGCACCTTCACACTCATTGTAAATTTGTCACAATAAATAAATAAAAAAGACTGTTCTCTAATGTAAATTACTTCCCGGTGGTTTGGAACCCACCTAAAAGTGTAGGTTCACCATGTTTCCAACAACATGTCTGAAGCGGCGAGGTGGAACTACCCATAAGGGTCTCACCACCATTGAAAGCCATACACATTTACTTTTTAGTATAAGCAGTAAAAATTATAGAAATAGTTATTGGTTGAATGAGTCGTTTGTTAGTCTAGATTTCAATGTTAATTTAGTGAAAAATTATAGTTCAAATTTTCATTGTTACTGTAAAATCTTTTCCCGGTGGTTCGGAACCCACCTAAAACTGTAGGTCCAAATCATCAGTCGCCATCATCTAACTCATTACCAACACACAGTTTTCAGACCTATGTGGGCTTCATCCTCAAAAAAATTGTTCATGTACCGTATTTTATTGGTAGAGAGGGTATTTCACCGTATTTCATTTAGGTGGTAAGGTGGGAGGGGGGGGTTGTGTCTGACTGACAGAGCCTCTCCCCCTTGAGAAATTTCTGGCTACGCCCATATAAACTGCTGCATATATTTTTATGTTAGGTTAGGTTAATAGGTTAGCTCAATATTAACCCAATATCCACTCTATTCCATTTGAAAATCGAAACTTGTAATCAGAGATTGATGGTGCATTAATAGGAGAGTAATTACGGAGTTGGAAGGTCTCTCACACTCCTCTGGTAGGTCTCTCTCACTCCTCACTGCTAGCCGGTATCCGCTTAGTAATTAGTTGAGGTGGATTGTAGCATGATTCGTAATAATCAGTAGTCTAGACCTCATCGTCTCGTCTATAATAGCACACATTAGACCGACGATTCATTTATTAAAACATTTTCAAATGAATAGGACTCGGTTTAGTCATAGAAAATAATAATGAATAAAAGCTAGATAAATTGGAGAGTTTGTGCAAATGAAATCGCTGATTGTAACCTGACCACTCTATGTCTCAGCTTGCTCCTTAAAATTAGAGTAGACAGAAGGAGAATTATTCAATTCCTATTAGAAGAAAAATATTAATCATTGGGACCTAACGTTTGTATTTATTTATGCCAATTGATTATTTTTTCTCTTTTTTTCGGAGGATGAAGCCCTCATAGGTTTGAGACCTGTGCGTGGGTAATGAGTTAATTGGATTATGGCGATTGATGAGTTGGACCTACAGTTTTAGGTCGGTTCCGAACCACCGGGGAAGTGATTTTACAGCAGATTTGCTTCTAATAATTTAATAATTAGCCTATTTAAAAAGCAAAATAATTTTACTTTTGATAATATAATATTTCAATAATTAAAGAAGTGTAATATAAACTTGAAAAAACCACTTTTAAATGGAAATTAACTCACGTTATGGCGTGACGGCCGTTTCGCTCTGTTGTCTAGAGCATCGTCAGACGACCCACAATACACTCTGTACATATGTACTGTGGGTCGTCTGACGATGCTCTAGACAACAGAGCGAAACGGCCGTCACGCCATAACATGAGTTAATTTCCATTTAAAAGTGTTTTTTTCAAGTTTATATTACACTAGCCGGCAGACTCGCTTCGCTCGCCTTAACCGTCTAGCCAGGGGGCTCCGCCCCCTGGACCCCCGGGGGGTCCAACTAATTTCCATTGGGATTAGATAAATTTATAGAAATAGGTGATTTTGGGAAGAATTTTGATACCATTACTTAGTATGCATCTAGGGTCTTAATCAAACATATACATTATATCATACAGTCGGAGCCTTGCAATATGTGGGAAACATATGACTGGGTATGATGAAATGTAATTATGCCAGGTTGATTACATCTGTTGAGTACACGTCTAGGGCCTCAACCAAACTTTTCAAAAATCGTCGATTTTGGGGCTAATTTTGAAACTTTTTCCAAGGTACATCTAAGGCCGATACTTAACATGAATACCAAATTTTGTCTGATTTGACCTTATGGTTCTCTAGAAATTGTTGTCACCTAAATTTTCAAAAATCTTCAATTTTGGGCCCATTTTGGAGTAAATTTTGAAACCCTTTCTTAGCACGCGTCCAGTCCCCCTACTGAATACGTGTACCAAATGTTATCGTTTTTGGTCGAGTGGTTCCTGAGAAACTGTGATTAATGAGTGAGTGAGTCAGTCAGTGGTATTTCGATTATATAGATATAGATATTAGTGGAAACAAAATGGATCTACAACATCATAAAGAAGTGTGCAAGTCTAATAAAAAAGCTTCTAATTGATAATTGAACGAGCGAAGCGAGTTCTTCCTTTTGACTTGAGGCTCGAGGCGTTGTGTGTTTGTATGTTCTACGATAACTTTCCAACGCCTTTATCAATCAACTTCAAATTTGAAACACAGATTCTTGGTATCTTTAGACAGGTCAAGTTCGTTGGCCAATAAAATTAACCGACTCCTTCATCCTTTTTGAGGCGAATCAAAAGGATAGGTTCTCAGCCCTTCATTAATATATCTATATATTACTATATATAGAAAATAGTTGTTTCTACGATTCTACCATATGATGGCATTCGCAATAGATTTCAAAATATATTTTGAGCTATTATCAGCTGTAGGTGAATATAAATAATGTGATCAGGTTTTTTATAGAATCTCTATCAGCTGATATACTAATTTCATTGCCCTGATATTTGGATATAATTATGAACAGCTGTTTTTTATGTGGTAAATATATCTACTAAATATATTCCAATGCCCTGATATATAGGTATATGATTACGGTAGGTCTTTTTTGTGGAAAATAAATCTGTGTATCAGAGCAACGATGAACTTGAACTTAAAATGATATGTCTTGTGAATTTTATCTAAATGATTATCTTCAAAGCAGCCGTTTTTCGTTACTACCTCACCCCTACGATAAGCTTTCCAATTGAGTTTCCCTTTCAAAAATTAATTGTTTGCAAGCGAGTTCTCCAGCCCGTTGGGCTCACTAGTATTAATTGTTTTAATAATTAATTTGTTTCAATTGTTTTATAGAATAAAATTTATTCATATAAGAAATCTCACAATAAGTTGAATGAATAGGCGAACATATACATATTTGTTGAACTTTTTAATAATATATATATAATCGATTGATTGGCGAGCAAAAATACTTTAATCTCAGCTGTAAAATCACTTCCCAGTGGTTTTGATCCCACCTACAATTTTTTGTAGTTCCAACTCATCAATCACCATTATCCAATGGCGCTCCAATTGCCCACGCTCAAGTCTCAGACCTATGTGGGCTTCATCCTTTGAAAAATGAAATAAAATATACATTAATTTATTCACCTGGTGGACAGAAGCTTGTGTGTAAATGATTGAAATGTGCTTCCTTTATTTAAAACATGTTAAATAAAATAGATGAGTTTTCAATTATTGTCAAAATGTTTTCCAGTGACTGTTTTAAATTAAGCTATAGCTTCAAATAGATAGTTTGGAGGTAGACTTGTAGGCTACTAGGCTTGTTATAAAATTTCGTTTCAATTTTTTAACTTTGAAATTCAACTTAGTGATAACCAATAGCGCTAATAATCATAATAAAAATTTTCATCCAACTAATATTTTAAAAAACAGTCATTTAAAATAATTCAATTAACGCTTTTCATGTTTTCAACCAACTAATGTTTTCTTCACTTCTAATTAAATAAGAAACTGAAAAATGGGTTGACATTTATGATTTTTTCCTGCTTATCTTTGAAAAAATAAAATATCACACTTCTATTCCATTGTTATCTATCCTGATAACGTTAACTCCCATGTCTTTTTAGCATTTGCACTCTTTCCAAAAGTTCAATTAATTAATTAATCTCACCACGCTAAAATCGTATGGCTAAAATAAGAATAAATTTTATTATAATCCATCATAACTAAAATTTGATTATCATCAATCAGCGTGATTAGTTTTCATGACTATCACTAATATATTCAATTTTCAGTTCGCTTGCTTATTACTGCACTGTAACATAAATAATCATTATTGGGCGATAAGGAAGAGTTCAACTGATAAGAAGCAGTTGAAAAATAATTATTACTGAAAATTTTGGAATGAATTTGAAGGTTGACGAAAGAAAAATGCTGATAGATTGATAGCTGAGCTCATAATAAAAAATTGAAACCTTTCATTTTCATTCATTTATAGATGAACTTTACATTATGGCTTTTTATTGTCAATCATTCGTACTATAATAAAAAATATTTTAATAATCTATAAATAATATCCATAGCTCTTATTAATTTATTATGTGTGTAAGTGTTGTAGGATATACGAGTGTATTTTTTCGGAGGATGTAGGTTTGAAATATGTGCGTGGCTAATGAGTTGGATGATGGTGATTGATGAGACAGACCTACATTTTTAGGTGGGTTCCGAACCACCGGGAAGTGATTTTACAGTAGAGAACAGAGTCTTTTAGGGAAGCCTATCAAATCGGTCACCCTTACAAAGAGTGCCTAGGAGTGCGTAGCTTATCTCTATCTGACTGAACAGATACCTGCTACGGCTCACGGCTATCACTTCCCTTTTTATCTGACCTATTCGCTTTTAAATCAATTGAATAAAAATGAAAATACCGATGATAACCAAAATAAAAAACTGAAAATTAACTAAAAAAATGTTACATTCAAAAATATAATTAGCTTTGGCTTACGCAGTGGTGTAATCGGTTGGAGCATGAAGCTCTGATTGACATCTACTGTTGTGGTCTGAAGTTTGAATCCATTTGGTCAGCCTGGAAATATATGTGTCACTATATGGGAAGTGATAATATATGGAAATATATGGGAAGTGATAGCCGTGAGCCGTAGCAGGGTGGTATCTGTTCAGTGGGATAAAGATAAGCTACGAACGCCTGGGCCCCCTTTGTGAGGGTGACCGATTGGACTGGCCAGAAAAAAATACTTTGTACCCTGCTGTAAAATCACTTCCCGGTGGTTTGGAACACACCTAAAACTGCAGGTCCAGCTCATCAATCACCATCAACCAATTCATAACCCACGCATAGGTCCCAGACCTATGTAGGCTTCAAATCAAAAAAATTGAGTTATAATCAAAGTTATTTTCATTTTTTCAATTAAATTTTATCATAAATATTGTATTTCTAAAGGATTAAATAACTGCGTTTTGATATCCAATAATTATTTGTTCACTACGGACCTGTCAGTCAGCGCGAGCGTGTTGTCCGTCCTGTCATCCTCGTATTCGTTTCGTGTTATGTGATGTGTGTGTTTTTTATTTTCCGACGTTTTACATTACGACGAATTGCCGAATCGGCGATGACATAATAACGTCCACAACCACCTGATGATGATAAGAGGGTTGAAACCTGGAGTGAACAAATAATTATTGGATATCAAAACGCAGGTATTTAAACTTTTATTTATATTAACTGGTATCCGGAGGCCGAAGAATTCAATATAAATATTGTAGAATTATTAAAATAATTATGTGAATTATGTGATAGCCGCGAGACGTAGCATAATTAATTACCCACGCACAAGTCTCAGACCCATGTCGGCATCTACAGCAAAAATAAAGTCTATCGGTACTGAAGAAAAACGTTTCCAAGATTAGAAAATTGAAAATTTAATTCTCAATACTCTAATTTCATTCCTAATCCTATAACGACAGATGAAAAATTAAATCACGATATACGTGCGGTCTTTGCCATTGAAATGTGGGTGGACTCCAGGCATTGATTGAGAAGGTGAATTATCTGTTTCTCGTTGGTCGAGAATCCGTAGTAGAAATTAACCAATCATATTTCATATTTCCTCATTGGTCCAGAATATTAAGCTTTTCGCTAATAATTATTCTTCTCGACACAGCCTTTCAATCTCAATTATTTTGTGAAACATGAGTTGAATCTTTTCTGCTTTTTTGGGGCAGATCTTCTTTCCGAGTTATCTTGGACTTTCTTTAATTTTTTATAAATATAACAAACCACAGGGAATATGTTGAAATATGTTGAAATTCAATCACACATTTAGGCCTAGTTTTTTTTTTCAAAACATTTTTTTTAAAACGACATCAATATTTTTTTAATGGTTTGAAAAACAAAATGTTTGAAATAAGAAAATATGTCACTCTATTTCCTAAGTTTTAGTGATAAAAAAAATGATAAAAGTAAGATGACGAAGGGGAGATGATCCGCCCCCCAAAACAGGAAAGTTTCTACTTTGAGCTCCCATAATTCACAAAATAATTGATAAAAAATTATTTTTCACGGCAATAGATAACATTTCAATAACTTAATAACATCCACTACAAGGAACTTTAAACAAAATTTTGAAATATCTTTCCCTGCGCCTAGTCTTAATTTAATATGATTTATTGTAATCTTAGAATAGAATTGAATGGAATTTTTCATTGCCAATAACAAAATATACATAAATATATATAAAAATGGTAAGCTATTAATAATTATTATGCATTGTAAACATGGCTATTCTAAGACATACAAAACAATGTAGACAATACATAACAACAATACAATGTAAAGAAAGGCAAACATACAAAACGCAAAGAAATCAAAGATTTCCGCCCGCGTTCAGGAGTTTATAAACATAACAAAAAATTCACTTTTTTCGAAGAAATTAAAATTATGAAGAGCACTAAATAAACAATATTAAAGAGAGAATATCACATCAATAGAAAGAAGTGTTCTGTAAATCAAATGAAGACCACTAGTACATTTGTTATATATGTATTTATAAATTAATTTACCTTATTTTCCACCATCATTGCATTTTATATCACTTACCCGGTGGTTCGGAACCCACCTAAAATAGTAGGTCCACCATGTTCCCCGTAACATGGCTCAAACGGCGAGGTGGAACTACCCGTAAGGGTCTCCCCACCATTAAAAGCCATACGCTTATTATTATTATTGCATTTTTATAATGATAATTAGCTGATGATATTAAAGTGAGATGAGATAAGTCATTTATTCAAAGACAAAAAGGATTGAGGGATCTGAAAGTGCAACCTCCAGGATTCAATAAAGAGTGATGGATGTAGGAACGAAAATCAACTTTGTATATGGTACCAACTCTCAACTACATCAATATGGAGCGTCAAAATAAACTCTTTCAGAACTTTTTAACCATGTCAGGAGGTCTTCCCAAAGTAATAGGGAAGTGATAGCCGAGTGCCGTAGCAGGTATCTGTTCAATCAGAGATAAGCTACGAAACTCCTGGGCCATCTTTGTGAAGTTGGCCGATTGGATTGGCCAGCAAAAAAGACTGTTCTCTGCTGTGAAAATCACTTCCCGGTGGTTCGGAACCCAGCTAAAACTGTAGGTCCAACTCATCAATCACCATCATCCAATTCATTACCCACGCACAGGTCTCAGACCTATGTGGGCTTCATCCTCGGAAAAAAATGTTCTGAGGTATCCTGTTGAAGAATTTACCCTGCAGGGAACAAAATGATTTCTGGAAGATTGTTCTGTGGGATCTTGGGAGAGCCTCTAAGTAATTCTTTCAGAGGCTTTCATTTACTTCTAAAAAAACAATTATTATTAAAGTTAATATTTTTTTTCCTACAACTGCTCGTAAAGTAGTTCTTTACGTACTGAAAACTAATTGTAAAATGCCTCTTTACTGCTCAGCAAGCGGTAAAGTACTTTACGCTCGCCAACTGTTTTCTTTACGCTTCTGTTTTGATTTTGATGTCTTCTCATTGGTGGATCACGGAATCCGTGAAATTCACATAACCTCAAAAAAGTTGAACGCTAACCAAATCCGCGCACGGTCTGTGATGTTACAAACTACAAACTTTTATTGTGTTGGAATCCAGAACTGCAGTTGTAGGAAAAATATTGTATGTATTTCGTGCGTGAAGCTTCTTTATCGCTCTCGCAAAATTACTGCGCTCCGCTGTGCGTCGCGCAGTAAATGTTTTGGCTCGAGCGATAAAGTCGCGCTTCACGCTCTTAATACATAAATAACTATTATCCACTTCCAAAATGGAGCAGGTTTTCATTTCGACCTGTTTTTCAATACCGTAGCCTTACTGTATAAAAATTCGGTATCACATTATTTACGCTATAGGTGTGCTACATTGTTGATATGAATAATACATTGACTCATACAATGCCAAGGTGAAGCTACACACACTCATCAATATGATAATGAGATTACGTGGGTTATTGCAGCTTACATTATCAAATATTTATTCCTCAGCCAGTGATAAGCAAAGTTAATGAACCTCTGTTATCAGTCGCTGAATAAAACTTCAAGTCGAACGATTTGATGGAAATTGATTGGAAATTTCTAATAATAAATTCCCAATTCACTGGTGCGTTGTGAAGTGTCTGTGTATCTGCAGCAGAAAACGGGAAATTTTTGTCTGTTTGTGTACGGTGTTATCTGCATCACTGATTTCCCTTTTCCCTCTGCTGGTTGAGTGCCTCGAGCCTACACTGTGAGTGCTCTTGAATTCTCAGTTCAGAACACGTAAATAAATTCAAAGCAGGTAAATTCAGGTCGGATCAGGTAAATAATCGTCCAATAAAAGATTAAAGTAGGAAACATGACCATATAAAAGACGGATTGAATCGGTAGTAGGATCTGTCTCACTGTGTAGCCTTTAATAAGAGTGGGAATTAGCATTTACCACACATTTAGCATTTACCACACATTTAGCATTTACCACACATTTAGCATTTACCACACATTTAGCATTTACCACAATTACCACACAGGACATTTTTTTTTTTTTTTTTGAGGATGAAGCCCACATAGCCATAGGTCTGAGTTCTGTCCTTGGGTAATGCGTTGGATGATGATTGATGACTTGTACTCACAGTTTTAGGTGCGTTCCAAACCACAGGAAGTGATTTTACAGCAGAGATCAGAGACGTTTTTGCTGGCCAATCCCTTTGGTCACCCTAACAAAGAGAGCACAGGAGTTTGTAGCGTATCTACAATTTCTTTTTTTAGATTACGTCTTGGAGACTCGGGTTAAGTGGTATAAGACAAGTCAGATCAACAATTAATTATATGCATACTGATTGAACAGATACCTAATTTTTTCGTGGCTATCACATTGTAAAGATGAAATAGAAATATAATGCTGTTTCGGATGGCTTAAAACAATAATAGGAAATAAGTAAGGTCATAAATAATAGACTAAAATAATACATTAATATAGTATAGAAGGGTCAAGTGATGTACAAAAATAGGTCAAGGATCCCTGACTTTAATCAGTACTGTGAAGATAATTTTAATAAATTTTATCCATGATATTTATTTATTTACATGCAAAAGCTCACAAGACAACCAATTAAGAGCCAATTAATGACGTACAATAAAAATCAATTTAAAAACTTTCAAAAAGAAAGATTAGAAATAACAAAAAAGGTAGAAAGTACAATTGTTTTGATAAATCAATTAATTATAAGAAGGAAGAGAGAAAATAATTATTAGTGATATAGGAAAAAGTACAAAATAATGAATAACTTTAGAGGGAAAGAAATTACCTTAATTAGGTTGAAGTTGAACTTTGAAAAATAGTTTAAAGAAAAAAGATGGATTAATAAAAAAAAGGCAGATAGAAAATATTAATTTAGAGGAAACAGACGAAGTTTAGAGATGACGAGCTAGATAATAATAATTATTATCTAAAGCCGCGTCTCCACCAACCGAACAAGCTCGGCGAACAGTGTTCGCTGGAATTATCTGATGTCGCCGAACATTGTTTGGTGTTGGTTTGATGAGGACGCCTTCTCGAACATTATGATCGGTGTGGTGGGAATAGTGGCGGGAACCTTTTGTTGGTCGGCACTGTTCGCTCACAGACCGAACATTTCAATTGAACTCACGAACATGTTCGGTGACCCATATGTTTAATGTTTGCCCGTTTTTTGTATTCACCAACAATGTTCGGCAGGCATGTTCGGTTGGTGGAGACGCGGCTATAGATTATGAATCTGTACAATAAAAATCAGCTGTTTAAGATTGAAATTGAATCAACTTTTCTGATAATCTAGCTAAATGATATAAATAAATAAATAAATTTTTATTCAACCAATCAAAATGTACAATGCATTTTCATATGACACAATGATATTTCAATATGCAAAATATATAAGCACCCTATACAATAAAATAAATAGAGCTTTATTTTTAAATAAGCAAATAAAACCTCCCATAAATAAATGAAAAAAATTAAAATTAAATAAAATAAAGTTATGGAATATTCAAGACAAAATAAATATAGGATATTAAACTAATAATTATTTTAAAATGAAAAAAGATGGTTCACCCCTCTCTAAGCCAAGCTTGTGCTGAGGGGTGAGTCGCTTAACCAAATAACTACTGTGGACTGAAAATATCTTTCAACAAACTAAAATATAACTCTCAATAAACTAAAAAAAATAGTCTAAATTTCAGTGATTCAATTTTAAAAATCAGAAATATCTTGCTAGTATTGAATAGAATCAATCAAAGTGCTTCATCGTTTAAATTGTACTTGGTAATTGGGTTTTCCAGAAAATTCAAGTTATATTTCAATAAAAACGTAAACATAACCCAAGGTAAGTATACAGGTATACTAACCTTGAACATACCTATGCTTAAAAATATTTGAACTCTTGTAAAAATTTAGTAATAGAGACAGATTTGGGTTAAAAGCCTGTTGTTTCTTTACAATAAGTTGTATTTTGACTATAAAAAAATAAAATAAATATTGACAATTAAATACACAGATTTGAACATTCACGTCGTCTAACAACATACAATTTCCTTTAGGCTACACTAAATTATCACAAAGATATATCTTGAAGAAAATGCAGCTCTACTGAACATCAAACAACTTTTAAGAATAAGTGTTAATTACACCAGCAAACAACTAAAAAACTTTCAATGCCAGGAGAGCTAAAAAAGACCACTCCAGGGCCTCTATTTTTCAAAAAATTTCCGGGGAAGTACCCCCGGACCCCCCGGTCAATCGACCCCCCCCCCCCATTTCAAAATGTTGGCTACATCACTGTTTTAATGGTTATTATAATAACAATAATCATAATAATAATTATTATTATTATTGTTATTATCATTATCAATGATGAAATATTTGTGATAAATGGAACATGAAGTTGTTTATTGCAAAATTAAAATAGAGTAAACTTTGACAACATCTAGATCACATAGATCCATATCACATAGTGGAAAAGTTTACAATATATCTGAGAGCAGTGTAAAATTTAAAAACTATTTGATTGATGCTTCTTGAGTTTGACGAAAACCCACATTGTCTAGTAGAGAGGTCATGCAACTCAGACCTATATTTTAGTAAATCCAGACCATTCTCCATGATATTTCTTATGATCAATACAATGAAGATGATTTCAATAAGTTATATTCATGAATCAATTCAATAGAGATGATTTTATTGTATATAATTCATAAACTAATACAAAAACCATAAATTTGAATATATTGAAATAATTTAAATCAATTAGGTCCATAATTATTAATAGTGATAGCTGCGAGCCGTAGCAGGTATATGTTCAATCAGATAAAGATAAGCTGCGTTCTCATAGGTCCGGTTTGTAACGGTGACCGATTAGATTGGCCAGCAAAAAAGACATTGTTTTCTGCTGTAAAATCAATTCCCGGTGGTTTGGAACCCACCTAAAACTGTAGGTCCAACTCATCAATCACCATCATTCAACTCATTACCCAAGCACAGGTCCCAGACCTATGTGGGCTTCATCCTCAAAAAAAAAGTGAATAAAGTTTTTGACTGTTTGTCCCTGGTTGATTCTCGGTTAGGTGTGTTATTGCTCGTTATTCATTTATTTATTTGGAAAGAGCTTTAAAAATCTTGGAGCAACTGATTCATATTGCTTCCATAATAGGTCTACAACAATACAATGAAGACAGTAGAACAATACAATACAATGATGTACAACAGCACATTGCTTCTATATCTATAGCTACGTTGTAAAGTGGATTAATATGATAGAAAGTAATTTCAATCCAGCTTAGGTACTTTTATTCCACGTGTTATCAAACTAGTGTCATGATGAATCTACTTACACATTACTGTCACTTCTCAGTAGAGGAGTCTAGATGTCTAGACCAATTAGAAGTCACGATTTCTTCAAAAAAATGTCTAAATAAATATTATGCAATACTGTATACACATCAGCTGATTTAAACATTTCGAAATCAAATTGTCGACGACAATCACGCATTGCAGCTTATGCTATATTTTGTGCAATTTATTGGAAACATTTGTATGTTGAATTCAACGTGATTTATTGGAAGTCTGATATAAATTATTGTATGCAATCAAGGACGGTCTCAGGGGGGGGGCAATAAAATCCCATATGTGACCCCCCATCCTAAACACCCGAGCTGGGACCGTTCCTGTACGCAACGATTATATTTTAACTTTCTTTGTAGTGGCGATGGTGATATTGTGGAAGGTATCCATTATGAATAATAAGACGAAATTGTCACAACCACATTTATTAAACCTTTGAGAAACTAGTTTCGGTTGTTACACCATTATCAATCCCTATCAAACTAAAAACCAAAGTACAGAGAAGCTTAATATATACTGAACATGGAATGATACTATTGGCTAAGCGGGAAAGAAGCTGACCTTCATCGGACGTTGTGATTGGCTGTCAAGTCAC
This sequence comes from Conomelus anceps, assembly GCA_948455865.1. Lineage (NCBI taxonomy): Eukaryota > Metazoa > Arthropoda > Insecta > Hemiptera > Delphacidae > Conomelus > Conomelus anceps. Next base: position 5,925,200 of record OX418219.1, read on the forward strand.
GCCCACTGGTGGGAGGAGTAGCAAGCAAAAATACAAGTCAAATCAACACTGTGAACATCAAGAATGCAACAAAGAAGAAAAAATAAGTACTAAGGCTAGAATTTAATCAAATTAAAACTAAAAAATAGAAGCTCACTGAGATGCAATCAAGGTCAACTGAGAAATACATGTCAGAACTTTTTTTTTTAATGTAGGCTGGAATTATGATGAAACCAAGTTAGTTGTATTGAATTGGTTGAAATAAATTTGGTCATTTAAACTTAGTATTGGAATCGTTTTTTACCAACTTAGTTATCTCCAAGCTTCTAAAATGTTCAATTGTCTACCGTTGCCAATCAAATGATTGTACCTCAAAGCAACTTGTGAGATGTTCAGATTGTTAGATGTTTAGAGATGTTTTCGTCAGATGTTGCTTTAAAAGACGGTCATAATACAATCATTACATAAAATAGCATTGAAGTAAGAGAAATAAATAGAGTACCATAGTAAATCATGGAAGTGATAGCCATGAGCCCTAGCAGGTATCTGCTCAATCAGATTGGATAAGCAACGCTGTTCAGGGCCCTCTCTGTAAAGGTGGCTAATTGGATTGGACAGCAAAAAAGGCTCTGTTCTCTGAAGTAAAATCACTTCCTGGTTTCTTTTTTTTTGTAGATTACATCTTGGAGACTCCAGTTAAGGAGTATAAGGCAAGTCAGATTTACAATTATAATATCTTATACACTAGTTACCACAATTACTATATTAATTATAAAAGGGGAGGCTTTATTTTAATGTGAAAGGAACTCTTGTACACTATAAAAAGCTTTATCAACTAAATATTTTTCCAATTGTTTTTTAAATATTTCTATATTTTGAAGACTTTAAAACTGCGGTAGCTTGTTGTAGAGTTTCCTATCAATATAACTAGGTTTCTGTTTGAATAAACTACTATTGTGACTCACCAAGTGATAATCTCCTCAGCTTCTTGTGTTATAATCGTGTATTTCAAGATTTTGGTTAACATCTCTCTTTATTACACACACAAAGTAGCTTCATACACACATAAGCAGGTTACAGTTAGGAGACAAAGTCTCTTGAAGAACGGCCTACATGAATCTAATCTATTTACTCTTTCCATACACCAAACCGCTTTCTTTTAGATCTTAGACACTCTATCAAGGTTTTGTTTTGATGAATTACGCCATATACTAAGATAGCATACCTAATATGTGACTGTAAGAGCCCACGGTAGGCTGTAAAAAGTAACTTTTTGTTATTTAATCTAGCAAGCTGTCGCAGGGCAAATACCCCAGATGAGTTTTTACAATATATTTTCTCAATGTATGGAGCCCGGGTCAATCGTCTATCCAACAAAACTCCTAGAAATGCAATGTTTTCTTCCTAGTCTGGTTGATTATCGTTTACAAACACGTTTATAGCCTTATCTTCATTTGAATTATGTTTGTTTTTCAAGAGTTCGGAACCCACCTAAAATTGTAGGTCCACCATGTTGGCAATAACATGGCTCATACGGCGAGGTGGAACTACCCGTATATCACCCACCTATAAAAGCCATACCGGTACGCATTACTTATTTTATAGTTAATCTATCACCAACGTTTTAATACATTTTCGTACGCAAGGCTCGAAACCTCAAGTCTTTGATAAAAAAATCTCTTTGAAAAAATGCTTGTCTGATTTCGTTTGTTTTCAATATCCCTCTTTGTGAATAGGCTACGTTGGCTGTCTCTAACTGTATTGAGGCCAACTTCACAATGAAATATCACCCTCCCATTCCATACACACCCCTGGGACCACCCTATCCCTCAACCACCCTTCCAGCTGTAAGTTCTCCCGGTAGATTCCCTGGAATTCCCTGGCGGGAAATGCTTACACTGCAATATACTGTTCCCTGCTGAATTCTAGGCCTACTGTATGTTATAGAACACCGAATTTTGTCAAAAATTAGATCTAGCATTTTTTATCGCCTTAGTGCACTCTGAGCAATTCTTCTAAACGTACCTTAAAACTTGAGCAAACTTAACAACTCAAGGGACACTTGAGTGAAGTGATAGGCTACCCATGAGCCGTAGCAGTTACCTGTTCAGTCAGATAAGAAAGCAACGAACTCCTAGGCTCTCCTTGTATTGGTGACTGATTTGATTGGCCAGCAAAAAAGACTATATTCTCTGCTGTAAAACTCCCGGGGGTTCGGAACCTACATAAACCTGTTGGTTTAGCTCATCAATCATCATCATCCAACTCATTACCCACGTACCACCTATGTGGGCTCCATCCTCCAAAAAATCCCTTTAAGTGAATGATTTTTTAAAGTCTTCCTCGAGTTTTAAGGAAACCTTGGAGTTAGTTTATAAATACGGGTTCAAGAGTATTACTAAAAACAGACTAAACGAATGTGGAGTTTAAGTTAATTTAAATTTGTAAAGTTTATTTAAAATAATTATTTATGCTGTGGTGCTAGCAGGCCTTCAGCTGAGGAAGCATTCTAACAATGCGAAAAGGCCATCACACAAATAAGTAAGTCTTGAATTCACTAGTAAATTTTATTTTAAATAATTATTTTTTCATAATTTTTATTTTCTTACAGACGATGCCCACTTGAGACTAAGACTTTTGCCTAAGTTATGAGGTGAAAGATGATTATGAATCTATGGTGAACCCTAAGTTCTAGGTGGCTCCGAACCACTAGGTAAGTAATAACATAGACGAAGCATTCAAAAATAAATGTTATCGTCTTTGGTGATAATGAAGTAGATGGGGACATTGTATATCCTAAAATAAACAAAAAATTAAGTACTCATAAAGAGAATGGCGTAAAAGTATAAAGAAATTGTTTGAAACGTAAATATGGCGTTTAGGTGGGTTTCGAACCACCAGTTAATTGATAATAAAGTAGAGTTCAACTTCAAGTTTATTCAAAAATAGATTATAAATTAAGTCATAAATTGATAAGCAGAATGGCGAAAAATGGAGTGAAATTATTTGAAACGTAATTTTGGGTATCAGGTGGGTTCCGAACCACCAGTTAATTGAGTAGACAACGTCAAATTTATCCCAAAATAAACTATGAATTAAGTCATGCATTGATAAGCAGATAGGCAAAAACCGGAATGATTTTTTTTTTTTTGAGGATGAAGACTTAGTCCACATGGGTCTGAGACCTGTGCGTGGCTAATGAGTTGGATGATGGTGATTGATGAGTTGGACCTACAGTTTTAGGTGGGTTCCGAACCACCGGGAAGTGATTTTAAGCAGAGAACATTGTTTTTTTGCTGGCCAATCTAATTTGAAACGTAAATCTGGGTTTAGGTGGTTTCCGAACCACTAGCTACGTGATAATAAGGTGGACTACGTCATGTTAGTTTTAAAATAAACTACGAATCAAGTCATAAACTGGTTAGCGGAAAACGAAATGAAATTATTAATTTAAAAATAAATCTGGTTCTAGGTTGGTTCCGAACGACCACTCAAGTGATAATAAAGTAGTTAACGTCATGTTAAACCAAAAGTTAACTAAAATTGAGTCATAAAGTGATAAGCAGTAAGGCGGAATGAAATTATTATTATCTAAAACAGTAGTGGGTCAATAATGGCGGATTACTCGGTAGATAGGAGAGTGAATAATGAATGCATTTGCGCAAGAAGAAATTTAACTGCCCAGGACGACAAACTGTCTGACTTTTTATTGTCCAAAGTTCTAATGGCAAACTTCCAGCTGGCATTCATTAAATAATACTCCTATCCTTTATTATTTTTGCTACTTTAAATTTGTATTTCAATAGCCGGAAGTAGAGTCGTGTAATATTTACAGTGACGCTGCATGACACAACTAATTGCGTTGTAAAACATACAAGATATTTCAGACTTCATGTTTAAAGTTAATATTGCGGTTTAGAGCTAATATTCAGTTGATGAAGACTTTTATGGTGTGCGAGAGGTTCTTTCAGATTTAAATTGAGCCTCAAAAGTTGTATTTGTGTTTTTTTAGGGTGAAGCCCACATAGGTTTGAGACCTGTGCGTGGGTAATGAGTTGGATGATGGTGATTGATGAGTTGGACCTGCAGTTTAAGGTGGGTTCCGAACCACCAGGAAGTGATTTTACAGCAGAGAACAGTGTATTTTTTGCTGGCCAATCTAATCGGTCACCGTTGCAAACAGGACCTACGAGAACGCAGCTTATCTCTATCTGATTGAACAGATACCTGCTACGGCTCGCGGCTATCACTTCCCGATAATTAGGCTATGTTAACTAGTGTATGATAATGGTTGTGCAACACTTGTAAAGTTTTAAAATTGAATTCACATAATGCAAAATACACAGTTAAATTTATTTTGAACACAATTTCAAATATCTTTATCACTAAGGCCGGGTTCACGTTCACACGAGCTACAATCGCGCGATTGAAGAAAGAGCAATTAGAAGCCAGAGCATTAAATGGGCTGTTGCCCGTCAGAATACATTTTATTCTGACGGGCAACAGCCTTGCCAATGCAATTATGAATCGCAGAGCTGTCGCCGACTTTTTTCCTAATACAAATACAAAAAAACACAAACATTTCAGATATTCAAATTGTTCAAAATCCCATGATGCTGTGCTCAGCCTCCTTAATCCAAACCAACTTGAATTGTTCTCCTATCACTAAAATTAACATTTTTATGCTATCAAATAGACTTATTGCAGTTCAAACAAATATTCTATAAAAATGTTAATATTCAAGCTAGAAAAAATCTCAAGTTCCTACGTATTCGCGACAATGAGCAGAGTACGCTAGGATTTTAAAAAATTCAAAAATCCAAAATTTTATGTTTTTTTTTTGTTGCTAGCTGAGTTAAAAACGGAAATGACCTTGGCTAAAAACGCGCGATTCTAGTAGAATCGGCTACAGGCCGGCTACATCGCAGCGAAGTGTAGCTCGTAGGAACTGCACAATCTGATCCTGTGCTCTACTAGAATCGCGCTACTCTCGATTAATTGCTCTGGCTACAATCGCGCGATTGTAGCTTGTGTGAACCCGGCTTAAGCTGAAGTTACACCTTTTTTACTGAACACATCAAGTTGAAGTGGAAGTATGTAGTGATGTAGCAAGAATTACCAAGAGTAACTGATATTATCTCAGTTGTATGCTGATCATACATGCGAGAATTTTAAAACCCAAAAATCTTCATGACATGATATTAAAAAAATAGATTGGGCCCGGGTTTATAAACCAACTAAGGCTTCCCCAGCTGAAGTGTGACTTGAAAAGCAATCACTCGACATCTTTTTCAAGTCTCCCTTAAGCAAGGAAGCCTCAATTTTGGTTGATAAATACGTGCCCCAATCTTTCAGTAGTCTAGCAACGTCCAGCTTCCTACAAGACCCGATCCAAAGGCATGGTGAAAATAGGAGAAATCGGAAAAAATAGCAATAAACCTTTATATTTATCACGCTTAAAGCTGTTATTATGCAACTTGATGAGTTGAAAGCAAAAAACAACAACAAATAGAAAATGAAGCAGTTAAAAAACAACCGAGAAGGTGAAAACAAATAAATAAAATGCTGGTGTGTTTAGTCAAAATTTAGAATATTACAAAAAAGCCCTGATTACTACAGGAGACTGATAAACAAATCAATATCCCAGGCATCAAATTAAGAAAACAAGAAAAATTTTCTTCCTGGTTTTCTTGTTCCATGACGAACTGCGTTGTTAATATTAACTTTTTATGTGAATTTAAATGAAAATGGATCTCAAAGATTCGAAAGCGCTCGGCCTACAGAGTAAGTAAATCCTTAATGAATATTTGACTGCAAGTCGTTAAATTCACATAAAAAGTTAATAATTTTCTGATAAAATTAAACAGAAATGATTTTTTTCAGAAATGTTCTACAGATGTAAAACATGTGATTGAATTGACTTGACTTCTACAATTTTGGCTCTAAAATCTCGAACAAAATTCAAAATTATTTTCACTTTCTTTGGACTATTGGACAGTTTTAGTGCTTCATTTTTAAAGTGAACATCTAAATTAATTAATAATCATGTTTTGGATAGAATCAGGAATTGTACTTCGAAATGAAATTTCTAATTGAACTTGGTCATAACTTAAAATTTGGATTTTTTAATTGAAAATTTGTAAAGAAAGCTGTAGTGGGCTGTGCCTGTCGTCTCTTCACCTTGATTGTGTAAATAATTAAATAAATAGATAATAAACATTATCACCGAATAGTGGATCACTTGGAAGTTTTTTTTCGGTGGATGAAGCTGTCTAAGACCTGTTCTTGTGTAATGAGTTGGATGATGATGATTGATGATGTGGACTTACAGTTTTAGGTGGGTTCCGAACCACCGAGAAGTGATTTTACAGTAGAGATCAGAGTATTTTTTGCTGGCCAATATAATGGGTGAACCTTACAAAGAGGGACCAGTAGTTCGTTGCTTATCTTTATTTGACTGAACAGATATCGGTGATGTTTTCCATGACGAAATACTTAATGAACAATCTAATATTAAAACTGACACTGTATTTCACTTTCAAATAATGTTTTACTCACATTTTTTGGAGATGCTTGAGGAATGCATTTCACTTCTGAAAAGGCTGATGAAGCTTCTTTTCAGAAGTGAAATGCATTCCTCAAGCATCTCCAAAAAATGTGAGTAAAACATTATTTAAAAGTGAAATAATACAGTGTCAGATTGAACAGATATACCTGCTATGGCTCACGGCTATCACTTCCCTAAAGTGAGTCTTTTAGAAAACAAATTATTGGCCAGCAAAATAGACACTGTTCTCTGCTGAAAATCACTTCCCGGAGGTTCGGAACCCACCTAAAACTGTTGGTCCAACTCATAAATCACCATCATCCAACTCATTACCCACGCACAGGTCTCAGACCTATGTGGGCTTCATCCTCAAAAAAAATTGATAAATAATCACAAAAGCAAAATGTTCTACAAAAGCTTTGTGTTTACAAAACTTGGAACTCCTGATCAAATTCTAACTTTCTAGGTTAACTTTCTAATTACTAATAGATCAATTACTTATATTTTCTGATCTATTCCATTAGGCGCTGATGATGAATTTTGAAGGCGAGAAATGAGTGAACACAGAAAGTGATAAATAAAATTCTGACGTCACAGCTCATTAAAGTTTAAACAAAGAAGGAGATAGCCACTCGGCGCCTGAAAGATAAAGAAAGCATTAATTTGAATTATAGCGTTTCTTTGTTGCAGGCTTACAGTTATAAGTGCTGCTGGAGAAGTTCAAGGGTTGAGATAAGAAATGAACATTTTTTATTTTGAGTACGTGTAGTAGGCTAGTGAGAAAAAGAAGCTAACAAAACATGGCTGTTGTAAAATTTGTACCATTTCTTCCATCAAGTGACAAATGATTTTTTTACCTAAACACTACCTCATTACTCACTAATTGAAACATAAATAATTGTTGATAATACTTGACTAGTGAATGAATTTAACATTTACATATTCTTTCTTTGTAGTGGCGAAGGTGATATTGAGGAAGGTATCCATAATGAATAATAGGACGAAATTGTCACAACCACATTTATTAAATGTGATTGTGACAATTTCGTCTTATTATTCATTACTTACATATTCGTTTGACACCTATTTCGCATTGGTGTAATGCTTCCTCAGACGGCAGTGCACTGAATTAGGTTTTGAGAATTCCTTTTCTCCCCGCATCTTTTCTGAATTTCTGTATCATTCTCCATCTTGTTTCCTGATTCATTTCTGCTGCATACAAGCAGAGGTGATAATACTAGTCAATGATTTTTGTAAAAGTTCCAATACAAAATATACCATTTTTGTAAAAAGTTGGTTAAAGATGAGAAGTCACTGAGCTGACAAGCTTTAATAAGTGCTCAAACTTAGATTAAAATTCAAAACTTGAGCTTAAAAACTGAAATCTTAGTTGTAAATAAGTATCAATTTCATAATTTGAGAGGTTCAGGAGAATGAAACCGCAGAATTATTGTAGTGAAGCCATAGTGATTGGAGAAACCGAAGTGTTATATCTATATAGTGAATACTGTATTGAGGAAATATTCTGTCTTTACTATTAATAACATCAGTGGCTTATAGAAGTTAATACAGTAGCCTATACATGAAAGAGTCTCAAAGGCTATTTTTTCAAATTATCTTGCATTACGCTTCTTTGGTGTAAAATCACTTCCCGGTGGTTCGGAACCCACCTAAAACTGCAGGTCCAACTCATCAATCACCATCATCTAATTCATTACCCACGCACATGTCTCAGACCTATGTGGGCTTCATCCTCCAAAAAAACAGAGAGAAACGAAAAATCATGAATTATCAATTCAATTTATACTTGGACACTGTGGAGGGAATATTCTGACTTGAATTTTGGTAACATTAGTAGTTTATAGAAGTTAGTGAAAGAGTCTCAGTGGTTATTTAAAAAAAAATCATTGTATGCTTCAAAAAATAATAAAGTTTTATTTCATTTTTAAAGTTGGACATCTGTGTTGTAAGGTCGTTTTCCGCTCATTGCATGAATGAATTCATATTATTGTAATATTTATTATCACTTACCCGGGGTTTGGAACCCACTTAAAATAGTAGGTCCATCATTTTCCCAATAATATGGCTCAAACAGAAGGTGGAAATCCCGTAAGGTCTCCCCTCCCCACCAATAAAAGCCATACGCGAATTTTTTTTATTGCAATATGTTTTTACATTGTAAAATAACAAAGGTTAAAAATAGCCAAAAAAGGGATTTAGATTTATATTTTTAGTATTAATTGTGATAGTGATTAGAGATTGGTGTGGTATTAGGGTTTGATTTTATGTTCAGTAATTTCGTTTTTTGCAATACATTTTATTCAAGTTGCCTGTTGCATTGTTGCATAACAATTTAGAAACTAATACTATTATTACTTGAACTCGTAGTTAATATAGAAGTCTTATAGAAGTTTGTGCTTGTAGATTGTGATTGTAATTTTTAAATTGTTTTGTAACAGGCGTGATCCAAATGGCCTCTTGCCTAACACTTTACAAACTGATTTTATTAGTACTTGTATTTTTGTAGTAACTACAAAATCTTATGGTAGATTTTGCTTGTGGATTGTAATAGTAATTTGAAAATAGTTATAACAGGCGTGATTCAAACGACCTGTTCAGAAACTAATATTATTAACATTTATATTTGTAGTTTCTGCAAAGACTCATAGAAGTTTTAGCTTGTAGATTGTAATTGTGATTTGTAAATTGTTTTGTAACAGGCGTGATTCAAGTAGCATGTTGCCTAACAGTTTAGAAACTAATATTATTAACATTTGTATTTGTAGTTTCTGTAAAGTCTCATAGAATGTTTTGCTTGTAGATTGTAATTTATAAATTGTTGTGTAACAGGCGCAAGGTGACATTTTTAATATCAAAACTGACATCCTATTTCTATTTGAATTATGATTTTTACTCACTTAAACTGGAGAAATGTATTTCGCTTCTAAGGAGAAGCTTCATCAGCCTGATTAAGGGAAGTGATAGCTATGCGCCGTAGCAAGTATCAGTTCAATCAGATTTGATAAGCAACGCTCTTCTGGGCTCTCTATGTAAGGGTGACCGATTGGATTGGCCAGCAAAAAATACTCTGTTCTCTGCTGTAAAATCAGATTAGATAAGCAACGCTTTCCTGGGCGCTTAGAAGCGAAATGCGTTCCTCCAGTAGGAGTTAGTAAAACTCAAATTTAAATAGAAACACAGGGTCAGTTTTGATTTTAGATTGTTCATCATGTTTTAATAAATAAATAAGCGTAGTCTATGGTATTTGTTGGTGGGGAGAGAACACCTTCCACGTAAAATATTTCGTCATGGAAAACATCACAGGTGCCATTTTTGTTGAAGAATGTGCAATATATTATATATAGTCTTAATCAAAAATTAAACTACGTTTTTTCTTTAGGTAACAGTTGTAAGGTGGTCAAGGAAAAATAGATTAAATTGAAGAACTTAACGTGCACTATTACTTGCATGATAAACGGAGTGAATTAGCCGAATGGTTGAGAGGCCTAAATCTCACTAAAAGGTTTTTTCTAGAGAGAAGGTCAATAAAACTGGAACGAGCAAAAGATTGAGCCCGCAGCAGACAGCTGGGAGAAAGCGTTCTAGGAAGAAATAGGCCTGCAATGTGACAGCAGATATCTCATGTAAACTAACAAAGTAACTTTGGGTGTCGTGGAAATTATACAAGAAGAATGGCTTGGATGAAATCGATCGTTTCTAAAGACACACGTATCATATTTGTATCACCTTTCATTGTAGCATCTTTGTATCACCTGATTAACCATGCACAAGTCACTGATTCATGTGTGAATCGACATCAAAAAAGAATTTTGGATTTTTAAGCATGATAAAGCGTTTTTTCACGTAATAACATTTTAATTATCTCCAAACTATTACAAGCAAGATTTTGTCAGATTCTGTTGTTGAGAAAGCTCAGATACAATTACCCACACACAGGTATCAAACCTATGTAGGCTTCTTCCTCTTGGAAAAAAAATAATAGTAATAAAAATATAATCTAGAGAATACAATCAAGAACACAGTACATTTAAAAAATTTGTTGAAAGATGAAAATAGAAGATTCCAAGAACATCCAAAAGCTAGAAGAGCTCGAAATTTTTAGACTAAATAATTCAAAACTCTCTATTGTTCGTTTGGTAATTTGTTTTTATTGACTATCAAATACATTTTTTTTTTTTTTAAGAAATGGAGAATATTTTTCCTCTAGTGAAAAGCAATACCGTAGTGAAACTGTGAATTCTAGACATAACCTTTAATTGGACATTTCTGTATTGAAATTTAGAAGAGGAAGCAGTTTTGGGCTGTAAAGCCTGTTGATTTCTCTTCATTCTACTGCAATGTGATGATGTACATAGATGATAAATAAAGTATTATCAGAAGAGAGAAGAAATACAACATATGGGAGAGAATGAAGGAGTACTGGAAGAAGCGGAAAGAAGCATCCATGAAGAAATAATAATTGATTGAATAATTGAAAGTGGGCAATTCGAAAAATAAAATATATATGATCTGATGCTGATCTAGATAATTTTATCACTAACCTGGAGGTTCGGATCCCACCTAAAATTGTAAGTCCACCATCCATAACATCATTATAACACATCACCCTCGCATAAGTAGTATGGGACTCATGTGGGCATCAACACAAAATAAAATTTCAGATTCGAAAGCCTGGATCAGCTTATCACTTACCTGGTGGTATTTACTTACCTGGTGGTTTGGAGCTCACCTAAAACTGTAAGTCCACAAACCATAACACCATTATCATCCACACATTACCCATACCCACGCATAAGTCTCGACTCATGTAGGTATCATATAAACACAGAAAAAATTACACTAATTTAAATATTCGAAAGACTGTCAATATACTGAAAGGCTACCTCAAGAGAAACTTGAAAAGTATTTTAAGTTGAGTTGGGGAACTATTTACTTGAGTTGGGGAAAGCTGAAAATAGGTTTATAAATACGGGTTATAACCCTAATCCTAGTAATAATAATGATAATAATAATAATAATAAGCGCATGGCTTTTAATGGTGGTGAGACCCTTACGGGTAGTTCCACCTTGCCGTTGGAGCCATGTTAATTAAGAGGAACATGGTGGACCTACTATTTTAGTTGGGTTCCGAACCACCGGATAAGTGATAATAAAGTTCATAACAACAAATCATTGAAGCACGGTCACCCATCCAAGTGCAGTCTTGAGTGCTCGTGACTGAACCCTTCTACTGTAACTCAACCCTTCTACTGTATTTATTGGTTCTATACTCTTAATGGTTGTTTTTTTATTGTACATTATTTATTGGTTCTATTTCTCTGTTGTTGACAAATAATGTTCAGTTAAGCTTCGAATTAGTAGTAGTAAAAAATATTTATTCATTGTTCCCAACATTACATTCATTGATAAATAACAATAAATGTCACTCACCGCATTGCCCTAAGGCCTTCTGCCAATAATGAATAACAAAGAATATATCAGATTGTGTTGACTCAAATTTTAAATAGTAAATATTACATACAATACAATAGATTATGATGACTAAAAAAAAACAGTTTTTTTGTAGAATTTAGTTTATTGAAATTCAAAATGCTGACATGTTATAAATGCTCGGTTTTGTAGATTGTCTCGTAAATATTCTGAAGTTATCTTTGTTGCCATTAAAACATAATAGAAAAGCGCCAATTTTCCCTTTTGAGGGGAAAAAGCGGAAAAAACTAATTATTACCATTAACTCTTTTTAGCATTCCTATAAACTATATATTCCTATAATGCATTCCTATAATGCTATATATTATTAATATTGATTGATTGATAATATGAATATTTTAAGGCTATTCAGGATCCTTATTCTCCTTACTTTCCTTTAACCTACGGTTCTTATTATACAGAGTCACTGCAGTCGCGGTTGCGCATGAAAATTTAGGCTAAATTACATCAGTCTAACCAAGCTCAACAATGTCAAAGTACATGGAGGTACATTTTTAGAAGCATCAGCTGATTTTTTAATCAAGTTTACTCGGCTATTGTAATTTATCCTTAATTTTGGCGCGTGACCGCGACTGCAATGGCTCTGAATAACAAGGGCCTTTACGTTTCCTTACTATTCAAACTTGCTTTTTCCTTACTTTTTTCAACCTTGCCCCCTCCTCCCCTCACATATAAAGTACCGAAAAAGAATTAGAGAGATTATTGATATAGGTTGATCAGCTCCTATAGACAGGAACTCTATTGCATAAAAGAACAGGTTTATTGCATTTTATTGGTTCTATACTCTTAAAGGTTGTATATTATTTATTGGTTCTTTATTGAAATTATTGATATAGGTTGATCAGGTCCTATAGACAGGTACTCCAATGTATAAAAGAACAGGCAATTGTTTTCTATCATTGCAAAATATAAGATAAATAAAATTTTGAGTAATTATTTCTTTGATTTTTGTTAATTTAGGTTTTATTTGAAGTTTGAGTGGATGTTAATTTATGTAAATTCAGGTATTATTTGAGATTTGAGTGGATGTTAATTTTTGTAAATTTAGGTTTTATTTGAGGTTTGATTGGATGTTAATTTTTGTAAATTTAGATTTTATTTGAGGTTTGAGTGGATGTTAAATTTTGTAAATTTAGGTTTTATTTGAGGTTTGATTGGATGTTAATTTTTGTAAATTTAGGTTTTATTTGAGGTTTGATTGGATGTTAATTTTTGTAAATTTAGGTTTTATTTGAGGTTTAAGTGGATGTTAATTTATCTAAATTTCTGTTAATTTAGGGTTTATTCCAGGTTTAAGTGGATATGAACGTCATATAAGACTCATGAGATTATTGAATGAGGAGGTATGGAAAATCCATGACAAAATGTTCTTACTATCGTGTCACTGACGAGCAAGGTATGCAAATGCTGTAAGCATATTATTCTTATCTTAATTTTCAAATTTTTCCTGCATAATTGATTGCATGACCTTGACTACATATTGAGGCGTGTCGCTGCCTTAGCTTTACAAATTATTGAATGTAAATTGAACTGTGTTGCCTGTTAACAAATAGATTAACTTGAATAAAGAAGTGTGTGTGGGTGTTTGTGTATACAAGAGAAAAAAAGAGAGTGGGTGAGAGAGATTCAGTGATAGAGTGAGTGTGTGTGTGTGAGAGAGACAGAATGATACAGTAAGAGCGAGTGAGACAGAGTAAGTGACTGCGGGTGAGAGGGAAAGAGGTGGGAGAGATATGAGAGAGATTGAAGGGAGAGAGAAAACAATGAGCGAGAGAGAATGATAGAGTGAGAGATTGTATGCTCTACGTAATGAGAGTGAAGCCTCTTCAAAATCCAGAACCATATTGTTCCCCATTGGAAAAAAAAACGCCAACACCTTTTGAAAGTTTTGAACTATGACGTACATAACCTTCCACTATCAATGAAATTTAAAACAATGGTTATCATTAAACGTGATTATAATTGAAAGACAAATTTATTGACACAATAAAAAATAATTATAAATGATAAAATATTATAGAATAATAGGTATTGTATTGCTATTGATTGAGCATTGCTTCTGTGTTTAATCGATGAAAATTAATTACAATTAATGAGATGATTTTTATAAATAAATTAATTGGCACAGATGATAGAGAAACGAGAAGTGAAGATAAAAATAGTAAAAATTTAGACCTATTGATATATAAACATATATATTGGGAGATAAAGCCCACATAGGTCTGAGACCTATTGATAAAAATATTAATTGAGCAGCTTTTTTATCTTCATCAACTGCTTCAAGTATTTTTGGCCGTTTGTTTTCATATTATGTAGTCCAAATCACTTAAAAAATTGAGACTTGTTTTTTATTGGTTAGATAATAATTATTATTATTACTATTATTATTTTAATATTTAATCTGTTTCATATTATTGCAGAGATCTTCAATCAGTTTTCTCGTACAAGCTGATTAATTGGAAACAAAACTCAATAAACTCACCAGTGGTTCGGAACCTACATAATATTGAAGGTCCAACTCATCAATCACCATCATTCAATTCAGCACCCACGAACGAGTTACAGGCTTATGTGGGCTTCATCCTCCAAAAAAATGCACTGTGAGTAGAAAATAATTTATCAAAGAAAATTATGAAAATGGATAAAATTGATTTCTAATGAGCTGAATCTTTTAGATGGAATTCAGTAGATAAAATCATAATAATTTATAAATTAATAAAACTAAAACTAAAATTTCTTTAAAAAAATGAAATATCCCCTGAATTGAGTTGCCTCCTGTCCTATTTGGCCCAATTTTTGTACACATTTCACACCTATTGTAAAACATCTACAGTACTTTACTAAATTCAATTGAATTGATTAAGTTAAATTGAATTTACTAATTAAATTGACTCCCACCTTATACATGAAACAAAATCATTCAAAATTTGTATTTAGAATTTTAATGAAAACATGATACAGTTATGAGAGCAGAAAATGTCAAGCAGGAGCGCCATTTAAAATTTCATCTGGGGTATTTGTCCTGCGACAGCTCGCTAGATTGAATGACAAAAAGTTACTTTTTACAGCTTACCATGGGCTCTTACTGTCACATATTAGGTATGCTATCTTAGTATGGGGTAATTCATCAAAACAAAATCTTGATAGGGTGTTTAAGATCCAAAAGAAAGCGGTTAGGTGTATAGAAAGAGTAAATAGATTAGATTCATGTAGGCCGTTGCTCAAGAGACTTGGTCTCCTTACTGTACCCTGCTTATATGTGTATGAAGCTACTTTATATGTAAAAACGAATGATATTAACCAAAATCTTGATGTACATGATTATAATACAAGAAGCCGAGAAGATTATCACTTGGTGAGTCACAATAGTAGCTTATTCAAACAAAAACCTAGTTATATTGGTAGGAAATTCTACAACAAGCTACCGCAGTTTTTAAAGAGTCTTGAAAATATAGAAATATTTAAAAAACAATTGAAAAAATATTTAGTTGATAAAGCTTTTTATAGTGTACAATAGTTCCTTTCACATCAAAATTAAGCCTCACCTCAACTAATTGAAGTAATTATGGTATCTAGTGTATAATATTGTTGATCTGACTTGTCTTATACTCCTTAACTAGTCTCCAAGAAGTAATCTACAAAAAAAAAATTTAGTCCAAAGTTGGGTTGGTAAAGCGGAAAAAATTCTACAGTTTTTAAAAAACATCGATATAACGTTCCTCAATTTGGCTTAATTATGCTCCTGATTAACTTACTGAGATAGTAGCCTTTAAGTGGAAAATATCCATTTTTTGGGTGAATTTTTTGTGAATTTTAATTTTTTGTCTAAATTAACCTCAATGTTTTGGACAACACACTATAGTCAAAATTTGTGAAGAGAGTAATTTTGGACTTTGTTGCATCTTCGCTTCATTGTTTTTCTGTCTATAAATAAAAAATATGAATAAATTTTGAAAAAAAAAAGATATTAATGCCCTTAGGTCTACACGCATTTTTCATTTTTGGCATGTCTTGGGGGGGGGGGGTTACGAAACCCCCCGCCCACCCGAAATAGCGCCCCTGATGTCAAGCGTAGCCTGGCTTTAAACCGGTATAAAGCATGAATATAAATCACTAAACCTGAAAAAGTTCTGTATAACTTTGACTCTTACTTGTCTTATATACTCCTTAAGTATATAAATATATATATAGTAAAAAGTATATAAGTATATAGTATTAATATAATATAATATTTAAGTATTATATATAGTATATAACTGGGGTCTCCAAGGCGTAGGACCAGTTGCACGAAAGCCAATTAAATTTAATCCCCATAGAATGACGTCATTCTACGGAAATTAAACTTGATGGAGAGAATTTATTTGCACAAGGACAAATACAAGCGACAACGCCGATTAGGCTAACCGGCGTAAAAGATATTTAACCACCCGATCACCGAAGATAGAATCTCCCTAATGCCCGTTAAGTTATATTTTATAGGTTATGTTTATTTTACCACAATACGGAACTGCAAATTAGGTCACAGGTGTTAAAAACCTTTCAAAATTAATAAAATCTATTAAGAATATAATAATATTGAGAGAGTTTAATAATGATTCAAATAATTCACAATGAAATGATTCTAATTCATCTATTTTCTCAACTTCAGAATCAGCTGTTGATCAAATTACAGTGTTGCCACATTGTGCCTGTTCGGTTTACATTATCATTTTTTATTATTCAAATTGTATTAATAATATTTGAATTATCAGTAGCATTAATTCAAGCTTATGTATTTACTATTCTATTAACTAAATATTATTCAGAAATTCCTTATGAAAAAAATCACCCATTTCATTCAGTGACTAAAAGACCAAACGAAAAATAACTAATGGATCTTTGTGCAACAGAAATAAAGCCGTTATACTTACGACAGTTAGTTAACTGACATTAAACTCCTTATCTAATTGGCTTTCGTGCGACCGATCGGTAATCTACAAAAAATAAAATAATAAATCCTTCATAATTGAATGCAATCAATCACACTCCTCCTTCTTGGCGAGAAGTTTTGCAATAAATCCATACAACTTTTTCTACTCGTTTTCAAATTCTTGACAGGAACTGCCAAAACTATTTGCACTTTCGACTCGTTTATCAAATTAGAACCATTGCCAAACTCTAGTTCACAAAATGGTGGGTGGGTTGATAAAGATAAGTTTTCTTCCCCTAAAACTGTGAGTGTAAAACGAAGCCGCTGTAAGTCGTTCTCCCTATTTAAAAGCTGACAGTTGTGACCCAAAGAAAGATAGAAGAAGATAAAGAAAGGAAGAATGAGTAGGAAAGAAGTACCGTAGCGATAAAGAACTGGTAGTTGAAGCAGTACATGTTGTAAGGGGGGACGGGGGGGCGGTCGATATGACCAACAATGGTGACAATATACAAGTCATTTCCCCGTATAGTAATCCCCCCTCCCCATTCTTCTCCCCCTAATAAACCTCATCTTTCTTCTTGTGTTATACTTCTTTATTCCTCCTCCTCCTCCTCCTTCTTCTTCTTCTTCTTCCTCTCCTTCTTCTTCCACATGACCCCTTCTTTTTCATCTTTATTCTTGTTATACAGTACTTCACATTTTCCCCTTCTTTGTCCTCTTCTTTTTTCTTCTTCTTCCCTTGATCCGTTCTTTATCATTCTTCTTGTCATCCTTCTCTATTTCTCCTTTCTCTTCTTCTCCTCCCATTTCTTCCACTTCTTATTCTTCTTCTTTTCCACCCCTTTATTTATCTTTCTCCTTGCTATCCTTCTTTATTTCTCCTTCGTCTTCTTCACCTTAGCAACTTCTTTTTCATCTTTCTTATTGTTATCCTTCACTATTTCTCCATCACTATTTCCCCTTCTTTCTCTTCTCTTTTTTTTCTGGCGCTTCTTCTTTTTCTTCTTCCTCTTCTCATTTTTCTCCATATTTTGACTGTTTTTCTTTTTCTGCTTCTTTTTCTTCTTTTTCAGCTTATTCTTTCTCTTCTTTTTTGTCTTTATCTTCTTCCCCTGATCCCTTCTTCTTCATCTTTCTTCTTGTTATCCTTTACTGTTTCTCCATCACTATTCTCTTTCTATTCTCATCTCATCATCTTTCTCTTTTCCTTTTTATTTCTCTGGTGCTTTTTTCTTCTCCCTTTTCTATTTTCTGTTTTTTCTTTTTCTGCTTCTTCTTTTACTTCTTCTTGTTTTTCTTTTTCAACTGTTTCTTCTTCTTCTTGCTTTTCTTTTTCAACTGTTTCTTCTTCTTCTTTTATTTCTTCCTTCTTCTTCTTCCCCTTGACATTCTCTTCTTCTTTTTCTTCTTCTTCCCCTCCTCCTCCTCCTCCTCCTCCTCCCCCTCCTCCACCTCCTCCTCCTTCTCCTCCTCCTCCTCCTCCTCCTCTTCCTCCTCCTCCTCCTCCTCCTCCACCTCCTCCTCCTCCTCCTCCTCCTCCTCCTCCTCCTCCTTTATTTTGACACTTAATTTTGCTTGTTGCTCTTCCCACCAGTGGGCTTGTCTTGTTTTGACCTTCAGCCAATCACATACCTCCAATGAAGGTTAGCCTATGAGAGGCTCTTTCTCCCTCAGCCAATAGTATCATTCCATGCTTAGTATATGATATTAAGCTACTCAGTTCTTTAGGTTTAGTTTGTTTGGGATTTATAATGGTGTAACAACCGAAACTATTATCTCGCTGTTTTAAAAAAAATGTGGCTGTGACAACTTCGTTTTATTATTCAGGATTTATTAACATTATTAAATTTATAACGAATTGTTTAACTAATTTATATACTACTAGCTCTTGTACCCGTCCTTCGTACGGATTATGTTTAGAAATAAGACTAAATATGTTTCGGCTTCTTTGATAGCAACGCTCATGAAGTTGTTAGCAGCTTAGTAAACAACTTAGAACGTAAACAATTCAGTGACAGTTATCAAAGAGAATATTTGAGATCAGCTGATTGATATATCAAGATAAATTACTTGATTTGTTCTTATGTGGTAAGAAAACTTAGAAGAAATGTATCCAAAATCCCACAATGTTTGTTTTTTAAACGTTTATTATTCTGTTAGAAAAAATTCAATTTAGTTTTTTATAGCTAAAGACATTGTCAAAAAGGTTTTCAATACTGATAAATAACTTTAATCCCAATCGATGCTCTCTATTTTCAGGAGAAGTCCGCGTAAAATGTATCCAAAATCGCACAATACTTGGTTTTTAAACGTTTATTATTCTGTTGAAAAAAAATTTAATTTCGTTTTTTATAGCTAAATACATTGTCAATAAAGTTCTCAATACTCTTCAATAACTAAAATCCCGATCGATGGTCTCGTTTTTCAGGAGAAGGCCGCGTAAAATGCCTTCGGGGCCGTGACAGGCAGACAGATAGAAATTGAGATAAGACTTGTTTCGGCTTCTTTAATGTATAAAACGTAAAAATAACCAAAAAATATATAATTCTGATAAATGTACAGACAAAACTCTAATTTTATTTGTATAGATATATTTCATGCTCAGCTGATCTCGGAATTTGACATTTGTAGTGAACTCTTTTTTTTTAGGATGAAGCCCACATAGGTCTGAGACCTGTGCGTGGGTAATGAGTTGGATGATGGTGATTGAGGAATTGGACCTACAGTTTTAGGTGGGTTCCGAACCACCGGGAAGTGATTTTCAGCAGAGAACAGTGCAATGCTCTAATGGCTGCATTGAAATCTAGCTATCATTGTTCAAATCAACGTGCACTTTTATACCAAAAAGTGATTAATTTTTTACTGATTGATGTACCGTAATGGATAGTAGCCTGGTATAAAAGTGGAACAGATAATGAACCATCGTTATGATAGGATGATTGTGCAACACGGCGTGTAAATGTTTGATAAATGCAGACTGTCAAGTAGTATAATGATCACTGCTTTAGATCCATGGCTCCAACACTGCCAACTGAACGTGGAACTACGAAACTATTCCAGATGCAACCTTGAGTTGAATCTCCTCTACACATCTGTAGAAATTCGTTGCTAGGGTCAGTGTGCTAATTGTGTCACACAGAGTCTTTCTCAATAAACCGGAATCTTCCGTGCTTTCTTGTGCATGAATTATTGTCCAGTAGAACCCCGATTATCCGAATCGCTTTCAGAAAAAAATAAGTTTACTTTGACTGAGATGTTCAGAAAAAAAAACTTTTATTTAGTCTACATAAAATAGAACTGATGTGAATAACACTTGATAGTTCCAAAAAAGCGCTTGGAAGTATTATTTATTTATTCATTTATTACACAAAACACAATCAAGTAAAGATACAACAGGCACAGCCTACTACTGCTTTCTTTACAAATTGTCAACTGAAGAATCCAAATTGTAAGTCATATCCAAGTTAATCTAGAAATTTTTTAAGTAGAATTACTGGTTCTTACCTAAACAAAAATATCAAAAAGGAAGTTCACTTTGAAAACGTAGTATTAAAACAGTCTGATACTC
This sequence comes from Conomelus anceps, assembly GCA_948455865.1. NCBI lineage: Eukaryota > Metazoa > Arthropoda > Insecta > Hemiptera > Delphacidae > Conomelus > Conomelus anceps. The sequence continues at coordinate 5,945,714 of OX418219.1, forward strand.
CGAAGTACGCAGATATAACTTTGAATTTTGCTCGAGATTTTAGAGCTGAAAATATAGAAATCAGACCATTTTAATCACATGTAACTAATATACTAACTGATAATAAAGCACTTGGAAGTACATACGCTAAATAACTTACACAAAATAACTTAACTTAGTGTAATAACTTACACTGTATTTCTATTTGAAATATAATTTTTACTCATACTGGAGATATAAGCTTTTGATGAAGCCTCTCTTTAAAAGTGAAATGCATCCCTCCAGTATCTCCAGTACAGTAAAAGTGAGTAAAAATTTAGTTTGAATTAATAATAATAATAATTTCTCTGGATGATGGAGAACACATCCAGAGGAGTTTATTGATATAGCTCAAACATGACAATATTATTAAATATAAAACACTGTGATTTCATTGCTAAATTTGAAAAAAATATGATTCCCCACTATAAAACTATGTGTCGGGGTGATCATCAATATAAACCTTAGATGAAGCTAATACTATTCCTAACTAGCCATTATAACTAATACAATAATAAAAACTATTTACTACCTAAAACTACCTAAGTATTTGTATTCACATCCTATCTGTTACACATCCTATCCTATCAGTTAAACAAACTGACAAATATATATAACAATAATATAATACAGTATATATAAAAATAATATAAAACATACAGAAACACAATTAATAGCACCTTCGGGAATTTGAAATTAATAAATTCTGTTTGAGTAAAAATCATAATTTCAATAGAATTATACAGTGTCAGTTGTGATATTAGATTGTTCATCAAGTATTTCATCATGGAAAACATCACAGATTGTGAAATTTATTCTCATTTAATTCATAAAAAATGCATTGTATTACCAATTACCATGAATAAGCTAAGTTTCGTTTAAATTCGGGGGAAGTGATAGCCGCGAGCCGTAGCTGGTATCTGTTCAATCAGAGAGATAAGCTGCGTTCTCGTAGGTCCCGTTCGTAACGGTGACCGATTAGATTGGCCAGCAAAAAAGACACTGTTCTCTGCTGTAAAATCACTTCCCGGTGGTTCGGAACCCACCTAAAACTGTAGGTCCAACTCATCAATCACCATCATACAACTCATTACCCACGCACAGGTCTCAGACCTATGTGGGCTTCATCCTCAAAAAAAAAAAAAAAAAAAAAAATACACTTTTTTCTTAAAAGAATCCAATTATCCAATTTTCATATGATGTTTGGTCCTAATTGATTCAGATTGGAGTTCTACTGTTCTATTAGTTGCCAGTAGACGATTCCTATTTTTATTTATTATTCATTTTTGTAGGATGATGCCCACGTGAGTTCAGAGACTTGTGCGTGGGTAATGAGGAGAATGATGATAAGGTGAAAATATCCGTGTCTAAACCAGATTGGAATTCGAGACTTCAGGTAAAGGATCTATTACAAGCTGAAGTACTTTTTTAATAAAATATTATCTATATAGAACCTCATTTAATATACAATTACGTTACACATTATACATTGTGAAACCTCCGTATAATTGAAAAACTTATCAAATTCAACATAGTTAGTTGACCAAAAACTTTTTTCAAACCAATAATTCTTTATTTCATACTACATTCAATACACAACTAAAACATCAACTAAAAAATACAGAAACAGAATTTATTAATTTAAGTTTCTGTGTATTTATCAGTTTGCTAAATTGCAAGTGACTTCAAACTAACTTGTAAAAAATACAGCATTCGTCAGAAAAGAATGTGAAATTGAGTACCCCCAAGAAAGACCGGCATGTCTTATAAGCTTGAATCAATTTAATAAATTGAATAATAGATGATGAGGTAATAGTATAAGTTAATTTGCGCAAATGAACATCAAATTTAAAATAGTAAACTTTTTACAAGCAAAGACAGTACTGTAATTTATTTATTTAGGCATTTTTTATTTATTTATTGATACAGTAAAAATGCAACTTATTGTAAAGAAACAACAGGCTTATAGCCCAAAACTGTCTCTATTACTAAATTATTACAAGAATCCAAATATTTGTAGGTTATGTTTACATTTTGATTGAAATATAACTTGAATATTCTGGAAAACATAATTAGGAAGTTCAATTTAAACGATGCAGCACTTTGATTCTATTTAATACTCTCAAAGACATTTCTGAATTTTTTAAATTATTGAGTCACTGAAATTACACAAAATTGTATCATAATTGGAAGTTTACTAGTTAATAAACTTAGATTGACTAAAAAATCCATAGATAGATGGAACCGAATAACTAAACTATGATCGAACTAAGTTGTGATTTTTTATTGTGTGAGTCAAGGGCGGATTAAAGGGGGGGCGGAGGGGGCGACCGCCCCCCCCCCCCCGAGGGCTTGCACATTTTAAAAAATTAAAAAGGGTAACACTTGTGACATGCACACGGTTAAATTTTAATTGTCCCGCCACAGACGGAATACCTCCAACTTGTCTTACCACTCCGCCTCCGCCGGCCGGGAATTAACAAATGTTGTAATACTTATTTTGCCTTATTTTCTATATTACCTTTACTTTATCTTTAACTATTGACATAATTTTAATTCAATGACGAATTAACAAATGACAGAGAATGAAGGAAATCTTATATCAAGTGAAATTAGTTTGAATAAGATTAATCTTTTATAGAATAGGTAGGGGCATATAAATCTCTGTTTGTTTTTGACCTAATACATATTTATTGTAGTACTGGTATTATGAAACATGAAACAATGTTGAGATTAATTTAAATATATATATAGGTCTAAAAATCATCACGATCACGAATAAATTGCTTAGACTCTGTTCATTTCTCTGTAAATTTTGATAAAAATTAAGCTAGCAAAGCAATTTTTGTTCAAGACATATTGTATTGTATAAAAAAATTTGTATTCCTAATTCCACATGAATATACAGAAATAAACTACTCTAGCTAGGGGAAATTTGATTGTTCTTAAACACGAAAAAATTATATTTCTACTACATTTTAAGTGCTAGAATGGTGTAAAATGCGGTTAAAGGCTACTAAATTTCCAAAAATTTTATTCCATACCCCCCCCCCCCCGACCAACGGGTATTTTTGGGGTATGTCGCCCCCTCCCATAAAAATTCATTAATCCGCCACTGGTGTGAGTCTGGAGACTTGTGCATGGGTAATGTATGAGGTGAATGATGAGAAAAATTCACGGTTGAATGAGATTTGAACCCAAAGCTGCAGGAAACAAAGCCAGCCAGAGCCTTATCTTCAGGGAAGTGATAGCCGAGTGTCGTAGCAGGTATCTGTTCAATCAGAGAGAAGCTGCGAAACTCCTGGTCATCTTTGTAACGGTGACCGGTTGGATTGGCCAGCAAAAAGACTGTTCTCTGCTGTAAAATCACTTCCCGGTGGTTCGGAACCCACCTAAAACTGTAGGTCCAACTCATCAATCACCATCATCCAATTCATTACCCACGCACAGGTCTCAGACCTATGTGGGCTTCATCCTCCGAAAAAAATATATCTCATCAAAGACAAGCGCTCCAACCAACTGCTCCAACCAGAGCCGCAAATTGAATTGAGTTATGGGCTCATGAGTGAATTGTAATTTGAGATTTTAAAATAGGATAAATATTTTTGAAAGTTCCAGTGTCAATTTAGTAATTATTCAATTTATTTTTTCAGAACTATCTGTGTTATAATATGAAATACTTCCTATGAAGACATTTGAAAATAAGTTTTCGTTGCGGTTTACGTTTTCTGCTAATAAACGAAACATGGGTTAGCACTTAACAATGCACCAACTTATGCATAGCAGAAAACCTCCTTCCCCTATCTTTTATAAAGGTGAGTTGGTATGGACTTGCTTTTTGTACTGGGTTAGGGGTTAGGGTCCTAGGGGGGTTAGGATTTTAGGGCGGGAGGGGTTGGAGAAATTGTTGATGCAGTTCCCGTTGCAACAACCTTCAACCCTCCGACGTCCATCCATTCATTCATGAGCCCTTTTGATCCGAAAATAAAAAATAAAACAAAAAGAAACCTCGTAGAAAACGTACGTGACTGTTGTCACAGCTCTCACCTCCAATATCCTAGCTCTTGAACGTAACTAGTTCTACCACTCATTTATTATTTAAATTAGCTATTAATCCTTTCTAATTGATTTAATATTGTCGTACAGCACCAGGTTTTCTCAATTTCTTCCATCAACTGATTTTATTTTGTTGTAAAGCACCAGATTTTCTCAATTTCTTCCATCAACTGATTCAATTTTGTCGTACAGCACCAGGTTTTCTCAATTTCTTCCATCAACTGATTTAATTTTGTCATACAGCTCCGGGTTTTCGAAATTTCTGCAGTCAACTGTTGAAAATCAAATATAATAGTCCAGTACCTAAATAGGCTACTTTAGTCAGGAAAAAAGTAGTATATTTTTTTAAGGATACGTCTAGAAGACTCCAATTATGAAGTACAAGACAAGAATGATCAAGAATTATACACAATATTATCATTCTTATTAACTAGTTACAACTACAATTTAAATACAATTGAATTACAATTTAATTTTGTATTGTATTTTATAATGTTTTTTCTATAAGGAATAAATTATTTTTTTTAATTAGTTGGGGTGAGGCTCGATTTTTATCTGAAAGGAACTCTTGTACACTAAAAGAGATTTTTTTTAAAAATATTTTGATATTTTTTCAAGACTCTTTAGAAGCTTGTTATAGAATTTCCTACCAACATAGCAAGGTTTTTGGTCGAATAACCTGCTGTCGTGACTCACCAAGTGATAATCTCCTTGGCTTTGTGTATGTAACTTCATAAACATACGAGCAAAGTGTTTTACACTCTACAGTCCACACCTCACTTCTAAATAATTTCGGTTGATAATTTTTATTCAAATATTGTGATAGCTCATCAAAATGTTAGAGCACATTCTAAATCTCACTGAACTTCTGAACATCTAAACATCTTATTTGATTATCTTTATTCCAATATTGTAATCACTAACCAAATTAATTTTTAGTCAAAGACCTATATACTTAACATCATTTCTACCATCAATTACTAAAAAAAAAATTTTCACAAATTCTAAATCTTACTTTTACTGTATTCATTTGATTACATTTTGTTTCAATATTGTGTAACCAGAGGGCGAGTGGACTTGGAAGAAACGCACCGGTAAATAGAAATTACAGCTGTTTTTTCTCCCCCCTACAGTGGTACAGAACGGCCAAAAGCCAAACCAATTCTATTGATTGAAATGTCTACTTAATCTACATGATTCGTTCTAATTTTGTCCTGGTTGGAGGTATGAAGTCAGCAGAGTTTCTCAGTATATCTTGTGTTACACAAGGTAGTAACCTTGGCCCTCTGTTGTTTCTACTTCTAATTAATGAATTATCTTTTCAAATACATAATTCAAGATGCTTAATTTTTGCTGATGACATCAAGGTGTATAAGGAAATTAAGGACTCAAATTACTGCTTCCTGTTGCAATCACATATTGATTAGTAACAATGTAATATAATAGTATAGTATAATATATTAGTAAATGTAATATAATAGTATAATAGTAATATAATAGTAACTATTGTGAAAGGGTATTCTTTGTATTTTATTATTGAATTTTTATGATGTATTGAACATTTTTAAGGGTTGTGTAGATTTCTTATTAGGCTTATTAGATGTATTAAACATTTTTAAGGGTTGTATAGATTTCTTATTAGGCTTATTAGATGTATTGAACATTTTTAAGAGTTGTGAAGATTTCTTATTAGGCTTATTAGATGTATTGAACATTTTTAAGGGTTGTATAGATTTCTTATTAGGCTTATTAGATGTATTGAACATTTTTAAGGGTTGTGAAGATTTCTTATTAGGCTTATTAGATGTATTGAACATTTTTAAGGGTTGTGAAGATTTCTTATTAGGCTCATTAACATTTTCACAGTAAAGCATAAAACAAAATAAACATAAAACAGTAATTTACAGTGAAACAATAGTTTAGGCGGCTCTGGTAGCGCAGTTGGTTGGAGCGCTTGTCTGTGATGAGATAAGGTTTTGACTGGCTTCGTCTCCTGCAGCCTTGGGTGCGAATCTCATTCAGCCATGGATGTATCTCATCATTCACCTCATTACCCACGCACAAGTCTTTAGACATCATTCGCAATAAAAAAAGTCAATAACCCAGTTGGAAGTTTCTGTTGAGTTGTAGGAATGTCAATTAAAATACAGGTCAAGCTGTTGAAATTTACTCATCAACTTTTACACAAACAAAGATCAACTGTTGAAAATTAAATGTTGAAACACATTCTAAACTTCACTTCTAAAACTTCTCATTTGTTTTTTGCAGTATTGTGATAACTATAATTATATTGTTCATTACTCATATTCCAAAAAGAGATGATAGTTATATTATCAGTTGTCTCAGCAACACGTTTAACGTTTTGGCGATTTGCACACTTTTCAAAATAACAATTTCTTTACTTTTAAGTCAATTTTGAATTCTGTGAAGCAAATATTGCGTAAGTTTTTTCTTTTTCTGGCCAAACATTCTCTTAAATGCGTTCTAAATTGAAATAGAAATTTATTTATTTTCTTCATAAAACCATTACAATAACAAACATAAACAGAATTTATTAATTTCGAATTCCTTTAATTGCTATTACTTTATACTGAAGACTTCCGCAATGGCGGATATTGACAACAGCATTGAACAGCTGATGGGAATCGATGAATGCTACTGTACAAAAATATCAGTCACCACCGGGAATCGAACCACGGACCTCTCAATTGCCGGTTGAGCGCCCTTAACCACTAGACCATGGAGACCTTTCTGCACAGCAGCATTCATTTTCAACTTGGCCATATCGGCTCGTATCTCACAAGTTAGTTTGAAGTGACTGACAATTGAATAAACTGAAAAAATATACATAAAAAGAATTTATTAATTTCGAATTCCTTTAATTGCTATTACTTTATACTGAAGACTTCCGCAATGGCGGATATTGACAACAGCATTGAACAGCTGATGGGAATCGATGAATGCTACTGTTTAAATGCTACTCGATTCCCGGTGGTGACTGATATTTTTGTACAGTAGCATTCATCGATTCCCATCAGCTGTTCAATGCTGTTGTCAATATCCGCCATTGCGGAAGTCTTCAGTATAAAGTAATAGCAATTAAAGGAATTCGAAATTAATAAATTCTTTTTATGTATATTTGTCAGTTTATTCAATTGTCAGTCACTTCAAACTAACTTAACAAACATACATCATAAATATGAAGAATAAATCCTCTTATGGGCATTAGCATGAAGAAATCGAAAGTTCATGAAAAACGTTATTTAAAATGATCAAAAATGAACCTTTTGATGGACAAAAAGGTTTCCCCACTCAGCCCTGATGCTCTTGAGTTGGTGAGTGATCTGGATATTGCGATTTAATGTTAATATCTGTTTCTATGTGTAGTTATTAAGATTTAAGTTACAAGGATTTAAGAGAATACCTTGATTGTGATCTATCTAGCTGGACAGTATAGTTTTAAGTTTATCCAATTATATAATACTATAATTGTTTATATTCTTCTTGACGAAGCCTATTGTACAGTGTTTTGTATTTAATGGCAAATAAAATTCTTGTATTCTTGTTCCCATGTAATTTTTATCTCATGACAGAGCTATATAAATAGACAAGCATGTATTCCTAGACTTTTATCTTATAATTTTTATGACAGCATTTCCTTGAGAATCGACCGGTTTTTACCAAAACCGTACGAATTTATAATGTAACAAAAGTGATTTTCGTGATAGATTATTTAAGTCTAAAAAAATGGGAAAATGTTCCTTGCTAGTATTACAGTTGGACGTAATTCAACTCTGTCTCCAAAGGTCAGCCTCTTCTTCTTTTCCCCCTCTTTTTCTTCTTCTTCATCTTCCTTGTCCCGCTTGAACACTAAGACGGATGTTTACATTGTGCAATAACTTCTCTAAAAGAAACCATGCCTACTGTATCTATGTGTATACTATCTCTACTTCCCATGTTTTGTATCTCATACAGAGCTATTTTAGGTCTGATGTAGTAACTTGAATGTTATCCACAAAATCAATGTTTTTACACATTATGAATAATAAGACGAAGTTGTCACAACCACATTTATTGAGAATAGTGAGATACTAGTTTCGGTTGTTACACCATTATCAATCTCAAACAAACGGTTTGTTTGAGGTTGATATTGGAGTAACACCCGAAACTAGTATCTCACTTTTTTTCAATAAATGTGGTTGTGACAACTGCGTCTTATTATTCATTATGGATATCTTCCACAATATCACCTTCATCACTACAAAAAAAGGATTTTTACACATTGTGCATCGTATTTTGCTACACCTAATCAACGAGTTCGTTTCGTGTCCAAATTAATTTTGAATATCAACACAGACTTAAAACCAATTAAGCTACTATGACTAAATATCTACAGAGTTGTTCTTGATTAAAAAAGTATTATGTCTCTGGAAATAAAACGATTCTTGTTTTGTCGTTTTTTTAAAACGCTGTCGTTCGATGTAAACAAAACAAACCTGGGGCGTCAGCTGACTGGCTTCTTCACTCACAGAGTTGGTCCTGGCTAGAAATGGACCTGTGAGTGGGAGTGAGAGAGAGAGTTGAAGAGAGATAGAAAATGAGAAATGATTGTGAAGAGGCGTCAGCTGATGTCTCGTTTACAAACGTTCCAGGCGAGATTCAAACAAGCGAGAATTCAGGAGAAGGAGCGAGAAGATGGGAGAAAGAGCGCATGAAATTGAGAGGGTCGATAAAGTGTGAGAGAGAAGGAAGATAGCGTGTGAGAGAGAGGTTTGATAAGAGGGAGAGTGTGGAGTGGGGGAGCCAGCCTGATCAGCTGACTTCTATGCGCCTTCAGAGTTGTTCCAAGCTGTAAAATTGGGACAAATGAGCTAGAAAGAGATGGAGCGAATGAGTGAATGGGAGAGAGAAAATTGTGAGAGATTCATTGTAGTGGATGAGAGAAGGTGTGAGAGAGTGAGTGACGAGTTTGAGAGAGAGAAAAATTGTGAGATATTTATTGTAGTGGATGAGAGTAAGGTGTGAGAGAGTGAGTGACGAGAGTGAGAGAGAGGAAGATTGTGAGAGATTCATTGTAGTAGAGAGCGATTTTTATCAGCACTATGAAGGCTGTTTTTGTTTCATGTAGAAATTAGAAGCAGAATACTACAGCTTAGCTATGTAGCTAGTTGGAACGAGATAAAATGGCGGGCTAGAATTCAGGAGGAAAGAAGGAGAAGATGAAAAGGGGAAGAAAAGGAGAAGAAGACAAAAGAAAAAGAGAATAAGACAGAAAACAAGAAGAAAAATTAAAATTAAAATTCCTGGATTTCTTGTTTCATGACGAACTGCGTTGTTAATATTAACTTTTTAAGTGTATTCAACGACTTACAGTCAAATTATTTGAAATTCAAATTAATTGAAAAGTCGTTGAATTCACTTAAAAAGTTTTAAAAATTGAAAATAAGAAAAAGAAATGAAGAAGAAAAAGAAACGAGGAGAAGAATAAAAAGATTAAATCAAAGAAGCAGAAAAAAAACAAATAAGAAGAAAAAGAATGAAAAGAAGGAGAAGAAAAGGAAGAAGTCATGTACTTGTGGAGCAGTAGGGAGAGGTGGAATAATAATAATAATAATAAGAAGAAGAAGAAGAAGAAGAAGAAGAAGGAGAAGGAGAAGGAGAAGGAGAAGGAGAAGAAGGAGAAGAAGGAGAAGAAGGAGAAGAAGGAGAAGAAGGAGAAGAAGAAGATGAAGAAAAAGCAGAAGAAGAAGAAGCAGAAGGAGAAGAAGTAAAAGTGAATATGGAGGAGAAGAAGAATAAAAATGTGTTCAAAGTGTAGCCAATACCTTACCATCAATACTAATACTGTAATAAGTTAAAGAAAAATAAAGGTCTAAAAATATAATGATGAGAAAAAGTAGAATATGTGGAGAATATAAAGCAATAAAGATTAGAAAATTAAGGAAAAATTGTAGAATAGTAGCCTAAAGCTGAAAGTTGAATGAATAGGCGTCCAGTGTACAAACGGGGAAAAGCAACGGAAGAAGCAAATGAACAAGAGAAAGGAAAAGAAGAAGAGGAGGAAGGAGAAGAAGAACAAGAACAACAGAGAAGAGCAAAAGAAAGAAAAAAGAAGAGGAGGAAGGAGAAGAACGCGAGAAAGAAAAAGAAGAAGAGGTGGAGGGCGGAGAAGAAGTGGAGGAAAAAGAAAAAGAACAAGAAAAAGGAAAAAAAGAAGAGGAGGAAGATGAAGAACAAGAGAAAGGAAACGAAAAAAGAGGATGACGGAGAAGAAGAGGAGGAAGATGAAGAAAGGAAAAGAATAAGAGGAGGAAGATGAAGAAGAACAAGAGAAAGGGAAAAAAAGGAGGAAGGAGAAGAATAACAAGAGAAAGAAAAAGAAGAAGAGGGGGTGGACGGAGAGGAAGAGGAGGAAGGAGAAAAAGAACAATAGAAAGAAAAAAAGAAGAGGAGGAAGATGAATAACATGAGGAAGGAAAAAAGAAGAGGAGGAAGGAGAAGAACACGAGAAAGGAAAAGAAGAGGAAAAGGAGGACGGAGAATAAGAGGAGGAAGATGAAGAATAAGAGGAAGGAAAAAAAGAAAAGGAGGAAGGAGAAGAACAATAGAGAGAGAATGAAGAAGAGGAGGAAGGAGAAGAAGAAGAACATGAACAACAGAAAGGAAAAAAGAAGAGGAGGAAGGAGAAGAACAAGAGAAACCCGACATTTTGGTTTTTTGTTTTCATTTAGTTTCGGTGGCTCGGAACCCTCCTAAAACTCATCATCCAATTCATTACCCATGCACAGGTCTCAGACCTATGTAGCCTAAATCCTCCAAAAAAATTGAAAGCTCAGATTCAACCTTTTTGTTGTAAAATCAATGGTTTGCAGCCCACTTTAATTGTGAATAAATAATACTTCTATTCACTTTTGGCCAAACTTTTTCGAGTCATGGAGACTCATCTTCAAAGGCCTCACATTTAGACTAAGCGAGTAAATGTTCAACGTTGAATCACCATAAACCCAGCTAATACAATATAGCTGTTGATGCAGATACAGAATCCTATATCAATTTGAATTCGCCGCCAAAACATGAGAACCAAAATGTCAGGTGAACATATTTGGTGTTTATAGAAGCTTAGATCAATGCCATCGAACTAAACAAAGTCATACTCCTGCAATTCAAATTCTCAAAAAAAAAAAACAACGACCTTGTTTTTGATAACCTTTCCCATAAACTTCATTAAAGCATCGTAGTTTCGTAGACAATCACAGCTCTCAACATCTATGCTATCGATAACAAAGCAGGTGGACTGTAGAAGCAAAGGAAGAAAAAAAGGAAAAGAAAAAGAAGAAAAATTTGTGAAAAAAGGTGAAGAAGAAAGAGAAAGGGAGGAAGAAAGCAAAGGATGAAGTAAAAAAGAAAGAAAAAACAAAAAAGAGAACAGGCAAAGAAGAAGAAAAATTAAAGAAAAAGGAGAGGAAGAAGGAGAAAGGGAGGAAGAAGTAAAAGGAGAAGATAAAGAGGAGAAGTAGAAGAAGAAGAAGGATGAGGAGGAAGAGGAGATGGAGGAGGAGGCGGAGGAAGAGGAGGAGGAGGAGGAGGAGGAGGAAGAGAAAGAGAAAGAGAGAGTGAGAAAGAGAGCGAGAAAAAGAGTAAGAGAAAGTGAGAGAAAAAGAGAGAGAGAAAGAGAGAGTGTGATAGAGAGAAAGAGAAAGAAAAAGAAAAAGAGTGAAAGAAAGATAAAGAGTGTGAAAGAGAAAGAGAAAGTGGAGGGGGCGGTTATGAGGAGGGGAAGAGGAGGAGAAGCTGTGGCTATGAGGAGGGGAACAGGAGGAGAAGCTGTGGTTATGAGGAGGGGAAGAGGAGGGAAGCTGCTGCAATACATAAGGAAGAAGTTTGTGTAGCTGAATGAATCAGGTGCAAATGATAGTCACGAACCGTAGCAGGTATCTGTTCAATCAGATAGAGTTTAGCAACGTTCCCCTGGGCCCTCTTTGTAAGGGTGACCGATTGGATCGGCCAGCAAAAAAGACTGTTCTCTGCTTTAAAATCACTTCCTGGTTGTTCGGAACCCACCGAAAACTGTAGGCCAATCTTATCAATAACCATCATCCAACTCATTACCCACGCACAGGTCTCAGTTCTAAGTGGGCTTCATCCTCAGAAAAAGAAGAAGAAAATGGAAGAGAAAAAGAAGAAGAAAACGGAAGAGATAAAGAAGAAGAGGAAAGATAATAAGAAAGAGGAACTGATGTAATAGAAAAGGAAGATCTTGGAGAAGTTGGTCTAGTTGAATCACAAATGGGTAAGGATCTATAAAGACTTATTTATAGAGGTAGTTATAGAGACCTAAACAATAGTAGATTACTAGCAAAGCAGGAAGGAGTAGCAGAAAACAAAGAAACAGAATAGGAAGAGAAAAGGAAGAAACAGAAAAAAGAAAGAATTAAAAAGAGTAGAAGCGTAGTTGCATGATGTATACACAGTGGTGGCATGGTAGCAAAACACAGCTGGGAGAGTTGAGCACGGAGCGCCGAAAATTGTGTTTCACTTGGTCCTATATTGTAATATTGTAAAGAGTGCGTCGTATTTTCGTCCTGAATATTGGGAGGAGGTGGAGGAAGACGGAGAGGGGTCAGTTGGAGCCTAGTAAGCCTGCGCATGCGCGTATGCGCGTGGGTAAGCTCTGTTTGTGTTAGTGTATGTGCCTACATCACGCAATATCAAGAGTACAGAGTAGTCACTTCTACACCATCTAGCGGCAGGTGCTTTAAACTATAGGATTGTGATGATGATGATGATAATGATGGTGGCCATGATGGTGATGATGATGATGGCCATTATGATGATGATGATGCAGATAGCGTGACTACTCACCTAAATTACGCTAGCAGGTTGCCCGATTCAACTGAATCTGGATTTCGAGAACATCTCGATCTCTTTTTCCTTCTCCTTCTCACTATCCTCCATTTTCCTCCTCCTACTCTTCCTCCTCCTTGTTGTTTTTCTTCTCCATGTTCTTCGCCTTATTCCTTTCCTTCTTCTTCCTCTTTTGCTCCTCATCCATTCTTCTACTCCTCCTCCACTTTCTCCTCGTCCTTCTCCTCCTCCTCTTCCTCCTCCTCCTCCTCCTTCTCCTCTTCCTCCTCCTCTTCCTCCTATCGACCTATCTACATTTTAATTTTTAGTCATTTTTTCTCATCCCTCATCTTCGCCAGTTTTTTCTTTTCCATCTTCTCCTTCCTCTTCTTCACCGTCTCCTTCTTTTTTCATTTTTTCGTCTTATAATTTGTTCTTCACCTCCTCCTCCACTTCCTTCTTATTCTTCTCCCTCTTGTGAAGAAGGGTTGAGTGGAAGAGAGGACCAGGAGTCCTAACTCCGCCCATTTAATCAATCAATCAATCTTGTACTTTTTTTGCATTATTCTCCTCCTCCTCTTACACCTCCTCCTCTTCCTCCTCCATGTTGTTATTCTTCTTCTTCGCCTTCTACTTATTCCTCTCCTCCTTCTTCTTCTTCTTTTACTCCTCCTCCATTCTTCTAAACCCCTCCTCCTATCCTTCATCTTCCTCCTCGTTGTTGCTCTTCTCCTTTTCTCCATCTTATTCGCCTTCTTCTTCTTCCTTTTACTCCTCCTCCTCCTCCTCCTCCTCCTCATCCTCCTCCTCCTCCTCCTCCTCCTTCATTTCCTCCTCCTCCTCCTCCACTTTCTCCGCCACCACCTCTTCCTCCTCCACCTCTCCCACTCCTCTTTCTGTTTACCTATCTACAAATTTATTTTATTAGTCTCATTTTCTTATCCCTCATCTTCGCCATTTTATTTTGCTTTTCTATCTTCTCCTTCTCCTTCTTTTCCTCTTCTAATTTCTTCTTCTCCTTCTCCTCCTCCTCCACCACCACCTTCTTATTCTTCTCCCTCTTGTATCTTTTTCTCATTCTCCTCCTCCTCCATTCTTCTACTCCCCCTTCTCAACCTCTTCCTTCTTCTCTTCCTCCTCCTCTTCCTTCTCCTCCTACTCCTCCTCCTCTTTCATCATCTTCTTCTTAATTTTTCTCCTCATTTTTCTTCCTCTCCTCCTTCAATCCCCTATTCTTATCTACAGATAATAGCAATTAGCTGTTTATTATATAGGATACTATATTTTTTTTAACCTAACCTAACATAACATGACACCTCTACCGCCATCTCTACACATAATAACACTGTTATTAAGCACAAGATATTTACACTTGATGAAATAGACTTGCTTTCAAGGAAGGAGGGATGAAAGTTAGCAAATAACGATGGGGGGGGGGGAGATAAGACCGTATGATGAGGGGAAGGGAGGTAGATAAGTAATCTTCTCTCTTTATTTGTTTATTACATTTCAACAATTTGGACTGGATCAAAGGAAACCCGTTTTTTGTGGTACAGAACAATAAAAGTACAAAGTACAATAAAACAAATGAAATAATAATTACAATTTCTGTGACTAGCTTGTTGATATGGTGTCCAATACCAGCTCAAACATGTAGAGCATATAAATATGAGGATAGTTGTGTTATAATTATATTGGTTATAATTATTAATACGCGGTGACATAATTATGTTTTAAATAGTATTCTGATATGAGTATTGAAATACATTATTAATATACAACTGTAATAATATATTTGCTTTACAATTAAAATTAGTTACCGTATTTCAATTTGTCTAAAAACCCCTTATTATGATAAGGTTATGGTAAGTATGAGTAGGCCTATGCATGGTAGTTACCATATTTCAATTTGTCTAGGCCTCTTATTATAATAAGTTTTATAATCAGCCTACCCCACTAATAATCTACATGTACTCAATTAAATCAAATTTATTCAGATTCTAATATTAAAACTGACACTGTATTTCACTTTTAAATAATGTTTTACTCACATATATTGGAGATGCTTGAGGAATGCATTTCACTTCTGAAAAGAAGCTTCGTCAGCCTTCTTTTCAGAAGGAAATGCATTCCTCAAGCATCTCCAATATATGTGAGTAAAACAGGGGTGCCCACCCCCCCTAAGCCTCATGACTCACCCCCCCCCCCTAAAGTTAGCACCAATCCCCCCTCCCCCCATAAATTAGGCCCCCTCCCAAAAATGCGAAAAGAGCCCCCCGTATTCTTTCTAAAACTAAAAGAAGATTTATAAAACTATTGAAAAAATTCAAACCCAGTCGATAATATACAAAATGTATAGGATGATAAAATAATAGATGCCTACATGAGAAAATAAAAAAATTAAAATTAACAACACCTATTACTTGGCCCCAAAAGGGAATTGAGAACAGAAAGGAAGAATAGTAAAAATTCATGAAAAGCGGTAGTGAGAGACCACCAAGATTAGTAGCAGATAGATCTGTCTACTAACTTTGGGTGTCCCTAACTTCGCCAATCGCCAGAGCCTTGTCGGCCGCAGTCACTGTGGTATCCCACCGTCAGGGGACATCTCAACACTGCCTCCAGTCAAGAGATGAACCAAACCGAGGGCACCCAGGACGTACGTTTCCCAGCCCACACGAGGTGTGGCATCAACACCATTCGAGGACGTAAGGTTGACTTGCCCCCCTTCCGGGAGGGGCCTTGTGGGCCACGCGAGGTGGATACTGCTCCTAACTACAACCCATTAACGGAGGGAAGTAGTGTTGGAGTTGAGAGGCAATCCCTGGGGTACCTCCAGAGATCACCTCTGTCCTGCCAACCAAACAGTATCCCCTGACCACATTTTCTATTAATAAATAATAATTGTTTTAAAAAGAATATATTTTAATATAAATCTCATTTGCTGGGTTTTCTGCAGTACTCCTCTGATACAACAAATAGACATCAAAAGCTATTCTACAAACTGACACCGTAGCAACACAATAGAACCAGTACCGCAAACAATACCCCCTCCAGCAAACAATACCCCCCTCCCTAAACACAAAAAAGAGAACATCATCAAAATACACCAGAAGAGCAGAACTTCAGATGTAATTCAAGATGGACAAAAAGAGCCTCTCAAAATTCTCCATCGGTTTGTACAGCAGAGAACCCAGTATAAGATTTTACAAATGAAATTCATACAAAAGAGAAAATAATTTTGAATAAATCATAACATTTAAAAAACAATGTTTCCTATCTATATAACAATAAAATATTATTAAAAGTGGAAATTAAATTAAATGTTGATCATTCAATATAATATACTAAGAAAGATGGAGAAGCCCGTGGCCTAGACCTCCCACCTTTCTCGCTTCTTCCTTCTTCTGCCCTTTTCATCCTGTATTTTTATTTATTATTACCGTATTTGAATTTTTTAAAGATTAAGCCTTGAAAACTCCACACATGGAGTACAAGACAAGTCAATACCAACAGTATTCTCACATTACATTAGTCACCATCGATAAAATTACAGCAGTTGAAACTTGAAATTATACTTAAATTATAAATCATTATCAACTAGATATATCTTCAATTGTTTGAAGTGGGAGCTGACATTTTTTAACAATGATTGATACAAAGTGTCTGGTAAAATCAATGACAAGAAATACACAATAAAACAAATAAACGAAGTAACAGAGAACTGCATGCCCTACCTAGTAGTGGATTGTACAAACTGTGTTTCAAAATCATGCCTTGAAGTATTAAGACTAGTCAATACAAACAGTATTCACAAATTACAATAGCCACAATCGATAAAATTACAAAAGTTGAGACTTGAAATAATCTGAAAAGGTCACTTGTACTCTATAGAAACTTTATCAACTATATATATTTTCATTGTTTGAATTTAAATAGAAAATGATTTTTTTGCTATTATTAATACATATCGTTTTTTAAATCAATGCCATGAAAAACACAATATAACAAAGAATTGTAACAACATAAATGCATGCCCAATTACAAGTACAATATAAAAAGTTGCTAAAAAATATTTTTTTAATTCCCGACATACTTAGAAAAACGTTCCGGTATAACCCTGAAATCTGCGTTCCAGAATTTGTGCATAATTCCTTCCCCACCAGTAGAAAAGCAAAAAACAATTATTATTTCAACATTAAACAAAAATTATTGCATTTCAATTCTGATTAAAAGGTTTATAATACCAACGAACTACTGAAACTGTGTATTGGTAGCCTAATCATGTTTACAGAAATTTTCATCAAATTTCCTGCATCAAAATGAAAACAATATAATCTTTTGAAGAATATTATTCTATCATTTTCAACAATAATATTTTTTCAAGTAACTGTCCAGCTAGCAGTTTGTCTGGATCATCAAATACCAAGCTTCAAACAAAAATTCTGTTCAGGTAAGCTACCGGTACTACTATATATCTTATCAGTTTTAGTTTTGGAGTTTCCATCCTCTTTGATAGCAATTAGATGAACACTTCTGCTGGCAAACTAGCCTAGAAAACAATCAGAGATAAAATAAATTTTCAAAGCATAAAGTCCACTAAATAGTTTTAAAACAACATAATTTAATTTTTAATTCAAATAATCAAGAATAGTTTAGAATTGGATAGCATTTAAAAAAGCTAAGTCGGATTGGCTGGATTTATTATCTGATTTATTGATGGAGATTCAGAATCATCACTCATGGAAACATTCAATTATTACTGCATTGAGATATCTGGACAAATCTCAAAATGCAATGCTTGAAACTCAGCACTGGATTAGATATTTGAATTGCTCTGAAACCGAATCTGTTTAGCTATGAAGGCTATTGTGATTTCTTCAGTTATTTAGAATAGATTCTACAAGGAAAGAAAAACAGTTAATTACCTAGTAGATGAAGCTTAAAAAAAGACTGTAGCACGAATGGAGTTGAATCTGTTTGAGAAGAATACCCGAGAAGAAGTGGTGATGACAACAACACAGTGTGGCTGAAACAGACTTGAGCAAGAGTGATTAAATGGGGAAAATTCCTTATTTAACAATAGATAGTATCACATATTTGCACTCCTACCATCTGCAGGCAAGCGCCAATAATCTATCAATAAATAGTATCAAATTTTTTGCACCCCTACATCAGTAGGCAAGCGCCAATAATCTATCAATGAATGATTTCAAATATTTTTGCACCCCTACATTTGTAGGCAAGCGCCAGTAATCTATCAATAAATAGTATCACATATTTTTATTTCCTAGCAAGTATAGGACAGCACCCTTAAACTACCCTTGAATTATTGCTTCCATGCTTGAATGTACCCAAGTGAACTCTATTCTCAGTGTGGTAGAGCTTATGACATTTTCACTGCCAAAGCATTGCCAGAGAGAATGGCATAAACTCTAAGCACAAAGCCAGTAGCTGAAGCTAAAGTGAGAGCCACTTCCCCAAATTTTGAATAATCAATGTCTAATCTAATTTCTTATCACATTCACCATACATGAATAGGCAAGAGCCAATAATCTATCAATAAATATGGTATCACATATTTTTGCACTCCTACCATCTGTAGGCAAGCGCTAATAATCTATAAATAAACAGTATAATATATTATTTTGCACTCCTACATCTGTAGGCAAGTGCCAATAATCTATCAATAAAAAGTATCAAATATTTTTGCACTCCTACATCTATAGGCAAGCGCCAATAATCTATCAATAAATAGTATCAAATATTTTTGCACCCCTATGTCTGTAGGCAAGCGCCAATAATCTATCAATAAATAGTATCAAATATTTTTGCACTCCTACATCTATAGGCAAGCGCCAATAATCTATCAATAAATAGTATAATATATTTGCACTCCTACATCTGTAGGCAAGCGCCAATAATCTATCAATAAATAGTATCAAATACTTTTGCACTCCTACATCTGTAGGCAAGCGCCAATAGTCTATCAATAAATAGTATCAAATATCTTTGCACCCCTACATCTGTAGGCAAGCGCCAATAATATTTCAATAAATAGTATCAAATATTTTTGCACTCCTACATCTGTAGGCAAGCGCCAATAATCTATCAATAAATAGTATCAAATACTTTTGCACTCCTACGTCTGTAGGCAAGCGCCAATAGTCTATCAATAAATAGTATCAAATATTTTTGCACTCCTACATCTGTAGGCAAGCGCCAATAATCTATCAATAAATAGTTTCAAGTATTTGCATTCCTACCATCTGTAGGCAAGCGCCTCTAAGCAATTGATAAATAGTATCACATATTTCCACTTCCTAGCATGTGTATAAGAGCCCCAGAAAATTTTTTGATTCTTTCAAATCATGATTTGTACTTTTGAAACTGGTATATAAATACCATATAAACTAGTTATATATTTGTTGATTTAGTGCAATTTTATTTTATATTATTCAGATGTATTTTTTATATTTTTATGTTTCTATTTTTGTTGAGGAGGATATATAAATGATTTGATTTAGTGAACTCTATTCTCAGTGTGTTGGAGCTTATGGCATTTTCACTGGCAACAGTAAATACGGCATAAGCTCTAAGCACAAAGCCAGTAGCCGAAGCTAAAGTGAGAGCCACTCCCACAATTTTTGCATAATCAATGTCTAATCTAATCTCTTATCACAATTACCAAACATAAAGGTGCTAATACCTGCACTCAACATATGTCGGAGACATCATTACTCCAGGGTTTTCACCTGGCAACCGGCATCTCTTGATCACAGGGTAACACAGTCCATGCACAATGAATGTGACATGAGAATCCTGACAGGGACCTAACAGCAAATCCCTATTTACATTTGTTAGCCTTATATCAACCCACCAGCTGCAATGAAATGTACCACACCATAATAAAATGGTTGTGGCGACTGAGCAGTGCACCCTGTTCTCCTTGTGGAACTAACAAGTAGTCACAAGGCCTTAGCGAGGAGAGAGACTCTCGAAGCATCCGTGAGAGCCACTGAACCCAGCCAAAAAACCATCAAGCGCGATAAGATTATGTCATGGCACAAATCAAGAGCCCGGATAGAAAGTGTGATACATGATTAACAACTGCAAATGCCCTACAACCCAACAAATCTCCATTCACGATTGTTAGCCTCATAACACATCCCACCAGCTACAATAAACAGTACCACTCCATCATAAGACGGACGTATAGCAGCGTTATCTGACAACTGCGGTCATGAACTCTACAAGAGAGACATGGACTCTCAGATGTAGACCCTGCCATCGAAGCCACAAATATGACTTTGTGGCACAATCCAAGAGCATGGTTGAAGAGTGTGGTACTTGACTAACAACTGTAAACCTCCTAGCATATGCAGGAGAATGGTGGGAAACTTCTAACCTAACTGACTATAAAAGCAAGATACATAATACCAAATCTCCAGTTTCACGTCCTGGCCAGTTTGTACTCCACCATCTTGACCTACTGAAGAGGTTACAGTGAAGTTGAGTCTTTTCATATCTCCTTCTTGAAGTAGGTTGAACTGATCAGTCATCCTGTTGAAAAAAAATAGTTCAGTTAAGCTATTACAAATTTGGAGGTGTGTTGATTGCTTCAATTATATCAAAATATGTGGTGGTGTTACATTGATAAAAGTTTGTAAAGTTGATTGGAAATTGATATGTGCTGGCAATATTCAATTGACTATAGAATGTGTTTGAAGTGATGATGTTGATTAAGATCAAGTATCTTGAGCATTAAACAATGTGTCCTAATATACTGATTCTGCATCATATGTTTTGCTGGATATAGTTGAAAACTCAGAAATACTTGTTCTTAAAAATGGAAAGCCATACAAAATAAACCAGTATCAATACGGCTCCAACAATAATTATATTGAAATTTTGATAGGGTAAAACAGCCACTTCATTCATCAAGTATATCAATGAACAATCTCTGCCCTTGAGAATAATGTTGGAGGATACTTGGAATGAATTAAAATGTCCTATTCAATCCCAATAAGACTATCATTAGTATATATTAGAATTAATTGGTGATCCAATGGAATTGAATTTGGAATGAGTCATTTCGATTCACTGGCATGGAAATAACATCATGATCAATTTAATATATGGTTCATGCCTGGTTTCTTAGTCGTTTAGAAAATCATTCAAAAGCTATTGATTCATTAGAGGCCCTAAGGCTTGTTTCACACATACCCAGCAGTTAGGTAACCATTATTGTTTATCCGGTATGATTACATAGTCCCATATAATGCAATGTTCGTACAGCTGGGCAAACAACACCAGTTACCCGACTGCCGGGTGTGTGTGAAACAAGCCTTAGGGCCGCTAATGAATCAATAGCTACTGAATAATTTACTAAACGACTGAGAAACCAAACTTGAAAAAATATTTTACAAACTAGCTTCAAGTTGATAATCTTGCTAACTATATTCAGCAATGCCTGAAACGACGTCAAATAGTGGAACCCAATTTTATAATGTCCTAAAAATAATTGTGAAATAATCAAAGAAATTGGTCAATTTGGGTTGCAGCAACATAATTTTGAGAAAATGTTGGATTAGTACAGTAGGCCTATCTATAGTCACTGAACATGTCAAATTGCAAGTGGGATGTGTATATATTTGAGTAGTGAGTAAGTGGAGTTTGAGCAAAAGGACAGAGATTAAAGATAATAATTAAATGAGAATGAAAAACATTTTCTCATTGAAAAGAATATGGATTAATTATCTATAAGGATTGGAATAGTTTGAATCAATTATTGGTAGATCATGGTTCAAATCAGTACGGTAGCTGCTGGCTTGTAAGAAACATTTCTTGAAATCATAAAATTAAATTAGCCCAGTATGCATACAAGTTCTAATAAGAGGTTTATCAATATAGTTACTAGTTACTTGGATGATCATCATGATATAAAAGCTCATTGAAATTCCACTAAGAGGCTACTAGTGTGATAACTAATTTTAATTTTATTATATAATATCACTATCAATTTATAATAATTATAATGTAGGCGACGACCAGTTCTGAACTTATTTTTAAAACAATGAATTATTTCTTTTTTCAGTCAAAAACAATTTAAATTCTCTGCTTTTGATTTTTGAAGGACATTTCAATTGATGGATAGTTTTAAGATTGACTTTTGAAGCACACTGTCTGGAAAATAATGTCCAAGGGAAAATAGAAGCAATAATAAAAATAAATTCATGAGAAATTTGAAATCAAGCAGCATTGGTAGATTAAAACTAACAAAATGAGAAAATGCATGTTCACTGAGAATGTCCCAATAAAATTTATAAATTCTAATGATCTATAAAATAAATTGGTACTGTAGTCAAGGTCAATGTATAATAATGAATAGCAAGAAGTCTACCTAAAAATGAATAACAATTCTTTCTTGGTTTTTATATTAAAAACTGTAGTTATTAAATAGTTTCTTAGCTTGGCTTTGAAATAAGTTAATAAAGGGGAAAACTAGTAGAGTTTACCCTACCCGAGTATTGAAACATAGTTATTGAATTAGAGTTGGTAACTGAAAATGACTAGACAGATTTCAAAGAGTTAGTGATGATGAACTTTTTAGGTTAAATTTTAGCCATTTCATTTTAGTTATTTCTCACTTCAAAATAATGGAGCAAAGCTATGCAATTATGAAACTATGGTATTTAAGGGTGTCTTAAAATAGACTAAATTGCAAAAATTGATATGAAACTGCTTACCTTGTGAAAGATATCCAGAATTGATTTTCCATTTATTCATCACTAAATCATTTGAGCACTTCAGTATTTAATCAGTAGGCACTGTTTAAATAGCAAATTTAAGGTAACATTCCAGTGATGTGTGTTGAAAAATCTACTGGAGCACAAAACAGCTCTTCTCTCTATCAGTGCTAGACATCAACTGATGAAGGTTTGAGGTTTGATGATGACATATAAGAAAATGGAGGCAGTCAGCTGATTATGAAAGCCGGTAACTGGTAGCAATGCCAACTTGATTATCATGTGGTTCTAGTTGGTATTACTGGGACTGTTTTTGTTTACAGGAGACCGAATCAAAGTGGACCCGGTTCATCAGCTGATGTTACCATATTAACGCTCTCAAATCGACAATATTGTCCTAATCGACAATAACTATAATAATTATTGTACTTTTTAAAACTATATATTTTTGGATTTTCAAAATTTTTCTTAGAAAAATAACAGTTTTAGATCAAATAGTATTGTTACTAGTAATACAGTCGTCGCCCTTCCACTTCTTGATTGCCCATTTTGTGCCAAAAGCGTTTTCAAGCCCCCCCCCCAAACAATTTGTAAAATCAGGTTGAAAAGTAGATTATTGGTTGAGTTTATGGGAGCCTTTTCATTTACTGGTAAATGTTATTGGTGGAGTCTGATTGGTCTATTCAAATTCTTCAACATCTTTGAATTTTAATAGACCAGACGACAGGGAAGTGATAGCCGTGAGCCGAAGCAGGTATCTGTTCAATCAGATAGGGATAAGCTGCGTTCTACTGGGCACTCTTTGTAAGGGTGACCGATTAGATCGGCCAGCAAAAAAGACACTGTTCTCTGCTGTAAAATCACTTCCCGGTGGTTCTGAACCCACCGAAAACTGGTTAAGTGGTAGATTGGACATAACTGTCCAAACTTCGCCACGTCAACAAATAAAAAAGTCATTCTATTCTAAAACTGTAGGTCCAGCTCATCAATCATCATCATCATCATTCAACTCATTACCCACACACAGGTCTCAGACCTATGTGGGCTTCATCCTCCAAAAAATGACACTGGTAACATTTACTGGTTTTGAAATCTTGAAATTTGGTATACATGACGAACTGCGCGTATTACTAATAATAATTACAGTATTTGACTTTATGAATAATTGCACGACTATGAAGTCAAATATTTGAGTAGAAAATTAAAATATTTTACTCACTGAGCACTGCAGTGGCGGCCGGCAATCAAAAATTTTGGTGAAGGACTCTTATATTAAATTATTCCACAGAAATTAAATTATTTTTTAATATTTGGATTTTCTCTTAGTGTTGGAGACACATTTCGACCATTATGCTAGAAATGGGTGATCACATAGGGAGGTCGGCAGGATGGCTGTAGTATATTCGTCATTGAATTGGAAGTAATTTTATTTATGATGTTGAAGAGCCATCTTGTTTCCACTAATATGTAATATAAACTTAAAAAAACCACTTTTAAATGGAAATTAACTCACGTTATGGCGTGACGGCCGTTTCGCTCTGTTGTCTAGAGCATCGTCAGACAACCCACAGTACACTGACTTAAGGTATGAGTTTGAGGGTTATGTATGTTGGAATGGTGCTGGGGTGGGGGGATGAGTAGGCGGGAGGTTTGAAATTGAGATTATTTTGTCAAATAGAGTGTGTGAGAAGAAGTTAAGTTGATCATTTAAAATGTTGTCAGGTTCCTGCTTTGCATGTTTGTAAATCTCATATTGTTCTAAAACATTGAGTTTATGGCTTTTGTGAGTGAATAAGTGTAGTGTGTCTAAATTAGTGTCAATGTCTGTATAACTGTGGCCTGTTGAAATTATGTGTTCTGCAAAAGTGGAATGTGTGTTTGGGTGTGAGATGGCTCTTGTGTGTTCTTTGAATCTAGTGGTGAATGTCCTGCCAGTTTGTCCTATATAGAACTTGTTGCAGTCATCACATTTCAATTTGTAAATTCCAGATCTGTTGTACTTGTTTTGAGATGTTGTCTGAAAATGCAGGTGTTTTTTGAGTGAATTATTTGTTCTGTAAGCTATTTTATGAGTTTCCTGAATGAAGCTGCTATTTTATGAGTTTTTTTTGTTGAGGTAGGTAAGTGTGATGAATGTATAGGGGTTGTCATTCTGTTTGTTGCTGGTGTGAGTGATTGGTTTTGTTGATATTCTGTGCAGTAGTTTGTCTATTAGTGTGTGTTTGTAACCATTCTGTTGTGCTATGTATTTTATAGTATTCAATTCTGTAACGTAGGTGGTAGAAGTAATCACAAACTCATTGTAATTGATGAAATACATTTTATTAAAAGAACGAATAGCGTAAGTAAACTCATTACATCATGAAAATTCAATCGACAATAGAGACATAGTACAGTAGGCGTTGTCTCTCTGGTGTGGCACAGTCTTGCCAACTGCATAAAATAAAACTAAAATTCATGTTGTACAAGGATATATGACACCTCCCCCCGTAATGAAACCTAGGGTGAATACCTTTCAGGAGGTTTTCTGAACCTAACAGGTCTAGCCTGTGGCGTATGGTAAATAGTATCTGTCACAATCGGTAATTTTGTAGAAACTGGCGTTGAATGTAAAACATTCTTGAAAGAATTAGAAAAGAAAGTAGAATCATCAACATCATTGCTTGTAATAGCTTTCGATTGCTAAGAAAGTACTGTTGATTTAGGCACAATTACAACAGTATCATAATGAACATTAGTTATATCAGTTGAAAAATCCTTTAAATTAATTTTACAATCCTTCATTTGATTAGCATGTCTCCTAATAGAAAGATTATCATCAGTAATGATATTGTACATAGAAGAACCAATTTTATCAGCTACAATACCTGTATTCCATTTACCCTTATTATTGTAAATTCGGTACATAACTCTATCATTGATATTGAAACATTTATCTTTAATTGTCTGTTTTTGCATTTCCTTTCTTTGAGTATCTAACATTTTGTCAGTAATATTGGGTAGCATCAAATCTAGTCTAGTTCGAATATTTCTTTTCATGAGTAAATTACATGGACTTTCACCAGTAGTAGCATGTGGTGCTTTTCTGTAGTTCATTAAATCATACCTTCACAACATTTAATTAATCCTGACTTCAGTTTGTACAAAACGTTCTGCCTGACCATTGGATGCAGGAAAGAAAGGAGCACTGGTAATATGCTTTATACCATTATTAGTACAAAAGGTTTGAAATTCACTAGAGGTAAACTGAGTACCATTATTATCTGATACTAGTGTAACTGGTAAACCAAATCTAGCAAAACATTCACGCAAATTTTCAACTGTTTCTTTGCTTGAAAGAGTTTTCATTATGTAAGTTTCAACCCACTTACTGTAACTATCAACAATTATTAACAGCCATAATCCTGGAGAAGGATTAGCAAAATCTATATGTAATCTTTGCCATGGTCCTGAAGGAAATTGCCATGGATGTAAATTCACATTAGACTGTTGTCTAGAATGACGCTCACAATGTATACAATTCTTTGTAACAAGCTCAATATCAGAATCAATATTTGGCCAATAGACATAACTTCGTGCAAGGCCTTTCATTTTTACAATTCCTAAGTGTCCTTGGTGTAGTTCCTCAAGTACTTTATATTGTAAAGATTTTGGAATCATAACTCGTAAGCCTTTCATAATACAACCTTGTTCAACTGAATATTCAGCAATATTGTTTGTATTTTCACCATTTTCAGTACCTAAAATTTGTCGAAGTAATTTACACATATCTGGATCTCTTCTAGTTTCATGAGCTATTTGTTCCCTTTTGTAACCGGTAAAATATTAATTTGATTCATTTGTACAATTTGAACTTCATCACTAGTATTGTCATTAACCATTTCCATAGGAAATCTTGAGCAAAAATCAGCATTCATATGTTCAGTGGTCTTACGGTATTGTATGGTGTAATCAAAACCTTGTAAAAATAATGAATAATGTAATAAACGTGTAGCACTGATGGATGGAGTAGCAGCATGAGCATTTAAGATGCTTTGTAATGGTTTGTGGTCAGTCAGTAAAGTAAAATGACGACCAAACAAGTAATTGAAAAATTTCTTAACTCCCCAATAAATTGTCAATGCTTCCTTGTCTATCTGGGAATAATTTCGCTCAGCTGCAGTGAGACATCTACTAGCAAAAATTATGGGCCTTTCCACACCTTTTTCATCTAAACATGAAAGAACCGCACCAATAGCATATTTACTAGCATCAGTAGCAACAATTATAGGTTTAGTGACATCAAAATCCGCAAGAGTAAGTTTTGTTTCAATATCTTTCTTAATTGTTTGTAATGCAGTTTCACACTCTTGTGACCACGAAAAAACAACATTTTTCCTGAGTAAGTTGTATAAAGGTGAGAGAGAATTAGCCATGCCCTGTATAAACCTTGAGTAATATGTAACAAACCCTAGAAAAGATTTCAACTCTGATACATTTGTAGGACGTTTTGCATTCTTAACAACTGCAATCTTATCATCAGTTTTATGTATGCAATCTTTGTCAATTTTAAACCCTAAATAAGTAATTTCAGATTTCAGTACTTCACATTTTTCCCATTTAAGTCTAATACCATTTTCACGGCACATACTAAAAAACATATTTTAAAACAAAAAAAGAAACCGACTTCAGTGAAATGATTAAATACTCACGTACTAAAAAGTTTAAAATAAAGTATTTACTTTAAACTGAGAAAATTTTAAATTTCATACAAGTAATCTTTTGAAGTCGGTGCCAAATATTTTATGTAGTTGATAAGAAATTCTATCTAATATCAAAACTAACAATGTATTTTTTTGGAGGATGAAGCCCACATAGGTCTGAGACCTTTGCATGGGTAATGAATTGGATGATGGAGATTGTTGAGTTGGACCTACAGTTTTAGGTGGGTTCCGAACCACCGGGAAGTGATTGATAAGAGATTCTATCTAATATCAAAACTAACACTGTATTCCAATTAAATATGTGATTTACACTCACTTTTACTGAAATACATAGTAATTGATAAGAAATTCGATCTAATATCAAAACTAACACTGTATTTCAATTAAATGTGATTTACACTCACTTTTACTGAAATACAGTGTCAGTTTTGACAGGGGTGCCCACCCCCCCTAAGCCTCATGACGCACCCCCCCCCCCCTAAAGTTAGCACCAATCCCCCCCCCCATAAATTAGGCCCCCCCAAAAATGCGAAAAGAGCCCCCCGTATTCTTTCTAAAACTAAAAGAAGATTTATAAAACTATTGAAAAAATTCAAACCCAGTCGATAATATACAAAATGTATGTACCATATATTTCTTGAGATTCTTTACATAGCTTACATTTTTTTGTAAAGGTAAAAAAGAAATATCAATGAAATGAATTTATGAACTTCTGCTCAATGAACTTAATTGCAAAATAGCTAAATAAGAATTTGAACCTAAATGGTTTTTACACAATAAAATATTATTACAAATACACAATGTTCAATAAAAATGAAATACCTATAAGTTTATGTTCGGTGTCCCAATTACATTAAGGTTAAATAATTCTAAAAAGTTGTTCATTTAAAGGAAGTGAAAACAATGAGTTAATAACTTCATTTGTAAAAGACAAAAATTCAAAATACTAAGACATTTATTGGACAGTAGTTAAACAACAGGTTATTTACTTAGTGTAGTATCTTGGGAGAATTTATGTATGGATGAAGTACATAAAAGGCACACATTTCATGTATAGTTATTTACAACACACAATCGAAAGAAGTGTCTTTCAAAAACAAAATAAAGACATAGTTATGAAAAATTACTGAATTTTTAGTATTTAGTAAGTTTTTCAAAAGCAGTTCTTACTTATTAGTAAGTAGTTATCGTAAAATACATGAAATACATCAACAGTTTGAAGACAAACATTTTAAATTTGTAGACTGTGGCCATCTACAAGTTAGCTATAGGCACCTTCTAAGTTTTTTTTTTTTTTTTTTTTTTTTTTGAGGATGAAGCCCACATGGGTCTGAGACCTGTGCGTGGGTAATGAGTTGGATGATGGTGATTGATGAGTTGGACCTACAGTTTTAGGTGGGTTCCGAACCACCGGGAAGTGATTTTCAGCAGAGAACATTGTCTTTTTTGCTGGCCAATCTAATCGGTCACCGTTACAAACAGGACCTACGAGAACGCAGCTTATCTATCTGATTGAACAGATACCTGCTACGGCTCGCGGCTATCACTTCCCTCTAAAATCTATTGTTAAATCTATCTCTCTAAACCCCACATAGAAGTTTTTGGGATGAGGAAACAGAAAACCTTTCAATTATTTCTTCGTTAGAAATAGACTCAAGTACATCTGCACAAGTTCCTGCACAAATCCTAAACATTATTATTTTAGCTAATTCAATTGTATAATAATAATAATAATAATAATTATAAATATATTTTCATTAATTGACATTCTATCTGGTGACTTCTTAGTATATTTTTTAATGTTGTCACGTTAAACACGGTTTCAATCAACTTTACGACCCCCCCAAAACGTTTTTTGGAACCCCCCCCCCCAAGAATTTCAATGACGCAGTCTGCGTCATAGCCCCCCCCTGTGGGCACCCCTGAGTAAAACATTATTTAAAAGTGAAATACAGTGTCAGTTTTAATATTAGATTGTTCATTAAGTATTTCGTCATGGAAAACATCACAGATTATTCAGATTCTTCAAAATACAAAAATACAATAAAAACTAGATCAATATTAGAACCCATTATGCCTAAAAATCTTGTCTAATAATCAAACTTGCACTTGCTGGCAAAAACGTACGTCAAAAATTCAATGAATATTAATAAAAATAATTGGACAAAAGCAACGATTGACAAAATTGATTTAAGTTAAGTAGTTTGGAAATACTGAAAATTTCAGGCTGATGAAGCTTCTCTTTAGAAGTGAAATGCATCCCTTCAGTACTTCCAGTAGAAGTGAGTTAAATAGTATAAATAGAAATAAAGTTTCAGTTTTGATATTAGAATGAAATTTCCAACTTGGCAAACTTGTGATGCACTAGCCTATATATATTGATGAAAAAATATCAATTTATTTGATTGTTATTAACCGTAGTACACATGAATATTTTAGCTTTTGATTTTATCTCATCAATCAGATTTTGAAATAATGATAACACGTCTTAATGAAGTGGTTCAACTCACAATTGCAATTAATAAATAATGATGTTTGTAAGATGCAGGGTACAACAACTGATAATGATTTGTTAATGCTAAATTTGTTTTTTTTTCAGTGAAGGCATTTTCAGAATGAGCTTGGGAAAAGAGAAATAAGTAGTGTGAAATATACTCGAAAAAGTAAAGAGCTTATTCTAGAGTGAAAGCTATTGTACAAAGTAAGTATAGCCATATATCAATTCGTTGTTTCACATAATAAACTAATACAATGGATAAAAGTTATGGAATATAATAAATAAAATAGAAAATTTAAAAAAAAGGTTGAAAAAATTCATGAAATAAATCAAGCATTTATCATTGTTTAATTGTGTGTGAAAATCGGTAGATTATGTAGTTCTGGAGGGCAAGTTAAGGTCCTGATCTTGTTCAGGTTTGACCTGATAACTCTGTCATCAGACCTGAGTCAGGTCTTACGATATTATCATTATTATTATGTCTTAACTAATGAGACCTGCGCATTTACGAACAATGTAGTTATTGTTGTGGTTATCCATTTTTCGTGAACTGCAGTAGAACCATTCATATGTATTATCTTGCTGACCAGACCTTACATACCAGAAAACTAGTCAGTCTGCAACCAAGCGCCGAAGAAGAACAACATAGTTCGAAACGCGTCCGCCGCGACTCAAAAAGGTCAGTTCTGCACAGCAAGATAATACATATGAAAAGAACAATGTAGTACTGCAATTTCAAAGAGATAACTAGTTCTTCTAGTTTGAATATTTTTCATCCATTAAAAATTTATCACTCTCTGGATCAGAACAAAATATTTTGGATGAGCAACACGAAATTTGAAAATTTAAAAACTAAATTTGAGTAACTTATGATTCCTGGTGCAATACAGATTAGAGTTGTTTATTAGATAATGCTTTTCTGAGATAATAATTCCAGATTAATTCAATTTCTATAGGGGCAGGATGAATGAAATCATGATGTTTCCTTTTAAGTGGATAATACACAGTAATGTTTGGAGTATTCAGCTAAAAAGTTAATTTTAGCCTATTTATTCTACATAATTTTCCATTCCATCAATGAATTGATGACTAATGCAAAGAAATATAGTAATTATTAAAAAAAAATAATAGTCATTACAACACAAAAATAATATCTTTACAAAATAATTACAAATTGTTTATTTTTAAATTTATTGTTTATTTCATTTGAATCGGACTTTTTGCGACTCCCACCAGCGGTCAAAGTCTTTTCTTTTGCTGGTGGTGCATGAACATAAATTTTAGTTTTATTTTATTTCTGGTTAGTTAGGTTTCTTTTATTTCCTTTATGTTAATTTGTAACCATTAAATTATTTTGTTGTAAAGTTGTGGCAATAAACAATTGAATTGAATCGAAAATTATTCTAGCGTGGAATTATGCGTTTTATTCACATCTTAAATGTTAATTGTGATAAATACATACTGAGAGCCTTATCAACTTCACACGCTTTATTGAATAATAGTGAAAAGAATATCAACTTGTCATATTTATGGTCTTAGTCTATTACATTGTTATCTATCTCTAAATTGTTCCTTTACATAATTTTTTTCTTCTATGATTTTAGTAATTTTATTAGTTTCCATGCATTTTTATAAAATTTCATTCGATTTTCTATTTTTTAAGTAGTTTAAAGTGTTTATTTATCTTGAAATTTGGTATCCAGGATGAACTGCACCTTTCACTTACAAGTATAATTGCCAGTAAAGTTATGGTTTATGCTCAATGAGTGAATGAATTTTGTGCTTTATTCAAATATTGATTTTTATTAACTTTTCAAGTGAATTCTAATTTCCTACCCAAATATTTGACTGCATATTTATGCAATTACTTGTTTATGTTTTCTATTATTATCACATGATGTAGGCTATTTCATAGTTTCAATAGTACAAGTGTTTGTCATAGGTCTATTAAGACCTGGCAATGTAAGTTGTAATAAATAAATATCAAATATCAACTAGCAATAATTATTTTATTCTTCTATTTCTTGTTCCATAACGATCTGCGTTGTTAATGTTAAAATTTTATTGTAAATTCAACGTTTTGCAGTCAATTTGAATTGCGAATAAATAATATTTATTCACCCACTTTTGGAAAAACGTTTTCGAGACATGGAGACTCATCTTCAAGATGACATTGACTGTGAAATTTACAATAAAAAGTCAAAATTACATCTTGAAAAGTACAGAATGACATCTTGAAAATTACAAAATTATATCTTTAAAACATTTACAAAAACCTTTATTACAAAAAATTAATCCTTACAACACAGAAATGATATCCTTACAAAATAATTACAAATTGAAATTTTTAAAATAAAGGTTCAATCATTTTTGTGTGAAATTTTGTGCTTTATTCAAATATTGATTTTTAACTTTTCAAGTGAATTCAACGACTTGCAGTCAAAGTTTTATTAAAAATAAGTAGTATTTCACTTACTTTGTAGGCGAAACGTTTTCCAGTTGTTGAAACCCATCTTCAAGGCCTTGATGATGGGTTTCAACAACTTTTGGCCTACAAAGTAAGTGAAATACTACTTATTTTTAATAAAAATTTGACTGCAAGTCGTTGAATTCACTTGGAAAGTTAATATTAACAACGCAGTTCGTCATGGAACAAGAAATCCAGGAATACAAAATTATATCTTTAAAATGTTTACAAAAGCCTTCATTACAAAAAATTATCCTTACAACACAAAAATGATATATTTACAAAATAATTACAAATTGAATTTTTTAAAATAAAGGTTCAATCATTTTTGTGTGGTATTATGTGTTTTTTTTTCAAATATTGATTTTTTAATATGAAAAATTCATGCCGAAAGCTTTATTATCAATAATTGTCCCCCGACACATACAGTAGAAACAATTAGTCTGGGCGCACGGCCGTTTGGTAGTCAGCCATGGTGAGGGGAGTGTTTATCGCTCATTTCTAAAAACATGTGGCCCGTGCGACGCTGCAGATGTAATCAAGGTCAACTAGTCAACTTTTACAGGCCGGCTAGTAGTGAAACCAGAGCCACGCGCCCAGACTAATTGTTTCTACTGTACTATTACGGAGGGGTAACATAATTGAAAAAAGCCTTTCTATAACAGTTTCTTGAGTAGAGATTCTTTTTAAATATCTATAAAATAATATGTATTTGTGTGTGTTTATAAATTAATTAATTAAACCCGCTTTATTCAATAATAGTGAAATGAATATCAACTAGCCATATTTAGTCTATATATTATATCGATCTTAACCTTTTACCTTGTTATCTATCTGTAAATTGTTCCTTTATATAATTTTCTTCTATATTTTCAGTAATTTTATTAGTCACCGTGTAATTTGTTTCAGCTTCATTAAGTTTTATATTTTTTTCAGTTCTCGTAAGTGCGGTTTTGCTTTTTATTTTTACCACATGGTGTATTTTCTAGTTTCAATATTATAAGATACAGTAGGAACAATTAGTCTGGGCGCGTGGCTCTGGTTTCACTACTAGCCGTCCTGTTAAAAGTTGACAAGTTGACCTTGAAGACATCTGCAGCGTCGCACGGGCCACATGTTTTTAGAAAAGATAGATAAACACTCCCCTCGCCGTGGCTGACTACCAAACGGCCGTGCGCCCAGACTAATTGTTCCTACTGTACTAATGTTTGCCATAGGTCTTTTCAGACCTGGCAATGGAAGTTGTGATAATTAATGAATATCACAAAATCAACAATAATTATTTTATAGATGTGAGCATTATATCACAAAAGGCAAGATGAAATATTTTTTATGTATTGTGAGGGAACATTTTGAATCAACCTCTATGCCTTAAGATTTGAAAACGCCGCGCTCCAGTCGGCCATTCATCTATTGATGATGGCGTCTGTTGGAGCGAAAATTCAAACCCGATATGACAGATATGACACAGATATAAATAGTGAAAAAGCTCTACTCTGAATAAGGAACTCATACATATTGCTATCCTACAATTTCTTATATAATTTCAAGCTCTACATAAGCCAACAAATATCCCAAATTTATGTCAAATATTAATCATCATTTCAAGCCGTGATAATGTAGGCTGGACTTGTTATCACAAGCCAAGTACTGCATGAATGTTTGGATATTTGTTTCGTAATTTATTTCTACAAAAATTATTTAAAATGTTAAAAGGAAAGCTCACGTATTCCCTGAGACCCATTTTGAGTCTCCCTTTGCAAATATTAATTTTAGTGCTACATTTAAGATTTTATATTAATTCATGCTTTGGCTGACCGATATATAGGCCACATTGCCGAAAATTTGTCAGCTGTTCTAGGACTTTTTCCGGTTCCCGAAAAAAGTTCTAGAGGACTTACTACTAAAAGACTGAAGGAGAAGGACGCAGGATTCGCGTATCCCTTAACTTGCATTAATTTAATAAATGTAGCACAAGTGTAAAGTTCCTAGTAAATGTTAAATGTCCTCTTATGTTGAATGTTTTTTAATCGTACATTCTTTTATTGTAAAAAACATCAAACTGTGATAAACCTGGCGATTAAAAACACCACCACCAAAGAATACTGATGTCCACGAGGCTGTAAAAACCAAGTGCATCGAAAAGGGGGCTGAATACAAGGAAAGTGCGTGAGTTAAATCCTGATCAGGAATAATTATCATTATAAAAGCTTTTTGAGTGTAAATTCCATGGCCAATAATTCAAATCTCGCCGCATATATCAGTGTAACATACCAAGTTGAATTCATGTAATATCTGGTAAAGACGTTCAACATATAATAGTGACCCTTAGGTCTAATTCCTCACACAGGAAAATTATTCCTAAGTTATTTTACTCTTGTAATATAATTACTGAGTCACATGATTTATTTGATTAGCATTAATAAATTATACTGTTGTTAATTGACTTTTGTGTACGGTATTTTTCTCTTGGAGTTTCTTGCTTGGTATTAGACTAAGTACACGTTCTCGCACACATAGCCTAGGGTCCATTTGCCTGTGGTACTTCATGAGAAAGTCCACTACTTGTGGTTTCAAGGATACCTTGACTGACCTTAGCATAAAAGGTTCAGTTGCTTCAGTGAGATCGTCTACAGTCTACCAGAGAAATCATCCTTACACCAGTCATACAACAGAACACCTAGTGGTAATATTATTGCTTTCAGATATTTGATTGTACTCAGCTCGAAAACGCCCTCTATCTCTTTGATTAGTGGTAATTTATATTTATCATTTGTTTGAGAGGTAGTGGACGTTTATTCGTTATGGAGTATTTTCAGGAGGCGAAATTTCAATACAGCCAAGTCTTGCTTGAGTTTGTATGTTAGAGCCTATTATCCGGACACAGCTGATTGAACATTACATTTTATTTCCATTCCAGCTTTCAAATAGAGGAATTGGAGCCCAACCTGAGAATATTACCTAACAGTATTCATACATTTTTTCTCAATTCTCTATATGAAATCTGTGATGTTTTCTATGACGAAATACTTAATGAACAATCTAATATTAAAACTGACACTGCATTTCACTTTTAAATGATGTTTCACTCACATATGTTGGAGATGCTTGAGGAATGCATTTCACTTCTGAAAAGAACAGGCTGACGAAGCTTTTTTTCAGAAGTGAAATGCATTCCTCAAGCATCTCCAACATATGTGAGTAAAACATCATTTAAAAGTGAAATACAAAGTCAGTTTTCACATTAGATTGTTCTCTATATGAATATCAAAAATCTGTATCCAAAATAATGAATTTTTTAAATTTGTAATTTTTTCTTCAGGTGAAACTATGGAGAAACTGAATAAAGACTTGGATGTCTCTCTGTATTCGTCAAGTTTACGTCCACTGGCAATCTTGATGAAAGCTACCGGAAGTATGTCACTGAGAAATGTCCAATCTCACCATGCCTACGATTTGAAGCCGTCGAGAGGAATATCAATAGGCTCAGTGCTACTGGTTGCACTGAATATTTACGTTTATCATAAATTCTGTCAAAATTTGGCGATGCCGTTTTATGTCACCAACGTATTTTGTTCAACATTAAGTTGTCTTCATTTGCTGATTTGCGGTCTAACAGATAATACATTATTGAAAGCATTAGTTGCCATTGAAGATTTTGACATTCAGTTAAGACAAAATCCCAACTACACCAAAACAAAATGGAAGAAATTCAAAATTTATTTCAGGATATTATTAGTAATTTCGTTAAATTTAATGAGGTTGGTTGAAATTTTTCTCTCCAGAAGCCTCTATAATGATGCTAATAGTCTACCATTGTTTCTCGTGAATTTCCTAAGTGAATTTCAGTGGAATTTCGATATCAATGCTTTATATTTGATAGTATGTTACGAATTATCATTAAGATTTGGCGATATGAGGGAGGTAACAAATAAACTTGAATTCAGCATGAAAAGTGAACATAATTGTCAAATATTGGCAAGAAATATGGAGGAATTGAGAATACTACATGGACAACTATGCTTGGCTACCCAACATTTCTATGACGCCTTCTTGAGAAGGATTATGCTTTTCATACTATTCAAATCTTTCATTATTCTACACCATTGTAATGTTCTTCTGTTCAATTCGGGAAGAGCTAATCTGGAAATGTTGTATGATGTCATAACTTTGATATTCAATATTTATATAATAACGTCTTCAACTGACTACATTTTCGATCGTGTGAGTAGTTTACAAATTTTTCTTTCTTTGTAGTGGTGAAGGTGATATTGTGGAAGGTATCCTTAATGAATAATAAGACGAAGTTGTCACAACCACATTTATTAAAAATAGTGAGATACTAGTTTCGGTTGTTATACCATTATCAATCTCAAACAAACATAACTGATACTAGTATCTCACTATTTTTAAAAATGTGGTTGTGACAACTTCGTCTTATTGTTAATTACAAATTTGTCATTTGAAAAATTTATTGTTTAGATACTTTTTATCCTATATTTTTATTTGAATATTTTGGAATTATTTTTGCTGATCCATGACGAAGTACGAGTAGAAATAGTAGATATTTTCACCCAGGCTACATGCAGAGTTGTTTAAAATAAATGAGAAATTGGCATTTTTTTCTTATTTGTGGCAGGGCATGTTTTCGGCGGGTTGCCCATCCTTAGTGCATGCCTCATGTAAGAAAGAAAAATTTTCCAATTTCTTATTTATTTCAAACAGTTCTGCATGTCGTCTAAGTGAAAATAACCATAATTAAATATCTTGATATTGCTTGCATATTTCAGTAGCATTTCATTCAAGTTTGTTTGATTTTATTTATTTATTAATTTTTGCTGATGATGCCCACATAGGTCTCAGAGTCTCGTGCGTGAGTAATGATGATAATCTTTATCATTAATAATTAATTATTAATTAATCAATGATAATCATTAATCATAATGATGAACGGGAGTAGAACCTACAACCTGAAAAACGTTCCTCCCTCCATACAAAATTTGCATTTAATACAAATAACACTATAACTCTATGTTAGTAAAACAATATTGTGCAACCATTAAGAGTGTTCAAGAGTGGACGAATTTTTGTCCAAATTTCGCCGTTTGAAGGCTGTTTGTAGCCTTTGTAAGCCTAAAATAATTTATTTGCAGACGTAGGATAAATTTCCTTACCATGGCATCTATCACAATAATATCTTGAATTTCTTGATCCTTACCGATCTCCGTTGTTAATATTAACTTTTTATGATAAATTCAACGACTTGCATTATAGAGAATAAATAGATATTTACTCACGTAGACTGAAACGTATTCGAATCGTGATGATTCATTTTCAACAGCAACCTGGATCGTCAGTGTTCTCTTAACAATAATATCATTGCTAAACCGATCTTCCCTGATACAGTATAATTCTAATATATTTATTTTATTAGCCAACTTCCAAAACAGAAGGAGATTCTCAATTTGACCTGCTTTTACATTTTTATAATTTCCACTGGGTCTGATAGGACCCGCAGTGGTACAGAACAATAAATGTACAAAGTACAAAGCAAAAGTTGAATAAAAATGACAATTTCGCCGTCAATAATAATTGCTATTACAAAATTAATTAGTTTTAAGAAAAAATAAAATAATAAGATAGAAAAGAATTAATAAACCATGAGGTTGAATATTAATTAATTATTGGGCCTTGCATTTATCTATCAATCGAAAAAAATACTACTTTTAAAGGAAGAGCACAATTTCTCTCCATTGCACCCATTTTTACTCATTTTATTATGAAATTTGTCTTGAATTCACCCAATTTGGAATAACATAATGACTAGAGACTTATAATGAAAAAGGTTCAACTTTTAAGTCAGTTCTGGTAAGTCCAGCATTAAAAATGAGCTTCCTGCTATAAAGTGTAACCAAAATTATAGAGTTGCTAAAAAATAGATTCCCTGAAAATCTCATATCTAGTGCTTGCTGAGTGCGCCCCTAGCAACTGCTAGGTTGAATGCTAGACCACCAAATATTATATTTGATTGACCTTAAAGACCATTTTTATATTAAAAACAGGTCGAATTGAGAACTTCCTCACTTTTTGGAAGTCGGTTAAAAATAGCGTTGAATATCGTAGCAACTAAATTTAATTAATATTTTTTCAATCACTCACATGCAAAGTTTGAAAATTTACATGAATAAAGAAATCTAATCTAATCTACTCATGAATTATCCAGAAAAAAATTGCCTAGTTCACAAAAGTTGATATGAGAATAATATTTGTGTACTGACCCCTTGTCAGACACAAGGTACGGTAATTATTCAGTCACTGTTTTGAAGGAGAGTGTTGTTTTGTGAAAAAATAGGCCTATGATGATACCATATCTAAAAGCTGACAAGTGTAGCGTACAATAAGTGTGGACTTTCTACTGCATAAAATATCAGACACGTTATTTGTAAATTTTATCCATCTTCATGTGAGCTGCAATGTTTTATTCATTTATTATTTTACATAAGTAAGCAATATTCAGGTCTAGTAGATATTGTAATATTTATAAAGAATCGTTCAAATCCTCGGTACCATACAATATATTTCTATGCCATTATCCATCAATTCATTGTACTCACATTTTCAAACGTTTACAAAAACGTTTCACGTAGAATTTAAAAACTATTTTTTTATATGTTTATTCATTATTTAATTCTTTTGCGGATTACGCCTCAAGATTTAGGAAGAATGTACCACACAGGCTATGTACCACACAATACTTTCATGAAATTACTAATATTTTCATGTAATTATACAACAATCATTAGATAAATAAATAATTGATTGTATTCCATTTCATTCATGCGGAAATTCACATTTCAAAATGTCTGCAAAAACGTATGACGAGTTCAAAGACCAAATGTCTATTTGTTTATTCATTATTTTATTCTTTTGAAGATTACTGCTCAAGACTCCAGAAAAGACGAGGCTAAGACAAGTTTAGGTTGTGCAGTATTTGCATGATACCAATATTCGGCTATACTAATATTGTATTAAACTTTGGTCACCATTAATAGAACTAGAACAGTTCAAAATTAGTCTAAAAGAAACTCTGTGATGTTTTCCATGACGAAATACTTGATGACCAATCTAATATCAAAACTGACACTGTATTTCTATTTAAATTATGATTTTCACTCACTTATACTGGAGATACGGGAGGGATGAATGTCACTTCTAGTAAAGAGAAGTGAGGCTGACGGTAAAGCTTCTCTTTAGAAGTGAAATGCATCCCTCCAGTATATCCAGTATAAGTGATTTAAAATCATAATTTAAATAGAAATACAATTTCATCTTTGATATTAGATTGAAAGAAACTCTTGTTCCCTAAGAAACGTTTATATAGGGTGTTTCGCAAAGAGTTGCCAATACTTTGTGGGTATGTTGTACTTACTAAAATAATGACAAAAAGTTCATACAAATTTAGATCCAGATATGCTTTTAGATTATATTAGATTTCTTTATTCATGTAAGTTTACAAATTTCGGATAATATGAGTAGTTAAAACAAAATTGTCAACATCACATAGATACAGTAGGAACAATTAGTCTGGGCGAGTGGCTCTGGTTTCACTACTAGCCGTCCTGTTAAAAGTTGACTAGTTGACCTTGAAGACATCTGCAGCGTCGGACGGGCCACATGTTTTTAGAAATGAGCGATAAACACTCCCCTCACCATGGCTGACTACCAAACGGCCGTGCGCCCAGACTAATTGTTCCTACTGTACTATAGTAGACTTTGATTATAATTTTATAGTGCTAGAAATTATTTACAATGATGTTTGTATGTTATTAATGATATAAGCTCTGGTGTTGACAATCTAAGTGATGCAATTACATGAAATGGCGAAGTTTGGACAAAGATTCGTCCATTCTTAACACTTAACCAGTATAAACTAAAATTAATGCTTTGTCAGAGTTGAAGATGGCAGAAACTAGCAACTAGCCGCCTCAATTACCTCATTCAGAAATTTTTCGTGCCTTCATTTTACTAGTAATTTGGTCAAGTTCTATGTAAAATGTGCTGAAAAATCTATTAAAACAAGATTGAATTCAGTAAATGTAGTAACTTTTTAATATTTTGCAAAATATGCGAAAATGACTCAAAAAGCACGTTTTTCAAGTTTGAAGTGAATAAATTTTGTTAATTGTGCAATAAACTTGTACTTTTTTGTTGTACAGATTTGTAGAGAATTTAATTCTGAAGAGAAAATTAAAAATAATCCGATAGCAAAAACATACCTAGGATCATAAAATCGGCCTTTATTCAAAACACGCTACGTTTGCACAGCTTTTGCTATTTCTGTGCGGTTTGATTTATTTAAATTCTAATTTTATAAGATTTAGGTGTGTTTTCAATATTGGGTTACTGGGCATTATTTTTTGAAAATTAAAATAAATAAATAAAACTGCATGTTAGTTGACCAATTACGTCAATCAATTTCATCCATTTCAAACTTTATAAAACATATTTTGACCCATTTTTACATATTTTGTTAGATACGGTATCTCAAAAATTACTGTAGTTATCGATTTCTAATTTGTTTTATTCGATTTTGTAGCTTTTTTTACATAGAATCTGACCAACACTACATGTCAAATGAAGGCACTAGACATTTATTAATGAAGAAATTGATGGGAATAGTTGCTAACTTCCGCCATCCTTATCTCTTAAGGAAGCATTCTCGGTCCTATGTTTATACAAACGTTTTTCGTTATTTTAGTGACAATAGTGCCCATGTAGTGGGCAACTTTGCGAAACACTCTGTATAATCTAAATTCATCATGTAGGCTCCGTAATTTTTTTTTTTTTTTTTTTTTTTTTTTTTTTTTTTTTTTTTTGTAGATTACGTCTTGGAGACTCCAGTTAAGGAGTATAAGACAAGTCAGATCAACAATATTATACACTAGATACCATAATTACTTCAATTAGTTGAGGTGAGGCTTAATTTTGATGTGAAAGGAACTCTTGTACACTATAAAAAGCTTTATCAACTAAATATTTCTTCAATTGATTTTTAAATATTTCTATATTTTCAAGACTCTTCAAAAACTGCGGTAGCTTGTTGTAGAATTTCCTACCAATATAACTAGGTTTTTGTTTGAATAGGCTACTATTGTGACTCACCAAGTGATAATCTCCTCGGCTTCTTGTATTATAATCATGTACATCAAGATTTTGGTTAATATCATTCGTTTTTACATATAAAGTAGCTTCATACACATATAAGCAGGGTACAGTTAGGAGACCAAGTCTCTTGAACAACGGCCTACATGAATCTAATCTATTTACTCTTTCTATACACCTAACCGCTTTCTTTTGGATCTTAAACACCCTATCAAGATTTTGTTTTGATGAATTACCCCATACTAAGATAGCATACCTAATATGTGACAGTAAGAGCCCATGGTAAGCTGTAAAAAGTAACTTTTTGTCATTCAATCTAGCGAGCTGTCGCAGGACAAATACCCCAGATGAAATTTTACTACATATTTTCTCAATGTATGGAGTCCAGGTCAATCGTCTATCCAACGTAACTCCTAGAAATGCAATTTTTTCTTCCTGGTCTAATTGATTATCGTTTACAAACACGTTTATAGCCCTATCTTCATTTAAATTATGTTTGTTTTTGAATTGAAGGTATTGGCATTTTTTACTATTTATAGTTAATTTCAACTGATTTAAAAATTGGACAATGGACTGCACACCTATATGGGCACTTATTTCTAAATTATCTAGAATGGAATTGCTGAAAATGAGTGATGTATCATCAGCAAATAAGAGGGCTCTACCACTAATTAATTCTTTAGGTAAACGGTTGACATATAACAAAAAAAAGCAATGGACCTAGTATTGACCCCTGAGGCACTCCAGCTTGCACCTCTAATTTATTAGATTTATTCTTTACTATACTATTACCAACTACTGTAGTTAGTTCTACACATTGTTTTCTCCCAATAAGATATGATTCAAACCATTTCAGTTCAACCCCATTTACACCTACATTTTGCAGTATTTCCAATAAAGTTCTATGATTAA
This sequence comes from Conomelus anceps, assembly GCA_948455865.1. NCBI lineage: Eukaryota > Metazoa > Arthropoda > Insecta > Hemiptera > Delphacidae > Conomelus > Conomelus anceps. The sequence goes on from OX418219.1 coordinate 5,988,122, forward strand.
CACAATCAAATGCCTTTGACAGATCTAAGAAGATTGCAGTAGCTTTATCACCTGAATCTATTATATCTATTAGTTTTTCAACTAGAGAAACTATGGCTGTCTTTGTTGATCTCCCTTTCTGGAAGCCATGCTGTTCATCACAGATAAAGTTAGCTTCTTGAAGGTGCAGAAGTAACCTATTTAGAACTACTCTTTCAAAAATTTTACTTATTACATTTAAAATACTAATGGGCCTATAGTTTTCTACCTTTTCTCTATCGCCACTTTTGAAGATTGGCAAGATCTTCCCCTCTTTTAAATTATCTGGAAAAACACCTTGTTCTAATGAATGATTGATCAGATGAATCAAAGGGTCTAACAATTGATCTTTACATTCTTTCAGAATTTTACTGGATACCCCATCCATTCCTACAGTTTTTTTATTATTTAAACTATCAATGATATTTGACAACTCGTCTTGGCATACTGGGTGGAATTTTAATTCGTTCTGAATCCCCTCAGTATTCCTCATGTTTGCATCACTAATACCTGTATTAAGAGATTTTTGAAGATCCTTAGCAACCAGTTGATAATATCTGTTAAAGAAATTACAAATGTCTACACTATCATCAATATATTTTTTATTTTCGTTAATTATTCTGGGGACACTAGTATAAGCATCTACATGAGCTACTTGCCTATTTTTGTTTATTACATCCCACACTGCTGTGTTAAAGTACACACTATTATTCAAAATTTCAGCTGTTTTCTTACATTTCGCTCTTTTCACTTTTTTCATATAGTTTTTCTTTAGAGCTTTGTAATTATCTTCACTTAACATATTTCTAGATAGTTTGAATTCATCATATGCATCTTTAACCCTATTTCTTTCTGCAAGGATATCATCAGTTATCCACTCTTCAATCTTGTCTAATTTGTTCTTTACAGGGACTTTTTTAACTGGACAACTCATAGTAATATGAAACCTTAAAATATTAATGAAACTATCATATTTGTCATTTAAACTATTGCTATTGTAAACCCTACTCCAGTTTTCTTGTAGCAGATTCTGCTTCAAACAATCGATATTCCCCTGTTCACATTGTTGAATTTCTTTCATTACTCTACTCTTTTTAATTGATTTATGACCTTGCAACCCCACCTAAATGAAGCCTTGCACTTTTTTTGCACATAAATTTATTGAATCTTGAAAATCATATAAACACAAATAAAGGATGCTAGCAGAAACATTCAGTTGGCAGTTTGAAATTTATCCTAGAATCAAACTTTTCAAAGCTGGAAACGTTTATTTGCTCACATATTTCAGTTTTTTTATGTTTTTTTTTTTTAAATGTTTTCAATTTACATAATTTTCATAATTTAAATGATGTATAATTATTGTTAGCCTTGATATTGAAACCTTTTTATGATAAATTAATAGAGATTATTTTGGATTTTACTTATTCTACTACATGAGTTTAATCACCACATGATTTCTTATAACTTATATACTTTGAGAAGTATAATTTGACACATTTTGGATTAAATATATTTCCAACTTCAAGTACTTTTGTAATTTGCTAGAATTTTTTCAAAAAAAAAATCCTCAAATATAATTAATTATGATCATTTTGTCTTGTAAAACAATTGGCTTCTTTGTACATCATTTACATGTGCTGCTATTAGCATTAATAGCCTACATTTGATAACCTCTGTTTTCGTGTTCCATTAATAATGCGAGTTCCCTTTTTACAGAACAGAGAAGTAATTTTTCTTGTTAAGAGTATGGATGCAGAAGATAATGGTCATGCGCTTAGAAATCAGGTGAGACTGTACGATATGATGATAACTTAATTGATTTAAGTCCATTTTTTCCACAGATAGACCTGTAATCAAATTAAAATATGAATCGGTTCTACTTTGATGTAGAATTAATCACTTAGAACGTGTTAATTAAATATTATTTCTTGAAGACTCCAGTTATAGAGTATAAGACAAGTCAAGTCAGATCAACAATAAATTATTGTACAATATTACCATTCTTATTTATTAGTTATCACAATTACAATTAGTTGAGGTGAGGCTCAATTGTGATCTGAAAGAAACTGTTGTTCACTATGAAAAGCTTTATGAAATAAATACTTTCTCAATTGTTATTTCAGTATTTCAAAATCTCTTTTCAGTTTAATACTTGATGTCCGTACAAATTCGTAATTAACTCACTAACAAAAATTTTAGTTCTGATTATTTTAACTATCTTATGCCTGGTTTCTGAGTTGTTCATTAACTTAATGGACCATAAACTCAATGCTGGAGCAATGGGTTAATGATCCATTAAACTTAATGAACAACTCAGAAACCGGGCATTAGTGCCCTTTGTACCGATTTTTTTTTAAGAGAGATGTCCCGGAACACCGTTCCGCCTCAAAATCGAACCATGTATATATACATATTTTTTTAGGTAAATTTACGATAATAATATATCATGTATACTTTCTGATGTTCCTGTGCGCGGACAGAAATTAATTTCTTTGAGTATCTGTAAATTTGCCATGAGACTGGAGTTTTGTTCTATTTCTGTACTGTTGATATGTTTTCGAATGTCACTGACACTGTATTTCTATTTGAACTGACACTGAATTTCTATTTAATATAATTATTATTTTCACTCACTTATACTGATATTTTTTTCGGAGGATGAAGCCCACATAGGTCTGAGACATGTGCGTGGGTAATGAATTGGATGATGGTGATTGATGAGTTGGACCTACAATTTCAGGTGGGATCCGAACCACTGGAGGAATGCATTTTACTTCTAAAGAGAAGCTTCATCAGCGTTAGTAAAGTCTATAGAAGAAACTTCAGTTCCTTTAATTAAATATTGCAGTAGCGTGGGTAATGAATTGGGTGAAAGTGATTGATGAGTTGGACCTGCAGTTTCAGGTGGGATCCGAACCACTGGAGGAATGCATTTCACTTCTAAAGAGAAGCTTCATCAGCGTCAGTAAAGTCTATGATAGAAGAAACTTCAGTTCCTTTAATTAAATATTGCAGTAGCGATATCCCGGCTTTTCTCATTATTTCTATCCATTCAATTTTGTGTTTTTAATATTAATGTGATATTTGAACTTTTTACAGTTGTACTTCTATGAGGCTGAGGCCAACTATTTAAAAAAGCGAATATTTGGACGAAAAATGTTCAAATTGGATAGAGATACATTCTCAGGCGTGAGTATTCTATTATTATGTGTAAAACTCTTACAAAAATTTATTCCTAGATTTCTTGTTCCATGACGAACTGCGTTGTTAACATTAACTTGTTATGTGAATTTAACGACTTGCAGTCAAATATTTGACTGCAAGTCGTTAAATTCACATAACGAGTTAAAAATTTATTATTGACTATTGTTGATGCTGCATAGTCATTAATAGTTGATTATGTACAACATCAATAGTAGTTGTAGCCTGACATTTTAAATTATGCATAAATAAATAAATAAATGCCGTTTTCTAAGGATGTATAGGAGATGCTAATAATAATAATGATTCAGTATTCAACTCTTTCACGACTGTGTTTTTGTTAGTTAAAACTCTAATATTGTAAATATTCTGGTGGTTCGGAACCCACCTAAAACTGTAGGTCCAACTCATCAATCACCATCATCCACTCATTACCCAAGCACAGGTCTAAGACCTATGTGGGCTTCATCCTCAAAAAACAAATCAGATTGCAATTTAGTTAGCCTCTTTTTCCCCCCCAAGAGATTTCAGTTTCTTGCCTGTTTTTCTTGAAAAGTGTTTTTATTTTTATCACAAAAACATGGAAAATAACTAATTTATTTCTATTATCAAGTTACTAATAGACTAATACTTCACTACATACCAGCACAAAGTTTAAACTACAATACTACATATTTTCAATTTGCAGGTTATGTTAATTATATAAATGGTGTTCAGGAAATTACCCTAACCCACTATGGCATGACATGTTCTGGAGATTGATTGATTTATTTAGATGCAAGGTATTGAATAACCTATTGCATATCATTTACAAAATATTCATACTTGTACTTATTAGGAAAGCAAACTAAACTAACTAGAAGATTTTGTGTAGTATCATTTTTTTTACATACAAAGTAGCTTTATATACATATAAGCAGGAAGGAGACCAAGTCTCTTGAACTACGGCCTACATGAATCTAATCTATTTACTATTCCCATACACCTAATAACTTTCTTTTGGATCTTAGACACCCTAAAAAGGTTTTGTTTTGATGAATTACCCCATACTAAGGTAGCATACCTAATATGTGACATCAAGTGCCCATGGTAAGCTGTAGAAAGTATTTTTTTTGTCATTTAATTTAGCTAGCTTTCGCAGGACAAATACCCCAGATGAAATTTTACAACATATCTCTCTATATGCTGCCTCCCAGTATTTATTAGCCAGTTGTGAATATTTTGTCCAAATTTGCTGATGAGTAGGCTACTTTTGTTCTGAAATTTTAAGGAAGTGAGTTATAAATGTTCAGAACTAGATAATTATATTATAATGTCTTTGATAGAGAGCATTTTTTGCCCTATTTACTAAACTAAAGGTGATGCCTTTATCTGGTATAGTGGTAAAAGTGTCTGTTCTGGAAAGCTTCACAGCTTGACATACTATGATGTTCAAATGAATGAGAATAAAGATGAAATCATCTAGAGGTTTTGAGAGTCAAATAATTCAGCATAGTTCAGCTTAAAGCTAAGTGATTCCCTTGTGTATTCATTGTGTAATCATCTAGATTTCTAGGACTACCTGTTTGACTTAATAGGTTTTGGTTTTCGTTTTCTTCTTGATATCTCTGAAAAAATCTCTGTGTTTTTGGTGATTCACTAGTTTCAACCTGTGTTTTTCTGAGCTGGCTAATATGTCTCTTTATTTTGTGTATATTGTCTAATAGGATGATATAATGAAGTTTGCCCAATCATCGTATAACTTTACCGAATTTCCATTGTGTTGATCCCACATAGTTTCTAGCTTTAAATCTGTCTCCTAGATTTAGTGATCTTATTTGGGCTGAATAATCATTGTTTATTTCTTTTGTATGGCTTCCCATAGGACACATGATATGTAACTTAGTACGTATAGTTCTGTTCATAAGCAGTTCTGCAGGTGTTTTACCATTGTTAAGAGGGCTTGAGCGATACTTAAATAAAAAAAGATTCAGCTTTTCCTTGAGGCTTCCTTTATCTTCAGTCATTGATTTTAGCTTCTGTTTCAAGTTTTGTACTGATCGCTCAGCTAGACCGTTTGTTGCATGATGGTTTGGTGCACAGAAACGTTGTGTAATTCCGTTATTTCGACAGAATTTTGTGAATTTATCAGACTTGAATATAGAAGCATAGTCAGACACAATAGTGTAAGGAAGTCCATGTCTAGAAAATAGGTCATCCAGTGTATGTATCGTTGTTGTTGAAGTAGGGGCTTTTGAGGACATTATTACTTCCAGCCACTTCGATTTGGCATCTACAACCACAAAGAAATAGTGGTTCTTGAAGGGACCGGCATAATCTATATGAATTCTTTGCCAGTTTTCTTGAGGTTCTTCCCAAATGTGAGGAGGAGCTTTGACTGGATTGTTTTTTACTTCTGCACAGCTTTTACAAGATTTTACCATATTTTCGATTGCAGTGTCTATGCCTGGCCAATAACATAATGATCTAGCAATGCTCTTCATTTTTACTATTCCAATATGAGATGAATGTAATTCTTTTAGTTCTGTTGATTGAATTGTTTTAGGGATGTAAACCCTTGATCCTCGCATAATAATTCCGGAATGAGTTGAATTGGTTTTGATTGAATTGATATCATTTTTCTGTTGATCTAAAAGGTTACCGGTTTTTACTAAATTAACCGCTGTTACATTTACATTTAGTTTTCTAATCCAGTCTCTAATATAGGAGTGTAGTTCCCCTTTACAACATATAAATTACCATGAGTTTTAAGTTGTTCGAATGAAATTGGTACTCTGGCTATGCCTATTGGTGTAAAAGATTGATTTGTGTATGAACTAAACCTAACTTTTGATTGTTTTAATTCAAAATTCAGTTTTAAATTCTGAAAATCAGATAATGATACAATAGTAACTTGACTACCAGAATCGATTTCAAATTGTTTTGAACTTCCACCAACTTTGACTGTGACTACAAAAGGATCATCTCTCGGTTCACCTAAATTGTAATAAATGCGTGTAGATTTTACCTGATTGCAGTCATACTCAGAATCTGTGTCACTACTTTCCGATTCTGATGCTTGTACCTGGTTTATTGATTGTTTTAGCTGAGATGAAATACAGACAGTTTCGATGTGGCCTTGCTTATTACAGGATTTGCAATGAAGGTTCTTGGATCGACATTCTGATGCCTTGTGATTATTCTTCCCACAACGTAAACACTTATTTTCTAATCCAAGTTCTACAAGTAGATTTCTCCTCTTGAAGTTTCCAGACATTTGTTGCTTTTTTCCAGTTTAATTATTCTTTGTAGATTTGAAACCTGAACTATGATTTGATACTCTGGATTTAGCAATTTGTTTAACATGTGTATCAGTACCATATAACTTGTTTTGTGATTTAGCAGCTTCAATTGCTAGCGACATTTCAACTGCTTTTTCAAAACTAATGTCGTTTCCTTGTTGGAGAATTTGTTCTCGAATTTCGCTGTCACGAAGTCCACGGATAAACTGTGCTTGTAAAATGCTTTTCACAGGTTTTCCGCAATTTTGTTCTTGGCAATTCCATTTTGATGATATAGCGAGTTGTTTTAAAACTGCAACATATTGAGATATAGATTCATCAGTTCCTTGTTCCCTCGATAAAAATTTGTGTCTTTCTGTGAGAACATTTGTCTGTGGACAGAGTTGTTTATCCAGTAATTCAGTCAAGGTTTCATAATCTTTTGAAGATGGAAAATCAGGTGCCGTTAAACTTGATATAAGGGAATAATATTTTGCACCAAGTGCATTGATTAATATTCTTGCTTTTGTTTGTTTAACCTGTCTTGACTCTCCATGTAAATTCTTCAATTCAAAGAAGTTTTCCAATCTTTCTTTGTAAGATTTGAACGTTTCCACTTCTTCATCAAAAGATTCAAATGTTATTGAAGAATTTGAAATAGAGTATGTTATTGAAGAATTTGAAATAGAGTTTGATGTTGTTTCTTTACTTTGTTCTGGGTTAGGAATTACAAGATTTCTTACCAATTCAGAAAGAGCAGATGTTTGAGCTTGTAATGTTTCCAATATTGCCTGGTTTTGTTCAATTATTTCTTGATTCTCCATATTCTATTTTCACCTCTGAGTCGCCATTATTAAATATGTAAAATGAAATAATTATTAATATAATATTGAAGTTGGAATACGTTTTATTAGTTTTCTTTTATTTCGTACTCTGAGAATCTGAACATATGAATATAATAACAACAGCTGTAATAATTTTAATAAATAGATATAACACTTTTTCAATCCAATATCAAAACTGACACTGTATTTCTATTTGAATTATGATTTTACTCACTCCAACTTGTGGAATGCATTTCGCTTCTGGGGAGAAGATTCATCAGCCTGTGGATGGTGTAGGCTAGCAATATGAACTCTGTTTTCCAATCTGATATCCAAACTCACTTTATATTTATATTTAAATAATGATTTCACTCACAAGTTAGTTTGATTTAACTGACAATTTAACAAACTGACAATAAATATAGGCTACAGAAACATAATTTACTAATTTAGAATTCCTTTAAGTGTTATTAATTTATACTGAAGACTTCCATAATGGTGGATATTGACAACAGCATTGAATAGCTGATGGAAATCGATGAATGCTACTGTACAAAAATATCAGTCACCACCGGGAATCGAACCACGGATCTCCCAATTGCCGGTCGGGCGTCTTAACCACCAGTGACGATAAAGGAATTAGAAAGTGGCTCTTTAACTCACTTAATTTGAAGGAACACATTTCGCTTCTGAAGAGAAGCTTCATCAGTCTTTGAATGGTGTAGGCTACACATATAAACTCTGTATTAATGGTATTCTTTTATACAGCACCTCAAAAGCGAAATACATGCCTCCATAAGTGAAAAAATCATAATTTAAATAGATTGGATTGTTCATCAAGTATTCGTAACGGAAAACATCACATATAATACATATGATATCATGTTTTTTTTTGTTTTTTTTTACAGATTGTAACTGTACTAGTAACAATACTCATTGTTTGCATACAAATTCCATCGGTGGTTGAAGACTGGCCCAGCTTCTTCTCAATACGAAATAATTATACTGAACAAAATTTAAACTCAACTTTACAAGGACTGCACTAGGTTGATATCTAAAGACTTGTTGAAACGGTCAGCACCGTTATCACAAGAAGCGATGCCGAAAAACTGCTGGTAGGCCTAGGGCTACTTGAGATAGGTAAAATTTCACCATTTTACTTGAGTATTTTCACGTTTTCCTTCTGTTGAGAAAACTTCAAGGTAGGTTCATAAATAGGGGCATTATTAGTAGGCAATATTTAGGAAGGATGTGAGAAACGCCTATATTATACATACTTTATATTTTTATATTTATATATTTATATATTTATATATTTTTATATTTATATATTTATTATGTATTTACGTAGTGTAAGATGAACATTCTACAGCAGCCAAATAATATATTAATATTGAATAAAGATAAAGATAGTTTATTGCCATTTCCAAAACAATACAGAATTCTTTTTTCAATAATATACTATGAAAAATTATTATTCTAATGTATTACAGTGCAATATCGCTAATCCGGCACTACATCGGGATTGGTGTTGTCGGATTACCGAAATTGCCGGATTAGTAGATGTATGGTTCGGAACCCCCTTAAACTGTAGGTCCAACTCATAAATCACCATCATCCAACTCATTACCCACGCACAGGTCTCAGACCTATGTGGGCTTCATCCTAAAAAAAAAAAAATGGGTAAAAAACGTTCAAAACATACAAATGTAAGTTGTAATTTAATAAAGACACGTTAAAGTAAATATAGTAGAACAGTACAGTACTTTACTCTACAGTACAACTGTACTGTACAATTATGAAATTATAAAAGTAACAATAAAATGGATACAATAAGATAACCAATTGAAAATGATAGTAAAACGGACAATCTGATTAATCATTAATATGAAAACAAAGGGCATTGACCCGATCTCCGGCGCCCGCACAGTGCCGGATTATTGGACGTGGCGTACTGGCGCTCGGCCGGATTATAGAGACTGTACTGTACTAATAACAATATTAAGTAAAAATATGGCACTACCGGCAGAAGATAAACTTGAGCGCCAGCAGTCAGTTCAAAAAGCATAGTAAATAAGTAATCAAACAGAAATGAAAATAAAACAACAAAAAATTAAAATTATATTGGAAAAAAATAATAACAGATAAGCTCAATATTAGAAACGAAGAAGATCACAATAAGCAATGACAATATTCAATCAGAAAATTGTAACTAAAAGCAAAACTCGACAAATTCAAAGCTCCATTTTAGGTGGGTTCCGAACCACCGGGAAGTGATTTTCAGCAGAGAACAGTGTCTTTTTTGCTGGCCAATCTAATCGGTCACCGTTACAAACAGGACCTACGAGAACGCAGCTTATCTCTCTGATTGAACAGATACCTGTATCTTAAGAAGATATAAGTTATAGGCTGTGAAATTTTAAAATAAATGTTTGTTTTTAAACATCAATCAAAGACTTATTGAGTAACAAATCAATTTTAAAGAGTAGGCCTATAGTAGGCTAACAAGCAAACTGATTGATTTACTGTATCATATAAAACTCATTAATTTTAATTTTTGTGAACTATTTTTTAATTATAACAATTATGACAGAGTGATAACGCTAAATCAGATTCCACTACAGTAGCAGAAATAAGTAAAACAGGACTAAGAGAAAAAAGAATAAAAGAATTTGTTATAAAACACAAACTTAAAAGAACATAGGAAATACATTTATTTTCATTTATGAAATAATCATCAATGTAAAATATCGAAATAACAATATTATTATTTTGCTTTTCCATTACATTTGATGTGAGTTTTGTAATCAAAATCAGTGTATGCAGTGACGTAGCCAAGATTTTGAAATGGGGTGTCTGGGGGTACTTCCCCAGAAATTTTTTGAAAAATAGAGGCCCTAGAACCTCCAGGAGGTCTATTTTAGCTCTCCTGGCATTGAAAATTAACACCAACGTCATTGCTTTGTCTTATTTTACGTTTAATTTAATGGAAAATTATATCAAATTTAGGACCGGAAGGGGGGGTCCGGACCCCCAGGACCCCCCCTGGCTACGTCACTGGTGTATGGCAAGACTTTGATTAATTTTATATGGGAATGTTCACGAATGTCCTAATCATTGATTACTGCTTTCTGCATTGTGCATTTTGTGCTTTTTGATACTCCCAACTGGCTCAAATTTGCTGTCACCTTTGTTGTTATGAGTCCAACCGCAGAAATAATGACAGGTTTGACACCTTTTCTTGCTGCCAGATATCCTTTATCTCAGCAGCCAGGGGGAGATACTTGGAGATTTTCTCAGTGTAGTACTGATCCAAGTTGTGGTAGCATGGTATGCTAACATCTATCAAAATAGTTTCCCTGGCCTGGGATTCATTAGGATTATATCTTGCCTATTATGTGAAATTGTCCTAACTGTCAAGACTGATCTGTCCCAATACAATTGAACTGGTCAAGTGTCAAGAATGGACGAATCCTTGTCCAAACTTCACCATTTCATGTAATTGCATCACTTAGATTGTCATTACTGAAGTTAATATCATTAATATCATACAAATGAGATCATTGTACATAATTCCTTGCACTATAAAAATAGTATTTTGTGAGTTCCCTACTGTATATATCTATGTGATGTTGCAGTGACGTAGGCAGGGGGTGGGTCCGGGGGGTCCGGATCCCCCCTTCCGGTCCTAAATTTTATATAATTTTCATTAAATTAAACGTAAAATATTATATAACTATACTCCTTCTTATTTCTTATTATTAAAATTACAAGTTACCTGTTAATTTTCAATGCCAAGAGAGCTAAAGAAGACCGTTCTAGTGCCTCTATTTTTTCAAAAAATTTCCGGGGAAGTACCCGGTCAATCGACCACCCCCCACCTCATTTCAAAATCTTGGCTACGTCACTGGATGTTGATCATTTTGATTTTAACCATTCATATGCAAATTTGTAAATTTACATGAATATAGAAATATAATCTAATCTAATCTACAATTTATATACACTGTTCTCAAGTATTGGCAGAGGCATGTATCTGCAGTATGGATCTTTTTCCTCTAGCAGCTCATGTCTTAATGCAAGGTCCTAATGGAGTATGCCTGCTACACTGTTGTGTCTTTTTAAATAGTCAGTGGCTGCCATTGATTGGCAACCTGACATGATGTGCTGTTATTATTATTATTATTAATATTATTTTTTATTATTATTAAACGTAAAACTCCCAAAGTGGAAAAAGCTGAGTGAAGATGGCTCATTTTTTGGGCTTGATCTTCTTGTTTGCCCACCAGCTTTTCATTTTTTGTGCGAATTCAGCTTTTCTCTCTTCACTCCATTTCGTTCCAACTCTTGGAGGTATTGTCTCTGGTATAACTTTATGAATTTTTATTCTGAAGTTTTTTCTATTGTAAATTTCTTTGTTGGTTATTTTGGCCAGTACTAGGTCTTTTTCAATATTTTGTATCCATTGACAAGTGATGCTACATAGTTTACAATTCTTTTTGTTAGTCTATTGTCTGGAAGCCTCATGATGTGTAAGGCGTCTGTTCATCATATCTGTCTCTATATAAGAATATTCTTCAACTTTGGACGTTCTCTGTAATCTATATCCGTTTTCGGCACGCCTTGGTCCAAGGATTTTCCTTACTATTTTTCTTTCTTCCTTCTTTAGATTTTCCATATCCATTTTCCTGTTCAGGGACAGGGTCTCGCTGGCATATAACATTGCTGGTTTCATAACTGTATTGTAATGTCTAACTTTTGTATGAAGAGATAGACAGTTTTTATTATATAGATATATTGCACCAAATATTGCACCGTCACTAGGCCTTTACAAACTTTCTGTATTCTTTCTTGTTGTGAATATTTTTCCGAGATAACTTCTCCTAGATATTTAAAGTAATATTATTTATAAAATTTTATTAATATTATTATTATTATTATTATTATTATTATTATTAATAATAATAATAATAATATTATAATTATTGTAGGTGATAATTTATAGTCTACAACAAATAAGGTGATACTTGATTAGGTTTTTAATGTAAAGCTGTCTGTCTAAACATTTAATTCCCTAGAGAGGTTATCACGCAGATAAAGTCTACTAGATCTAGGCTGGTCCAATATCTCTTTATTAAGTGTCTCTGATTTACAAACATTTATACAAGTGGTTTTTATAAGCTACACCCAAAACTGTTATTCCATATTGTGGAAATGATTAGATTTAGGCGGAATATAGGCTACTAATCTAGAGCCAAATCGTTAAATTTATAGAAGTATATATAAACAGAATTTATTAATTTTGAATTCCTTTAATTGCTATTACTTTATACTGAAGACTTCCGCAATGGCGGATATTGACAACAGCATTGAAAAGCTGATGGGAATTGATCTGACTTGTCTTATACTCCTTATCTGGAGTCTCCAAGACGTAATCTACAAAAAAAAAGGAGAAAAGGTTGCTAAACTATTGACACCGAATTAAATACAAAATTAGAAGTTAGTTTGAAGTGACTAACAATTGAATAAACTGACAAATATACATAAACAGAATTTTTATTAATTTCGAATTCCTTTAATTGCTATTACTTTATACTGAAGACTTCCGCAATGGCGGATATTGACAACAGCATTGAACAGCTGATGGGAATCGATGAATGCTACTGTACAAGAATATCAGTCACCACCGGGAATCGAACCACGGACCTCTCAATTGCCGGTTGAGCGCCTTAACCACTAGACCATGGAGACCTTTCTGCACAGGAGCATTCATTTTCAACTCGGCCATATCTGTTTATGTATATTTGTCAGTTTATTCAATTGTCAGTCACTTCAAACTGACTTGTGAGATACGAGCCGATATGGCCAAGTTGAAAATGAATGCTCCTGTGCAGAAAGGTCTCCATGGTCTAGTGGTTAAGGCGCTCAACCGGCAATTGAGAGGTCCGTGGTTCGATTCCCGGTGGTGACTGATATTTTTGTACAGTAGCATTCATCGATTCCCATCAGCTTTTCAATGCTGTTGTCAATATCCGCCATTGCGGAAGTCTTCAGTATAAAGTAATAGCAATTAAAGGAATTCGAAATTAATAAATTCTGTTGTATATTTGTCAGTTTATTCAATTGTCAGTCACTTCAAACTAACTTGTAAGATACGAGCCGATATGGCCAAGTTGAAAATGAATGCTCCTGTGCAGAAAGGTCTCCATGGTCTAGTGGTTAAGGCGCTCAACCGGCAATTGAGAGGTCCGTGGTTCGATTCCCGGTGGTGACTGATATTTTTGTACAGTAGCATTCATCGATTCCCATCAGCTTTTCAATGCTGTTGTCAATATCCGCCATTGCGGAAGTCATCAGTATAAAGTAATAGCAATTAAAGGAATTCGAAATTAATAAATTCTGTTGTATATTTGTCAGTTTATTCAATTGTCAGTCACTTCAAACTAACTTGTGAGATACGAGCCGATATGGCCAAGTTGAAAATGAATGCTCCTTTGCAGAAAGGTCTCCACGGTCTAGTGGTTAAGGCGCTCAACCGGCAATTGAGAGGCTCGTGGTTCGATTCCCGGTGGTGACTGATATTTTTGTACAGTAGCATTCATCGATTCCCATCAGCTTTTCAACGCTGTTGTCAATATCCGCCATTGCGGAAGTCATCAGTATAAAGTAATAGCAATAAATTAAAGGAATTCGAAATTTATAAATTCTGTTTATGTATATTTGTCAGTTTATTCAATTGTCAGTCACTTCAAACTAACTTGTGAGAAGTATATATACTTAGTATATAAGTATAGTATATGTGATATAAGTACAATCGAATATCAAAACTTATTTCAGTAAAAGTGAGAGTGAAAATTTTATATTCAATTGAAATACAGTGTTAGTTCTGATATTAGATAGAATTTTTTATCAATTTCATAAAATATTTGGCGCTGACTTCTAAAGATTACTTATATGAAATTTAAAATGTTCTCAGTGTAAGTAGATACTTTATTTTAAACTTTTTAGTACGCGAGTATTTAATTTTTGAGTATCATTTCATTTAAGTCGGTTTCTTTTTTGTTTTATGTTTGATATTGGGCTGAGCATTGGACCGATCCTTGCGAAACTTGTGAAAATAATAAACAAACTTATTGTTGTAGATATCCATTTCTCGTGTACTGCAGTAGAACTATTCATTTGTAGAAACTTGCTGTGCAGAACTGACCTTTTTTTGGAGTCGCGGCGGACGCGTTCCGAACTATGTCGTTCTTCTTCGGCGCTTGGTTGCAGACTGACTGGTTTACACATAGAAGCCCTCACCCAATCACAGACAAAATCAAATTATGCTGAACCTCTACTCACAAAAAATCATTCATTCATTAACATTGATCAAAACCTCCAGATCCTTCACATTGGCCCCAAAAGTCATAAACTCAATACTCTTGAACAATTCGAAATTTACAAATATTCCATTTCACATCCGCAACTCATACTTTTTTTTTTTGTAGATTACGTCTTGGAGACTCCAGTTAAGGAGTATAAGACAAGTCAGATCAACAATATTATACACTAGATACCATAATTACTTCAATTAGTTGAGGTGAGGCTTAATTTTGATGTGAAAGGAACTCTTGTACACTATAAAAAGCTTTATCAACTGAATATTTCTTCAATTGTTTACTCAATTACCAACTTAATTTCAAATCTCATACCCTCTTCAACATCATCATAAACCCCTCCTAAAAACACCTCCCCCACACCTATTTCCCCCACCACATCCACTCCTCCCACCACCTTTCAACGACCACCAGACCAAACATACTAGAAAACCAGTCAGTCTGCAACCAAGCGCCGAAGAAGAACGACATAGTTCGAAACGCGTCCGCCGCGACTCCAAAAAAAGGTCAGTTCTGCACCGCAAGTTTATACATATGAATAATAAACAAATGGAGGACACGTTAAGCCGTCGGTCCCGGTTGCATATAAAAAAAAGCAGTCGTTAAAAAAGCGGCGAGGTGGAACTACCCGTAAGGGTCTCCCCACCACTAAAAGCCATACGAATTTATTATTATTTATAAACAAATGGAATTCATAACATTGACGTAGAATACACTTGTGTAGTCGGGCCTCATCTACAGGTTGACCCATTTGATTAATACTAATTACCAACAGATGTAAAATTAAAATCAGGTGTCAAAACAGAATCGAAAGTTTTCTTCTAACTTCGCGATAACAAAAATCCTTTTTTTTTGTCTCCAAAATGGCTTTGGAGGTTGAGTTGTCATCGGTTTTGTTAGAGAGATTCGAATGAATTCAACTAATAATGAGACTACTACATGTGCACAATCACTGAAGAGCATAGCTAGACAATGCCTTGTTGTGGACCTTCGGGTTGGTTTATGTTGTTTGCATTGAGTATTTGGGCTGTGGTGCAAATGTGTTTAATGTCAATAAGTTTCTTTAGACACTCCAGCACATTTCTGGAGGACATTCAAATAATGGAGCCTCACAACACAACTGATTTTAGCGTAGAATATCTGAACAGTGAAGTCGACCGACAGTTTAGGGATAATTCTCGGATGTGTGCAATTGTGGCTGGACTCTTTCTTTTAACTGGTTTATTATCATTTTATCGATGGTACGTAAATAAAAACAATTGATAAAAAGGTTAATTTATCATTTATTGCTATAAAATAGATGTATGTCTGTTTAAAAAGGTTAATTTATTATTTATTGCTTTAAAATAATGTTTGTTAAAAAGGTTAATTTATTATTTATTGCTTCAAAATAGATATATGTTAGTTTATTTGGCTCAGTATATGGAGCCAACTGCAGATAATGCGTTTTATGAAATAAATATTTTTGTACTCGTATTAAATAATTTTTACTCATTCCAACTACTAACAAATGATTGTAAAGAAACAAAAGAATTCAAGCCTAATAACGTACTGATTCTATAAAAAAAATTAAAGTAGGTCCACAAATGTTTGTTGGTTATATGCTTTGCATGTTTTGGAAAATTCCGTATTAGTTGATCTATGACGAACTGCGAGTAAAATATTAGCTATTTCCATATATAGACTACATTTAGTACATTTACAATGGATAAGAAATTTGATCTTTTTCTTTTTACACTTAGGCACTTCGGATCCTGCCGAAAACATGTTAAAGTAAGAAAGAAAAGTTAAAATCTCCTTTTTATTGTAAATGTTCTACACGTCGACATTAGGCCTATGGAAATATCTACGGTACTGGAAAATTTGGAAATTATTTATCTACAATTTATAACTATCACTAACAGTAATAAGAGAAAAAAATTATTCATTCACCTAGTTTTCTTTTTTCGACATTTACTATTCATTGTCACCAGTGGTTTAAATTTTCTTTTAAAGCACGTAGTGGCATTGTCAAAGCAATCGCTTCCCGGTGGTTCGGAACCCACCTAAAACTGATGGTGATCATCAATCACAATCATCCAACTCATTACCCACGCACGGGTTTCAGACCTATGTGGGTTTCATCCTAAAAAAAAGAAATAGATTTGGTCAGAAGTACTTCAATGCCAAAGATGAATTTATTTGTCTCTGATTTTTTTATTTTTGTTACACTTTGTCAAGTTATATGGAGTCGGTAGATGGATAAGGGGTTAGTTATAGACGTTATAGTCTATATAACGGTGGATGCAGGTTGGAACTGCAGCTTACATGGAACTCCATCTTGCATGGCATTCAATAATTCCATCTCAAAAAGGTAAGACCTCAGCTAATTTTATCATTTTATTATGTGCTAAAGAATACCCCACAACCAATCAACATCTTTTGTTATATCTTGCAGTAGAGTTTGAAATATTTAGTACTTGCCAAGTGAGTTGCTAACACCCTTATTTCTAATGAATTACTAGTTTGTTATAAACGCTCTCATTCCAATTATATTTATTATAATATTATATTTATATTTTGCAATTCTATTTTGAGAGAGTAAACTTTCAATCAACTTGGGCTGTGGGAATCATTAAAACATGAGTGATCGCTTGTTTCACTAATAAACTTTGAATACTTAATTTCTTGTTCTGCATCTTTGGACATTAAGCAGTGACAGAGCCCAATAAGACTAAATATAAAGGTAATATCTAGCACAGCTCTGATAGGGCATGCAACACATTTATATCAATATTATTACTAAATGGAAAATTGTTTAAATGATCATGATCTATTTATTTTTGTATTCATAGACAGAATATGTAAATTTATTCATAGTAAAGTGAAGATGCAACGGAAAACATTTAAAACTACTCGCTTCACAAATTTTGACTATGCTATATCTTCATTAACGTTCCTAAACTTGTACTTTCTACTGTTTTTATTGAATTTTAACAGAGCCAGAGCATCATAACAGACTCATAATAGATAAAGTGGGCTAAAATTCGACCCACGAGTGTATTCTTAATAGATAAAGTGTATTTAATAGTGTATTTTAACAGAGTGTATTCATAATAGATAAAATGGGCTAAACTCCGACCCACTTGAGTGTATTCTTGTCATTTTTATTGATACAAAAGTGTATTTCAATAGCAGTTCAGATTTTATTAAGGTCTCTGGGTTGATTATAGATTTTATTGCATTTAAAAACTGCCAAAGCTCATTGAGAACCACATTAATAGGAAAAATAAGATAAAACCTTACCTCTTTGCCGAAAAAGGCTTCCAGCATTATTTTAACTATTTTAGTTGTACAAAAAAATATTAAAATAATATCATTGTAATCTTTACATGTGTCAAATATTGACTTATTGAACTTATTGCATTTCCAGTTCCTATGTCTCATAAGAAATGAACACAAAGGTAGAATGAGCTTAAATGTGACCGATTTTAGATAGAGTTTGCATTAGAATTTCTTCAACATGGATAGTAATAGCAAGAATTATTTAAATAATTCAATTCATGTAAACAGTGCTAGATAATATTTAAAACTAAATATACCGGAATAAATGTATTTAATAAATGAATAAAATGGTTAGCCATCTAAAATAGAGCATGAATCTAATGAATTTCTTTAAATATCAGAGTTAGATGAAAGTAATCTATTGATCATTTCCCTTCGCCCTTTCATGGTAGTTCCTAGATTAATTATTATGTTTATGCATTATTTAAGAGTACTAGAGCCCAGAAGAAAAAAGAAATACTGGTAAAATGAGTTGAATTCTGATACTGATGTGTTAGGGCGAATATATCATATTTCTTAATATAATTACTGGCAGAAAAATGTAATCTAATAACCAATTCCCTTTCATGAAAACCCTCAGGTTAATTATCTATACTTTACGGCGTTTAAACAGTGCTAGAGCCCATAAGAACTAAATGAACTGTTAAAAATTTGAATCATTCGAGGTAGGGCATGTCTTTTTTTTGTAGGGCATGTTCCTCAGTCTTTTTTTTTTTTTTTTTGTACCTCAAAGAAGAGTTTCAACGGTTATTAGATCTCCATGGAGGTGTTTTATTATATACAAGAAGCCGAGCAGATTATCACTTGGTAAGTCACAATAGTAGCTTATTTAAACAAAAACGTAGTTATATTGGTAGGAAAATCTACAACAAACTACCGCAGGTTTTAAAGAGTCTTGAAAATATAGAAATATTTAGAAAACAACTGAAAAATATTTAGTTGATAGAGCTTTTTATGGTGTACAAGAGTTTCTTTCAAATCAAATTTAAGCCTCACCTCAACTAATTGATATAGTAATTATGGTAACTAGTGTATAAGCTTGTATAATTGTTAATCTGACTTGTCTAACTGGAATTAATCTAATTCTACTTAACTGAAGTCTTCAAGGAGTAACCTAAAAAAAGTTATCCTTCTGAAACAGTGCCATATTAAAAAAATGTACAAGTGAAATGGAAATAAAACTTACCCAGCTGAGTCAGGACTTGCATGGAATTTTTCTAAACATTATTATTAATACAATAATATATTTCATTGGTAATAACCCCTTCATAAAGGTTAAGGTCTTCAGATGAAGATCAGTCATCAATTTTTGTAGTAGTGACTTTTGTGGAACCGAATACGAACTAAAAATACAGGTAAAATGAGCTTAATTCTGATACCGATAAATGGTGCAGGCATTTAATTTTTTCAATCTTCCAGTAGTAAAAAGTATTCCTATATGATTATTAAGCCCTCATGAAGGTCCTTAGTTGAATTACCTAATTTAATACATTATAACAGTATATAATTATAACTGAATAAATATCTTTATTGACAAAAAACGCAAAAATTACAGCAAATACTGTTGCTGCAGATGTCTCGTCGATAACAGGTGAAGTGCGCTAAAATCTTACCTAATATTAGCTGAGAAAGGCTTTCAAGGGACATAATTAATATTACCATAGACCAGTGGTTCCCAACCTGGGGGAGATCGCCCCAAAGGGGGCGATTTTAGCTTGTGAGTGGGCGATAAATTTACGGGGGGCGATGCGGATTTATAAAAAAAATTAATAGTTATTACAAGCTAATGGAAACTTATCCTCTACTGTTGAAAAGGTTGAGCCGCTTCTCATCTCCTTCCCGTCAACTTATTTAGTTGAAAAAGGATTCAGTTCTGTTGTTCAGCTCCTCACAAAAGAAATAGGTAGGACATTTGCCTTACCAGCGAATGAACCTGACAATATTAAGCCGGACATTCAAACTTTAGCTGAAATCCATCAAGTACAAGGCAGCCATTAAACTAGTGAGTTTTTAAATTCTTTGAACTTAAGCTACAGAAAAAAGACAATTAATTCCACTTGTGTATCTCTTTAATTGAAAAACAAACTCCTTTGGCAATAACTGAATAAATTAATCAACAATTAGTATTTCAATGTTGAATATCGGTCTTGTTTCTATACTTCACAATATTTAACATATAAGAATAACTTTCAAGTAGAAATTAAAAATCACGGATTGACATGATGAACCCTCAAATCAAACCTTGAATCAGTGTCCCAATTCAGTCTGATAATGCTTGTCAACCCAGGCGAAACGGCCGTTATGTCAATTAGTGATTTTTTATTCTACTTGAAAATTATTCTCATAAGTTGAATTAAAATTTGTACTTGAAGTCAATAATTACAGGGATGAATAAAAACAATCGTTTTCTATTATTTGTATACTCATTTAAAAATTAGTCACAAAGTAATTGATTCAAGTCACAAACTCACTCAATTTACTATAACTTACAGTGTTCATATTTGATTAATTACATTTCAATAAATGTTCATCAATCAACTTTAATCAATCACATCATACAAGTAGAATTTGGATAAGGAATAGGAATAACGATGGGTAAGTTATAGAAAATGAAGATGGAAGTTTGTCATTTCTTGTGAGGGGGCGATGGGCCAGAAAAGTTTGGGAACACTGCCATAGACCAACAGGGAAGTGATAACCGACTGCCGTAGCAGGTATCTGAGATATCAGAGATATGCTACGAAACTCATGGGCGCTCTTTGTGAGGGTGACCGATTGGATTAGCCAGCAAAAAGACACTGTTCTCTGCTGTAAAATCAATTCCTTGTGGTTCGGGACCCACCTAAAACTGTAGGTCCAACTCATCGGTCACCAACATCCAATTTATTTCCCACGCACAGGTCTTCATCCTCCAAAAAAATACTATAGAAAAGCACTGAAATGATCATTACGGTAAATGCTCATATGAAATGAAATGAAATAAATTTATTCATCCACAAGAACACTATTTTACAATGAACAGAAAGTATTCATTTATTATAATACAAATGAAATATATTATACGATATAATCATAAAGTAAGATTTTTTCCAAATATGAATAAATTAAAAAGCATCCCGAGGTCTAGCCAATATTGAAATGAATTCATTTCCGGTACCAGATCCTCATAACTGAATAATATATAATATACAGGTGGAATGGGCTGAGCTTTCCTTGAAGTAAGATCCATGCAACAATTCATAGAACTTTGTCCACGCGTTGAGCAAAACGTGCGCTATAAAAAAACAGACAAATGCAAAATGGTCGACTTGGCGGAAAAACTCTCTTCATTCGGTCAGAATTATAATAAACTACAATAATAAATAATAATAATAATAATATTTTTTTCTTCTGGAGGCTTGGGATCGCTGTAAGGGGTAGTGATAGGGGGGGAAGTGATAGCCGCGAGCCGTAGCAGGTATCTGTTCAATCAGATAGATAAGCTGCGTTCTCGTAGGTCCCGTTCGTAACGGTGACCGATTAGATTGGCCAGCAAAAAAGACATTGTTCTCTGCTGTAAAATCACTTCCCGGTGGTTCGGAACCCACCTAAAACTGTAGGTCCAACTCATCAATCACCATCATCCAACTCATTACCCACGCACAGGTCTCAGACCTATGTGGGCTTCATCCTCAAAAAAAAAAAAAAAAAAAAAAGTGAGGAGGCCATCAAGGCACTTAATACCTTCAATAACTTGTTAAAAAATTAAATAAGTTTAAAAATGCATGTCTTAATTTATATTAATAAAACACTGATAATAGTAATGATAATAATTTTTTTTGTGAGATGGAAAAAATCTTCACAACGCACTAGGCACCAATAACAACAACAACAACAATAATAACAAGAATAGTTATAGTAATAACAATAATAATAATTATAGTAATAACAATAATAATAATAATAATAATGATAATAATAATTCAATGGATGGTCATTTATGTATTCAACAATTTATATATATTGCAATGAAAAGTAAAAATAATAATAGTAATATTAATAATAACAACAATAATAATAATAATAATAATAATAATAATAATAATAATAATAATAATAATAATAATAATAATAATGAAAATAATAATATTTTGCTTCTGGAGGCTTGGGATGGCTGTAAGGGGCACTGAGGAGGCCATCAAGGCACTTAATGTCTCAAATTCTTCTTATTTGCTGATGATACATCACTCATTTTCAGCAATTCCATTCTAGATAATTTAGAAATAAGTGCCCATATAGGTGTGCAGTCCATTGTCCAATTTTTAAACCAGTTGAAATTAACTATAAATAGTAAAAAATGCCAATACCTTCAATTCAAAAACAAACATAATTTAAATGAAGATAGGGCTATAAACGTGTTTGTAAACGATAATCAATTAGACCAGGAAGAAAAAATTGCATTTCTAGGAGTTACGTTGGATAGACGATTGACCTGGACTCCATACATTGAGAAAATATGTAGTAAAATTTCATCTGGGGTATTTGTCCTGCGACAGCTCGCTAGATTGAATGACAAAAAGTTACTTTTTACAGCTTACCATGGGCTCTTACTGTCACATATTAGGTATGCTATCTTAGTATGGGGTAATTCATCAAAACAAAATCTTGATAGGGTGTTTAAGATCCAAAAGAAAGCGGTTAGGTGTATAGAAAGAGTAAATAGATTAGATTCATGTAGGCCGTTGTTCAAGAGACTTGGTCTCCTAACTGTACCCTGCTTATATGTGTATGAAGCTACTTTATATGTAAAAACGAATGATATTAACCAAAATCTTGATGTACATGATTATAATACAAGAAGCCGAGGAGATTATCACTTGGTGAGTCACAATAGTAGCCTATTCAAACAAAAACCTAGTTATATTGGTAGGAAATTCTACAACAAGCTACCGCAGTTTTTGAAGAGTCTTGAAAATATAGAAATATTTAAAAAACAATTGAAGAAATATTTAGTTGATAAAGCTTTTTATAGTGTACAAGAGTTCCTTTCTCATCAAAATTAAGCCTCACCTCAACTAATTGAAGTAATTATGGTATCTAGTGTATAATATTGTTGATCTGACTTGTCTTATACTCCTTAACTGGAGTCTCCAAGACGTAATCTACAAAAAAAAAAAAAAAAAAAAAAAAAAAAAAAAAAAATAATTTGTTAAAAAATTGAATAAGTTTAAAAATACACTTTAAAAATGCATTTCTTAATTTATAATAATAACAAATAGTTGATAATAAATAGTATTGATAATAATAAATTTTTTTGTGAGATGGGAAAACCTTCATAAGGCACTAGGCATAAATAACGACAACAACAATAACAATAATATAATAATACCAATAACAATAATTATGATGATAATAATAATTCAATGGATGGTCATTTACGTATTCAACAAATTATATAAATATTGCAATGAAAAATAAAAATAGTAATAGTAATATTAATAATCAACAATAATACTAATGATAATTATAATAATAAATACAATAATAATAATAATAATAATTTATTGCAGTAATAATAGTAATAATAATAATAATAATAATAATTTATTGCAGTAATAATAGTAATAATTCAATAGATGGTCATTTATGTATTCAACAATTTATATATATATTGCGATGAAAAATAAGAATAATAATAGTAATATTAATAACAACAACAATAATATAATAATAACAATAACAACAATAATGATATTAACAATAATAATAATAATAATAATAATAATAAAAATAAAAATAATGATGATAATATGATATTTCAAATGTGATGGAAAAGCAAAATAATTATAATAATATTTCAATGGACGGTCATTCATATATTCAGCAATGCACATCACACATATTAATTCATTTATCCATTTGCGAGAAATAATTTTACAAGTTGGCCAACCGTTACCCCCTCACCCCACGCAGAGCTACCAATCGCTCCATCAAAAACCGCAATAAGCACTCAAAAGCATGTGTGGCAACGTTTCATGTACGAAAAATGGCCTGCTCGCATTATTAACGACCAAATATTAATGCTGTCAATCGTTTAAATCGCATTATTTGCGGTGAATATTGTTATTTGTCAAACGCTGTCATAGGCCTACGCTTGACACAAATCAGTTAGCAGCTTGCAGACATTTTCTACCACTCGAATAATAATGATAATAGCCGCGGTATCCGGTTTCATCTCGCCCCTTTACGCCGAAATTAACTGAATATTTAATTTGGCATTTTGTTGTGTACACGATTATCACTCTTTCTCTCTTGATTTGTTATTTTAGGGAGGACACCATTTGTACGACTGTAGTTTTGACCGACCTCGGACCTAGTAAACAAATGTCGTCTTCATATGAGGTGGTTCAGTCACATCTAGCCAGGTTAGGTTAGGTTTGGTTAGGTAGCAGTAAGTCGATCAAACTGTTAGGTCATCCTAAAGGATACCACCCGTTATTTTATACCAGATTTTCTGTCCTTTTTTTTTGTAGATTACGTCTTGGAGACTCCAGTTAAGGAGTATAAGACAAGTCAGATCAACAATATTATACACTAGATACCATAATTACTTCAATTAGTTGAGGTAAGGCTTAATTTTGATGTGAAAAGAACTCTTGTACACTATAAAAAGCTTTATCAACTAAATATTTCTTCAATTGTTTTTTAAATATTTCTATATTTTCAAGACTCTTCAAAAACTGCGGTAGCTTGTTGTAGAATTTCCTACCAATATAACTAGGTTTTTGTTTGAATAAGCTACTATTGTGACTCACCAAGTGATAATCTCCTCGGCTTCTTGTATTAATATCATTTGGTTAATATCATTCGTTTTTACTTATAAAGTAGGTCCTGAGGATGATGTGTGGTAATAGTGAGTGAGTGCTAACAGTTTGATAGTGCTGTAGCCTATTTTTTTTTAGATTACTTTTTGGAGACTTGTCTTTTTAAGACGATCAACAATTATACAATCTTATACATGAGTCCTATAGAATCAAAACTCACAATCTCCAAAAAGTTGATTCTGAGATAATTGAAAAAAACTGATTTCTTGATTATTTCAATTGATGGGCATGATGTTATGATTTATGCTGTTTCTTTTATACTTGAAAACATTGTTGAGATTGAAAAATAACATATACTGCAATTATTGTTGCCTTGGCAACCAATTTAAATGTGGAGATTGTTAGTTTTGACACTCAATTTTGGATATTGTGAGTTTTGATTCTAATATAACTGGATATTGTTAGTTTTGATTTTAAAATAGGAATATGAAAAAACTGATGTTTGATTTTGAAT
This sequence comes from Conomelus anceps, assembly GCA_948455865.1. NCBI lineage: Eukaryota > Metazoa > Arthropoda > Insecta > Hemiptera > Delphacidae > Conomelus > Conomelus anceps. The sequence goes on from OX418219.1 coordinate 6,013,445, forward strand.
GAAGTATCGCTGTATTTATAAAAAAACAATTCACTAGTTCAACATTCTCAAAAATATTTCAATTCAGTAATTGATTGAAATGAAAATTCAATGTAAGAATGGAAAATGAAACTAACTTACTGGAAATGAATTCAATAAAATAAATTCAGATAATGAAAGTCAACCTGACAATGTTCTGCAGCAAAAGAAAATGTAGACAATATGTACAGCAAAAGTAACTCAATTGCAAAATTAAGTTTATAAAAGTTACATAAAAATAGAAAATATCAAAAAAATTATCAAAAAACATACAATAATCTTCATTAAATGAGTTGGCCAGGTATGTCCTCAACAAGTTCGCACTCATTTTCAATGTAGTCATTGTTCAGTTGTGGCACTGTTGTTTGCTGTCCATTAATAAGATGGGAGAAAAATGACAATTTTTCAATATCATGCCACTTATCTCCAAAGTGCTTGTTCAATAGAGCAGCTACATCACGTTTTTTTTCTATTGAAATTTCATTACCTTCTGGTACCTGGAGGATCACCAAGTTAGCGGCTGTCTTCTTCTTCATGAACAGGGATCGGTATTCATTTAAATCATTCATGTAGAACAGTTCTCCTCTTGATTGGATAGTAGAACGTATTTTTTTATATAAATACGTTTGATCTTCGATATTTGAAAATGCCAACTTGGTGTGGCTTTCATTACATTCCTCATTGCTTCCTTGAAGTTGTACAAAACACAGTCCTGGCCCAATGTTTTTACAGTTGAATGTGCACTGACAATGTCTTTCAACTCTTCAAATGTTAAAATTGTTTCACAACTCCTTATTTTCTTTTCAATGTATGCAAATACTCTATCAGGTGGAATAAAACTATGACCTGTGATAGGGAATATAATTTCAATTTCATTAATATGGGATGGTGCATTATTTGCAAGCCAGTAATGACACATTGTCATGAGGATTGAGTTCTTGTTCTGACCTGAACAACCATCAGATACTAGACGAAGAGATTTGTATGAACTAAAATCTGTTGAATTAAGAACATCATACAAACAAGATGCAATGGTATTGGCCCCTTTGGAAAATTGATTCTCCATCCAGCAATATGATGTAACATTCTGTGTTGTCAAATCACTTTTACTGTTCCCTTTGACAACAGTGAAGTTATAAAAGTAAATCTGTCGACTGTAGTAGGTACTTTGATCTGGAATCTTGGGAATGGGCAAATTTTTTTGACAATCATATGATATAATGAGCAGGTCTTCACGGTCTTCTTTCAATTTATCATAGAATGCATTGGCTCTCTTAATATGCACTGTTTTTTCAAATTTAAGAGTGGATTTAGTTTCTTCATCTTTAGCCATTTTAATTTTCTCATCCAGTTGAAGGCACTGGGAACACACATCAGTACGGGGTGAACCAAATCCTATGTTGTAATTTGTATTGAACACCATTCTGAAAAAGCTTTCTTTAACAGGTATAATTTGAGGTTCATTACAGTACATTCCATACATTTTTGTAATGTTCAATTCACTTGATAGGTACTGACGATTTCGCTTCCCCCTACAGTAATGAGATTCATTGATCTGGAATCTATTTATGAAGTTCATAACACACTCTTTCTGTCCTTGATATTTTTCTGCACTTTTAAACCCCCCTCGTTTTTCTTCTACAAACCCTTCAGCATGAAAGGATTTTGCAATACGATTCAGTCTGAAACGCGATATATTCAGAATGTCTACAAAAGATTTCAGACAGACAGGTACAAGTTCTTTCTTCAAATTCCTCACAAAATATTTACACTGCACTAACCTATCATTGTTCACCCCAGTCTTTGGTCGTTTTCTTTTAACTGTATTAACCTCAATATGTTTAAGAAGGAAGTTATCTTGAAACTGTTTATCATATTTATTGTAGAACACTTTATGAAACTCTTTAATATCACCCATACTCAATGTTTTACACGAAAATGTTCCTTTTTCATGGGAGCACAAAGGGTAGATTGGCATACTGGAAGGTCTGTGCCGATCACGTTTTTCAGCATTCTTCTTCCATGAATTTGTATTACGTTTTCTTTTTCGCGTTTTTCCATCCACTACAGGTGTAACTGCTGTCTCCATAACTGCACAATATTGTAGTATGTACAACCAATACAATGTTTGTCAACTCAGTCTGAATGAAAATTGGAAACATAAACAATCATAGGCAAACGTGAACGTATTAACAGTCACAGATGTTCTGGCAGTGCCTGTTGGATATCATTGATGTGAAATTTGAAAAAAAAAATTAAATTAAATTTTTCACTATAATTTGAAAAATATTTTTAAGAGAGTTCCAATTGAAATATGTTCAGCTTAAACCTAAACATTCAAGTTAAAATAATATATGCAACTGAGATTCAGAGCCGCCATGACAGTTGAATAAATACTACTCTCTCATTGGCTGCTACAGCAGATAGAATCAAAACTCACAATATCCATTGGAGATTGTTACTTTTGACTCTAAGGATAGTTTTCAAGCTTGTTTTTCAATGGTTTCTTGTGAGTTTTGATTCCAATCGACTAGATATTTGGATTCCCCTCAAAAAATACTATTAGAATGCTATATAACCTCAATTTTGCAAAAAATGGAGATAGTGAGTTTTGATTCTAGAGGACTCACATTAGCTACCATAATTACTATATTAATTAGTTGAGGTGAGGCTTAATTTTTGATATGAAAGGAACTCTTGTACACTATACAAAGCTAAACTAAATATTTTTTCAATTGGTTTTTAAATATTTCTATATTTTCAAGACTCTTTAAAAACTGTGGGAGCTTGTTGTAGAGTTTCCTACCAATATAACTAGGTTTTTGTTTGAATAAGTATTCTACTATTGTGACTCACCAAGTGATAATCTCCTCGGCTTCTTGTATTAATATCATTTGGTTAATATCATTCGTTTTTACTTATAAAGTAGGTCCTGAGGATGATGTGTGGTAATAGTGAGTGAGTGCTAACAGTTTGATAGTGCTGTAGCCTATTTTTTTTTAGATTACTTTTTGGAGACTTGTCTTTTTAAGACAAGTCAGATCAACAATTATACAATCTTATACATTAGCTACCATAATTACTATATTAATTAGTTGAGGTGAGGCTTAATTTTTGATATGAAAGGAACTCTTGTACACTATACAAAGCTAAACTAAATATTTTTTCAATTGGTTTTTAAATATTTCTATATTTTCAAGACTCTTTAAAAACTGTGGGAGCTTGTTGTAGAGTTTCCTACCAATATAACTAGGTTTTTGTTTGAATAAGTATTCTACTATTGTGACTCACCAAGTGATAATCTCCTCGGCTTCTTGTATTATAATCGTGTACGTCAAGATTTTTATTAATATTACTATATTTATTTTTACATATAAATTAGCTTCATACACATATAAGCAGGGTACATTTAGGAGACCAAGTCTCTTGAACAACGGCCTACATGAATCTAATCTATTTACTCTTTCCATACACCCAACAGCTATCTTTTGGATCTTAAACTCCCTACCAAGGTTTTGTTTTGATGAATTACCCCATACTAAGATAGCATACCTATCAAAGATGAACCAGAGGATACTCATCTCACCTAAAGCGCAATTAATCTTCAATAATTCAACTTAGCATGATTGACCGAGCGAAGAGAGGTCTCTGTTTTAAGTTGATCGTTTTGCATTTGTCTGTATAACGAATTTCGGCTAAACGCGTGGACGAAATTCTATCAAATTTTGCATGTATCTTCCTTTAAGCGATGTATATGTATGGATTATCAGGTTTAGGACTGATGATTGTTTAATTTTACGATGGTACTGTAATAAATTATCATTGAGTATATAGTTCCTCTGTGCAAGCATCCTGCTTATTCTTGGGCGTGAGGTCTACTGTGCACAGAACTACTAATTTAGTTAATTAATAATAATAAGCTTGGCTTATAAGTATGGTGGGGAGACCCTTATGGGTAGTTCCACCTCGCCGTTTGTGCCATGTTACGGGGAACATGGTGGACCTACTATTTTAGGTGGGTTCCGAACTAATTTAATTAATTAAATTAATTTAGTTAATTACTATTGATGGATCAGATGTATATACATGCTCAGCGATATATGTGCGAGGATTTTCAAAATTTGCTTGCATCTTAAGGACATTTAGAAAGGAAAAAGGGAAGGCTCATGACTTCTTCTATAGGAAACATATGATTTGTAAAATGAGCTTTTCCGTCAGATAGAATTTGAGTCACATTTGAAAATAGACCATATAGACTCTCTTATCTGGTTGAGCCTTTATATGAATTTCACATATTATATACAAATGCTTGCTCAAGAGAAACGAATCATTTCTAATATTCCAATTAAGCATAATAACAAATGATTATAATTAAATTATAATTATACAAATTTAATTGAAATTATTCATCAGACTTGTAAAATCTTATCTGATTTGAGCAATCAATCGTATTAAACAAGACAAGTACTACAGACTAAATGGAAATAGAAATGCAGCCTTTGTGACGTGATACAGAGTGACTTTTGTGGAAAAGACATGAAATAGTCTACGCAAATTAAATCAAGGGTTAGGTCTGTTGGTTATGTTTAATTTTGCGATGGTGATTATCATTGAATACATCGAGTATGTTCCTCTGTGCAAGCACTCTTAATCTTATGCGTGAGATCTACTATTCACAGAACTACTAGTTTAGCAAATGTTATTACTTGTCAAAACAAAATAATCATCTCAGTAATCTTTCAATCTAAAAAGCTAATTATTAGATAATTTGCAACTGTCATAAATTATTTACTTCAGTAGCCTACCAGTTGAGTGCTTAAGAGTAAGGTGACAAAGAGGGTTTTGTTGGTGACACTTCCTGTTGGTCTGGAACCCAACCTAATAAAATAGTAGGCCCACCATCTTCCCCCTAATTTGACTCAAACGATAAGGTGGAACTACCCGTAAGGCGAACACACACAGCAACAGACGGACGGATGCAGACAGACGTCTGCATGCAGACAGACGTTTTGGTCAACGCACACAGCCGCAGACGGATGCGGGATCGTCCGCTGCTAGTTGCTAGTCTTCAGTGAGATGGCGTCAAATGATGCTGTGTGGTGTGGCACAAACTTTTCAAAAAATATTCCGTGGCTAGAGGACGATGATTCTTCGAGTGATGACGATTTGTTACTGTTATACTCATTACCTAACAGGTCACATTGGGTTCATCCCATTAATAAAAAACGTAAAATTTAAACCCTTTCAGACCCAGTGTAGCAAAAAAAGAAACATGAAGTTTAGGAATATTTGAAGATTCGTTATCAATTTCAGTAGGAGTTGAACACAAAAGTTCATAAGTTTTACTTTTAGTTTGAAGTGGTTTTTAGTAATTTTTTAGTGTTTCAAAAACATGTTTGTGTTCTTTATATCATATACTCTCTGTATACAGAGTCGTAGTCGGGCCATTTGCTCGGGGTCCAGGCAAGTGAAGTAGAAAAGATTATATTTCAGCTACAAAAAATTGAAAATGTTTGAAAAATTGATTTGTAAAAAGATGATGAGATGACAAAACGTGTTGCAATGCGTTTTATGCAGTGCAGGTCCTGTCAGTCTATTATTTATGTCTATTTTAATGCTATATCGATAATTTATTGCGGCTAAATAATTCAAGTACAGTAATTAAATAATCTTTAAAAAAAGATACTCAGAAAACGTGAAAAATACATAAGTAATGTGTAAATTAATGTTTATCAATTACAGATTACAGTAATAGTTTATTTTATTCTTATCATATAATTATAGATATTAATTTAAGTTATAGAATGAAACTATATTATTTGGAATGCTTTACCGTTCGAAATTATGTAAAATTGAGATAAACACAGTCGACATTGTAAGATAGTACATTCATTTTAAATATTTTCAGTTAGTGTCGAACAAAATTACCTATTAATTAATTAAGAAAACACAATGACGCACGTGTAACCGAAAGCAGGCAAATTGGTTAACAAAACTATAGCGCCTCTTGCGGGACTGTCGATAAGTTTAGTTAGCGCATGCGCGATATGAAACGTCTGGCATCAGTCGTTTTGAAAATCTCCCCCGGAGCGAATCTAAAACGTCTGCCAACAGACGCAGACAGACGGATGTCTGTGTGCGTTGCAACATTTAATAAGCTGGGGAGCGATTTTTAATCCGTCTGTCTGATCCGTCCGTCTGTTGCTGTGTGCGTTGGCCTTAACACTAGTTTGATAACACTAGTGCCGATGATTGAAAATACTGGTGCTTCATCGCTAAAAATAACAAAGGTAGTATATGTCATTAGCCACGACTTTTAAACACTCTCCCGTTGCCAAGGTACACTCCCTTGTTCTGAGAAAAAGTTTCTACGAATTCTGCTATAATGTTTAAATTTTTCATCGTCTTCTGTCAAATCTTGCATAAGGTGATGGTATTCACCATAAATTTTACGTTTTTTATTAATGGGATGAACCCAATGTGACCTGTTAGATAATGAGAATAACAGTAACAAATCGTCATCACTTGAAGAATCATCGTCCTCTAGCCAAGGAATATTTTTTGAAAAGTTTGTGCCACACCACACAACAACATTTGACGCCATCTCACTGAAGACTAGCAGCGGACGATCCCCCATCCGTCTGTGGCTGTGTGCGTTGACCAAAACGTCTGTCTGCATGCAGACGTCTGTCTGAATCCGTCCGTCTGTTGCTGTGTGCGTTGGCCTTTAAGGGTCACTACACCAATAAAAGCCATACGCTTATTATTATTTCTATGTTACCATAAATATAATATAGCTTGTTTTGTCTAATATCATAGATTATATTCTTATGTATATTGGATTAATGTAAAATAATGGCGAAATTTTTCAGCTTTGATGATGTGGCTCTACTAGCCGTTTCGGCTTTAAAAGCTCCGATACACTCTGTACAAACCATTAATAATAAATAAGTTTATGCTGATCAATAAAGGTAATACAGTAATAACATATAATAATAATAATAATAATAAGAGTATGACTTTTATTGGTGGGTTTAGATTAGATTAGATTATTTACTTTATTCATGTAGATTACAAAATGCACAGTCTTAGATTCTAGATTGTTAAAAATATATAAGTATTATAATTGTTCTATGAATTTTACAAAGATTAACTGGAGAATTATTCAACGAAATGAATATGAGACGCAACTTGATAAAGATAATACAATTGTGATACATCTACATGAAACGGCGAAGTTTGAACATATAAATGTCCATTCTTGGAAGAGGATATTCAAGAATATCCTTCTCATCAACACTTGACCGTAAGACGTAGAGAGACACTTTCGGGTGATCCCATTTCGCCACTTGAGCCATGTTATTGAAAACATGGTGGACCTGCAATTTCAGGTGGGTTTCGAACCACCGGGTAGGTGATAATAATGCTAATAATGCTTATAGCACCAAGTCATAGAAGCACGGTCACCCATCCAAACGCAGTCTTAAGAGGTCGTGACTGAACATCACAAATTGTATGAACAACCCGTGATCAATTACCACAGTAATATTAGCAATTTATTTCAAAGTTCGTCATTTTCATATTTTTGTTCATTTTAATTTTTTCTTAAATAAAAATATAGGCTATAAAGTATTTGAGCTATTTTGCAATGAACTTCTCCAACTTGACTATTTACAGTATACCTTCTATTTTGATGATGAACTTATCCTGCCCTGATATCTCAGAGTTCTTCTGAGTTGTATTAGTTCCAAAATTGACTCACAGATATCGCCACTCGTATTCTGTGCTTAGTTTCTCAGTATCGCCTGAAGGACAGACTCTCCGCAGACTCAGGACAAAACAGAAGGAAAACTTTTTTGTGATACACACGATCAAAATAAAAATAAGCTTGTCTTTTATTGATGGGGAGACACTGACGGATATTTCCGTTTGTGCCAAGTTATAGAGAACAAAGTGGACCTACAATTGTAGGTGAGTTCCGAACCCTTAGGTAAGTGATTATAAAGCTTATAACATCAAAATAATAATGTAGTGCAATATTGCCTAACGGTGTCCTCTGATTTACTCATGTTGGGAATTTTGCGTATATAGACTATTCGCATTTGTTTGTTTTAAAATTATTTATTTCACTCTGGTTGGAGTTTACTACTAGTAGAATTCCGGTACGGTGTGTTTTTTTTACATTTCAAAACTCTTTCTTGTAATAGTCATAATTTTTATCAAGTATTTTAACTAGAAAATATTTTATTATATGCTTTTAATGTGACTATCCAATAAATAACAAAGATTGATGAATATCAATTTGTGGTTGAATAATAGAAATATTAATGATTTTACCATGAAATTCAAACACAATGTTTGGTAGACCCATTTTGGTATAAGCTTTGATGAAAAAATGTTCCACTTAATTTATTGATTTCAACGTGTCTTTTGGCGTACTCTTAGATTTATTCATTTTACATAGTTTGTCATAAATGAAATTTTTATAAAGGAGTAGAAATCGAAATTCTACTCAAGTTGAAGAGTTTTTTACTGTTATATTCGCCATTTCAAAACTTAATCTCAACGTATGTTATTCCCGATGTACCATTACATTATAAGTTACTGTTTAAATTTTATTTTTTAGTTTAAATTTAAAACTATTACATTATTCATGGGGATAAATTAATAATAGTCTCCAATTAAGCATTCTCTGAACGATATGGTCAACATAAACTTCACGTATCCTACATTTATTAACTAAATAGCTTGTTTATTTAATTGTTTTTTTATTTTTTAAGAAACAATTGCATTCACATTTAACTGTTTTTTTTTTCATTTTAAAATTTGAATTTTTCTAGGTTAATCATTTTTTTAAACCTGACAAGAAACAAAACAAAGTAGATAACCACTTTAAAAAATCAAAACTAGATTAAAAAACTAGCTCAGTGTTCAAAATAGAAGTTTGTAAGAAAAACAATAGTTATTGAATCAACAACCTATTTAGCAACTAAGTGGATGTGAAGTTGATATTTGAAAATTGTGTTATTGCAAGCATCATACCCAACTTCTTAATCTTGCTTTTGAAAAAACCCTAAATGCAATCAATTAAATACTCCGGTAGCACAGAGTAAACAAACAGTAGACCTACACCACACAACCACATTCTTAGTGAAGACCCAAATAGTGCTGGGTTGTAGGTATGCGCATGCGCACTACATCTGTTCTGAGCATTTGTATCTGTAAATCAAGTATTTACTTGTATTTGAGGTATTTTCTTGACAGTAAACATCTAAGGCAAATAATAAACCGTGAGAATGATTCGTTTCTTTGAATTGCATGCGGAATGTAGTAACGATTTGCCCAGCAAAGGCGGAACGTTGCAAATAGACTGCACAAGTTGTTTCAGTTTCGCACCAGCTGTCTGTTTGGCATACTAATGCTACAAAACACATTGTTAATCGTTTCAGAAATATTTGTTTTTTGTTTCCAATTATTTTAGTTTGTTGGTGGTAATGATGCACCAGAGCCAAGATTTTGAAATGGTGGGGGGGGGGGTCAATTGACCGGGGGGGTCCGGCGGTACTTCCCCGGAATTTTTTTGAAAAATACAGGCCCTTGAATGGTCTTCTTTAGCTCTCCTGGCATTGAAAATTAACACGTAACTTGTAATTTTAATAATAAGAAATAAGGAAGAGTATAGTTATATAATATTTTACGTTTAATTTAATGAAAATTGTATAAAATTTAGGACCAGAAGGGGGGTCCGGACCCCCCGGACCCACCCCCTGGCTACGTCACTGGATGAACAAACCCAAACGTCTTCAACAGGAAGAAAGTGATCTGCCTCAAAGATGCAGGAAATTATAAAACTATAAAGGTATTATTTTTGCAAAAATTGTGTTCATCTTGATTGTAGTGGAAGAATAAATTGATAATTCAGATCATGCTACAAGTGTCACCTTCGTTTGAACTGGTCAATCAATGATGTCAATTATCATCAATCACCTGGTTTCTGGCACTAGAGTACCACTTTTGATTAGTTGCTTGCTAAGCACATTATTGATTATCAAATCAAATTCTTTATTGCCAAAATCCTGATAATAACAATTAATCAACATAATTTATATATTTTTTATTTGGCGCCATTAACCAAGCAATGCTTGTTCGCTTACGACGAGTTCTATATTATACTAAATTTACATATTATTTCACTACTCGAATTATCATCGGAATGTTCATCAATATTTCACTCAAACTTTCACCGGAATGTTCATCAATATTTCACCTAATCAAGCATCCAATCAACCAATCAACCAATCATAGGGAAGTGATAGCCGCGAGCCGTAGCAGGTATCTGTTCAATCAGAGAGATAAGCTGCGTTCTCGTAGGTCCTGTTCGTAACGGTGACCGATTAGATTGGCCAGCAAAAAAGACAATGTTCTCTGCTGTAAAATCACTTTCCGGTGGTTCGGAACCCACCTAAAACTGTAGGTCCAACTCATCAATCACCATCATCCAACTCATTACCCACGCACAGGTCTCAGACCTATGTTGGCTTCATCCTCCAAAAAAAAAACCAAAAAGTAGTCAACAAAACAAACAGTAGAGCCAAGAAGAAAATTTATCATTATTATCAATATATATATATATATATATATATAGACAGAATATTTATAATAAATTGCAACCAATATTATAACTTAAAATATATGTTTCTATAATTACTATGTTTCTAATATTATGATGGAAAAGTAATCCTTGAGAATTGGTTGAGTACAAGGGAGCCTTCTCATTTACTGGTGAATGTCACCAGTGGTGTCTTATTGGTCTATTCAAATTCGGAGATGTTAAAAATTTGAATAGACCAATCAGACGCCACTGCCAACATTTACCGGTAAATAAGAAGGCTCCCATGAACTCAACCATTAAGATTCAATGTAGCCTACTGATGTAGATTGTGCTGGTGGTGAGATTGAATAAGGATTGAAGTCACAACTGTATTTATGATGACTAAAACATTGTTTTTAAATTATGAACTAGTTAACAAATAGAGGATTGGGTTTCACCTAATATGTCAGTGATAAGATTAATAATAATACATTATTTATTAATTTCGAATTTCTCAAAGTGCTATAATTTTCAGTTCTTTCAAAAACCGACTGATGAATGATAATAATTACAAAAACCACATCTGACTGCATTTAACAATAATAATAATAATCTTTATTTCCGCAAATACAAACAAGCAAAAAAAAAATACATAGGAAAAAAATTATACATGATAGAAAATAATAATAATAATTATAAAGCAATCAATTATTAGGAGAGAAACCAAGAAGTTACAAAGAAAAAAATACTTAGATCAATTTAACTATCATGTACAAGAAATAACATTGTTTTTTTTTTAATTCATGGACTACAACATAATCACAAAGTGATATTATTCATTTTTACTAACTCAGTCTCACCTAAATATGATGTCAATGTTATGTAATGAAGTTATGTTACATTGTAAAATTAAAATGGCATGTTATAACATCAGTTATGTTATTAAATAATTAATTGATATTGTTCAAAATTTGAATAAATCAAACAAAAATCAAAATCAATTTTATTTCCTCTTCATTTTACATGAAACAAACACATATTATAATTCAATTCAATTCAATTTATTTATTGTCAACAATACATAATAAAACATTCATATATTCAGACAAAAATCACATCACTTATTATCATAATAATGAATATCTACATAAAACATCATATTTCCTCTTCATTTTACATGAAAAAAACACATATTATAATTTCCTCTTCATTTTACATGACAGTTGAATAATGACATAATCTCGAATTCATAAGAGTTATAAAATATAGTCAGTTCCTTCAGAAACCAACTAATGAATGAATAATAATTAGTAATGAATCCATAATGAATCTGTGTTTCATCCCGCTTCTAAAATATGATTCAGCCTTCACCCTATAGCATATAATTATCTCTTAATAATAATAATAATTTATTATTATTATTATCATCATCTCTTTAAAATTATTCATTTTTAGAAAGAACAGGCTTTTTTATACTTGCACCTGAATTACATACAAAAGTTCTAAAACATCTAAGCTGAAGTCAATGACAATGTTATAAATAGCTATTTCCTACAGTGACCCGAAAAAGTGTCTATTTTTGCACTAACTGTAGCACGCAAAATTCCTGCACCAGTGCGGGAAAGTACTTTCAAAATAGTGAGCATGTAATACACAAGTTCCCTATTCAGCATTCAAAAATAGGTTGGCTACTCTGCTTCAGCAACGAAATAGTCGTTGTAGTTGTTGTTGTTGAAATCGATTTGATTCGAAGATAGGTTATGTGAGGAATTGTCAGGTTATGTATGTCCTGTTTTGTTCTGTTTAAATTACTTTATACATTACTGTAGGAAGAATTTAATGTGTCATACGAGCGCAAAGTATTGTTTCTGCACTCAAGAAACTTTTTCACTCGCCTTCGGCTCGTGGAAAAAACTTTTTCTCGATGCAGAAAACCGCCACTTTGCGCACTAGTTACACAACTATTTTCAAATGATTATTTTTTAATAAAATCATACTTAACTCAAAATTAACTTCATTTTTATTTTCAGAAACTCGCAGGGCCGAAGATAATATTGTGCCCCTGAGGCAGATAATTCAATGGAGAGGTAGCCTTATTTCAATAAATACTTGGAGGGCGAAGTTAGAGCACAGTCAGTCCTCTTTCAACTCTCTTCAGACTAGATAATCTATGGAGGTAATTATGATTATCAATAACTGTTTCTAATTGCTTTTTTTAAATTTTTATTCAATATTTACTAACAATAATGAATTCTATAGTTGAAAAAAGAAGCTCTTTGGAGTTTAGTGAGAAAATTATGTCATACTAATGTATAAAATGTTTATTGTTTCTGTGATGTTGACGAAGGCTGACGAAGCTTCTTTTCAGAAGTGAAATGCATTCCTCAAGCATCTCCAATATATGTGAGTAAAATATTATTTAAAAGTGAAATACAGTGTCAGTTTTAATATTAGATTGTTTATTGTTTGTTATGTCATGCTTATGTTTGGCGGGCCGCTTAGCGCAGTTGGTTGGGGCGTCGCAACTTCAGCTTGCTGTCGTTTAAGTAAGTGGTCGTGGGTTCGAATTCCGCTCCACCGTCAGGCATTTATGTGTAATCATTCACCTCATTACCCACGCACAAGTCTCGGAATCATGTGGGCATCATCAGCAATAAAAAAAACTATGTTTAATGTATCATATTTGCCCCGCATATATTTATTTATTCATTCATCACACAAAACACAATGTCTATGTCCAAGTGAATCTAGAAATTTCACTTTGAAGTACAATGACTGATTCTTTCCAAAACAAAAATACCAATTTAGAAGTTCAAATTGAAAACGTAACACTAAAGTAGTCAAATAGTTTAAAGAAAAAAGACATAACTTTGAATTTCATTAGAGACTTTAGTAAAATACAGAAATATGAAATATATATTGTATAACAAGCAAATTCATATTTCTTTATAAAATAGTTATTTATCGAATGACATTTTGATATCACTAGGAAATAATAAACTATTAAGTCGTTTTTATCTATTAATTAATGCAAAGTAGACTAATTAATCAATACAATTAAATGTGAGAAAGCTTTCCAGCCCCAAACTTCCCTCACAAAACTTCAACATTCTGTTTATTTATAATAAATTTTGACTGAGACACATTACATGATGAATTTTGAACACAACATTCCAACCCTACATAAGTTTTATAACTTATCCATTAATAATGAAGTAAACCGTTCTAGCAGATGACTTTTTGAAAATGTAATTCACTAGCATATACAATGCTGCTGTTCTGTTTTATTCTCTTTCTTGAATATTATATTTATCACCTCAATTCTGTTGGAACATTCAAGATTGATCATTTCTTCTTTTTTTGACAGTATTGCTGTGTGCTTTATAATTTTTAAAGCCTCTCATTTGAAATTAATGCCTCTCTGTTTATCTCTTCAATTTGCTTTTTATTCTTGAGTTCCGAATTAATTTATTAAGTTTTTATTTGAGTTAGTAAATTATTGAGAACCCTCAAATTTTAGTGTAATAAATTATTGTAATTTTCCTCTGAAACATTTTTGAAAATTCATATTCAAATTTCAAAACTGTATCACATTCACTAGCCTCTCAACTGTAGATTTTAATGTATAAAGAATGATATGATATAAGAACTGATACTGTATTTCTATTCTAATTAAGATTTCACTTACTAGAACTGGAGGAATGCATTTCACTTTTGAGGAGAAGCTTCATCAGCCTACTTCTCCTCAGCAGTGAAATGCATTCCTCTAGTTCAAGTGTGTAAAATCATAATTTAAATAGAAAAACAGTGTCAGTTTTTATATAAAATATATTTTTCATCTAGTATTTCACAGAATGATATTAGTGATAAAATAAATTATCCAAAAAATATAATAATTATAACAAAATAAATGATTATATGATTCCAATATAACCTAACCTAACTTTAAACTCATAACCTCTCAATGGTAGATTGCAATGAATAAAGAACCTTAAAAAACACATTCAAGTGGAAATTGTGACTCACGTTATGGCTTGACAGCCGTTTCACTCTGTTGTTAAGAGCATCGTCAGACGACATACAGTACAGTATACTTTGCGTGCACTGTCCCACACAGCACATAAGCTTAAACTAAGTTTGTATTTTACTTGGTTTTAACACTGTCAAGCAAGTTGAGCGATCCAAGTTATTTCCAAGCTCAAATCAAGCTGTTTAATACAAGCTGGTATTCCCAAGCTTATTAATAACTTGGGTTTCACGGCATAATAATTAAGGTGCGTTTGGTGCGTGCGCAACTCATAAAGTTTCTTTTTTGTGCGCTAGTTTTGCTAGTAGCGTGTAGCGTGATCTCGTCAACATCGTTGTTATTTCATAGGTCCGCCATTGATTGCTAATTGCCATTACCGGATCACCGCCTCACGCAGCAATTTGCAATCTTTCAGCAATGTATTCAAGTTATTTAATTTTGATATTTCAATTGTTTGCCCACTCGAGCAGAGTTTTAGTTGAACATCAAGATTCAAGGTAAGTGTTTACTGAGTGCATGTATTCATGTATTTTGCAAGTATATACGTGCATATGCACATAATATTAATTTTAGGTAAGGACGAAAACATTGTGCATCATGTATTAACGGTGAAAATAAGAGTCTCACTGGCTCTTATAATTCCATATTAGCATCATCCTTAGACTATGATTCAATACGATTTTTGTTGCCATTTAAACAATACAGAAAAAAACAAGTCAATGATTAGATTCCTGGATTTCTTGTTCCATGACGAACTGCATTGTTATTATTAACTTGTTTTGTGAATTTAACGACTTGCAGTCAAATATTCATTAAGAATAAGTAAAATTTACTTACTCTATAGGCTTTCGAATCTTTGAGATCCGTTTTTAGAGGCGTGTTCCTAGATCATCAATGTCAGTTTTTTTTATTTCAGTTTTTTTCAATGATTAGTCTACAATAAGGTGTTACCTACCCTATTTTATTTTATTTTATTTCAGAAACCTAACTTTCTCCCATTGTTTTGTGAAGTAGTGAAGTCATCACTTACTAGGCTTTAAGCTAAAGCAGTGTAAACTTCTAGCTAGGCAAAGGCCTCGATCTATTATTAAATAAAATAATATCAATTATTCATATGTATTATCTTGCTGTGCAGAACTGACCTTTTTGAGTCGCGGCGGACGCGTTTCGAACTATGTTGTTCTTCTTCGGCGCTTGGTTGCAGACCAGTCATAGAACAACATAGTTCAAAACGCGTCCGCCGCGACTCAAAAAGGTCAGTTCTGCACAGCAAGATAATACATATGAATAGTTCTACTGCAGTTCACGAAAAATGGATAACTACAACAATAATAATATCAATAATATTATTATTATTATTATAATTTTTTTTCTATTATTTATTTTGCATATTATTAGCTTTGCCAGAAGTCTAGGAGATCCAGCTTAAATTTATTGCCTGCAGACTAAGTTTGGCACTGTGCAACAGCAAAAATGAACAGTTTTTGATCTGATAGATAGTATTTCTTGTTTTGACTGAATGAGAATTAGATAGATAGATATAAGGAGCATCCGTTGACCTCCTATAAAAGGGATATTTGGACTTAATGAAACGAATTCGTTTTTTGCGCAAGCGTATTTTTAAAATAGCATCTATGCCCAGTGCTGTTTTAGTGAAAGAACGCCGTACTGGTACCTCTTATGGGACAAAAAACAAAAAAAAAAAATTTGTAACTTTAGGTGAGCCATTATGCGATTGAAGCAATGTAGAGCTATCAACTGTGTCTACTTGGCGCAAGACTGTACCTAAGTTTATCAAATTTATTACTTTTTCTTGTAAAAT
This sequence comes from Conomelus anceps, assembly GCA_948455865.1. Lineage (NCBI taxonomy): Eukaryota > Metazoa > Arthropoda > Insecta > Hemiptera > Delphacidae > Conomelus > Conomelus anceps. The sequence continues at coordinate 6,029,903 of OX418219.1, forward strand.
CTAGCTATCTAAAAACTTACACTGATTACCTTACTTTCTTTTTGTAACAAACTGTTATTTGGAAAATTATGCAATAATACATGTAAACTAGGTTTTTGTGCGATTTTTATAATATGCCCTTGAAATCTGTAAAAAATTAAATTTCTACAGTAGGCCAGTTAGTCAGCAAATACAGTTTTTTCCAGTAAAAGCAGACATAACTTTTAAGGAACCACAAGTTTGATATGAGTAAAAAATTTCAAACTGTCTCAGACAAATAATCTTTGTACTCACAAGTTAGTTTGAAGAGAATGACAATTGAACAAACTTGTGAGATACGAGCCGATATGGCCAAGTTAAAAATGAATGCTGCTGTACAGAAAGGTCTCCATGGTCTAGTGGTTAAGGCGCCCGACCGGCAATTGGGAGGTCCGTGGTTCGATTCCCGGTGGTGACTGATATTTTTGTACAGTAGCATTCATCGATTTCCATCAGCTATTCAATACTGTTGTCAATATCCGCCTTTGCGGAAGTCTTCAGTATAAACTAATAGCACTCAAAGGAATTCGAAATTAATAAATTCTGTTTAATCTTTGTACTCTTATCTTATCAATTTAAAAAGTTTTCCCGCGGGCGGATCCCTTCTGATTACCCCCCAGACCCCCCGGAACATTGCGTACCTGAACCTATATTGTTACAAAAACAGCACTGTCTATGCCTATATTAATAACTTAATATTTGCTAAATTAAATAATTTATTCGTAATAATCAAATGCTAATACTTTTTTGCTGTAATACCGTAGATTACAAATTTAACATTTATATTTTATATGCAAATTACAATTTTTTGTCACATAAAGTATTTATTTTTCAGCTGAAAGTAGCCTACTCATGTCGGTGGGAGGGAGAGATGCTTAGGCAATGACTTATAATTGCTTGAGACGGTGTCTAAGCTACGCAGTCGCAAACAAATTGTCTTATTCAGGTGTAGCAGCTAAGGACCAAGAAAATAGCCTTCAAGACCACGCAGCTCTGCAAAGTTATTAATGGTAGGTTTTTTTAAATGTTCTATCAGGAAGCTTGTTTGAAGGTTAGGACATCGGCCTCACACATTAACAAAACTTGCTTCAAACTAAACCTTATACCTACTTATGCTAGAATGCAAATAAAACTACCTAACAAACCCCATAGAAACCTACAATTCAATGCAGAATATGAATTAGACTACATGTTGAACTTCTTAGACCTCACTATCACAAAACTAAATAAAATGCACAAATTGAAAATCTACAGGAAACCAATTCTCACAGACACACTCATTCACAACTCATCCAACCATCCACATCAACACAAACTTGCTGTTTTTAACTCCATGATCTTAAATAATGATCCACTATCACAAGCTGACCGACCACCAAGAAGAAATTAATATGTGTCTGTGATGCTTTCCATGACGAAATACTTAATGAACAATCTAGTATTAAAACTGACACTGTATTTCACTTTTAAATAATGCTTTACTCACATATATTTGAGATGCTTGAGGAATGCATTTCACTTCTGAAAAGAAGCTTCGTCTGCCTGAGGCTGACGAAGCTTCTTTTCAGAAGTGAAATGCATTCCTCAAGCATCTCAAATATATGTGAGTAAAGCATTATTTAAAAGTGAAATACAGTGTCAGTTTTAATACTAAATTAATATGATCAAATATTTGCTCATATAATATAAATATATTAGCTCAACAAAATCCTAAATAGGATATCCTTAGCTCAATAGAATCCTAAATAAAATGAAAACCAAAACAGATTTGTCATACACATATTTCAACAAAAAAACACATATTCAAAATCTACAGGACTTTTGACTTTGTGCAGCACAAAGTAGTACATATTTTTCAAGAATCTGTATTTAACACAGCATTCAGAACAACAATTAGCCTTAGACACCAGCTCCAACAAAAAACATCTCACCTAACAAACAGCAAAATATGTTTTCCATAACCCATTAAAGTTTGTCATGTAACTAACTACATTAACATTAATTTATTTTGTCTTTCTAATTCAGAGTCAGATTAATATAAGGCAATGCAAAGATCAACCTTACATACATTTTTAATATGCCCTAGGCCTAATTTTCAGATTCAGTTATCTTAAAATGCATATGTCCATCAATTAATGAAAAAAAAATTAATGATCCTGACATGCATATGTCCAGCAATTAATGATCCTGACATATGAATCAGCTGGCCTTTGTCAGTAACAAAGCTACACAAGGCATCACCCATCCTTCACTCATACTTGGGTTAAGATACACGTGTTTGGAGTTCCCATTTCAAAGTTAACTTGACCATGTGGATTCATTGATTTCATCAATTTCAATTGATGGTCCACCCTGACTTGTTGAGGCGTTTAAACAACGTTTCCTAAAGTGATCTATTGTCAGTAGTTTCATGTCACTGAAATGACAAAAACACTATTATTTTACAGTTGCTGTGAAGAAAATTCACCCTTCATCTACTGACCAAGATTTGAAGGTCTACATGTGTCACTGGTTGCAGCAAGCCAACTCAAGGATCCCCAAAAAGTAAGAATACTTATTTAAGTTATTTTAATTATTTATCCTCCAAATTGCGTCATAGTTCTTTCCTTTCAGAAATACATTTTTTTTCATAATTGTCCATGATAATGAATTAAAGTGTATATGATGTTGAAGATCCATCTTGTTTCCACTAATATATAATAAAAACTTAGAAAACACAAGTGGAAATTATGACTCATGTTATGGCATGACAGCCATTTCACTCTGATGTTAAGAGCATCATCAGATGACCCACAGTACACTGAGTATACTGTGAGTCATCTGGCAATGCTCTTAACATCAGAGTGAAACGGCCGTCACATCATAATGTGAGTCATAATTTCCACTTAGAAGTGTTTTTTAAGTTTTTATTATAAAATGTATAGATTACATTTTATGGGTTTAGTATATTACATAACAAGTGTGGTAAGATGGTGTTTACTGTATGAGTATGAAGTTTATGCACAAGATGAAGTTGAGTGCAGAATTATCTCAAGAGTTTATTAATCACCTCACCAGATGTGTTATATACGTTAAACACAGCAACTCCTGGTGAAATGGGCAATAATGATCTTAGATCAGCTGATCTAGCTTTTGATCAAATGTTTTATCAGTGATCTAGCTGGCCCGACGCGCATTGCTATGTTCTCATAAAAATTCTCCTTGATTTTATTATTCGCCACCTCCCACTGAGGCTGCATTTCAAATTTCTAGCTGCATTGGTTAACAGATGTCATCCACCTGGCATAATTACATTTCATCATACCCAGTTGTATGTTTCCTATATTGCAAGGCTCTGACTGCACGGTAGCCTACATGCAAAGTGCAAAGTCTTTTGCTGTTCTAAGACAGTGTAAATAACGCCACTAAGGGGCCTGCCATATGATTAAAAACTGTTGACTTCTATCAGCTGTTCCTTTAAGCTGTTTGGCCGGCAAGTTCAGTAGGTTAGGTCTATAAAATGGATTAGTTAATAATAATTATTAGCTCCCCTATTAAAATTTATGGTCAGAAATCATCCCCAATATTCACACAACATATTCCCAAAGTTTCATGCCAATCTGTCAAGTAGTTTTGAAGTCTATAGGGAACATACATACATACAGACAAACATTCATTTCTATATAATTATATAGATTACTAGCAAGTAGCCACCCATAAGTGTCATTTGATGATCTTTACCACACAGTGTGTGGTAATAATCATCAAGTGACATCAGCTGACAAAAAAAGATAGTATATTACACTACAAGTGTGAGAAATGGAGTTTACCATACAAGTATTATAAGTTAATGCATGAGATGAAGTCAAGTGCAGTATATTATCATACAAGTATGGTAAACATCTTCCCAGATCAGTTACAAATGATATTTTTTGTCATACTAGTCTGAAATATAAAAATAATAAAATTTGAGCAAGTACAAAAAGCATCATTAAACATAACCTCAAAATCTACCACAGTAGTAAAATACTAAAAATTTATCTGAGATCAGCTGTTTTTCCAAATTCTGAATCAGCTGGAATGTGGTAATATCCATTAACACACTGAAAAAGGATGCAGTAATGAAAATCTGCTGTTCTTTCTGTAAACAGTTGTTTACCGGCTTGATTCAATGCTTGGTAAAGTGGTGAATATGTATGAGTATGACAAAAATATTATTACCATATTGAGAAATGGGTACACTGCCAGCACATATTTTTGTATTTGTGCTACACATCTAGAGTGAGCTACTTCAGTCATATTATGATTGCCACCTATCACTGATTTAAGTGACAATTTGGTTTAAATTAAGCTGTAGCATTTGGATGATCACTGTTGATTAAAATATATAATGGCTCTAAATGCCATTACTGTTGCCAGAACTGTTTGCACATATATGTGCATTCATGACATTTGCCCTATCAACCTACTTCCTCCATTTTAATTGTGATTCTTTTTTCAGGGCCTTTGTAGAAGAAAACCCTCAAGCAGCTACTTCAGAATAAACACTGCTGTGTGTGTTGTATACATTAAAATTATTTTATGAAGATTCCTTCTTTGTACATATAATTTATCCCCAACCCCTACTAACTATGAAAACTATATACATTGCTTTACAAGTGATTTGGTAATCAAACCTGTTAATTTTATCATATAATACCTATATGCTTCATTTAAAAAAAATTAAAATACTATAGTTTTGTCCAGGAAATTATAGTGTTTTTTCAAATGTTGCTCTCCAATTTCAATATTGTTGTTATTCAACAGCAGTGTTTCAACTATTGTTATTTTGCTGATTTTTGTTGATAAAGTTCAATCAGCTACCTAAAAGCCTGTTAATAACTTGGGAATGTAAGTTTACTTTAAGCTTACTTTAGACTAGTTGTAATAAGCTTGTTTTTAGCCTGGTATTATAAGTCAGTTAATAACTTGATAATGCAAGTTTACTTTAAACTTACTTTAGACTAGTTCTAATAAGCTTGTTTTTAGCCTGGTATTATAAGTCAGTTAATAACTTGATAATGCAAGTTTACTTTAAACTTACTTTAGACTAGTTCTAATAAGCTTGTTTTTAGCCTGGTATTGTAAGTCAGTTAATAACTTGATAATGCAAGTTTACTTTAAACTTACTTTAGCCTAGCTTAAACAAGCTTGTTATTAGCCTGGTATTGTAAGTTAGTTTTAAGCTTGTAACCTCAAACTTAGAACAAATTGAGAAAGTGGTAACTTCGAAGCTTAAAACAAGCTATTTTTAAGCTTAAAAGCTTGTTTACCCAAGCTAAAGTTAAGCTTGTAAGCTTGTTGTTTTAGGCTTGAAACAAGGTTGGAACAGGTTTATTGTGCTGTGTGGGGTGTGTCGTCTGATTAACAACTCGTCTTAACAACAGAGTGAAACGGCCGTTAGGCCATAACGTGAGCCACGATTTCTACTTAAAAGTGTTTTTTAAAGTTTTTATTACCGTATATACTAGTTGAAACAAGATGGATCTCCAACTTCATAATAAAGAACCGTGTAAACATCTTAGACAAAGAGTTTAAACTCAGACAGAGAACGAAACTGAAAACTATTTTAGAATGTGCTTGTCAGACCAATAGCCGTGGGCAGTTGGGTTCATAGAGCATTGTCATAAGTGCTTTTTACCTGTATAATTACGGTGAGCCAAGTATTTATTACACAGATGAAGTGGTGTTTAGTTAGTGGGATGAGGATTAAGAAATTTAGAAAGAGATATAAACGTTAATTAGACTTGGCAAGCTTTAATGGTCCCGGCACAATTAAAATGCCGTCAAGGAATTATCATTAACATAGACATTAGTAGCAGTTACTGAAAGATATTATTATATATAATACCAGTCTTCTACCTTACCATATAAGGCCAATCCACAGCTTAGATTTTGATAGGCTGACGCTGCATTTTATGAGATATCTCTCTTTATTGTCATTTTTTATGGGCGCCATTTGGGGATTAAACAATTCCTGTTATTAATTGTAATATCCTTGGATTATTTCAATCATTTCTGTTTATTTGTTCAAGTAATCACTTCCACTTCTATCTGGGGAGTACCATTCATTTCTGTGCTTCACAAAAAGTAACGCAGTGGCTGCGTTTCATTTGCGCCACGCCTAAAACGATCAACTACACACAGCAATCGAATGAGCTACTAGAACTAACGCTCTCTTCCACAAAGATTGGGGAATTTTAATGGGCGCCCCAATCAATTTAGGTTGAGTCATTACGACTTGGTCCTACCACAGATCTTATCAATAAATTCTTGAACTATCTCTTTGGAAAGATATACAGGCTAGATAGAATCCCATTCGGAACACGGCACTGTTTTTTATTGGTTGTTTTATAGCTGGGTTTTAAAAAGTATCAAGCCTTGGTCTCTCGTAGAACGCTCATTTGGACAACCGGACAACGACAGGGACTAACTGGACAACGGACAGGGACTAACCGGACAATGACTGGGACTAACCGGACAACGGACAGGGACTAACCGGACAACGGACAGGGACTAACCGGACAACGGACAGGGACTAACCGGACAACGACAGGGACTAACCGGACAACGGACAGGGACTAACCGGACAACGACAGGGACTAACTGGACAACGGACTGGGACTAACCGGACAATGACAGGGACTAACTGGACAATGGACAGGGACTAACTGGACAACGGACAGGGACTAACCGGACAATGGACAGGGACTAACCGGACAATAGACAGGGCCGCATACACTACAATCAAGAAATTCGATTATGGCAATATTACTATTTTGAAGTTTAAAATGTTGCCAAGCTTGGCTTGATTATGTGACGTAACTTAAATAAATGCGATTTCATTTGCTTTCGAAATATAGGTAGCCTATAATAATATTCATTTATTAAACTAATATACAAAATTTGAATACAGCAAACATATGCTATTGCCCAATACTGCTTTTCACAAAATTTCTAATTAGAATAGAAATCTTGGGTTAGGTCTGTTTCACTAAAAATTTCACCTTAAATCACAATAATTCATGAGTCTTTAAAAAAAAAAAATAATATTAATTTTGATTTTACTTTTAACAAAACACCATCACAGTCCAAAAACGATTAATATAATTTTGAAATTTCTGAGCCTAAAATCGAACTAGTTACACTAGTTACCATAGTTGATGTGATATGATATATTCGATTAATGATATAAAACCTGCTTTTATATTCATTTACATTCTATTATATACAATCTGCTTTCAATAATTATAATGCTAATAATAATGAGGGCTTCATCCTAAAAAAAAATATATAAAATAAAAATGATAATAATTAGTTGGAAGTTATGTTATAATTTCCAACAACACACCATCTTGATTCTTGATCTCTCCCGCGTGACATCAAGCTGATAACCTATTAACACCATCTATTCAGAGCGTGTGTCCACTAATGTGATGTTGTAGTTGTAGGTTAGTGTTTCATATTATATTATTAAAAAAAACTATATTTCGGAAGAAAACTTTGGGAAGTGATAGCCGAGTGCCGTATATGTTCAATCAGAAATAAGCTGCGAAACTCCTGGGGGCTCTTTGTAAAGGTGACCGATATTGGATTGGCCAGAAAAAATAACTTTGTTCTCTGCTGTAAAATTACTTCCCGGTGGTTCGGAACCCACCTAAAACTGTAGGTCCAACTCATCAAACACCATCATCCAACTCATTACCCGCGCACAGGTCTAAGACCTTTGTGGGCTTCATCCTCAAAAAAAAAACACCATCACAGTCCAGAAACGATTAATATAATTTTTAATTTTCGAATTTCCGAGCCAAAAATCTAACTAGTTACCGTACCATATTTGATGTGATATGATATAATATATTCGATTAATGATAAATAACCTGCTTTTATATTAGAGAACTGATAGCCGAGTGCCGTAGCAGGTATCTATTCAGCCAGAGATAAGCTGCGAAACTCCTGGGCGCTCTTTGTAAGGCTTACCGATTGGATTGGCCAGCAAAAAATACTGTTCTCTGCTGTAAAATTACTTCCCGGTGGTTCAGAACCCACCTAAAATTGTAGGTCCAACTCATCAATCACCATCATCGAATTCATTATCCACGCACAGGTCTCAGACCTATGTGGGCTTCATCCTCCGAAAAAATCGAGTTATATATATTGGCGGGCCGCGTATCGCAGTTGGTTGGGGCGTCACAACTTGAACTTGCTGTCGTTTCAGCGGGTTCGAATCCCGCTCCTCCTTCTGGCATCTATATGTTATCATTAATTTCATTACCCACGCACAAGTCTCGGACTCATATGGGCATCATCAGCAATAAAAAAATTGTAGTGTATGCGGCCCTGTCCGCTGTCCATTTAGTCCAAATCCACGTTCTGGGAAACCGACTCTTACGAAGAGAACCAACCGATGCGAGTGGAAAATATGTATGTGTGTGAGATTCATTAACGTATCTCTTTTTTAATGGGAGGGGGGTGATTTAGGGTGATGAGGGGTTGTAAGGGGGGTAATTAACAGTATACAATCAGGGACAAGTGGTCTGGTGACTTGTCAAGCGCGGGAGACCACCCCGCCTTAAGAGCTAGCAAGTCATTTCTTACCGCTTGCCTTAATGGCCCTAATTATTTGTCCTCCAGCTCATTACGATGCTGATCAATTCCACGGCTTCTATTTTTATTATGAAGTGGCTCTGGCGTGTTTGAGTCTGCTGGGGACGAGCTGCTTAAGCAAACAAAAGAGACTATCACTTTTCTCGGGAGGACTCCGAAGTGCTTAACGTGCTCACAACTAACTCTTTCTCTCCTCCTTTATCATCCTCTCTTCCTCTTTCTCTCTATCTTCGAAAATTCTTCTCCAAGCTCCGACCATTAATATCGAATGTCAGCCCTGATTACGAATGTAAAGCCGTCTATCGAATCGAGTGGCTCGGTTTTATCATCTACTAGCTCTATCTATCTTAGCTCTATCTTGATAGCTCTGTCTCTATCTATATGTTAGCTTTTCATATATATTTTGGTATAGCTCTGTCACAACCTAGCTCTATATATCTACTTTGGTAGCTCTTTCTATCCATCTTATCTTTGGTAACTATATAAGAATATACTCTGTATAACTCTCGTACATAGATGGCGTAGAAGGGGTGGTATTCTTTAGGACGACCTAACAGTTCGACCTACTGCTAGCGCAGCCTGCAGTCCACAATTCTGTGTGGTACGCATAACCAAACCTAACCTAACCTGGCTAGATGTGACTAGGTCGGTCAAAATAACAGTCGTACAAATGGTGTCCTCCCGAGTAGAAGGAGTAGGCCATCATCAAATAATAATATTAAAAAAATAGTAATATTCCTTCACTTTTCTTCACCTTGCTCCATATTTCTTCACCTTGCTTCGTATTCCTTCACTTTCCTTCACCTTGCTTTGTGTTTCTTCATCTTCCTTCACCTTTCTTCGTGTTCCTTCACTTTCCTTTACCTTGCTTCATGTTCCTTCACTTTCTTTTACCTTCCTTAACTTTCCTTCCCCTTTATGTTTCTTCACCTTCCTATACTTTCCTTTACCTTCCTTCACTTTCCTTCACCTTGCATTATGTTTCTCCGCCTTCCTTCACTTCCCTTCACCTTTCTTCGTGTTCCTTCACTTTCCTTTACCTTCCTTCACTTTCTTTCATGTTCCTTCACTTTACTTTATATTCCTTCACTCTCCTTCACCTTGCATCATGTTTCTCCACCTTTCTTCACTTTCCTTCACTTTCTTTCATGTTCCTTCACTTTCCTTCACCTTCCTTCACTTTCCTTCACATTTCTTTGAATATTATATATTAAACATCTATTAAAAGGTTCAAGATCAAGGACTAAAAATACTAAATCCAATCTACATCACTCCAAGACTACTCTCCCATAATTCTTCATTAGCTACATCTTAAATTTGGATTTTTTAATTGCAAATTTGAAAAGAAAGCAGTAGTGGTCTGTTCCTGTTATATCTATACTTGATTGTGTTTTGTAATAAATAGATCACATGATATAATATAGTGGATTCAGTTGATTTTAATTTTTTTCTACAAAAAGGTAGACAATATTCCTGCATACATTGTTTCTTATTACTGTTTATTCAAAAGTACATAATTAATTAGTAATTGATTGGTCTATTTTATATTGAACGCCTTTGAATGGTTCAAGTTCAGTTCCAGGTCTAAAGGACGTATTTATGAACGTTCCTTGAGTGTGTCTTGACTCGAGGAACTCTTTAAATGCCTCTATTCTCAATGCCCCCATTTTGAATGCATTTCAAGAGTCCCTCGAGTCAAGGAACACTGAAGAAACGTTCATAAACACTGCCCAAAAAAATACTAGAAACCAATCCACATTACTCCAAGTCTATTCCCACATAATTTTTCATTAACACAACATCTTAAGAAACATTTAAACGTTGGTGGTCGGGTTCCATGAGATCTGCCTAGCACCATTCTAAATCACAGGTGCCTATTTAACCGTTCGGAAAATTAAATCATTGAAAAACAGTGTGGTGTTCTCATTGTCGGTGAGGAGAGGAAGGAGGAGTTATGCATCAAGGCATAAATAGGCGGTCGACCAATCTATAGACTATATATACGGGGTGAATATATAGATATAGAGCTCGTAAATTAACGTCCCAAGTCGGCGTTACCAAGTTTTTAAGCGACTACCACCTCGATGGACGATGAACGGCAGAAAGGTCCAATTACAAGGTGTGGAGAATGGAGAGCCAATTAAGAGAGTTGTTTTTCTTTGTCTTTTCTACCTGTTCCAATCTTCTGTCTCGTTCTCTCAGCTCCACTAATAGGCCCACCGCGATATCTTAATATCGCAGACACGCTCCCGCTCGGCTACTGGTGTTATGTGCTGAGTGGCGACCCCCCACGCTCGCCGGGTTCCCTCGAGACTGGATTTCGAGTCGAGAAATCAATTCTGTTCTTATCTTTCTTTGTAGTGGCGAAGTTGATATTGTGGAAGGTATCCATAATGAATAAAATACGAAATTGTCACAACCACATTTATTAAAACTTAGAAAAACTAGTTTCGGTTGTTACACCATTATCAATCTCAATCAAACTCATGAGATTGATTGAGTTTGATTGAGATTGATAATGGTGTAACACAGGGGCGTATTCAAGGGGGGGGGGGTCCCCGGGTCCGGACCCCCCCCCCCCCCATTTGAGATGACTAAGCACTAGATAGAATGCTCTTTTGCTGTAGGAAAGGTTCTTGAGAATAATATTCTTTTCCAGTGATAATAATTTTAGTGAACAAAATTTAATCTAGACGGAATTAATATTACATTATTGGAGTGTTGAGAACTGAGCATGGCGCCTGTTGTTGCCATCATTGTAGCATGTTTAGTCTGTCTTTATACGATAGAGGAGAAAACTTTAATGTATGGTACATTATCGAGGAAGAGTGGGTTAGAATTTCAAAACAAAACTGGGAGAAGTCATTACGGAAGTCTAGAAAAAACCTATTGAAGTAGCATAGCTCGCAAATGATGACATTGTGAATTCTTTTTCCATGATAAAATAACAAAATGATTTTATAGACTTCCGTTTGAGCTTTTCAACTATCCAGAAGCTCAGTTTCTGTGTGGATCACGGTCGGTGTTGAAGTAAAATTAATAATTTCGTTCTCGGTCCTGGTACAATGCCATACAATCGTGCATTTATACAAGTTTTAATAGTGAATAAAATAATTACTGCCGTTTAGTATTAGTTTTTAATTCTACAATTGGATTTTTGATTTCTCGTTTTAAGTTTGTTTTGGCTGAAAAAAGAAAATATTCGCGTGTAATCCATTACTTTTACGCAAAAACAGCTAAAACATTAATAATTAAAGAAACATCGACTTCATCCTCAAACAGTAGTTGTGATAGTTCAGAAATCAATCAGGCGTGGGATTTCTTCATTATGTTGGAACAAATTGAATCCAATCTCAGGGACTAGACTCATAATTTCCTTGAGAAGTTCATACTAGTCTTGCTGGTGAGATTTGGTAAGTACATACAAATGTAAAGATTTAACACAATTTTCTGCAAATAATAAAAAAAAGGGTATTGGTTTTTCCAACATTGGATGGTCCACACACAATAAATTCATCTTACACTATTTGGCAAAAGTACACTATGTCTCATTTGTTGCTTTCTGTTCTTCTCATTTAAATACTTATCAAAGTTGATCAGTGGTAGTTTTGATCTGTGCTGTTTCAACTTCATTTTTCAATACAGTGACAATGTAATTATTTTCTCAGACAACACTATTATTATCATCAATCCATGAATTGTATTTCGAATCAAAGCTCAACTATTTCACATACAATTTGTTACCTTTCTTCTCTAGTACCCTCTCAATAAGATACACATCAGGGTACTTGGTTTCTTCATTTCATACTCATATATAGAATGCACCGTTTTAATGTATTGTTGTCTTCATCTATTCCCGTCACCTTTCATCTCACACGGGATGGGTGTCGAAAAATATGTTGTCTTTTTAAAAACATGGAGTTTGGAAATTGCAAAATGGGTTAAGCAACTTTTTAACATCTTAAAAAAAACATAAGTATATGTATTGTGTAATAAGTAGTACAGTATAATACTTAATAAATTGAATTTGGTTAAAATTGGTGAACTACGGCTGCTGTCATACTTGCTGTAGTTACTTTACAAAGTGAATAAAAGTTTTAGGATTTGATTGCCGGTTGGGGAGGGGGGGGTAGTCAAGGAGTGTTGTATGTAGGTGAGAGACAACTCTTGTAAAGACCCCCCCTTGAAAAATTTCTGGATACGCTGATGGTGTAACAACCGAAACTAGTTTCTCTAAGTTTTAATAAATGTGGTTGTGACAATTTCGTCTTTTATTTTATTTATTTATTTACTTATTTATTTATTTATTGCTGTGCCGTTTTTTTTTCATGTGCAGTTTTGAAGAAATATATAATTATCAATGCATGACAAATTAAATAGATATATCAATTACATAAAATACTGACCATTATAGGAATACATAAAATATTGACTATTTTAGCAATACATATAGAGAATAATAGTAATAGGTATATCTATACTTACATTTAATACAACACAGTCATCATGAATGTAAGCCCCACTAAAGCAGAGCTTGTGTGTGGGAATTTTAGTTTACAAAGTTTCATATTTAATAATGGCTTAAAATTCATTACTGTTCTTATCTTTTGGTAGATATACGTTTGTTACTGTTTGTTTTTGTACTATCCTGCTTTTGGATTTATATTTCTGCCGCTATCACTAATCTCTATATATAAAAATGAATGTCTGTCTGTATGTATGTATGTATGTATGTATGTATGTGTGTTCCCTATAGACTCCAAAACTACTTGACAGATCGGCATGAAACTTTGGGAATATGTTGTGTGAATATTGGGGATGGTTTCTGACCATAAATTTCAATAGGGGAGCTAATAATTATTATTAATTAAACCATTTTATAGACCTAACCTACTGAACTTGCCAGCCAAACAGATTAAAGGAACAGCTGATATAAGTCAACAGTTTTTAATCATATGGCAGGCCCCTTAGTGGCGTTATTTACGCTGTCTTTGAACCGCAAAAGACTTTGCACTTTGCATGTAGGCTACCGTGCAGTTGGAGCCTTGCGATATGTAGGAAACATACGACTGGGTATGATAAAGTAAATAAAGTAAATTCGTATGGCTTTTTGTGGTGGGGAGACCCTTACGGGTACTGGGTATGATGAAATGTAATTATGCTAGGTTGATGACATCTGTTAACCAATGCAGCTAGAAATTTGAAATGAGCCTCAGCGGGAGGTGGCGAATAATAAAATAAAAAACCTAGCTTCTACCCTTGTAGTCATAGGAGGTTTAAATTTGAAATGTTTCTTCATTCAGAGGTGGTGATTAAGAAAACAACGAAGCCTCTATGATCAGCTGGAAGAGCTCTAGGACTAACTTCTTTCCTAATTTTAAATTTAACCTCAGCGGGAGGTGGCGAATAATAAAATCAAGGAGAACTTTTATGAGAATGCAGCAACGCGCGTTGGGCCAGCTAGTAAATTAATGAAAAGAATATTGTGATTTTCTGAAAAATGACGCATGGGAGCATTCTAGAACTTGATTGCAGGAAATTTAGATGGTGACAGTATTACGTATTTCCGTAATTAAACAACATCAATCTAACATATTTTTTTAGAGGATGAAGCCCATGTAGGTCTGACACCTGTGCGTGGGTAATGAATTAGATGATGGTGATTGATGAGTTGGACCTTTAGGTGGGTTCCAAACCACCGGGAAGTGATTTTACTGCAGAGCACAGAGTATTGATTGTGTTTTTGTAATGAATGAAGAAATTAAGAAAACTCATATAAGCAGAGAACAGCAGGGAACAAAAACAAAATGCAACATTAGAGCATATTTTATTTATATAAATACTAGCTGGCTCGACGCGCGTTGCTGCGTTCTCATAAAAATTCTCCTTGATTTTATTATTTGCCACCTCCCGCTGAGGTTACATTTCAAATTAGGAAAGGTGTTAGTCCTAGGGCTCTTCCAGCTGATCATAGAGGCCTCGTTGTTTTCTTAATCACCACCTCTGTATGAAGAAACATTTCAAATTTAAACCTCCTATGACTATAAGGGTAGAAGCTAGGTTTTTTTATTTTATTATTCGCCACCTCCCACTGAGGCTGCATTTCAAATTTCTAGCTGCATTGGTTAACAGATGTCATCAACCTGGCATAATTACATTTCATCATACTCAGTCGTATGTTTCCTACATATTGCAAGGCTTCGACGGTAGCCTACATGCAAAGTACAAAGTCTTTTGCTGTTCAAAGACAGCGTAAATAACGCCGCTAAGGGGCCTGCAATATGATTAAAAACTGTTGACTTCTATCAGCTGTTCCTTTAAGCTGTTTGGCCGGCAAGTTCAGTAGGTTAGGTCTGTAAAATGGATTAATTAATAATAATTATTAGCTCCCCTATTAAAATTTATGGTCAGAAACCATCCCCAATATTGACACAACATATCCCAAAGTTTCATGCCGATCTGTCAAGTAGTTTTGAAGTCTATAGGGAACATACATACATACATACATACATACATACATACACACATACATACATACATACATACAGACAGACATTCATTTTTATATATATAGATATATATATTTTTTTGGAAGATTATGTCTTGAAGACTCTGTTTATGGAGTGTAAAACAACTCAAGTCAGTCAAACATGGTGGTGGTATCAACGGTACTAGAGACGGCTATGGTAATATACATTGTGTTTAATTATGTGATGATTTTTATTCATTTATCAATTATACCTCAATATTGGAAGATTAACTGTGCAAACACTTCAAGTAACTTATAAAAGTTCACATCATTTTCCTTTCTCAACCTTTTTTGTGTAAACAATCTCAATAGGAAACTGCTATTTACATATTGCAGTTATATATGAAACATATTTACATATAACATGAATATAAAAACATAAAAATATATATAAAATATATTTACATAATAGCTATTATAGTTTCTCAAACTTCATTGTTCAGCTCATCATAAATATTTAAATACCTATTTCTTATTTTTCATTAATCTCAACATTTTTTTTCAAATCACAGTGGTTCAAACAAAATTAATATTGATTGTAACCTTAAAAAGAAGGCTTTTAAGGTTAACATTTTTTGTATATTATTTTTTTTAGGAGGATGAAGTCCACTTTGGTCTGAGATCTGTGCGTGGGTGATGAGTTGGATGATGGTGATTGATGAGTTGGACCCACAGTTTTAGGTGGCTTCCAAACCACCGAGAAGTGACTTTACAGCAGAAAACATACTATTTTTTGCTGGCCGATCCTATCGGTCACCCTTACAAAGAGGGCCCAGGAGTTCATAGTTATTCTTTATCTGACTTAACAGATACCTGCTACGGCTATCACATAATTCACATGATTATTAAACCAAACTTGATTATATAACTATCACATAACTTTAAAAATAATTTTACAACATTTATAGTCAAATTTAATTAATACAAAGAGGGCCCAAGAGTTTACTGGTTTATTTTAGCTTATGGTTTCTTAATCTTTATTGTTCAGCTCATCTTATTTAAATACCAATTCTTTTTTTATTTTATCTCACAATTTTCTCTCAAATTACAGTGAGACAGTAACAAACAACCACATATTAATTGTCACCTTAAAAAGAAGATTCTTGTATATTTATATTTTTGAATATTGGATACAAAACTATATTGTATTTAGGATTATAAGTGAATGAGATAAGAAAAAGAAGAGATGATGAAGAAATAGACAAAGAGAAAAGTATGACGAAAGAGGGGTGGAAGGAATGATAAAGAAGGAAAGAGAGATCATTCATCTTCATTAGGGCTTGCACCTTTCCTGGCGCCGGGCCAATCTACCAACTAATTCCATCTCGGTCTTCTTTCTCTCTCTCGCTCATTCATCCTCCGTTCTTCTTCTCCTCAATATTTGTCGTTTCCTTCCACATCCAGCCTCAATTAATGCAAATGCGGCCGCCCAACCAGAGGACTTGGAGGAGTTCTAAGCTCAGCCATCGCTTGCTTGAGTCACTTATCACATTCCTAGTTAGCCACTTAGGATTGTATTGTGCTGCTTGGTTTGTCTAAGTTTAGAATACGATGTCAGCTGAGTTAGGGCTAGTCCACGATTATATAACTAGAATTAATAAGATTTAATAAGAATGATAGTGGTTAGTATCGGTTAGATTAATTGTACACGCTTGAGTGACCGGTTAGATTGGCCAGCAAAAAAGACTATCATCTGCTGTAAAATGACTTCCCGGTGGTTCGGAAACCACCTAAAACTGTAGTTTCAGCTCATCAAACAGCATTATTCATCTTACCACCCACATACCAGACCTATGTGGGCTTCATTCTCAAAAAGAAAACGATTTATAATTAAAGTTATTTTCATTTTTCAATTAAATTTGACCATAAATGTTGTAAAATTATTTTAATAGTTATGTAATCATGGTTGGTTTTTTATTATCATGTGAATTATGTGATAGCTGTTGCAGGTATCTGTTAAGTCAGATAAATAATAACTACGAACTCCTGGGCCCTCTTTGTAAGGGTGACCGATTGGATTGGCCAGCAAAAAACTCTGTTCTCTGCTGTAAAATCACTTCCCGGTGATTGGGAACCCACCTAAAACTGTAGTTCCCACTCATCAGTCACCATCATTCAACTCATTACCCACGCACAGGTGTCAGACCTACGTGGGCTTCCATTTCCATAAGAAAAAAATTAAGTTCAAGAGACATTCCATTATTGATTCTATGCTATTAGGGTTAAATTCAATTTTATTCCTTCAATATTAGTTATTCCATAGAAATATGTTGATAAGAATTGAGCAAGCTTAATTGTGTTATAAAAAAGTTTTTAAATTTGATCAAAAATATAGTAGAATAATTATTGTAACTGAGCTGAATTCACGAGACTTTATATTATGCAACTGTGCTATTAGGATCAAATTCAATATTATTTGTTCCATAAAATCAAATTAAATACACAATTTTTATACCACACGTTTATTGAATCAAGGAGTATAACAGTAATATTAATGGAGCACTCTATAGGCTACTATGAAGTTTGTCATCAAACTATAGATATATCTACAAACTGAACAAATCTACTATTACGTCATTCACAATTGACTATCATTTACTATTTACTATATTTGTCAACCATTCACTGATTCACTATCAACCATTCTCTAGGAGGCTCTCGAATGTCTAGAGAATGGAAAAGAAGTGAAGAAGAAAAATAAAAAATAAAGATAGAGATGGCGATGGAGATAGAGATAAAAATGGAGATAAAGATAAAGAAGTAAAAGAGAGATTAGAAAAAAGAGATTTACAAATTAAATTTGTAAATAGGTTATTACACATTCTAGAAATCCAGATTCAATTGAATCGGGCAACCTGGTAGTCAATTATAATTGTGATTAATTTTTATCTGAACCCAATAACAACCTTCTGATCGCCCTCATTCCAGTATATATTCGAGCTATTTCCTGTAGTCAATTGACAAGATCAATTACCCCTATGACCAGCTATGTCACCGCCACTAATTATAATGGCAAATATTTCAAAATGCAAATAAAAAACAGACTATAGGAATGTCATTCAACATTCTATTTATGAATCGGTCGCTTTTCACATGTTGAACTTTTTTCAAATTAAAATCGAGCTAGCTGATAGTGTCATCCTGACAACAGAATAAGGAGAAAACAGGTTCAAGTGCCAGCGGAAAAGGATGTGTCTTAATAGGGTTCGGTGGAGTAATTCGGGTTTGAGAGATTTTCGACTTTGAGCATCGTTAAAACGGTTCTCTTTTATGTGACCTATAAAAGGGCGGCGTCAGCTTTTTATTACTCAGTTCCAAACGATCTCGATTAATCAGTTTTTATAATGTATTCATCAGTGACATTGAAAGCTGGGTTTGCTTTTGATATGGAAATTTTTCACCAAATCATATTTGTCCAAATCATATTATAATTTAAAAATAGTTAATTAATTTTTTAGTTTACAATTTTCTTATACCGAACCTAACGCTGTATTTCTAATTATAAATAATTAAATAGAGTATGAAATCTAAAAATTCATAACCTAGCGTACAATGTAGATGTACTAGATGTAGAAAATTTCCTTTCATATCAAAATTAAGCCTCACCTCAACTAAGTGATATAGTGATTATGATATCTAGTGTATAATTGTTGATCTGACTTGTCTTATACTCCTTATCTGGAGTCTCCAAGACGTAATCTACAAAAAAAAGGAGAAAAGGTTGCTAAACTATTGACACCGAATTAAAAACAAAATTAGAATCATCACTAAAAAAATCTGATAAAGATCAATCTTCTAATATCAAAACTTACACTGTATTTTTGTTTGGAAATAATTACAAAAAAACGCATCTAAAATAAATAATAAATCTGAATAAATAATTAAATCTAAAGTGAAATATAACTTCAGTTTTGATAGTGGATCAAGTATTTCGCCTAGGATAACACCACAGAATACATCCTCTATTTCTATTAGATAGTGCAATATCATTAATTTCAGTTGATTATTGTTTTTAGTCTTAGTTTAATTTGATTTTGAGTCTAACAATTGTGCATTTCTTGTTTTAGTAGACTAGTTTGAAAGATCATTTGACAAACTCAAAGATTAAATAATGACACCAGATTCTAAGACTATATTTTTTAAGGGCTCAAACAAATCAAGGAAATTGAAAATTTGATAACACAAATAACTTATTTGTGTTTAAAATGTTGATGTAGCAAATCTCTCTTTATTTTGGGGGACCCACTTATGTACGTCCTGATAATATTTCTTAATGATGAGTATTGCATATTTAGTCCCAATTTGATTTGATTGTATTTATAGTCTTAATTTGATTTGATTCAAAACTTCTTTATTGATGCATACCAATAAAGATGAAAAAATTTTCTTCCGAAACAAAGGTCAACGTAAAAATCTGTTTGGAAAATAAATCAAATCTTTTAAACATCAACACTCGAGAATTAAACCGGCCTTCTAATAAACAAACTAAATTAAGCAATATCCAACTAAAAATTTCAAAAATAAATTCGAACTAGAATGCTCGAGCTCATGGGAGTTTTACCAATTACCGGTTTATGGAGATTTACCGGAAATCAAGGCGTTTAGTCGAATTCATAGACGAATTCATCAGACCCGGGTTTCCCCGGGTAAAATTCCATTTACCGGTAAGCGGTAAGGTTTCCATGAACTGAAACATTGACATTAGGAAACCCAATACTTGTACCATTGCCAAATTTATAAATTAAATAAAATTTTTTAAAGAAAGCAGTAGTGGGCTGTGCCTTTTGTGTCTTTACTTGATTGCGTTTTGTAATAAACAGATAAATTAAAATTTTTCGTTGAATTTTATTAATTAAAGACAACCCAGGAAAACAGACCAGTAGTGAATCGAAAGAATTAGTGAGAATAATAAATTGGATCAGATGAAATATTGAACCAAATCAAAAATAAGCTGTGGAATGGTTTTTATCAATTTTGAGATAAGAATTTATAGATTGTCTGATGGATATTTTTAATGGGCGGAAGCGGTGTGTATCTTAGACTATCATCCATATCTTCTTTCCTTTTCGCTCTTATTCTCATTTCCTATCTTCACCTTCCTATTTTCTGATCCTTTTTTACTATATTTGGACGATCATCCGGCTTAAAGTGTTCCTAGTTTGGTTGTCAGTGTGTACAAGTGACTAGTGCTCTAGTGGCTGTGTGTGAGTAGACTGGCTAAGTGGCTGGTCTCGTTCTAGCTAGAGCTTAATTAAAGAGGGTCGAGAAACCTGAGAAAGCAGATAGCTGTTCCGAGTTAATCACCTTTCAAATTCCAGTATCTGGCTCCAGACTGCTCCAGTGGCTTCTGGAACTGATCACTTCAGGCTCCAGCTCCAGTTCATTCATCAGTCTTAACAACCTTACACCTGGTTCTCTTATTTACTTTTCCGGTAACATTTTTTATTTTTACTATATTAATAATTGGGTATATATTCTGCTCTATTATATTGAACATTAATGTTTATTGGAAATAAACTTCACACTTTCTTATTCTTGTGATGGCCATATCGCATTGTTATTGTTGGAATGCTTTCTCAGACACAACTCTACATTGCATAATTAGGTCTGTATTAACATACATTAATTAGCTTTATTATATTTAACATATATCATTATTGAAAATGATTTTTACTAGTGAATTTTTTTTAAAATCACTATTAAATAATTTTTTTTATTTTGCTTGATTTTACTTCTTTGCGTGATGACCATTTAACATTTTTGGTGTGAATCCTCAGTCACAACTTCCGCATTACATAATTATTTCAAATTCAAATCTCCCGCCTTCTTATCCACCCACCACTTCACCACACCAGCAACCATAACCCCAATTTTCAAACCTGATTCATTTGTGCCTGAGGAAGCATTCCAACAATGCGAAATGGCCATCACACGAATAGATAAGTGCTGAATTCACTAATAATGTTTATTTTCAATAATCATTCATGTTTAAATATTAAGTGAAAACGTAATATGAAAGTAAAACATGTATTATAATTAATTGATACTACATCACTGGAGTGAAACTTTTAATTTTCTTCTTAGTGAAACTCGTTAGTGCTAGAATAAAAGTTGAAAAAAGTAAATAATTGTTCATCTCCATGTCAAGTAAAAATACTACTACTATAAAAATAACACTTTTAGAACTTCTGCATTCATAAAGATCTGAGAGTTGAATAGTGTATATGTTCACTTACATGCAGAGCAATCAAAATTGAATAAAAAATAAGTTGTAGGATCTAGCCTACTCAAATAAATTTTTTTTTTGTCATGAATGCCAGTCAAGAAAGAAAATAACAACTACAAAAAAAGTACATTTTTTTAGTATAGATTTCAAAAGTTATATTTCATTTTAAAATTTATATTTCATTTATTTTAAGAATAACAATAATATTTAATATTATTGTTATTCTTGAAGATATTGTTAGTTCTTGATCAAAATAATAGGGAAGTGATAATCGTGAGTCGTAGCAGGTATCTTTTCAATCAGATTAGATAAGCAACGCTCTCTCCTGGGCCCTCTCTGTAAGGGTGATCAATTGGATTGGCCAGTCAAAGACTGTATTCTCTGCTGTAAAATCACTTCCCGGTTGTTCGGAACCCATCTAAAACTGTAGGTCCAACTTATCAATCACCATCTCATTACCCACGCACAGGTGTCAGACCTACGTGACCTTCAACCTCCATAAGAAAAAATAATTTCAATTCAAGAGACATGCTCATCATCCAACTTATTACTCACGCACAGGTCTCAGACCTATGTGGGCTTTATCATCCAAAAAAATCTACTTTGTTTTCAAACAAACTCGAAAATACCGTTAACAATTGAGCCGTAGCAAGTATCTGTTCAATCAGATTAGATAAGCAACTAGGCTCTCTCTGTGAAAGTGACCGATTGGATTGGCCAGTCAAGGACTATGTTCTCCGGCATCACTTCCCGGTGGATCGATACCCATCTAAAACTGTAGGTTCAACTTATCAATCACCTTCATCCAACATAACCCACGCTCAGGCTTCATCCTTCAGAAAAGCTACCTTTATTTTCAAACAAACTCGAAAATACCGTTTCTTTTTTGATGATTTGGCTTAAAAGTAGCGTTATTTCATGAGAAATTCGTCGTTCGCGATCAAAGAACCACCAAGTTGCCATTACACCGAGGGTTATGTTGAAGAGTAAGCAGCCTCTGTACAAAGACGAGTAATAAATGACAAGGAACAAAGAAAGACGCAGAAGTGAGAGGAAAAGGAGGAGAAAACAAGAGATTGATGTTACGAAGACAAGCCAAAAGATGGCTGAGAAGAGGGAAGCAGTGGCGTGATGACGGCTACTGGTAAAAGGGCTCTGATGAATGATGCTAAGAAGGGGAGCCAAATAAAAAAGAGAGAGAATGGGCGAGGGGATGCGAAAGAGAGAGATATTCGCTTCCTGCTTTACAGTTTCCCCTCTTTAGCTGCGTGGATTTAGCAAATTGCTCGCTCTCAACTCATTACTGAAGCAGAAGGGTCTTTGAGACGTTTAATCGGTCTACCAGAACATGTCTCTACACACCATCTCTCTCACATTCACTCTCCCTCTCTTCCTAAGCCTCTCTCCCACAGGAAATCACCGTCGCAAAATAAAAAGTCGAACCTACCTTCCCTCCTCACAGCTATTTGGTACACGCATTCATGACTATTTCCTATTTTCCGAATTGAATGGTAGACGAGCAGGGGCTGTTGTCTGTGAATTACAGTTTTGAAAGCCGATCTGATGAATTTGAAAGTACTTTGATGCTGGCCATCTACGCAAGTCAAACATTACATGAAACAATGCATAAAAGTATTTAATTAGTGATTTAGGGATTTCTCGCTCATATGTTTTTTTAAATTCAAATTTATTGCCATGCCGTATACAAAACATACATCATAATAAAGGGAAGTGATAGCCGCGAGCCGAAGCAGGTATCTGTTCAATCAGATAGAGATAAGCTGCGTTCTCGTAGGTCCTGTTCGTAACGGTGACCTATGAGTTTGGCCAGCAAAAAAGACACTGTTCTCTGCTGTAAAATCACTTCCCGGTGGTTCGGAACCCACCTAAAACTGTAGGTACAACTCATCAATCACCATCATCCACCTCATTACCCACACACAGGTCTCAGACTGTAGCAGGTATCTGTTCAATCAGATAGAGATAAGCTGCGTTCTCGTAGGTCCTGTTCGTAACGGTGACCTATGAGTTTGGCCAGCAAAAAAGACACTGTTCTCTGCTGCAAAATCACTTCCCGGTGGTTCGGAACCCACCTAAAACTGTAGGTCCAACTCATCAATCACCATCATCCACCTCATTACCCACACACAGGTCTCATACTGTAGCAGGTATCTGTTCAATCAGATAGAGATAAGCTGCATTCTCCTGGGCACGTTTTTTAAGGGTGACCGATTAGATTGGACAGCAAAAAAGACACTGTTCTCTGCTGTAAAATCATTTCCCGGTGGTTTGGAACCCACCTAAAACTGTAGGTCCAACTCATCAATCACCATCATCCAACTCATTACCCACGCACAGGTCTCAGACCTATGTGGGCTTCATCGTCAAAAAAAAATAAAAATATTTATAGCCGTGCCATATACAAAACATACATAATAATAATAATAATAATCACTCGAATCAAAACAATATAGAAAATAGAAATATCAATTGTAAGTACCTTTCAAATACATACCACCAATAAAAATAACTCTATATTATCCATAAATATTATTTTTGTTCTGATAATTAAGACTTTTTTGTGCTCGTTTTCAGAGTTAACTCCTGAATTAATATACTATTATTAATAAAATGTGTCATTGAGTGAACTGTAGTAGAACTAAGTAAATGTGCACTTTAAAAGTGAAATTTCCAGATGACTTTTAAAAATTCCTTGTGAAAAATTGGCATAACCTAACACTTGGATTCTTCAGTGTTCAAAATTTGCGAAGAAAGCATAGACGAACTTTCATTGCGCTACTGTACTGTACTGATCAGATATCAAGAGATTCCATTAGATCGTGGCAAAACTTTTCCATCCAATATCTTAACATTTAATAGGACTTCTACTTACACCTAATCTATGGTGAAAGCCTGTTGCATCTTTGTTCTATTGTATTTATTGTGTGAAATAAATATGTGATGTTTTCCATGACGAAATTCTTAATGAACAATCTAATATTAAAACTGACACTGTGTTTCACTTTTAAATAATGTTTTACTCAAATATATTGGAGATGCTTGAGGAATGCATTTCACTTCTAAAATGAGGCTGACGAAGCTTTTTTTCAGAAGTGAAATGCATTCCTCAAGCATCTCCAATATATGTGAGTAAAACATTATTTAAAAGTGAAATACAGTGTCAGTTTTAATATTAGATTGTTCATTAAGAATTTCGTCATGGAAAACATCACATATTTATTTCACTCAAAAAATTGAAATAAATGAATAAATAATTTTTGAATGGCAGCTGCTGGCATAAGATAACCTTGTGCGCCAAACAGCGAGTTGATATAGTTCATATTATATAAATATATATATATTTTTTTTTTTTGAGGATGAAGCCCACATAGGTCTGAGACCAGTGCGTGGGCAATGAGTTGTATGATGATGATTGATGAGCTGGACCAACAGTTTTAGGTTGGCTCCGAACCACCGGGAAGTGATTTTAATCCAACTCATTGCCTACGCACAGGTCTCAGACCTACGTGGGCTTCTTCCTCCAAAAAAAAAAAAATATATATATAAACAAATGAAAGCTCCAAATCATGAAGTCATGAACCTATACTAGTCGATTGAATCCAAATTTTGCAGC
The DNA here is from genome assembly GCA_948455865.1 of Conomelus anceps. Lineage (NCBI taxonomy): Eukaryota > Metazoa > Arthropoda > Insecta > Hemiptera > Delphacidae > Conomelus > Conomelus anceps. The sequence goes on from OX418219.1 coordinate 6,054,935, forward strand.
CTACCAAATATAAATCTCTATCAACATAGGCTTAGCAGTAGTTTTCTTCTAATTTGAGTTTTATAATTAAAATAGTGTTAGTTATAATTTCGAATGTGAAATGATTTTCAAATCCTGCATATTTTGCCCCACAGTATCAAGTAAAAGATCTCTCACTGATATTTTTGTCTTCATTTCTTTCTGGAAAATGATTAATTGATAGAAATTATTGAACGAATATATCAATGAGCACGTTTGTTACAAATAAATAGTTTATTGTATAATTAAATAGCTGCTGAACTTCCACATTATTGCTAAAAATACTGCATGAGACCGTTTTCTTTCAAACAATTCATGGCTGTTGGCATCCACTCCTGGTTGCTTTTTGGGTTCCGAGGGCTTGGGTGCATCACATAAACAACCTGAAATTACACAATATATTAGTGACCGAACGAAGAGGGCTCTTTGTTTCAAGTCGACCGTTTCGCATTTGTCTGATTGTAACGAATTTACGGCTAAACACGTGGACCGAATTCTACGAAATATTGCATAGATCTTCTTCTAAGGAATGTCCCAGCTATGTATGTAAGGATTTTCAAAATTTGCTTGCATTTTTTTTTTTTTTATTGCTGATGATGCCCACATGAGTCCGTGACTTGTGCGTGGGTAATGAGGTGAATGATTACATATAAATGCCTGACGGTGGAGCGGGATTCGAACCCACGACCACTTGGACGACAGCAAGCTGAAGCTGCGACGCCCCAACCAACTGCGCCAAGCGGCCCGCCTTTAAAGTACATTTAAAGTACCTTTAAAGTAAAGCATTTAAAGTACATTTAATTGGGAAAAAGACAAGAAATCTTCTAGGTTTCATTTGATTTTTAAAATAAGCTCTATGATAATTTTTAAATGATATTTAATTGGAAAAAAGAAACGACACTCAGGCCTTCTTCGATTGGTACTGTAGTATTCATATAACTTGGCAGCGTGTAGCAGATGGGACATGCTACATCTGAATCAAGCATACTGCTGCCAAGTTATATGAAAACTACAGTAACATATGATTTTCAAAATAAGCTTTATACTCTAATATTTTAAAACTGAATCTCCCGATATTCACTCTTTTATCTTAAAACTAACTGGATTTTAAAGAGTGAGTTTGGCTGCAGTCAACCGCTCTATAAAGTTCAGTTAGCAATAATCCTCTCCGAATAATAATCTACTCGCAATAACAACTGCGAAATATGAATGAGTAGCTGAATTTCAAAGCGCCGTGCAACGCGTTCACTTTATTAAAACTCGTGCAAAGCAACCAAATTAGCAGCAGCATCTGGGGGAAGAGCAACCACCCCTCCAACCATTCCACCATCCATCCTTTTCCCCCATCCATTTACCCCCCCCCCACACTGGTTGCTCTTTTTGTGTGCGTAAATACGGTCAATATGGAGGACGCGTCGACGGCGTATGAACAAACACGATTTAAAACGCACGTAAACCAACGACTAAACAAAAACGTTTCGTACCGGTACGTGAGCTTGCGTGCGTGCGTTGAAGCGCCAGCAATGATCTCTCTCCGAACAGATCATAATTAACGATCGAGCCTTAAATTAGAATTAGGTTCGCTGCTGCTGCTGCAAGCGTGATGGAGTGTCGTTGATTGTGGGTGGGTGTGCGGCGGGGAGGGGTGAAAGAGGAGTCAACACGGTGCTAAAAATATTATTTTCCAGCGTCACATACAAAAACATGCGGGGGAAATGAGTAAATTGATCGCGGAGCTAACCACTGAGGGCAGATGATGCGAGCGAACAACGTTTCAAGCGACAGCGTTTTGTCGTCGCGCGCGTGTGCGTGCGTGTGTGTATACAGTAATGTGTATCGGTAGGTAGGTGGGTATATAAATTATTTGATCCAAAGTGCGGATGCATTTGTCTCTGTTAATTGCGGAGAGGGTATTGATGGCCAGGCTAATTCCAGTTTTATCGCTGCCCGGCTATAATTTGCCCGCTCGCTCGCGACTCGTGCGCCAGCGCGGCCCAGGGGGGAAGGGTAGTTTAGGGGGGTCAATGAAGGGGTAGGGGGAGGGTCTGGCTCAATAAATCATAGCAAAGCTGGTAATAAATAATGGCCGCATAGCACAGGTCTCCTCCATATTGACCCAAGCCGATGTGTCACCTGCCAACAATGTGTTGTTCTCTTTATCACTCTCGCTTTATCTTTTAAACTCGCCTCTCTCTCTCTCTCTCTCTCTCTCTCTCTCTCTCTCTCTCTCTCTCTCTCTCACCACCGTTATAATAATTTTTTTTGTCTCCTCTTCAGCTTCTTTTTAGCAATCTTCACCTTTATTATCTTTATTTTATATTATCATTTATTACTTCATTATTCATTCACTCCATCATTCATCAACTCCATAAGCAATTTATTCACCATTAAAATCCTAAATACCTTAGGAATCTTAATTATTATAATCCGTTAATACTAACTTATGTATAAAAAGTTTTCGTTTTACTTTAATGTCTAGCGTAATATTAACCACTATCACCCACTATTATTCCTCTTAAATCATGCTTTTTTTACTCACTCTCATATTAATGTTTAACATAAATTATCTCATTTGAAAATAATCTCTTTTTCTATCTCATTGTTTTACTCTCAATCAGAAAATATCAATCCGTAACTTTTATTATTATTGTAAATTAACTCTATTAATCACTTTGTTCTAATCATTCATATCCTTTAAATAATTTATTCATCTTATTTTAGTTTTTAACTTTCATACCGTTTTCAGTTTATTATAGCCTACGGTTAAGTGTTGATGAGAAGGATATCCTTGAATATCCTCTTCCAAGAATGGACATTTATATGTTCAAACTTCGCCGTTTCATGTAGATACATCACAATCATATTATCGTTATCAAATTGCATCTTATATTCATATCGTTGATTAATTCTTTCGTTTAGATTTGTAAAATTCCTAGATCAATAATTAATTAATTTAATCTAATCTCTCTCTCTCTCTCTCTCTCTCTCTCTCTCTCTCTCTCTCTCTCTCTCTCTCTCTCTCTCCATCTATCTCTATCTCTCTATGTCTCTCTGGCTGTATGTCTGTCTGTCTCATTCTCTATCAATCTGTCATCTTCATCTATCTACCTATCTTTCTATATTCTATCTATCTCTATTTCTCTTCTCTTTCTCTTTTATCTCTCTTTGTCACTGTGCTTCTCATTCCATTCATTTGTGGGGCGGGCGATTTGTACGTTGATGACACCAACTGGCCCCAACTTGACAGCTGCATCACCAGCAGCAGTGACGTTAAAAGCGTCAGCATTGTGATCATCGCTGAAAACGTTCGTAAATTGTTGGTTACTAATGTGGATGCGATAATTGGTGTGTGTACTGAACACTGAGCACTGTACAGTGTGCGCAGCCTCGAAAATCGATAAGAGCATAATGATGGTGATGATGGTGATGATGATGATGATGATGACGATTAACTGTGCAGGAGGTGCTTACGGTGAATACTCCCTACAATGATACCTCAATAAAGTGCCTCAATTTAAAAAAAAAAATGTCTTGACCGTATTGAATTTCACTCCAACTGTGGAATCTGTTTAATAGCAAAACAACTAGAACTACTTTCGCAATAGATGAGACAACATTTGATTACAATTACACTAAGAATTCTTAGAAAAATACACTTCAGATCACATGTAGCTTCCCTTTGTAGGAAGCTACTTGTAATCTAGTGGAAATTTTTCTAAAACATCTTTGTGTAATATTGTAATCAAATGCTGTTCTTCAATTGAAAAATAATAGTTATTCATGTATTAAGAGTAAGAAGAGCGACTGTATCTCTGGAGCTATACAGTTATCGCACGACGCGTAGTGGATTGCTGTAATTTTGCTAGAGATAAAGAAGCTTTCGCCTTAGTCAGAAGCTCTGAGTCTTTAAAATATAGATATTTAAAAAATAATTGAAAAAGTATTTAGTTGATAAAGCGTTCTAAAGTGTACAAGAGTTCCTTTCACATCAAAATTTAGCCCCACCTCAACTAATCGATATAGTAATTATGATATCTAGTGTATAATTGTTGATCTGAATTGTCTTATACTCCTTAACTGGAGTCTCCAAGACATAATCTCCAAAAAAAAACTTTATACTCGAAATACGTAAAACATTTTTCTTACAACTGCAGTTTTGGATTTCCATTCAACAATATTGTTGAGATTGTCAATTCCTTACACAATTTACCATCGCCTTTGAGGATATAAAAAATTAAGCTGGAATGCTTCAGTGTTGTCAACCGTATTGTAGTTATCGTTCTCGTATGATGTACGATCTGGCTACTTACGATATGCACTTTTGTACCATAATATCAAAGAAATATCAATATAAAACATTATTTTTAAGTCTGAGTTGAAACATAGATAATTTGATGAATTTTGGAGAACGGGTTCGATAATCTATAGACTCAAAGGTTGGCCACACTGGCGAGCGTAATGTAAAGCCATGACTTAAGCAATTGCTCGCTCCTCAGCAAACAGCTGTTTTATGATTAGTTTTTTGCACTTGCACTTTTTTGCACTAATTCTTTACGAGCAGTTGTACGAAATAGTTATTTATGTATTAAGAGCGTGAAGCGCGACTTTATCGCTCGAGCCAAAACATTTAATTTTGCGAGAGCGATAAAGAAGCTTCACGCGCGAATTGCATACAATATTTTTCCTAAAATTGTAGTTCTGGATTCCAACACAATAAAAGCTTGTAGTTTGTAACATCAAAGACCATGCGCGGATTTGGTTAGCGTTCGCAATTGTTGAGGTTATGTGAATTTCACAGATTTCGTGATCCACCAATGAGAAGACATCAAAATCAAAACAGAAGCGTAAAGAAAACAGCTGGCGAGCGTATAGTACTTTACCGCTTGCGGAGCAGTAAAGAGGTATTTTACAATTAGTTTTCAGTACGTAAAGAACTACTTTACAAGCAGTTGTAGGAAAAATAAATGAATACATGGAAGCTAAATGTTATCTATAGAGTGTATTTTTTGAAAATCGTTGTGTGATTGTATGTTACCCAAAAAAATAAATTATGAATTTTTTGTAGATTACGTCTTGGAGACTCCAGTCAGCGAGTATAAGACAAGTCAGTTCAACAATTATATACTCTCATACACTAGTTACCATAATTACTATATCAATATTAATTTTGGGGGTAAGCTTATTTTTGATGTGAAAGGAACTCTTGTACACTATAAAAAGTTCTATCAACTAGATATTTTTTCAATTTTTTTAAAAATATTTCTATATTTTCAAAACTTTTAAAAACTGCGGTAGCTCGTTGTAGAGTTCCCTACTAGAACTAGGTTTTTGTTTGAATAAGCTACTAATGTGACTCACCAAGTGATAATCTCCTCAACTTCGTATTCTAATCAGTGGCGGATCCAGATAATGTTTTTGGGGTTGGCTGGTTTGCTACTGATGATAGGGGGGGGGGGGGGGGTAGAGGTGAACTGAAAACAAGTATTGTGAAAGCTTTTGAGTTTTTCATAATCAAACATACCCGAACTATAACTATTCATATGATTGGGAAAGAAAAAATAGTGCTTTGAACCATATCTGCGATAAAATTAACTTTTTTTTTCAATTTCAATTCAATTTATTATCCTCAAAATAATACAAATTCACATTGAACAAAATCACAAGTATATTGGAAAATTTTGATTGAATTATGGCTGAATCTGGTGTGTTCAACAGTTTGTCAAGGTACATAGACCTAGTATTATTCCGGTATTACGGTCGTATTATTCAATTTTTAAGAATGAAAATCAATGTAATAGCTTTAATAGATACAAATTTTTCAATGAACTAATGTTTCATCTAGTTTTAATAGATAAACTTTGTGTGAATTCCACACTGTAAAAAGAGATGTTTTTCTAAAGTTTTTATCTGACGATTAGTTTTCCTCTTATAGAAATATGGGATCTAATGTTACAATAATTGAAGACTTAGTAGTGGAATTAGGTAATTCTTGCTATAATGAATATTTTACGAGCTTCAAACTGAAGGTTTGATTGGGAAAAATTTACACTCTGGAGGTTTTGGGGGGGGCTTCAGCCCGAAAGCCCCCCCTTTAAATCCGCCACTGATTCTAATCATGTACGTCAAGATTTTGGTTAAAATCACTCTAATTTACATATAAAGTAGCTTCATACACATATAAGCAGGGTACAGTTAGGAGACCAATGAAGCTACATGCGATCTAGGCTGTATTTTTCTAAAATATTTATGCGTAATTGTAATTTAATGTTGTTCTTCTAATAATGAGAAATAAGAAATATTATGGTAATGCAGTCACAGATTGATATTGAGAGCTCGAACACAACATAGTCTTCTAAGCTCGTCCTCGTTAAACGAGAACATGGCGACAGTCAATTGAACCCCGAAATCTCTACTACTGCCAATTGGGCCGTTGAAAGTGACCTAACCTCACTGCATTTCGGAGTCCACCATCAGAGAGATCCAGCCACTGAGCGCTTAGCAATGAGCAATTGCATATTTCAAAGCTCACGCCGCTGTTTGCTAAGTGGTGTGTCTACTCATATCGATGATGTTGTTTTGATGATAATGTCAATGATCATGATTCCTATACTAATGAAGATTCCGATGATTTCTAAGCTAATGATGATGTCAATAATCATGATTCCTATGGAAATGATGTCGATAATCATGATTCCTATACTCTTGAAGATTTCGATGGATCCTATGGTAATGATGTTGATGATCGTGATTCCTATACTAATGAAGATTTCGATGATTCCTAAGCTAATGATGATATCGATGATCATGATTCCTATCAAAATGATATTGATGCTCATGATTCCTATCGGAACGATGTCGATGCTAGTGATTCCTATGGAAATGATGTCGATAATCGTGATTCCTATACTAATGAAGATTTCGACGATTCCTAAGCTAATGATGATGTTGATGATCATGAATCCTTCGCTAATGATGTCGATGATCATGGATCCGATGCTTATGATGGTACCGCCTACAGTAATTGAGTAGCCGGCCAAAACCAGTTGCCGATGTGTGCCTTGGCTTCTGCATTACCCTGCGCCTTGAGTGGTTTGGTGACCGGTTAGAGTATGATGATCACTGTACCCAGCATCCTCATCTCAAAGCAGTCTCCTCTCGGTTGACTAATGAGGAGGATACGAAACAGGACCTTCTCTTCCTCCTCCTAACCCCCTCCCCCCAACCCCCTCCTACCATCAGTGATCAAGCAGGCAGTGTGTGGATAGATATTAATGTTTCAGAGGGCACCGCAATAGCCGTGTGGAATAATTGAGTGCTTTGTGCATGCCCAATCTACTGTCATTAGTCACCTCGGTGCGGCTGGAGATCCCCCTGCTGACCCCCCATGAACCCCCCTAGCAACCAACATGGCATTCCTCTGTTCAGCTACTGCTGCAACCCCCTCCCCCCCTCACGAACAAACCAGTATGGTGGTCTGGACCTCTCCAATGTCACTGCTCCGCTGACTCTCGGCCAATTCCCTATTAACCGTCCTGCTACTACCCCCTTTACACCCCTCTTTTACCTCTTTCACCCCCTAATTTACACCCCTTCACCTCCTCTTTTACTCTCCTTCCCCCCTCAACCCTTCCCCCTTTACCCCCTCTCATACCCTCTACCACCTGGTTCACCCCTTCACCATCATCATTTATCCCTTTACCACCTGGTTCACCCCTTCACCCCCATAATTTATCCCTTTGCCACCTTCCCAGCTAGAAAATACGTACAAAGACCAATCATATAAATGTGTTCTGGACCCTATTTCAAAAAAGGTACATACCTTTTAAGGAGAAGTTCCTATTAAAATGTAAAACCACCCCTTCTCAGTTTTCTCTACTCCGCCCTCTTAGGTACAAAATAAAGGCAGTTGTTCTAACCTATCATGTAATTTTGAAATAATTTTCCAAATTTATTTTAAGCTGTATGGATATGTTAATTGTAATTTACTACTGTAGTTACAATAGGCGTGAGTCGTGTGACAATTATCAATAAAAAGGCTATCTATTTATTCTATCCCTTGTCACAACCCACTCCGCGGAAATACATGAAAAATATACACGAGACACCACTACATAATACACGTAAGGTGACTGACAGCTAACGAATGAAAATCTCAGACTCATGTGGGCTTCATCATCAAGAAAGGAAAGAAACAATAATTATTATGCATGTTCTAGAATAATAATTTATTTATTGTGACAAAATTACAATGAATGTGAAGGCGTAATAGTCTCAAGCCTAAAACTGTTCACAAATTTGAATATGTTATATTGTCCAAAACATCGAGGTTAACTTTAACGCTGAAACGTTAGATTTACCAAAATACTCCTCTTGAAAAATAATAAAATGATTTTCATACATAGTACAGTGCATAGTATAATATAGAACTTCATCAAAGGTAATTGACGTTGGGTAGTATGATAGGAACTTCATAATTTTGAATATTTCAGGAGTCTTGAAAAATGTTTTTCAATTATTGATTACTTCTTATCAATACAATTGACAGCCTATTACTCAGTTTCAAAGTGTACGATGACAGAGCCAATAAAGATTTAAATATTATTCTTCCATGGATATGTAATTTCAAGAAAAGATTATTTTTACAACATTTACTTTTTCCTATGGATGTGAAACAAGTTCATGAATGCAGTTTCCAAGAACTGATAGTTGGAGAACTTTTTTCATTGCGGATGATGCCCACAAGAATCTGGAGACTTGTGCGTGGGTAATGTGGTGAATGTGATAATGATGGGTGAGAGGGTGAACAACTAATCAAGATCATATATTTTTTAAATCAAGAAACATAAGTGTTGGTACTATTAACTTGTAATAAAGAGCTGGTACCTCGATTTAATTACATTTTACTCCTTCGAGTGTTGTAAGTGCAGCTAGTTAGGTTTTCTTTATCAATTTATTGCATTTTTATGTTCCATCCAATAGACCCCGAGTAAATATGCTGTTCCAAATCCCGTTTATAAGAACCACTCACCATTACAATTCATACCTAAATAGAACTTTAAGATCACACAATAGACTCAACACATTCATCGGTCCTTTCTATGACTAATATAATAAATTCTGGTAAAATATTATACCGCTCAATTGATGACTAATATTATTATCTAGCTCATGATTTACTAAACTACCTCTCTAAATATTTTCTATCTTCCTTTTTTATCCATCCTTTTCTTTTATCTTCAAACTATATTTTTCCTGGTACACTTTTAAAGTTCAACTTCAACCTAATTTGACCTGATAGCCGCAAGCCGTAGCAGGTATGTTCAATCAGATAGATAAGCTGCGTTCTCGTAGGTCCTGTTTGAAACGGTGACCGATTAGATTGGCCAGCAAAAAAGACACTGTTCTCTGCTGAAAATCACTTCCCGGTGGTTCGGAACCCACCTAAAACTATAGGTCCAATTCATAAATCACCATCATTCAACTCATTACCCACGCACAGGTCTCAGACCTATGTGGGCTTCATCCTCCAAAAAATTAAGTTCATTTATTTCCCTTTAACAAGTTATTCATAAATATTACCTACTTCTCCCTATTGCTTCTTTCTCCTCTCTTATTACTGATCTATCAAGAAATTGAATTTTTAATCTTTCTTTTTGATAAATTTTGAAATTTTTCTTCATTGTATTGTCATTAAGGCTCTTAATTGGCTGTGAGCTTTTGCATGTAAATAAATAAAAAAATGAATGAATGAATTTAAGAATGCTATGAATGAATGTGTGAGTGAGTGAGTTAATGAATTAATGAATAAATAAATAAACATAATAAGTAAATGAATGAATAATTAAAGAAATAGATAAATGAATAAATATCTAGTATAGAAATCTTGAATCGCTACAAAAAAAAAAAACAACAATATTCTTATTAACTTTCTTAGTAATGGCGAAGGTGATATTGTGGAAGGTATCCATAATGAATAATAAGACGAAATTGTCACAACCACATTTATTAAAACTTCGAGAAACTAGTTTCGGTTGTTACACCATTATCAATCTCAATCGAACTTCTTATTACAATGCTTCAACGTACAGATCTGAACAGTGCCTTTGATAGAGCCGATGATTGAGTACAGTATTGAACTTAAAAGAGGGTAATTGGTTTGTTGATGGAGGGGTAGGGGTATGGGGGTCGGCACACCTCACACGGCACTAATTTGTTGTGTCCAGAATGTGTGACATACGCCGTATGAATGCTGGAGAAGGTCTCATTAGGCGCCTATATTTATGACTTGCAATTCCCATGTACACAAGACAGCACGGCACAATACAGATTACTGATAGTCAAGTATTGAAAATCACGGACACGTCTATCTGTAACCAATAAAGGCAAACGCAACGCGGGTTGCCTATAAAAACGCCTTATCCGCTTATCTACAGTAAAAACAAGATGTTATCTGCTTTATATTACTTACCTGGTGGTTTGGAACCCACCTAAAGCTATAGATACACCTTGTCTAGGACCAGCAACCTTGGTCTGCAATGAGAGCATTATTGGAAATAACTTTAGACATTTTCTTTGTAGTGGTGAAGTTATCCATAATGAATAATAAGACGAAGTTGTCATAACCATATTCATTAAAAATAGTGAGATACTGATTTCGTTTGTTATACCATTTTTAATCTCAAACGAACTAAAACTAAAGTATAGAGTAGCTTAATATATACTATACACGGAATGATACTATGGCTAAGGGATAGGCTTCATTGACGGTTTGTGATTGGCTGAAGGTCATAACAAGTCACGCCCACTGGTGGGAGGAGCAACAAGCAAAAATAAGAATCAAATCAAGAACAAAAAAGAAATCAACTTTAGAAATTGTTTCTACAGCATTGATGGATTAAAAAATAAAACGATTCGATTAGCTAGATTCAATATCTAGTCTTCGAAATTCATTCATTCTTAATTTCCTTCAAAAAAAAACCATAATTTGGTTACGGAATGTAAAAGTCATTCGTTGGTGTGAATAAAGCTGTCAGACTGTTTAATCTTTGACTCCGCGCTTGGGATTCTTATCTGATGTGAATAAAAATTGAGTCAATCACAGCTGTTTCTTACTTCTTCCTACCGGACTCATGTCGACTCGACAGAACAGTTGACTCCAGTCACTCAACAGAGTCCACTTACTCAACTTTATTCACACCACTGAAATTTCTCGATAAAAAAATTAGAATAGGTTAAATCTCAAATTTACCTTTTAAGCCGCGTCTCCACCAACCGATTCGGAACATGTCTGCCGAACATTGTTGGCGAACACAAAAAAATAAACAAACATTAAACATGTGGGTCACCGAACATGTTCGTGAGTTCAATTGAAATTTTCAGTCTGTGACGACCAACAACAGGTTCCCGCCACTAACCCCACCACACCGATCATAATGTTCGAGAAGGCGTCCACACCAAACCAACGCCAAACAATGTTCGGTGACATCAGATAATTCCAGCGAACACTGTTCGCCGGGCATGTTCGGTTGGTGGAGACGTGGCTTTAGACATTATAGTCTTCAAAATTCATTCATTTTTTGCCTTAAAAAACATATTTGGGTTACAGAATGTTAAAGTCAATTACACATCTGAAATTTCTCAATAAAAAAATGGAAATAGGTTTAAATTCACCTTCTAGACATCATATTGAATAGTAAATTATATTTCTAAATCTTGCCACGCTGTTGCATCTTGTAATCCTACCACAGAGGTACAGTAAAAACATCCAATGACAATTTAGAAATTAATTAACAAGTTGTTTTGAACTTCCATCGTAACCACCGGTCAAGTACTACGGTATAATCTTCATGTACGGTTCTCCCCACAAATACGTGCCACGACTATTCCAGCAGATGTCTTCGCTGATATTATCTTTCTTCTTGTCTGTCGGCGAATAAAGCTAATCGAATAGATAAGGCAAATATTGGCGTTTGCTGTAAACACTTTACCGATTCCATCATTCTCGAAGCGGTTCAACACCTTTCAATTCGTAGCCAATTACTTTTCTATCTCCCTTCTTTATCATTCTCTCTTCGTCCTGAGACTCACTATTCTTTATCCTTTTCCACCTTCCTTCATACTGTTCTTTATCCTGTGATTTACTATTTATCTCCATCCTTATCCTTCAACAACAAATAACAAACATGATTAGCTCTTTCAATGATCTCGACAACATTTTGCTGTTTATGGGGAATCGACTAGTGAAGCCAGACTGTTATCTTATATACTAACCACACTTTTTGAGGTCGACTTTCTTCATGCACTTCTAAGTGTTGTATCCACTTGTATAAAGCCGCGTCACCCCAACCGAACATGCTCGGCGAACAGTGTTCGCTGCAATCAGCTGATGTCACCGAACATTTTTTTGGAGTTGGTTTGGTGTGGACGCCTTCTCGAACATTATGATCGGTTAGTGGCGGGAACCTGTTGTTGGTCGTCACTGTTCGCTCACAGACCGAACATTTCATTTGAACTCACGAACATGTTCGGTGACCCATATGTTTAATGTTTGTCCGTTTTTTTTATTCGCCAACAATGTTCGGCAGACATGTTCGGTTGGTGGAGATGCGGCTTAAGAGAGTGGAGGGAGCATAACGTACTCCCCCAATGTTAAAAACATTCACCGCTTCATCACCGCGAATTTCAAATTAAGTAATTAATTCACTTTGCGAGATTCCACTTACATGCTCAAATGTTTGAAGAACGCTTATGATCTGGACAAATTTCAAGTTCCTTTTAAAAAACAGAAAAACTTGAACATTTACATCTTCATCTCATTATTCTATCACAGTAACTACCCAATCTAATTATATTATCAGAGACTCAAATTCTAAGTTATCACAGACCAGCTTGCATTATGTCATCATCATCATCATCATCAAGTGGTCATTTGCGAGTAAGTGAGATGAAGTTAGTTTCGGTTGTAATAGGAGTGAGTGAGAGGGAATGAGGTCCTTACTGGTATGCAAGTGACAAGTGATGACCGCCCTACTCGTGTCCATTTCATGTCCTTTGTCCTTCGTCCTTGCCAACCCTCTTCATCACTTCCACCTCCCACGTTGTCCGTCCATATTGCCCTCTCGCCATAATTTACGAATATGCAATTAGAGAGACATTACAGTCACCTCTGCCACGCCAATTGCAAGTCTAATAACGTGCAATATAATGATGGCTGAAGCCAGTGATCTCTGCTTTGCGATTTGCCATCAACCAAAGTGTAGAGAGGCAGTAAGTGCAATCACTCTAGCTCTACATCTCACTCTAGCTATCTCTTTCTCTCGTTCACTTACTTACCTCTCAGGGATTATTCCACTGAGTATATAAGGAATAGTTTTGTTTGAAACTATCTATTTATTCATTTATTTAATTATTCAATCATTCATTCTTTATTTATTTAATATTTTCTTTGTAGTGGCGAAGGTGATATTGTGGAAGGTATCCATAATGAATAATAAGACCAAATTGTCACAACCACATTTATTAAAACTTTGAGAAACTAGTTTCCGTTGTTACACTATTATCAATCACAATCAAACTAAAACTAAAGTACAGAGAAGCTTAATATATACTGAACATGGAATGATACTATTGACTAAGCGGGAAAGAGACTCACCTTCATCGGAGGTTGTGATTGGCTGACAAGTCACGCCCCCTGGTGGGAAGAGTTAACAAGCAAATATACGAGTCAAATCAATAACTAAAAACAGTAAACAACTAGAAAGCAACAAAGAAGAAAAATACGTAATAAGGCTAGAATTGAATCAAATTAAAACTAAAAAATTAGAAGCTCTCTGAAATTCAGTCAAGGTCAACCGAGAAATACACGAAAGAACTGTTCCCAAAACGGAGATTCAAATTTTGCAGAACATCTCATTAATAATGGGCATAAGTTCAAGGCTGCAGAAAATGTTGAATTTCTGCATTTGATTGGCAAAGGCAGACAATTGAACATTTTAGAAGCTTTGGAGATAACTAAGTTGGTAAAAACGATTCCAATACAAGTCTAAATGACCAAATTTATTTTAACCAATTCAATACAACCAGCTTGGTTTCATCATAATTCCAGCCTACATTTAAAAATCTGTTCTTTCGTGTATTTCTCGATTGATCTTGACTGAATTTCAGTGAGCTTCTAATTTTTTTAGTTTTAATTTGATTCTATTCCAGCCTTATTACGTATTTTTCTTCTTGGTTGCTTTCTAGATGTTCACAGTATTTAGTTATTGATTTGACTCTTATTTTAGCTTGTTACTCCTCCCACCAGGGGGCGTGACTTGTCAGCCAATCACAACCTCCGATGAAGGCCAGTCTCTTTCTTGCTCAGCCAATAGTATCATTCTATGTTCAGCATATATTAAGCTTCTCTGTACTTTAGTTTTAGTTTGATTGAAATTGATAATGGTATAACAACCGAAACTAGTTTCTCGAAGTTTTAGTTGTGACAATTTCGTCTTATTATTCATTTTATTTATTTATTTATTTTTTTTTTAATTCATTTATTTACATGCAAAAACTCACAGGACAACCAATTACGAGCCTTGATGACAAACAGTAAAGAACAATAAATTTCTTTTGTAGTAGCGAAGATGATATTTCGGAAGATATCCATAATGAATAATAAGACTTGAGGTTGTCACAACCACATTTATTGAAAACCGCGAGAAACTAATTTCGGTTGTTACACCATTATCAATATCAAACAATCTCGAGTTTGTTTGAGATTGAACCAGTAACAACCGAAATTAGTTTCTCACGTTTTTCAATAAATTTGGTTGTGACAACCTCAAGTCTTATTATTCATTATAGGCTCTATACTAACCTTGACAAATCTGTGGCCTGTTAGAACAAGATAAAAATATACACTCAAAAATATTTTACTAAGGGTGAAGTTGAGACCATAATATCTTCTTCCACCTTAAAAAATCAATGTGATACAAATCTGAATAGAAAACGAATAAGAACACAATAAAGTCTCATTATTCATTAAAGAACAATTTCTAAACTGTCAAAAATAAAGATTAATTTTAAAAAGATACAAATAAAAAGGATATAAAAAGATTGAATAGAAAAGTAAGATAGAAAATATTTAGAGGAAACAGAGGGAGCTCAGTAGTTGACAAGCTAGATAATAATATTAGTCATCAGTTGAGAGGTATAATATTTTTTCTGAATTTATTATACCGGTCATAAAAAGGATCAATGAATGTGTTGAGTCTATTATGTGATCTTAAACTTGTATTTAGGTATAAATTGTAATGGTGATTGGTTCTGATACACGGGATTTGAAACAGCATATTTACTCTGGGTCTATTGGATGGAACATAAAAATGCAATAAATTGATGAAGTCAATTCAACTAGCTGCACTTAAAACACTCGAAGGAGTAAAATGAAATCAAATCGAGCTACCAGCTCTTCAGTAAAAGTTAATAGTTCATGACTTGTGTTACTGCAAAATGTTATGGATTTTTCATGAAGAAAAGAACTGGTATTTCGGCTTATAGCCTGACTTGTCATCTAGTAAACTCGCTCCGTATAACCAACGCTTGAACTGAAGTTCGTATTTAAGAGCATCACGAGAAGATCTTAACTTAAAAGTCAAGACTTTCTTTTAATCGGTATCTTAAATCCGTTCTTAGCCAAGATAGGTAAAGACCGTTCTCGAGATTATATTTTGGCATACTTAGGCTTTATTTTATATTCTAGCATCGGTTCATCAAAATCGAATACCCCATTGCATTCATTTTTTGAAGTATTGCAATGTATTTGACAGTATATTTGAGCTATTAGAACCATTTTTATTTTCTTTAAAATAAATCGATTTCTAACCTATTAATTAATTTTGAACTGGAGTAAAAGCGAAGTTCTTCAAGTTCTTTGGTCTGATGTTAGATCACTTCCATTATTTCATTATTTCTTCCATTATTTGAAAAATGAAAACATAAAATATCTATATGGAGAATAATTTTTTTAATGAATAATAAGACGAAATTGTCACAACCACATTTATTAAAACTTCGAGAAACTGGTTTCGGTCGTTACACCATAATCAATCTCAATCAAACTCTATATTACGGGTTCTATATCTAAAATAACGCTGACAACACTTAAATTTATCACTCGCACTTTATTTACACAAATAATCACAACACTCACTGTTCAGTAATTTCTTACCCAAAAATAAGCAATTAAAAACAGATAACACGATATTGTTCAACTGATAATGAGTTTTCAATAAACTGTACAAAAATCAATCACTAAAAGTTGAAAGGCCGATCTAATATTAATTAATAACTGTACAATAAACTGTCCAATAATATTTTAAAAAAAACGTCGAAAAAGAACAATTAACTTACGTAGCACTAGTCCGTAATACAATGAAAACTATTTAGTAGCTCACTGGTATGAATTAAACAGGAAAAAGAATTATCTCTATAGAAAGAATTATCACTATATAGGCACACAATATAGAACTGTCACAACTTGTTTATCACGACAAATTTCTCAGACAACTGAACTCATTTACAAGAGACTTCCTCTATTTATATACTTTTCATAATTGAGATATCTCTCGAATTTTCTGTCAACTTCTAAATAAATAAACTAGCACTTTCTACAATATTCGAAAAGATTCCAAACAACTGTCTACTCAAACAACTAGAACATTCTACAAATTACCAAGTAAACACTATAAACGTGTAAAAAGCAGTGTAATTAATTGCTTAAAAGTAAATATTTACATATCAGATAACGCCAAGAACCACTGTGCCTTCTTCCTCTCTATTCACTGCAATTTCATATTCGCTACAATATAATATATTATAATCAGTTTGATTGAGATTGATAATAGTGTAACAACCGAAACTAGTTTCTCGAAGTTTTAATAAATGTGGTTGTGACAACTTCGTCTTATTATTCATTATGGATACCTTCCACAATATCACCTTCGCCATTACTAACAAAGATAATTTTTTTGTTTTTGTTTTGTTTTCAATGTGTTTTTCTTGCTTCAATCGAGAAACTTCTCTGAGAAATTGTATTTTGTTCAAAGAAAGTGTTATTGTTATTGGCATAGTAGTAACTTAATAATTAAGCTAATTATTAATATTAAGTTAGAAGTGGCGGGCCGCTTAGCGCAGTTGGTTGGGGCGTCGCAACTTCAGCTTGCTGTCGTTTAAGTGGTCGTGGGTTCGAATCCCGCTCCATCGTCAGGCATTTATGTGTAATCATTCACCTCATGACCCATGCACAAGTCTCGGACTCATGTGGGCATCATCAGCAATAAAAAAAAAATAATTATGCAAATGTGAATTTTTCCATAAGGTGCATTATCTTGTTCTTTTAATTTATGTTAAATTATTTTTGTTAGTGTCTGAAATAATGTTTAGAGGTTAGGTCAGCTAGTGACAACTTAGGTATAGAGCTTTTTCAAGTCGTGCTTATGTAAAAAATGCTAAAGTAATAAAAATAATAAGCATATGTCTTTTATAGGTGAGGAGACCCTTACGTGTAGCCTCAAGATACGTTCATAAATACGATCCTCAATGAAGTTCATCGAGATGGCTGCTTCTATTCAAGATAATTTCATCAGATGACAATTTTTCGCAGTTCTAACCAAAATCCTCAGCAATTTGTCCTACCAGCATCAATAGATCCACGGTTCCGTGGTTTCACTGCAGCATTATTATCGTTTATTCAAATAACACACAGAACTCACACAAAATTCGAGTCAAGCACCAAACTCTGAAACACCAAGTCTGACTCAATTAATTGATATCACCCGTACTTTGAAAGGCTATATCTGGCTTAGTTAATTACTGAGTAATCTGAACAGAATCACAAACTTAATTGCCCAACTCAATCAAACTGTGGACCACTCGGCTGCCGGCTTTACCATCATCATCGTCATCGTCATCGTGACGTCATTCTATTCGACGTCTAGTTGAAATCATCGTAATCCTGCTACGTTACAAATCGAAAATCAATTTGTTTTCAATTAACAGAATGTGTGTTCACTGAATGTGTATGACTTTATATTGTATATATGTATGTATATGACTTTTTATTATCGCAGAGTGCGCCTTGTATAAGCGGATAGACTAAATATACAGTACCGTTAGAAACAGTCTGCTATCCAGGTGATTTTACTGCTCCTATCAGAGCATTTCTGAGGCCGCAAATTGGGCTCCTTGGGACCAACATTCAATTCCCATGAGATTCTCGATTATCTTGGGGATTATCTCACAGGAAATTATATTTTTAAAGCTTCTTTATCCAGCAGTATTGAATGGTTTTATCCTCTGATGAAATTAGAGTCACTTGTAACGTAACTAATTGAGACGTAATCTAGTGGAGCTTTGAAGATGTCCATTAGGATTTTATTCTCAGGATTATATTGAACTAATTGATACTAATAGAGCTTTATTAATCCTTGACTGAAACTATGTTTTTCTACAGGTGGATATTCTCAATGTTTGAAATACACTGTGACAAATGAATGGATGGAATATGAACGGATATAACGGTGTAATTGATAAAACAGTTCCATTAACAAAATTTATCCCGTTTTTCCTTCAAGCTGGACAAAATGTTCAACAATTTATTTATAATTCACAATTAATAATCGTAACTACTTTTCAAGCTGGCTGGATAAAAATTTTACTAGTTCATTTACATTATAATACTAAATTGTGTAGGTTTCATTTTTCTTTATTTTCTTGTTTTTTTTTTATTTTGCTGTTATTTTTCCTTGTCTTTTATTCTATTTTTTCTTGCTTATAACTTTCTAGTTTTCTTGTAACTCTGTTTTTCACTGTAATACTTTATTACTTTCTATACTGTACACTTTCTTTTTTTTATAAGTTAATTGTTTTTTTATGTAATTTTTGAAAAATTTATGTTTTTTGTACCAATAACTATTTTGTATGGGCACCTACTGAAAAACCTGCCGGTTTAGTGGGACCCGTGATGTATTTTATGAAATAAAAAAAAATTGATTGATTGATTGATTGAAATGATAAAAAGTCTGCAATCAATGAGTGAAAATTACCATGTACAAGTACAAGTATTAATAGGTCTATAAAATTCGCTCATAAATTTTAATGCAACAAGCATTGAATCAATCAATGATTCCTGTTAAAAATAACTTCAATTTTATATAGAGTTGTTTTGATACTTTATTTTCGTTGGAGAAGGAGAGAAAGAGAAGGTGAAGTGAAGGAGAAGGAGAAGAAGAAGGAGAAGGTGAAGGTGAAGGAGAAGGAGGAGGTGAATGTTAAGGAGAAGGAGGAGGTGAATGTGAAGGAGAAGGAGGTGGTGAAGTTGAAGGAGAAGGAGGAGGTGAAGTTGAAGGAGAAGGAGGAGGTGAAGTTGAAGGAGAAGGAGGAGGTGAATGTTAAGGAGAAGGAGGAGGTGAATGTGAAGGAGAAGGAGGAGGTGAAGTTGAAGGAGAAGGAGGAGGTGAAGTTGAAGGAGAAGGAGGAGGTGAAGTTGAAGATGAAGGAGAAGATGAAGGAGAAGGAGGAGGAGGAGGTGAATGTGAAGGAGAAGGTGAAGGAGAATGAGAAAGAGAAAGAAAACTGAAACGGAAGCTTTGAAGGTAAGGAGCACAAGGCTAGTTTAGTTTTTGTTTGACACTACTTGCTGCTTTACTAATAAATTAATGCACTTTGCGGATCGAATTTTGGCACTGGCACAAAATGGCTGAATACCAAGCACAAGCAGCTTGCCAAATTGGAGTTCGCAGCATAATTATGTACCTGAATATGTTGTTTAACATGGCGGTCAATCTGCTTTCTACATTGGATCCCTCATAAATTGTCCACTTTAGACGAGAAATATCCTTTCGAAATTAATGCAGTCCACAGTAGCGACCTTTTTTCTCATTATTTAATACGATATTATTAATAAACAGTTAAATTGAAACTCTTAAAACTGTCATCTCCGCTCCCACAGCTGCTGCGTTCCAGTGATCTCAATTTACGAAGCGTAAATAGAGTTGGTGAAATGAAATATAATTATTATAGTTTCAGTGTTCTAAAGAGTGCAAGATGAAATAGGGATACTTAAAATTTTATTTCTGTTTGATTACGCAACGTTTGTTTATTTATTGCAGATGATGTTTTATTTATTTATTATTTTTTAGAATGAAACCTACATAGGTCTGAGACCTGTGCGTGGGTAATGAGTTGGATGATAAGTTGGACCTACAGTTTTAGGGGGGTTCCGAACCACCGGGAAGTGGTTTTACAACAGAGAACAGTGTATTTTGCTGGCCAATTTAATCTGTTGGTAATGAGGTTTGTGTAGTTCTTTGTGAATGCAAATTATACGAGAACCAGAATCTTGTACGAACCTATCAATTAATGACAAATACACACCACACCACTAATATCTCTAATTATATAGATTACTATTTTCTTTGTTTGTGATATTGTGGTGATATTGTGTGTGATTGTGATATTGTGGTAGGCAAGCATTATTAATGGATATCAAAATAATAGAATAATAAATAGGCCACTTATTATACTAAAATTGAATGTATAAGGAGTTAGTAAATATCTACAGGGTCATCGAAAAAGAATACCCGAAATAAAAAAAATCACTACTCAGACTAGAATGAACAAATAGAATTGCTTATTGTCTCCAATTCAATCTTTTTATTGTTCTACATCTTTTAATGAGTGTAATTTTAGTTGTCGGAGAAACTGTCAAATCATATAAAACAGTCAAATTTGAGTCACGGACAAGCTTCGAGTTCATGACACCCCCTCCCGCCACAATAGCACCCCGGCGATGAAGATAAACCCCGGGGGATAATGAGAGAATCATCAGTTACAGATTTTATTCTGTATTTGAATATTTCTATCAATCTTCGTGTTAGAACTTATCAGCTTCAATTCAAATTGTGCAACATTATTATTTTATCTACGACCATGTAATAATGTATACATTACAGTTTCACAATTGATGCCAAAGCAGCTGTCTTTTCGAAACCCGTTGCATAATGAGTTCATTATAGTACAGGTTCTACATTATAACACGGGTTCTGGACCAATCAGAAGCATTTTTGATGGAATCAATATCGTAATTCAATATTGTGAAACTATCAGCTGATTTCATCAAACTGCTACACCAGCTGCTTTAACCTAACAATCTACTATAACTTCTCGTATTTGAGATGAGAGGTTAGGTATCTCTGACAGGCACAGGTAAAATGAAATTGTTTTAATTAAATGTATACTAGTGGTCGTAGATAAAATAGTGTATGCAACGATCTTATTTGGCCATTAAGGCACTCGTGAGATATTTATAACACTCGCATTCGCTCGTGTTATAACTTACATCTAACTCGTGCCTTAATAAGGGTCAAAATAAAATCGTTGCATAAACTACTATTGTACGATGCATGGATTTGAATTATTGTTCATTCCAAGACATTTGTACAAACAAACAGGAAAATTGTCAAGTGCATAAGATAAATACATAAATACGAACATACAAAAATTACAACATAAAGCAGTACTTCATCACATATTTTGAACATTTTCACCCTAGATATAATTAAATTACTCGTACCGGTACTTCAATACAGCCAGTGTCGTACACAATTTCAATATCCATGAAGGCCACAACACATTCATCCATCAGAGAACTCACCCAATGAGTTGCCTTATCTACCAACCATTTCTTTAGCTCTACTCTGAATTGTTTATAATTTAAGACTTTTATGTTTTGAGGCAATAAATTACATATTTTAGGGCCTATATATTGGGGAGAGTTTTCCAAAAGTTTGGTTTTGTGCGGGATAGATGAAGAGGAGTTTTTTTAAGATGAAGCTCACATAGGTCTGAGACCTGTGCGTGGGTAATGAGTTGGATGATGGTAATTGATGAGTTGGACCTGCAGTTTTCGGTGGGTTCCGAACCACCGGGAAGTGATTTTACAGTAGAGAACAGTGTCTTTTCTGCTGGCCGATCTAATCGGTCACCGTTACAAACAGGACCTACGAGAACGCAGCTTATCTCTCTGATATTATGTGTTGTATGCCTCTAAAATGCAGACCACAAAACTGACCGATGGCGATCGACGCCGGTTACAATATTTATTTGCATTAATGCAGTTCAGCTGAGTAGAGATCGACGCTCGTTACGATTCGTCGAGCCGAGAAATTGAATTGCGCCTCAATTACAGAATTACGGCGTCATGTTGTTTGGATCGGGCCTCCTGAGAGAATTATCCGCTGGCGAATGCAATGAAATAATGAGTAAGACACAATGATTAACAGTTTTCGAATATAATTACGGCCGACTAATGTGGTGTAACAAAGCTGTGCGTCCCCCGTGGAGGCGTCAGTGCTTTTGTACAATGTCAACAAATAACAAACGCTGACGCTTTATTGGAATAATGTGTAAAATCACTGGACACAGCATGCAGTTGCATTTGATGAAATAATACTCTTTGCAGTAGCATATTCCCAGTGCTGGTAGTCTGTACAGAAATTAATGCTTAGCCTGGTGTTGTCAGGAATATGATAGAAAGCATGAATTTTGCATCATTTTGATACTGGCAGAAGTTTAATGTGGATTGATTGGTAAACTATTTGAGTTGTAAAGTAGAGTTAGGATAGAATGACGGGTATTATAATGTGTCTAGAATTAATGTGAATAAACCCATTTAATCAAGCGGTGGATTTTTTCAATTCTTTAAATACAAGGGCAACTATGAGCACGATAAGTCGATTAGTTGTGAAGTAGAAAGGTTAGGATTGAATGACGGGAATTATATTGTGTCAAGAATTATTGTGAATGAACCTATTTAATCAAGAAGTGTGATTTCTTCAATTCATTAAATTCAAGGGCAACTATGAGTACGATATGTAAATAAATTGTGAAAGGTGGGATTGAATGATAGGATTTATAATGTGTCAATAATTATTGTGAATGAACCCATTTAATTATGATATATGATTTGTTCAATTTTTTAAATACAAGAGCAATTATGAGCACGATAAGTCGATGAGTTGTGAAGTAGAAAGGTAGGATAGTTTTTCCATACAATCCAACCTTTTCTGATCCCATCCTTATCCTTACCAATTCCCCAACTTGACCTATCCTAGTACATGTAACCATAGTTGGATAGGTCATTTCTCACTTCATATGTTTTTGTTATTTTGTTAATGTGTTAGATTTTTATATTTTATTGTATTTTCTTAATGAAAATTGACAGTTGTAATGACTCTGGTGAAAAATAGAGAATTGAATTAAATATTGAATTGAAAAGGATTGAATGACGGGAATTATAATGTGACAAGAATTATTGCGAATAAACCCATTTAATCAATATGTGGATTTTTCAGTTCTTTAAATACAAGGGCAACTATGAGCACGATAAATTGTGAAGTAAATAAATATGTTTTATCGACCCAAGAGCTTGAAATACAAACATAGAGTCTTGTCATAAATAGTATCAATAGTTTGTCAATATCTAAAAATTATCAGTCTTTCAATTTTCAATATCACAGTATTTCTAGCATTATGCAACAAAATCATCAACATCACAGAAAAACAATAAAAACACAAACTTGCAACAGCTATATCACAGTTGAAAAATTAGAAAAAGCTCATTTAAACTTATAGGTCAATATCACAGCCTGCAGATAAAAACTCACTAATAGAATAGAAAGGGTTTCTCTCAAACCACTTATGCAACTTCCTCTTGAAAACATTCAGTGGAATACTATGAGCATTGAGAGGCAGTTTGTTAAATAACTTTATACCACCAACAAGCTAGTGGTCCTGTGTCTTTTTCAGTCTACATCTTAGTAAATCAATATAATGACTAGATCTAATATTCAAGCTATGGAGAGAACCTCTTTGATAGAAAGGTAGGGTTGAATGACAGGAATTATAATGTGTCAAGAATTATTGTGAATGAACCTATTTAATCATGATGTGTGATTTGTTCAATACTTTGAATGCATTATCTCAGTGTGTCCACTATATCACTTTCCTGGGGGGCCAGGAGCTGGAGAGACTGTAGAGTATTTAACGTTGTTCTTGGGCTGGCTTACATTTTGTCTTCTTTATAATTGAATAGTCCATATTCTGGAGACTCTATGACCAATATCAATTTTGATAATAGGTGATACCCTAAACCACTGGGGCACCAGGGTTACAATAATAATACAAGGGCAACTAAGAACACGATAAGTCAATGTTGAATAAAAAGACTTTTTCAAGATTCAAGATTCGTTTATTGCCAGAACATTATTATAAAAATGTAAGACATCGACAAAAAATACAAAATTCAAACACCAATATAAGAATCATAATTTCAAATACACAAACGTTACAATAATACAAATAATTGAACATCCTCTTTCCAAATTCAAAAAAACTATTCAACATTAAATTGTAATTACATTGTGACACTCTAAGTGCTGCAGCTTGTCTAGTATAATGGCTGTGAAGTTGTCACAACCACATTTATTGAAAACAATGAGATACTATTATAATTATAGTAACACCATTATCAATCTTAATCAAACTAAAACTAAAGTTCAGAGTATCTTCATTGATAGACCTATCAAACACGGAATGATACTATTGGCTGAGGGAGGAAGTGGCTCTAATAGGCTCACCTTCATCGGAAACCTGTGATTGGCTGAAGGTCAAAAAAAGACACGCCCACTTATGGGAGGGGTAACAAGCAAAAAGCAGTGTGAAAATCAGGAACCAAAAACCGGGAACACAGAGAAAGCCACAAACAAGAACGATACACAAGTAGGCTAAAAATTTTAAATAATAAAAAATTGAAGCACACTGAAATGCAGTCAAGGTTAACCGAGAAACACAAAAGAAAGTACCGCTACTAAAATGGAGTTCAGAATTACGATGAAGCCAAGTTAGTTGTATTGCATTGGTTGAAATAAATGTGATCGTTTAAACTAGTATTGGAATTGCATTTTACCAACCTAGTTATCTCCAAAGCTTCTAAAATGATCAGTTGTCTGTCTTCGCCAATCAAATGCAGAAATTCAACATTCTCTTTGACCTTGAACACGTGTCCTTTAGCAATTAGATGCTCTGCAAAATTTGAGTCTTCTTTTAGGGTTTGCCAACCTCAAATATGTTAATTTTTCTACATTTGAAACTTTTACCGGTCTGACCCACATAACGGGGATTACCATCACCGCAATTCAATTTATAAGCCCCACTTTTATCCCAGATATCAATTTTGTTTTTACTACACCCCAATAAACTCTTTAAAATAGGTTTGGTTTGAAAAGCTACATCAAAACCGTTCTTTTTCAATTCTTTCCCTAATTTATCAGATACTGGGCCACGATAAGGTACCGTTATCCATGACCTTTCCCTAGTATCAGTTACAGCAATGCTAGCACTGATTGCTAGTCTCCTACTTGTGGGTCAGACCGGTAGAAGATTCAAATGTAGAATAAATTAACGTATCAGGGATTGGAAAACCCAAAAAGGAGACTCAAATTTTGCAGAACATCTCATTAATAATGGGCACAAGTTCAAAGCTGAAGAAAATGTTGAATTTCTGCATTTGATTGGCAAAGACAGACAACTGAACATTTAAAAAGCTTTGGAGATAACTAGGTTGGTAAAAAGCAATTCCAATACTAGTTTCAATGATCAAATTTATTTCAACCAATTCAATACAACTAAATTGGTTTCATCATAATCGTGGCCTTCTTTCTAATAACGGTACTTTCGTATTTCTCCTTAATTCCTCTTTCTTCATCCATGACCAGCAGACTGGATAGATGGCGTCATAATATTAAAACATGAACTTTAAGTAACTTTTTAACTATGCATTATGAGATGGCCTAGTCAACTATGTTGTCCTTATTAGTCTCAAAATATTCATCTACCGAGTAAAATGGGTTTTTCTTCAGCCAAGCTTCAACTTTGGCCCTAAAAGCCCTTCCCTGCAGTCTCCTCACATTCTCAGGCAGGGCATTGAACAAGCGCAGTTCAAAGATGGGAAAAGAATCCTTCTTCTTGTTTGTTCTGCAGCATGGGATGTCGATCATGTGTCTCCTCCTTGTGCCATATGTATGCAGATTGGACCTCAGGACAAGACCACTCTCAGCATTCTTAACATGAAGCAGACTGGATAGTATGTACTGGTTGAAAACTGTGAGTATGCCCAGACTCACAATGATGGGTTTTCAGTGATCTCGATGTCCTGCTGAGACGATCACTCGAAGTGCCCTCTTCTGGAGCTTCAGCACACACTTGCCACCAGCAGCATGTCCCCCACAACAAGAGCCCGTAAAGAACATGGGTGTGAAAGAGGGCAAAATAAACCATCATCAGATCTTTTCTGCTGAGAAGGGTCTTCAATCTAACAGCAAGTATTCCCGGTTCCTGGCTGTGTTCCCGGTTTTTGGTTCCTGATTTTGACACTGTTTTTTCTTTTTACCCCTCCCACCAGTGGGCGTGTCTCACTTGACCTTGACCGCATTTCAATGAGCTTCAACTTTTTAATTTTTAATTTTGTAATTTTAGCCATCTTGTGTACTGTTCTTGTTTGTTGCTTTCTATGTGTTCCCGGTTTTTGGTTCCTGATTTTGACACTGACTTTTGCTTGTTACCCCTCCCACCAGCGTGTCTTGTTTTGGCCTTCATGCCAATCACAGACCTTCAATGAAGGTGAGCCTATTAGAGGCATTTTCTTCCTCAGCCAAAACGAGATTCAAATTTTGCAGAGCATCTCATTAATAATGGGCACAAGTTCAATGCTGAAGAAAATGTTGAATTTCTGCATTTGATTGACAAAGGTAGACAATTGAAAATTTTAGAAGGTTTGGAGATAACTAGGTTGGTAAAAAACGATTCCAATAAAAGTCTTAATGACCAAATTTATTCTAACCAATTCAATACAACCAGCTTGGTTTCATCATAATTCCAGCCTACATTTAAAAAACTGTTCTTTCGTATATTTCTCTGTTGACCTAGACTGCATTTTAGTGAGCTTCTAATTTTTTAGTTTTAATTTGATTCAATTTTAGCCTTAATACATATTTTTTCTTCTTTGTTGTTTTCTAGATGTTCACAGTTTTTAGATATTGATTTGACTCGTATTTTTGCTTGTTACTCCTCCCACCAGGGACTTGTCAGCCAATCACATCCTTCGATGAAGGTCAGCCTCTTTCTCGCTTAGCCAATAGCATCATTCCATGTTCAGTATATATTAAGCTGCTCTGTACTTTAGTTTTCAGTTTGATTGAGATTGATAATGGTATAACAACCGAAACTAGTTTTCATTATCCCTTCCTTAGGTATCCCTTCCACAATATCACCTTCGCCACTACAAAGAAATTAATATAATCGTGTACGTCAAGATTCTGGTAAATGTCATTCGTTTTCACACATAAAGTAGCTTCATACACATATAAGCAGGGTACAGTTAGGAGACCAAGTCTCTTGAACAACGGCCTACATGAATTTAATCTATTTACTCTTTCCATACACCCAAGAGTTTTCTTTTGGATCTTTAACACCCTATCAAGGTTTTGTTTTGATGAATTACCCCATACTACGATAGCATACCTAATAATTATGTGACAGTAAGAGCCCATGGTAAGCTGTAAAAAGTAACATTTTGTCATTCAATCCAGCGAGCTGTCGCAGGACAAATACCCCAGATGAAATTTTACAACATATTTTCTCAATGT
This sequence comes from Conomelus anceps, assembly GCA_948455865.1. Taxonomy (NCBI): domain Eukaryota; kingdom Metazoa; phylum Arthropoda; class Insecta; order Hemiptera; family Delphacidae; genus Conomelus; species Conomelus anceps. The sequence continues at coordinate 6,082,696 of OX418219.1, forward strand.
ATGGAGCCCACGTCTATCCATTATATCGTGTACGTCAAGATTCTGTTTAATATCACTTTTTTCGTATAAAATAGCTTCATACACATATAAGCATGGTACAGTTAGGAGACCAAGTCTCTTGAACATCGGCCAATATGAATTTAATCTAATTACTCTTTCCATACACCCAACAGTTTTCTTTTGGATCTTAAACACCCTATCAAGGTTTTGTTTTGAAGTGGTGTGGTGCAAGTGGTGATTAAAATAGTGACTTGCTGATGAGGCGACATCCAGATAAGCTAGGTGAAAGACGATGAAGAGGGTGGAGGAGGAGGAGGAGGAGGAGGAGGAAGAGGAGGAGGTGGAGGAGGGGGGAGGAGAGGAGGAGGAGGAGCAGGAGGAGGAGGAGGAGGAGGATGAGAGGGGAGCAGGAGGAGGAGGAGAGGGGAGCAGTAGGAGGAGGAGGAGAAGGAGGAGGAGGAAGAGGAGGAGGAGGAGGAGAAGAAGAAGGAGGAGGAGGAGGAGGAGGAGGAGGAGGAGGAGAAGGAGGATAAGGAGAAGGAGAAGGAGAAGAAGGAAAAGGAGAAGAAGAAGAAGAAGGAGGAGGAGTAGGAGGAGGAGGAGGAGGAGGAGAAGCAGACAGAGAAGGAGAAGAAGAAGACAAAGACGACGAAGCGACACAGAAGGATTTAAAATATAATGGATATTGCCTAGGCAGCCGGCGGGGACAAAAGCGAAGACGCGAGAACAAAGCAATCTTTCAAATGAAATGTTTTTCGTCTGTAATTAATGCGTCGAGTGTTGCGAAGGAGGGGGAAGAGAGGAAGAAGAGGTGATGACGATGAAGTGGGTGGAAAAGGAACAAACAATAGCTTGTGGGTGTCGGCTGCCCAAGTGACGAGAGATGTGTTGAGTCACTTACTACTTTGTCGCTTCCAAAAGAAGTAGAAGTAGATGAAAGAGGATGATGAAGACAAAGACAAAGAAGGAAGAGAGAAGCAGGATCCTGATTTCAAGGGATCGGTGGGCTCTACATAGTCATGATAAGTGCTTGACTGTCCCCTCGACCAGCTGACAACGGTCTCGGAGACCTAATTGCATACAATTTAATCCTCTCCTCTTCAAACGATAGTGTGAATGTGAATCTAATGGGAATCAATACTGTTTCTTTTCCTCTAGTTGATACGGTACACATAAATGATATAAAAGTGTTGTTTTCTAGGTTTTTCTTTGTAATAGTGTTAAAAAGTAGAAAGATATCAGAGATTAGCTTGATTTTTAAAGTAGTGTCCCATTAGAAATTTCATGTTTCAAAATAGTGCTTAAAAGAAAATGAATCTTTAATGATAATGTAATCATGGAGTTGCCACAACCACATCTATTGAAAATAGTAGGATACTTGTTTCGGTTGTTACACTGTTATCAATCTCAAACAAACTAAAAGTTTTTAGCTTTGGCATTTTAGTTTCTCTTTTTCTTAGTTTCAATTCCTCAGCTTCTCATTTTTAGTTTGTTCAAGATTGATAATAGTGGAACAGCCAAAACTAGTATCTCACTATTTTCAATAAATGTCGTTGTAATAACTTCATATGCTATTATTCATTATGGATATCTGCCACAATATCACCTTCACCACTGCAAAGAAAGTTCTTAAAATATGTTTTGTTTAGATGAGTGGCTTTAAGATTTTAATTGTATTTAAAACAGTATTATTCAGTTGGATAAATATTGTTGGTATTATTCAGTTGCGATGGGGGTTAAATAATTATTTACCTATAGAAATTCAAACTTTAATATTTTGAAAAGTATTAAATTCTCCCAGCGCCTTGTAATTAAATTTCTATGTATCAAACTTCTATAACCAATTATCAAAAGTCAAGTGAACTTACATTGATTCAGCTTGGCTTGAAGTTGAATAGCTTGGATTGGCTTATAATGGCCAAGGTAAGGTTTTGCTAGAAAATCTCTAAAGGTTTACAGCTTTAAGTGCTCTTTAGCTTCAAGAACACTAAGATTCAAGCTTAAAGAGCTTTTCTATTGAATATCTAATATTCAAGATCTCATTAAACCTGAAGAAGGTATGTCTTATTGATAGTTGCTAGTAGATGGTTTTACTAATTTACTGATACTAGTTACTGATAGTAACAATTATCAATTTATTTCAGTGGCTTTGGGAATTATATACGTTTTGCTCCTTTTTTTGGCAGTTAAGCCTGTTCAGTGACTCATCCAGAATATCCCGCCAGTTTTTTTCAAGTGTTACTCTCAGATCCATCACATCAACAAAGACCAATCCAACAACAAATGATGAGATATTTAATATGCATGAGCATCAGCCTCTGCCCTAGAGAAAGAGAAAGACAGCAAATGTAGTAAAGTGAAAAATAGCGGTTTCAGTGTCGAAAGTTAGGGAGGGGCACTTGGAACCTCGTTTCTACAAAAGTGGGGGCGGATAAATTCGTCATTCTACGAGCAAGTGATCGAGAAAAAGAGGGTGAGGTCTCTCTCATGCCTGTATCACCTTCTCTTTCTTTTCCTTCTTCATCATCATCATCATCTTCTTCTTATTCTGCTTCTTTCTGTACTTATTCACCTCTACTTTACCAAGCAGCAATAAATTTATATCATAGATGTGCACCAAAAGAACAGTTGCAACGAATGTACTGTATTCAAATAGCTCGCAACCAAATGCAACATATGCAGTGGCAGATCCACGGGAAGGGAAAAGGGGGAATTCCCCCCCCCCAAACGGAGAAGAAGAAGGAAAAGAAAAAGAAGGAGAAAAAGAAAAAAAGAGGAACGAATGGAAATGATAGAAAACAGTGAAGAAGTGGAAAAGCGATGACAATGGAAATTGGTAGGAGAGAGATAAAAATGAAAAAAGACGAAAAAGGGTAAAAAAATAAGGATAAAATTAAAAGTAGAAGAAAATGAAGGAGATTTTTCAAAGTTGTTCACAAGCAAGGAAAATGAGGCAGCAATGTCTAACCAACAATTAATTTTCTATTGCAAATATTGTGTACGGTACTTCAGTACTTGATCTGAAAATGATACCAGTTCTGAAAGGGTTTTACGGATTCTGCAGCTTATCAATACATGGGCTCAGGAGTACTATGGCATAAAAAGCAGACTTATTTTATTAGCACTACTTTACATTCATCCAGATAATAGCTCTAGAGCCTAGATCCTGGATCCTCAAAAAATTCTTGAAAGACTGAGACAGAATAGTTTTTCAATTGCGAATAATTTATATAATTTTTCTTGTTAATTTCATTTTTCATCAACAGCTTGTGTCAGTAGCATAACTATGGGGGGTTCAGGGGGATTCCCCCCCCCCCCCCGGGACAAAAGAAAATTTGGAATTCTAGCAGGCCATTTTGAGACAATTTTTGGCAAGAGTCAAAGATGTCTGGAATCACTAAAAATGTGGTTTTGTAGCAGTTTAATTTCAAAAAAGTTTTCAAGGAGTACTCTCAATTATTTTGAAAGAAATTTTCAAGTAGCCTACGGTACCCCAACATTACCCCAATCAGGAGCAGTGAGGGATCAAATATAGAAAAGTGAAAGTTTCAAGTAAGGTCCCGGATCTCCCATTGACAGTAACACAAGAACTAGACAAAATTTAAAGTGTTAAAGTGAGTTAAGTTAGAAGAATTAATGCCTAGAATCACTTGACATGTAGTTTTAGAGTGGTAATTTTTCAAAAATTTTCTCTGGGAGTTCCCCGAACCCCCGTTTTGAAATAAATAGCCATGTATATTACTTGCATATTACTTTATCGTTAGAAGTCTACTACTCCAAATTAAAAATTACTATTGTAATTATTGTACTGAGAGTCTAACCCTCCCGGCAACATACCCTCCCCTAGACTGACCCTGTAGTTATGCCACTGCTTTGTGTGATGTAACGATAAACATTAAAAGGTTATTAAAATTTGTATTTGAAATATAATAGCATTACAGGCAATAGGTGAACAATTAAATTTGGAAAGCTGGTTTCATTTCAATTGAAAATACCCTTAAATTCTCGATTTTATGCATCATTTTCAAACACCCCGGACCACCCCTACCCTCTTGGAACCATACCCCACTCAGGTATTTCCCCCTCCCCAAATTTGCTGCTGGATCCGTCCCTGAACATATGAACTTGAAAAAATGTGTCACTCCTTTAAGTTACAGTACAAAATAAAGGGGTATCGAAAAATTCAATTACAGCCTTCACAATTAGTTAGTTATTAAAATTTATTTATTGTGACAAAATTACAATGAATGTGAAGGAGCAACAGACGCAAGTCCAAAACAGCTCTCTTCACAATTTTTGAATAAATGTTAAATTGTCCAAAACATTGAGGTTAACACAGACTAAAAATTTAGATTTCCTAAAAATCCTCACTCGAAAAATAATAAAATGATTCTTTTTTCGAAATGATTATAACTGAACTAAAGCAATAAACTGAACAAAATTCACAGTTATTAAATTTTATGGATCTAAATAAATTTGAACAAATCCATTCTGAAATTATCAAGAATTTTTCAGGGAACAATGCTGTGTGATAGAGTATTTTAAAAATTCAGCAACAGGAAAAATTTGTTCGCACAAGAAAGCAGAAAACATTGCTAAAGAATTCGTTAATTTGACAAATCGCGTCTTTCAAAACAATCTATTTTGGTCGTATTGTTGATCGCCTCCTTTACGGCTATGCGAAGGGTTTTTGGTCATAATTTTCCCCCAATTTCTTGTATTGGATATTATCAATTACGGTATTAAAGTCTCATCTAATGCCATGAGAAATTATTTTTTTTATGGAGGGTAGTTGAAATTTTTTGGTTTTTTGGGGGAAATTACTGATCTCCCCTCCAAGTTATCTTAACTTTTGATAATTTTTTCACAACTAGAAGACTCATTGAAAAATAAAATGGCATATTTATAATTTCGAGCAATTATTTTTCTCAAAATAAATTTTTGAAATCTGAGAAAGTTTAAAAAAAAATTTGAAGAAACCAATTATTAAATTGAAATAATAAAAGTGTCATTCTATTTCCCAATGTGTCTTTCAGTTTTAGAAAACTTATCAAATGTTCAGAATCACTCGTAGGTGAGAACAACTGCCCCCCAAAATTGAAAAATTTCAACTTTGAACCCCCATATGTCACAAAATAATTGATGAAAAGAATTTTTTCTCACAGCATTAGATAACATTTCAAAGTATATTAGATAACTATTTGATAACATCCAATAGTCTACAATAAACTTCGAAAAAAAATTATTAACAAAAACCCGGCGCACAGCCAATGAAAACTGTTGTACTGAACAACAATAGTTGAACAAACATATTATTGCAGTACAATTTTCCCTATTTGGAGTGATTACAAGAAGAATCACATTACCAAAAGTAATCAAAGTGCAATTTATTCTTTAATTACGATCAAACACTGGTTAAAATTCTAACAAACAATAAAAATCGTTTTACAAGTACATAAAATGCTCTTAATTCAAAAAGGAAGTTGGATTTCCATTCTAAACCGTTAACTGTCCTGTTCTAAATCTTCGATAATTTAACTCCCTTATTGAGTTACACGAATACGGTAGGATTTTTCAGTTTTAATTGAGTCATTATGATTAAATTATGCCTGATCTACACTCACATCAACAACAACAACCTCTGCCAGACTTGAGTTCACCCAATCAAGGAGTGGTTTAAGCTCGATAAGAAGACTCTTCTTAATATGGGAAGCTATGTCAGTCACTTGTTAGTACATGTCTAACATTTTTCATCTCTTTCTACTTCTCTTCTTCTTCTCTTCTTCTCCTTTTTTCTTCTCTTTCTACCTTTTTTTCATTCTACTATCTTGTCATACTACTGCTGTACCTCACTCTCGTCACTGTTTTGTTGTTTTGCAACTTTTCTGGGCTCTTGTTTGTCAATCACTAATATATTTTCTTTACTTTTTTCCTCTCTCTTTTCAAGAAGCAAGAGAAGAAGAGGAAGAAAAAGAACAGAGAGAAAAATATGAGGAAGATGAAGCAGAAGAAAAAAAAGGGAGGGAGAAGGACTGAGGAGGAGGAGAGAAACGGAGAAAAAGCAACAGCAAAAGAAGGAGCAGAAGAAGAACAGAGAAGAAAATGAAGAAGACTGGAGGTAAAGAATAATAAGAAAAGAAGAAGAAAGAGAACGAAGAAGTAGAAGAAGAAGAATGGAGAAAAAGAAGAAGATGAAGAAAGAGCAAGAGAAAAAGGAGAAGAAGAAGGAGGAGGAGAAATAGGGGAAAAAAGAGAAGAAAAAGAACACAGGTGTGGAAAAGTAAAAGAAAGAGGAGGAGGAGATGGAGGGGAAGGAGGAGAAGGAGGAAAAGGAGAAGAAGGAGAAGAAGGAGGTGAAGGAGGAGAAGGAGGAGAAGGAGGAGAAGGAGGAGAAGGAGGAGAAGGAGGAGAAGGAGGAGAAGGAGGAGAAGGAGGAGGAGGAGGAGGAGGAGAAGAAGAAGAAGGGGAAAAAGAAGATGAAGAAAATAGCAAAGAAGGAAAAGAAAGTGGATAAGAAGAGGAAAATAATAGAATGAAAAGAGAAGATACAATGAGGAACGAGAAAGAGGCGAGTACATCCTGGTAGTGGAAGATGAGGAGGTGTACAATGGAAGTGGAAGATGTGGCGAAGGATAAGAAAAATAAAAGGATCAGTAATAAAGAGAAGAAGCTATCAGCTGTTAGATTTAGAAATTGGGGAAGACGTCTCTGCGGCAGTGATATAAATTATAAATAACAGGAAGAATCGAGAGACAAGGGGCTGGTGGGCAAGGTTGCCAAGGGGTCAGGGGGGCCATTTCGATCGTTCCTGAGGACCTAAAGCTGAACAACAAATATTTGGCAGCCTATCTGTTTGCATTTCAAAGCCGTATCCTGCCAAACCAGTTTCCTACTTCGCCTTTTCCGTCTTTATCGCTCTCCTCCTCTCACCATATTCTTCTCCTTCTTCCTCAGATGCTAGCACCGGGGATTATTAACACCTATAATAGGGAGTCCCTAATGGCTTGTTTTAATACCATCTTGTTAATGGGATCATGATACATGAAACAAGGACAGTAGACTGAACGAGACAAGACATGATTGTGGTTGATGAATTTAAATGGAGAATGACAAGAGATGGCAATGGAGTGAAAGACATCTTCTCCTTCTCCTTCTCCTCCTCCTTCACCTTCTTCTCCTTCTTCATCTTCTCCTTCTCCACCTTCTCCTTATTCAAATCCTTCTTCTCTTTCTCCTTATCCTTCTTCTCCTACTCCTCCTTCTTCTTCTTCTTCTTCTTCTTCTCCTCCTTCCCCTCCTTTCCCCCTTCTCCTTTTCCTCCTTCTCCTCCTTTTCATCCTCCTCCTCCTTTTTTTTCTTTTCCTTTCCTCCTTCTCTTCCTTCTCCTGCTCCCCCTTCTCTTCCTTCTTCTTTTCCTCCTCCCCTCCTTGCTTTTCCTTTTTCTCCTCCGCAGCCCTTTTCTCCTCCTGAATGATAATCAGAAGGAGTAGAATTTTCTCCTCCTCCGTCTCCTCCTTCTGATTATCAATTTACTTCTCCTTCTCCTCTTTCTAATCATCCTCCTCCTCCTCCTCCTCCTTCTTCTTCTTTTCCTCCTCCTTCTCTTCCTTCTCCTCCTCCTCCTTCTCTTCCCCTTCCTTCTCCTCCTTCTCCTCCCCCTCCATCTCCTCCTTCTCCTCCTTCTCCTCCTTCTCCTCCTTCTCCTCCTTCTCCTCCTTCTCCTCCTTCTCCTCCTTCTCCTCCCCCTCCTTCTCCTCCTTCTCCTCCTCCCCTCCTTCTCCTCCTTCTCCTCCTTCTCCTCCTCCTTCTCCTCCTCCTTCTCATCTTTCTTCTTTTCCTCCGCCCCCTCCTTCCCCTCTTTCTTTTCCTTCTTCCTACATTTTCCTCCTTTCCCTTCTTTTTCTTTCTTCTTCTTCCAATTTCGCTTTTCTCTGTCTTTTTCTTCTTTTCACTTTTTCCTTCTTATCCTTCTTCTTTTCTTCTTCATTCTTCCACTTCTTCCACTCCTGGTTTTCTCTTTCTTTTTCTTCTTCCTACTTTTCCTTCTTCTTATTTTCTTCTTCTTTTTTTGACTCCTTTATAATAATAATAATAATATTAATAATAATAATATTAATAATAATAATTTCTCTGGTTTTCAGTACAGCACTACCAGAGGAATTTATTCACAATAAATTAAAAAAAAATCAACATTTTAGAAAATAAATTAAATTCTTAAATTTAAAGTATTGCAGTTCTGAATTTTGTTGCTCCCACTATATAAATATGTGTCGGGATGCCTCTATTTCGTCTATTTCTTTATAAAGGTATTAGAACATGCAAAAAAATATTACGTTAGTTTTACAAAATTACATGTTACTAATTGAATGTTAAATTGAGAAGAAACATACGAAAAGCAAAAACATTCACTAATTTACAAGAATACTGATTATATAACAATAATAATATTTTTAGACTACATGCTAGGCTACTAGTTGAATATATATGGTATATGGTTATCTTTCTTTTCTTCTCCCCCTTCTTTTCTTTTCCCTCTTCTTTTTCATCTGTACATTTTTCTTTTTCTTTATCCCAATCCTTCTTCTTCCTATTTTTCCTTTTTCTTATTTCTCTCGATTCCTTCATCTTTCTTTTCTACTTCCCCTTCTTTCTTCTTCCCCATCTCGTTCCTTTTTCTCTACCATAATCCTTCTCCTTTTTTGTTTTTCACCTCGTAATACATCCTCCATACGATAGCATGCATCTCTCTCTTTTTTGTCCGCTCACAAACTCATCAAGCAGTAGTTGATGTTTGTATTATAAGATGGAAGTTTTATTGCCGGCTGGTAGCCTAATGGTGGTTCCTAATCATCTCTACCAGTCATTCCAGCCTCTGCGTCTTCCACATTTAGTATCCAGTGGACAGAATAATTAACTTATTAGTGGCAGTGGCCTTGTGACATCCACTTAAAGGATGTTGTCTTTGAAAATAATTGATTCAGAAAGTTCTTGGAAAAGAGCCTTGTATTGGAAATATCCAGATTGAGGAATTCAGGTATAGTAGATTCATATAAGGAGAAGGTTGAATAATTTGGGAACATATTTCGTTAGCAATATATTACTCCATCGAAAATGTATTTATTGTGATAAATTTCGAAATTTATTCTGTGAAGCAAAGTACAGATTATGAATAATAAGACATGAAGTTGTCACAACCGCATTTATTGAGAATAGTGAGATACTAGTTTCGGTTGTTATATCATTTTCAATCTTAAACAAACTAAAACTAAAGTACAGATTAGCTTAATATATACTAAACACAGAATTATTTTCTATTAACTGAGGAAGAAAGTGCCTGGAAAAAGGCTGACTTTCAATGAAGGTCTGTGATTGGCTGAAGGCCGTAACAAGTCTTACTTGCTTACCATATACATAACTTGCTTAATATATATTAAAAAGGGAGCTATTGGCTGAGGGAGAAAGTGCCTCTATTACGATGACCTTCATTGAAAGTCAAAACAAGACCCGCCCACTGGTGGGAGGAGCAGCAAGTAACAATAAATCAGAACCAAGAACCGAAAACCCGTGAACACAATATTGAAAGCAACAAACAAATACATTACACAAGTAGAGAATTAAATTAATTTAAAATTAACAAATTGAAGCTCACTGAAATGCAGTCAAGGTCAAACGAGAAAAACAGGAAAGTACCGCTATTAAATGTAGGCCAGAATTATTATGAAACTGAGTTAGTTTTATTGAATCATTCAATACAACTAACATACTATACAAATTAATACGTATTCCTGTTTTTCGCAGTTGACCTTGACTGCATCTTAGTGAGCTTCAATTTGTTGATTTTAAATTTATTTAATTCTAGCCTACTTGTGTATTGTTCTTGTTTGTTGCTTTCAATGAGTTCACAGTTATTTGGTTCTTGATTTTGACTGTTATTTTTGCTTGTTGCTCCTCCCACCAGTGGGCGGGTCTTGTTTTGGCCTTCAACCAATAACAGACTTTCAAAGAATGTTAGCCTTTTAGAAGCACTTTCTCCCTCTGCCAATAGTATCGCTTCCTACCCGTAAGGGTCTCCCCACCACGAAAAGCCATACGAATTTACTTTTATCGCTCCCTTAGTATATATTAAGCTACTCTGTTCTTTAGTTTTAGTTTGTTTCTAAAAAACTCAGGTTTGTTTGAGATTGATAATGGTTTAACAACCGAAACTAGTATCTCACTATGTTTAATAAATGTGGTTGTGAAAACTTCGTTATTATTCATGATAATAGCTTTATTTAGAAAACCTGAAAAGTTACCAAATTTTTGAAAGAGTTCATCTTGTGAATATCATGATGAAGTTTTGTTAATATTTTATAAGTAACGTTTTGAAGTAATGCATTCAATTATTAAACATAATAAATAATTAAATTATAATTTATTCTTTAATAAACATTCATGTTTTTAATGGATTATATCTCAACGCTGTTCCACATCAGGGCAAAGCTGTTTATTGCATGCACTCTGTAAGGTTTTTATTAAGCCCTTTATTAAGGGAAAAAAGCAGAAACGCCTCAGTTCAATGCAAATTCCCTTCTACTGTATGTTGAGCATTACAAATAATACAAATTGCTTCAGCTCAATGCGAATTTCCAAATTTTCTATTACTACTAAAAGTGTGTTCAGTTCCATCACACGCGTTTATTTTATTTTATTTTTTTGAGGATGAAGCCCACATAGGTTTGAGACCTGTACGTGGGTAATGAATTCAATGATGGTGATTGAGGAATACCTACAGTTTTAAGTGGGTTCAGAGACGCCGGGAAATAATTTTAAAGCAGGGAACAAAGTCCTTTTGCTGGCAATCCAATCGGTCACCCTTACAAAGAGGGCCTAGAATTCGTAGCTTATCTATATGATTGAACAGACACCTACTGCGGCTCACGGCTATCACTTCCCTATACAATAGCGGCAGTTCGGCCCTAAATATTGTTTATTGATAACCCAGCTACTACTCTCAACCAATGCCACTATTGCATTACAATCGAAGTATCGAAGCCCAGGCCCCACTTTTAAATATTACAACTCACCCGCAATAATCAGTCTCGTTTTCATCGGAGTCTAACTCAATTTGTGCGTCATTTTGCCGGATGCCACCGCTAAATATTACAGCTAACTGCCGCCCTATTTGAGAGGTCCCACACAAACACACACACTTTAAAAACAGGAAACGCGGCGCATGGAAAACGCTGCGTTGTCATAACTACCAAACGACCTGCGGCTGAAACGCGTCAGGGGAAAACAAAACGCTCCATGAAAACTTCCCCTCTTCACCAAAACTCCCTCACCATTTATTCCTCCTTCTCGCCCCCCCCCCCCCCAACGGAGGATAAACAATTTCACCTAATTACAACACAACTCTGCTGACTATTTTAATTGTTGCCGCTAATTTCACGTGATTAAACGACGGTGGCGGTGCTATCTCGTATACTTTCGTTTGGTGTTGGGGACAGCGAATGTAGGTATACGCGCGTGCGGGTGTGTTTAGGTGTCCCAATGAGCGATGACTCCCGACAAATATTGTTCCCTAGTTCCCAAATGGGAACGGGCATTAAAGGACGCTCCTCTACGTTGCGATACTCTTATATAACTATATATCTTCCATATACATCTCATCTGGCGTTTCACTTCTCATCCCTTGTCACTGAGCACTGTTCCCGAGTTCATAACTAACTCATCATTTGTTATTGCACCACACACGTCCCAGTATTCAAACTTTACAGCATCCTTTCTCATTAATTGTCCTAGTCACACTCGTGCAACGTTCTCTCTAACTTTGTTAGGGTTTACTCTTTCTCTTACAAATATTGCTTAATCCAATAGCCTACTAATCCAAAATTGCTTCACAAAACCATACTCCTCTATCACTCTCGATGTCCTGGATTTCTTTTTAAAAACCGCTAAATTCAATACTTGTCCACAATTACATTTCTATTTACAATTTTCCCGTTATTACTGTAATTTATTCTCTCTCACTTGATATTGCAGTCATCCAGTCTGCCTTTCACAGTCCTTCTCTCTAATATTCAAATTAGCAACTAAATTCTCAACAACTAATTCTCTCAACATACTGTAAATACATTCGATATGAATGACATTCAATAAATTCTATTGATAGTCATATACTTGGAGGTGGAGGGAGAGGAGAAGTATGAGAAAGAGGAAGAGGAGTAGGAAGAGGAGGAGTGGGAGGATGAGAAGTAGAAGAAAGAGCGGAAAAGGGCGGTGGTGGAGAAGGAGGTGTAGCAGAAGGAGCGGGAAAGGGCGGAGTTGGAGAAGGAGGTGTAGCAGAAAATGGAGGAAGAGAAGAAGGGGACAGAGGAGGAGGAGGAGAGAGAGGAATAGGATGAGTAGGGGGGAAGGAGGAGAAGAAGAAGGAGGAGGAAGAGAAAGAGGAGGGGAACGAGGAAAAGAAGGAAAAGTGGAGAAGAAGGAGAAGGAGAAAAAAAGGTGGAAGAGGAAAAGGAGGAAGAGGAAAAGGAGGAAGAGGAAAAGGAGGAAGAGGAAAAGGAGGAGCAGGAAGAAGAGGAGGAGGAGAAGGAGGAAAAGGTAGAGAAGAAGTAGAAGGCTAAGGAGAAGGAATATGAAGAGGAGGAGGAGCAGGAGGAATTGCAGGAGAAAGAGGAGGAGGAAAAGTTAGAGAAGGAGGAGATGGGAGAGAGAAAGAGAAAGAAAAGGAAGAGGAGTAGAAGGAGAAGGAGCGAGATTAAGAAGAGGAAAAGGTGAAAGAGTGCGAGGACGAGGAGAAGGAGGAGGAGGTGGAGAAGAAGGAGAAGGTGAAAGGAGGGAAAAATGAGAAAGATTTGGAGGAAGCGAAGAAGAAAGAGAAGGAGGAGGTGCAGGAGAAGGAGGATTGTGATGAGGAGAAGGAGGAAAATGACTAGAACTAGGATGTGGAGGAGAAAGCGGAGAAGGAAAAGAAGGAGAAGGAGGAGGAGAAGAAGAAGAATAACTATATTAGAAGAACAAAAAACGAAAGAAATAAACGAAAAGTCGAAAAACGAAGACGAAAAACTCGATAATTGCACCACTTGTAACATTGTCAAGCACTTTAGATCACTCTTGGGTAGTCAGCGAGCCGTCTGACTTATAACAAGCAGTCACCAAACCTGTCATATGAGTCATACACAGGGGCGGTTAGGAAAGGGAAGGGTAGGGTTTTACGAGAAGGGGTACTTCTGAAGGCGCATAATGTGACATTCTTCCCCTTACACTTCAAGGATTTGATGCACCCTCGTAGAAGTCTTAGAACACGAAACGGAAATAATGTCTCCAGCATAAATCTCTGCCTCAGCTGTTGATTTTTTGAATGTTGTTCTAGTTATCTGCTCCACTATTACTTACCTTGTGGTTCGGAGCCCACCCAAATAAAAGTTGTTTGAGCATAAATCGCTGCATTTTTAAGTTCAAAAATCATGGGAAAAATTCCTGAACACTACATTATCAATACAAAAATAACCAAGATATGGATGTGTATTTACATAGTTTTCCATTTTTATTATTGTTTTTTTTTATTTTTATCATTGTCATCAATTTTTTATTGAAATCAGTATTTGGTTTAAGAGCAAGTATTTTCAGATCTATTAATGATTTTTTGAAACAGGTCATTTCTTATTGTAGGCTTGCTTGCTGAGATATGCATTTAGATTATTCTGGCTCGCCTTCAATCCTTCATCTTTTTCCTTTTCCTCTCCCTCTCACCCCTCCTTTCCTAAAATGGATAACCTATTTCTAGTACTTGGGTAAACATAGATTATTCAACTCCATATCCTACTATGACCTTCTACACAAATTAGTTGCGTATTTTTATTTTTAAGATTATTGTAGTTTGTTTAATTTTTATTTTTGTTCATTATAGTGTATGAGTTTAAATTAAAATAGATTGAAATATGTAATTGATTACGAGAATTAATTAGACATGTCGTTATTGAAAATAGTGAGATACTAGTTTCGGTTGTTATACCATTATCAATTTCAAACAAACTAAAACTCAAGTACAGAGTAGCTTAATATATAGGTACTAAACAAGCAACGATACTATCGGCTGAGGGAGAAAGTGCCTCTGATAGGCTGACCTTCATTGAAGGTCTGTGATTGACTGAAGACCTAACAAGGAACGCCCACTGGTGGGAGGAACAACAAGCAAAAATAAGTGTCAAATTTAAGAACCAAAATACAGAAAATACATGTAGAAAGCAACTAACAAGAACAATACAAAATTAGGCTAGAATTAAATAAATTTAAAACTAACAAATTGAAACTCACTGAAATGCAGTCAGGGTCAATCGAGAAAAAGAGGAAAGAACAGTACTGCTATTATAATGTAGACCACAAAATTATTAATTATCTTGTGAAAATAGAAAATTACAAATTATTTTTATAGCTGTTACAATTTTTTTAGTGGCCAAATAATGGTCAAAATATAATTCAATTTGAATTTTTAATTTTTTTGAATTTTATTCAAAAATCACAATCTTGGAATACTAACATAAACGAAAAAGATTCATCACTCAGGTAGACCACTTCAATGCCTTACTTTCTTCAACTTTCTTTGTAGTGACGAAGGTGATATTGTGGAAGGTATCCATAATGAATAATAAGACGAAATTGTCACAACCACATTTATTAAAACTTAGAGAAACTAGATTCGGTTGTTACACCATTATCAATCTCAATCAAACTAAAAACTAAAGTACAGAGAAGCTTAATATATACTCTGTATATATATATATATATTATGAGTATATATTAAGCTTCTCTGTACTTTAGTTTTTAGTTTGATTGAGATTGATAATGGTGTAACAACCGAAACTAGTTTCTCTAAGTTTTAATAAATGTGGTTGTGATAATTTCGTCTTATTATTCCTTACTTTCTCAATGAGTCAACTATTATTTCTTGAATTATTTACATACTGAATAGCTCCTAGTGTAACAAAGTCTGCAAACCTACCAATCGAATAGATCCAGTTGGCTTTTTAATTATATCTAAAACACATCAAGATAGAATGATTCTACCAGAACATTTCCAATCACTAACTTTTCATTCCTATAGAGCAGAACTCATTACATTAGTTCACGTGATGAAGGCATTAATTACAGTTTAATTGCAATTGAATCAGAGCGGTTCTCTACATGTAAGTCATACCAACTATCAACATACCTTGGTACGGTCAATAACAATTATATCAATTACCTGGTAAAACAATCAAATTGAGATGGAAGAATCATTGGTATGATTCTTCATCGGTGGAATTGTAACATTTCTCGATTCAACCGGCTCGAAAACGTGCTGTCAATAATTGATTGATCCAGATGCAATCTATTTTCTCATGTTTTCAATGCAGGAAGCCCGAGTAAAAGAGTGTCTCCTGTGACAGGGTTCTGACACAGGGGCACTGACATCTTTACAACTTGTTTTCATCTTGTTTTCACATCAGGTGTGAGGCTTTCATATTTTGAAAAAAACTTTGAAATTGTGGACAAATTACATGGATTGAGTGAAAAACTTTGATTTCTAGTGAATAGAAAAGCACTACAACTGTCTGTTTTTAATTGGTCTACTCCAAGGTTAATAGATAAGGTTAATAGGTTTATCTATTAACCTTGGGTCTACTCTATTGATTTCATTCCAAACTATGAAATTTCCATTAGTGTTTTTGAACTGGAACTTATCAGTCAGACAGATATATGTCAAGTATCAGATTCATGTAAAGTATCATATACAGATATATATGTACACTATCAATGATTTTGATCAGCTGTGCAGCTAAAATGTTGTGAAAAAAGAGCGTTTTGGGTCGTTCCTACCAATTTGTAAGCAGTTGAATTATTGTATAGATTAGTTAATATTCCATCGGACATTTTTCAACAATTTATTTCTCCCATAATAATAAATACTTTTTTTTATATTTTAAATTAACATTTTTTCATTTCCTGCTTGGAGTCTGAAATTTTATAACCGTTAATAATTATATTTATAGAATATCAGTTTCATCATTTTTATTATATCTGTTATTCAATTGATTATCTCACAAAAATAAACATATTTCGAACATATTATATTATTACAATGACAGCATCTTTATAATCAAATATGATTTTATCAGCTCGGTTGAGTCTATGAAATCTTTGAACCGCATTAATTCTATTACAAAAAATTTGTGAATCAAATATAAACTCCTATATAATTATTATAGTTATAATAGTATTTATTATAATTATTAAATATTTGTTAATAAGCACCTACTCTAATGTAACAGATAAAACAGATGTTATCGCTAACCACTACCACTGGCACTATCCCAACTACTTAATTAATTAACTGTCGAGGTACTATAGTTTGACAGTCACGTCAATGTCAATCTCTATCAAACTAAATCTATTCAATTCAAATTAAACTTAAATTTTAAAACATAATTCAACTTATTTCTATAATAAATTTAAATTGACTTAGTGGTTGTGACAAAATCTGTATTATTTGTTATGGATAGCTAATACAAAATTACCATCACAAATACCAATATAATAATTCTTTTCACGGTTACAGCTGATACGGTAATCAACAAATTATCACAAATCTATCTTTCAAAACAAACCAATCTTTAATCCAATAACACCATCATCACAACAAAAATCCCCCCTCCCCTGGAATTAAACGCCCGATCATCAGTCGGATGGAAAAATCTTTGACGGAAAAAATACTCACTGAACAATTAGAGAACGAAGGTTTTAGAGTCGCCGCCGGCTATGGACAGACGAATAATTAATTTTTCGTGTAGCGAATGATGGTGAAGAGGTAGAAAAAATGAAAAAGAAAGTGAGTGGAGGGGTTGAGAGAAAGAGAGAGGGGATGAGTGAGAGTGAGAGAGCGTATGGGAGGGGTAGAGGGTGTATGTGAAGGAGAAGGAGCGAGAAAGAGAGAGGAGTGAGCGAGAGAGTGTGGGAGGACTAAAGGTGAGATACATAGAATGAAAGAAGAGCCGTATTAAAAATTTGAATTGTTAATTGATGAAAGGCACAAACACCGACATTCAGAGATGAGGCTCGTTGACGATGAGAGGAGAGGAGCAATGTAGAAACGATAAGAGGAAAAAGAGAGAGACAGTGTGAGACGAAAGAGAGGAGAAAAAGGCAACTGGACTGACTGATTAAGCGATGATGAAGGAGACCGAACGAAGAGCAGGAGTGAGAGAGACAAAGTGGGAGAAAGGGAGCCCGTAATAAAGTGTGGTGAAATGCTTTTATAAACGGATAGAATCGAAAAGGATGGGGGCACAGATTAAAAATGTTGGGTGTAATCGTTGGCGTGCGCGCGCGTTATTTTGGGAGCGGGAGGAGGAGGTTGGTAGAGTGAAGCGTACGGTAAACAAGTCTGCTTCACTGAGAGGCGAGAGAGGGGTCATCGAGATATGTTTTCGGTAAGAGGAGTACAGATAGAGTAGTTGAGTGTCGTCCCCCCCGCCGTGAATTGTGGGGAGGGTTGAGGGGGTGTACGGTAATTTAGCCGGAGCCATTATACCCCATCAACAAGCTCGGCAGATCAGGCGGTGCGCAATTCTAGAGGGATGATGATAGATACGAGGCGACAACCGTCGACGAATTATAGCAGCGCTCCTAGCGGCGTACTCAGGAAGCTCAAGTTAATCGTCAGCGATTGCTCGTCAGTCAGTCGACAACAGGCACTCGTGCCGTGAGGTTGTCTCTCTTAATTCGTGACGTAATCATCAAGTGGTGTAGATTTTTTCGTGTGTTACGCGATGTAATTTTCTTCGAGTGTATGAAGTGCAGGTGAAATAAATTTTGTGTGAATTGTACAATGCGCGCAATGGATTCTACGACGACAGCGACGTCAATGGTGGAGAATACTGATCACCATTTTATGGTTGTAAACAAAATAAACCTCAACAACAATCATGTTGGATCCCCCCTCCTCAAGGAACCTTCCCTCAACACATGGCATCCTCACGTCTATGCCAGCCCGCCGAAAACCCCCACCCCTCATCTGATAGCTGATATCCTTGGGTGGACTCGTGATGTACCTCGTGAAATACCTCGTGACGTTTCAACCCCTATCACTGTTTCCTCGGGGGCGGTGATCGACGAACCCTTAAACCTAACCACAAGGAGTCGATCTCCGGGTTTTCGAGAGCCGCCCCCCAATGGAGGTATTGTGGTGCCGCCCCTGATTAATGGACACATAACGACGCCGCCTCCGAAAGCAGTTGCCGCCACACACCGCCGGAACTCTACTTCTTCCACAACTTCGACCAACTCCGCTACAGCGGCCGGTGTCACGCACTCTCCCAAAGGTATTTATAATAATTGCTTGTTGTTGAATAATTATGCATTTCGATTAATTAGCCTAATGACAGTATATAAATGATAAATTACAATCCATAAAATGCTACCACTGTGGTCACGAGTTCAGGGATGTGATAGCCGTGAGCCGTCGCAGGTATCTGCTCAGTCAGATGGAAATAAGCTACGATCTCCTGGGCCCTCTTTGTAAGGGTGTCAATTGGATTGGCCAGCAAAAAGACTTTGTTCTCTGCTGTAAAATCACTTCCCGGTGCTTCGAAACCCACCTAAAACTGTAGTTGCAACTCATCAATCACCATCATTCAACTCATTACCAACGCACAGGTCTTCATACTCCGTGGGGGGGGGGGGGGGAAATTACTATTGTTTATTAGACCAACTTCAAGTTATATAGGGAGATGTTAGAAAATGTATGTCATTAAATTATTGCTGATTTATTCAATTACTAAATTTATAAAAATTGAAGTTATAAAAATTGCTAAATTATATTGCTTATTATATTGTATCAGATGGATATTCAATTTTAAATTGTCCACTAGCATATTTTACAATCGAATTTATCAGTCTTCTATTTGTACTACAAAAAAATATGATTAATATAGGCTAATAATATGTAGACTAAATACATATATTATTTATATGTATAAATAATATATATTAATATATATATTTAATACAATGATATATTACAATATATAATAATATTATGTTATAATACACAATATTAATACAATAATACAATAATATTTGTAGACTAAAAAAATATGATGTGATAGAAGACCAACATATTCTGATATCTACACCGTTCCACTATGAATAATGAGGCCATTTTGTCAATAAATAAGAGAAGTAGTTGAAGGTAAAGGAGTTTCGTCAATGAATGGTGATGATACTGTACAAGTTTGATCATTATTCCAAGGTACATCATTTAGGAAAATTAATTGGTCAATATCCACACCTGTAAACCTGTAACAGGAGTACGTATTTTTTCCATTTTATTGAAAATAAATTGAGACTTGAGATATCATTATAATTTTATGGAATACTGCATATATATAGGGGACTCCTTTATAGAGGCTGTAGAGAGGATAGATACTACATGGGATACTACAAAGATGAGATAGGCTACTATAGGATAAGGATACAATATATATATATATTTCATGGGAGTACATAGATTTGGAACAATATATTCACAATCTCTACCAGAGAGAATAGAAGTAAGTAGAGAGAATAGAAGTTCTTCTTCTATACTCTCTGATCTCTACATTCAATAGATGGTTTTAATTGACTTGACACGGGTTTGGATGAATACTGTAGGAAATACACATATGACATCCAACAATGATTAATTCAACAATTCACATCCTACAATGACAACACTATAAATTACTAATAATTATTGTAACAATTTTTTTATAGTGATGATTCTTTGACAGGTAATTGGGTCTTTTGTCTTGTTTTTGTCCATTAATTCTAGAATTTATTATTCACTGCTTAATTCCATTCAAAGGCATTTTATTTATCTATTATTCTCCTCAAAGTACACAAGTACAACACATAGATCTATGAGAATTTGATATCAATAAATTAAAAAAAAAAAAACAATGAAATCAATTAATGTAAAATTCGTTTACAAAAATTGAACATTATTTTCGCGATTTTATCATGAACAGGTGTTTTAATTTTGTTCAAACAAATTAATCTCAAAATAAGAATTCAATGTGTAAAAGTTTAATTATTTAAGTGATAACAATTATATTCTTAATTAAATATGTTAATTTCCACGATTTTATGATCCTATATTCTTAATTATATAATTATGTTAATTTCCATGATTTTATGATCCTATATTTTATGATCCTACAAAATTCACTTTATTGCTATTCTAAATGCTATTAATCTATTGATTGATATGCTATAATATATTTATCTATTAAGCTATTAATTGATTACAGGATTATTGTATACGTTTTCAATCCAGTCCCATTCAAAATAAGCACATAATATCATTATAATTATAGCCTACCGCTTGAAGAGATTAAAGCCTTTTTTTACTTTGCCAATAAATGATGAACTAGCTTAATAAAGTACACCTGTATCCGGTGAAAGTGCTTATAATAATAAGTTTTCCAATGAAAGCATCAATATTCAACATTCCTATAGAAATATGCATATTTTCCCAAGAGAAGAACTTCTCCGGTACATAGAGTGGCTTGATGCCCCCTCCATACCATCGAGATAGAAATATTAAATTAATAAATAATAATTATGTCATGATTTTTCACTTCCTTTTAACATTGTGTTTATTTTCAAGTCATTTATATTTGTTACACATCTCATTTATGAGACTTGTATTTACTGTAGTTTTCATATAACTTGGCAGCAGTATGCTGGGTTCAGATGTAGCATGTTCCATCTGCTACACGCTGCCAAGTTATATGAATACTACAGTTGTCCTAATCTGTTGTAAATTTTTATAAATTAATATTATTTTTTATTTGAATAATAGTTTTAATTTCAATTCAAACTCCCACACAATAATACTATACTGGAATAACATTTAAAAACAGTTATGAAAATACAATAAAACAAAACAAGAATATTAAAATACACAATGTACAGAGAGAAAATCATATTAGGGTGTGGAGTTGAATGAATATACAAGAATAAAAATTAAATACAATATATACGAGGATAAATATACAAGAATATCAATTAAATACAATAATAAGTACAACAATATGAAAATACAAAACAAGTACAATATAAGACAATATAATACAAGAGTACAATATAAGAAGATGATGGTAGGGTATGGAGTTCAATAACCATTCCAACACTCACGTACTAGGAATAGGTTCATTCATTTTAATTCAAAGGTTATCCATGTTTATCTAAAAATAATTTTTTGGTTCTTCTATTGATTAGGAACTGTTAATTTAATAATTTCGGGGATTTGTTATTTTATTAATTTTAGTAGTTTTCATTAGACTTTTTATTTATTTTTTACTCGAATGAATACAATCCATGGAGATTGTATCAAGTCATTGGATCTAATGACTTGTCACTAATCACATTGGGTTCGGTGATTCTAATAATCGGTAATCACATTAGAACCACCAATCAATTAGGAGAAATTTGTGTCGGGGTCAGTTAATTGACTATTAAATTATTTCTTAATTACAAATAATCATGTAAATAATTATAAATGCTCATGATAGTGCGTAGTTTTTTATTTAAGAAACTGACAATATTCTCTGTAGGTAGCTCAAACTGCTTTGATTATTTTAAAATTTGATTATTATTTAGTAGAGATAAAACACACATGGATTGCTGTATTGAAGGAATTCAAAAAACATAATGATTGGAAAATTTGTTCATAATTTGTACAAATTTATACATAATTGTACATAATTTGTACATAGTTGTACATAATTTGTAAAACTTTATACATAATTGTACATAATTTGTACACAGTTGTACATAATTTGTACAAATTTATACATAATTGTACATAGTTGTACATAATTTGTACAAATTTATACATAATTGTACATAGTTGTACATAATTTATACATAATTGTACATAATTTGTACATAATTGTACATAATTTGTACATAGTTGTACATAATTTGTACAAATTTATACATAATTGTACATAATTTGTACATAGTTGTACATAGTTGTACATAATTTGTACATAATTGTACATAATTTGTACAAATTTGTATAATTTATAATGCTCCATAAGCTCTATTCAAAAACATTCCCGGCTATCACCGTCCTTCAGTCCTATATTATTTTGACAAATATTATTGTATTTACAGAAAAATATACTTTCCCAATTTGTTATTAATTTATTACAGCCTTCATACCTTTAAATACCGAATTGTCTTACTTGAATCTCCCAAAATATTTTGCAAACTTACAACTAATTCAATTGTGTTTACACTTGAAAATTTCCATCATTGTTTTATTTGACAGTTGTTTCTTTTAGAGACAATGGATCAATATGTTTTTAAGAGAAAATTTGTGCCAATCCTTTCATTGAAAAGTGTCAACTCTTATAGTTAATTTCCATAAATGGCTCAATAGACTTGCACATCAGTGGAGATATTTTACTGAATCATTGGTTTTCTGGATGTCATTTCTCAATGGAGTCCATATTTAGATGATTTTATCAATTATAAATCTATCAATAGATTTCCATTAATTATTCTAAATACAAATAAGGCGAGTGATCGAATAATTTTTAATAAAATATAACCATGGAATTAATATTGTTTGGAAGAATTGTAATATACCTAGAAGATTTCAAGGTTTGTTTGAAATATTTGGTTTGTTTTAGAATTCAATTTTAAATTTGAGTAATTATTTTTTGTACAAGATTCTATTAAAATACTTGAATAAAGTACTCCATCATCATTATCATAATTTTACTACAGAAGCAAGTTAATAGACAAATGGAATGTAGAAAAAACTTAAAATACTTCATGAGAAACAACTCAATCATAAATAAGAGGCAAATGTTAAAGGTAGGCATGTTATTGAATTATCAAGAATAAAGTATACAAGAAACATGTTAAGTATTGAATTTTAATTTTTTTAAAAGCATTTTAATTAGAGACAAGCTATTCACTCTTTTTTATTGCTAATTGATAATTCTTTTAATGTACTCAATATGTAGCTGTTTGCTGTTCGTTTTTCATAAAAGTAATAAAATAATACAGTAAATCATTAGAAATAAAATAACTTTCGGTAAAATTTTGCCTCTGGATGTAAGATAGAAGAAAAAGATTGCACTATAATTAGTAAAGACCGTATTAATACATTGTTAATAATTATTTATATTAATAAAATAAATTGACTAATATATACTAATAAAATTCGTATATAGATTAATATAGGCTACTAATAAAATTAGGCAATAGGATATCAAATGGTTAATACTTTTAGTTACAGTTAATTCTTGAATTTTGGCTTCCTTCACTTATTAATTTTGAGTATGAATCAAATATTAGTCAACTTTATTTCATACTTATGATTATTTATTTGATATTTATGATTATTTGATATTGTCAGTAACAATACTTGTAAGTTGGAGATTTGAATAATGAGTATTACAGTACACATTTCCCAAATTTTCATGTTCTTTTTTTTGCAAATAATAATAATAATAAGCTTATGGCTTTTAATGGTGGGGAGACCCTTACGGGTAGTTACACCTCGCCGTTTGAGCCATGTTACGGGGAACATGGTGGACCTACTATTTTAGGTGGGTTCCGAACCACTGGTTAAGTGATAATAAAGCTTATAACATCAAGTCATTGAAGCACATTTTGCAAATAATCAATTATTTTCATTTTTATAAATGAATATTTATTTCAAATTACCTAATATGAACAAAAAATATCAATTTATTCAGCGATTGGCATCTAGTCACGTTCAGATTTATTCACAATATATTTTATAGTACAATATAATATTCATAATACAAAATAAAATGTAATATTATAGCGTGGACTGTAACTAATATAATGCAATAGTGTATTGCGCTCATGGGTCAACAACCATTTACTATTTGAATAAAAAATAAATATTTGCTGATGAATTTAATGATTTCTTGCAGCATTATCATTCAAGAATCATTTTTGTGCCTTGTAAGCTTAGGAGAATTATTTACTTGTATGACCACTGTATTTGCCAGCTCATTTAGCTCACCCAGTGTGAACCATAGGAAGAGTAATAATAAAAATTAAAAAAATAAGACAAACAAATACGAAAAACAATTGAATAGACAAAAAGGATTTAACAACCTGTGAGGTGTAACTTGTTCTTACATAGATTCCTCCACTATCAGACACATTGACAATAACTCTGAATTGCTCAGTGAACATTTTAAATGACAATAAGGGTTGATCCGGATCTCTTCAGGCTCCCACAATGCCCCTCCATTTCTGGTTTTTGGGGTTGACAACCCCTACATTCACAGCTCCTATTCAACTCATATCTGGGGTATTTTTTATCGAAACCACATTTTTTCATACCTATTACGACCTCTTAATGGATTTTCAAGTCGGTATTGTAATAGCTTTTAATGGAATTTTATGTGCAATGTATTATCAGCGGGTAATTTTATGACCACAAATTTAATTGATAATACAGTACTAATAATAATAATCATATGAGTAAGATAATTTATAATCTAAACAGAAATAATTTATGATCTTATCAGGTGATGTTTGATGATATTGTGGAACTCCATAACAGAAATAATAAAAATCGGTCAAGTGCTCAATTAAATAAGTGGAATTGACAAATATTTACTGTTGTTATTATTTCTAAATTATAATACATTTATTGATGGATGCAGATAACTAAATACTATTATAAATGTACGTCACGACTATCTTTAGTACTTGTAGTACAGTAGACTTAGAAATAGCTACTTCTAAATAACAAATTACTTTAGAGAACGAATTTTTATCATGCAAGAAAACTGAAATAGAAAACATTTGAGTCTAATGAATTACTTAATAATTGCAATTTAAATTTTAGCGTTTGCTATGGCTACCGATATATTGGTAAACTATCCCTCATTGGTAAATGTTTCTGAACGATTTTAATTGCATATTCGACTTTTTATACAGTTTTTCAATAATTGAGATTTGTTTATAAGGACGGTTTTTTGTCTGCATAATAGATTTTTAAACAGGATTTCAACTGCAAATTCATAGAAATACTGCAGTACATTTTATCGATTCATGGGGGTGTCGATTGTATCAACAATTTCAATTGTAATCACAGCAGGCTATAAGAAAGCAAATAGATGTTGAAATCGGTAGTTGAAATAACTCTAAATACATATTTAACTAGAACTATAATATATTTAGCATGAGTTAGTTGAGTTAGTTAGTTGGTATGAGTTAGTTGTTGACCGTCATGCTGTTAGGTGTATGGAAAGAGATTAGATTAGATTTATGTAGGCCGTTGTTCATGAAACTTAGTTTCCCAACTGTACTGTGCTTATATGTGTATGAAACTACTTTATATGTAAAAAAGAGTGATATCAACCAAAATCTTGATGTACATGATTATAATACAAGAAGCCAAGGAGATTATCACTTGATAAGTGACAATAACAGCTTATTCAAACAAAAACCTAGTTATATTGGTAGGAAACTCTACAACAAGCTACCGCAGTTTTTAAAGAGTCTTAAAAATATAGAAATATTAAAAAACCAATTGAAAAAATATTTAGTTGGTAAAGATTTTTATGGTGTACAAGAGTTCCTTTCACATCAAAATTAAGCCTCACCTTGACTAATTGATTTAGTAATAATGGTAACTAGTGTATACGATTGTACAGTTGAAAATATGACTTGTCTTATACTTCTTAACTGGAGTCTCCAAGACGTAATAAAAAAAAACATGATGAAGCGTCAATGAAGCCAAATTATGAAAAATTGATGAATTGCGACCATATATTATGTTACGAATTTTTAATGCTTTCGGAGGAAATAATTATCTAAGATGATATTAGGATAAAATAAAATAAATGTATATTATTAGAATAATCAAATGAAAATTGAATTTAAATTTCACTTTTAAAATACTGACGAAGGGTCACTAGAAGGGTCGCTTTAAAAATGAGTTGAATAATTAGATTTGTATTATTTTCAAAACTCCTAACAAATCTCTGAGAAATACTCACTGTACTATATTATAAAAATATGAGATATGATAAAATTAATTAAGTCTACATAATATTAATTATTATTATAGGGAATGCTGTACTGGTACTGTATTATAAAAATGAGGAGATATTATAAAATTTACTAATTTAATTCATTCAATATTAATTAAATATTTAATAAAAGTAATTTTAAATGCACGTAGTAGACTCGCCATTTTGTTAGTCATGAGCTGTTAATGAAGTAGTACAACCATTGTACCATTGGTTTACCAGCGGGTGTGACAGGCCCACAGCCAATAGCAATAATTGTCCCCGCCTATATTTGTGTAGCTCAACCAATGAGAGGCTTCCATTTCTTCCTATTATTAGGAATTTAAATTAATTTCCTCCTATGAGCCACCACATAATATTGCTTATTTTCCAAGCAACTTATAATTATGAAACATTATAAACTATAAACTAATTGAAGTGAACAAGAATAATAAACTAAATTAATTATGAACTATAATTATAAAATGTAGCCTAAACATTAGGCTTTCCAGCCGAACATCTTTTCTCTACAAAATGTTCACTCGAGAATCACTTGATGAATTCTAGGAAATGAAAGCTAGATAGAAAATATTGACAAAATAATTAAAAATAGATAAATGGAGATAATTTTATAGTTTTTTGACAAAGTGAATATATTTTTAAGAAAACTGGCACCTAACCATAATTTATTGTTATTATGATATACAATAATAATATATTATAATATATATTGTTATTGTAAGAAACAATATAATAATAATAACCACCACAAATCTTACTTGTTCATGGATTAATCATATAAATAAGATGAGTTCACTTTTTGAGGAGATAATTAAAGCCCACATAGATTTGAGACCTGTGCTTGGGTAATGAGTTTGATGATATGATTGATTTAGGACCTACTGCTCTAGGTGGGTTCTGAACCTCCTGAATTCTCGGAAAGCATGAAAAATATATAAAAATTTGATATAAGTAGGAAAGTAGCATTACACAGTCAACAATGAAGCAATACATGCTAATAATCATATAAAAGTACACAGTTACATAAACATATTTAAAAATGTAACCATTGAGTGGTTGGATATTACAATAATAAAATTGGGAGATAATTAATATTATTTATTTGAAAATATAATTTGTGAAACTTGAAAAAATATTAGGGTGAGTTATAAAAATTATGTAGCTGTATTCTCCTAATTACCTATACAACAGCTAATTATAGCTGTATAATGTACTAAATATTTTCTTTGTGTGGAGAAGGTATCCATAATGAATAATAAGACGAAGTTGTCACAACCACATTTATTGAAAATAGTGAGATACTAGTTTCGGTTGTTAAAACTAGTACTTCAGTTTTAGTTTGTTTGAGATTGATAATGGTGTAACAATTGAAACTAGTCCCTCACTATTTTTAACATGTGGTTGTGAACTTCGTTTTATTATGCATTACTAAATATTTAAATTTAAGTTAGAAAATGTTCTTAAAGATTCAAAATGGTTAAAGACCAATTAAACGAACCGTATTTACATCAGATAAATGTTGTTGTGAAAACAATTCCAGGTCTTTTAGGTTATAAATTAACTAAAAACATCCAAAAATAACCTCTCAATCCGGCAAACTCCCAATATCATTGACCGGTCCAAAACTCCAGACCGAGTTTCCTGGTTTCCCAATTGCTGTTTATTTTCGAATCTATTTGCATTTTTATAGATATGATTCATTAAGAGCAGGCTTGAGGCAAACGTTAATTCAGCTAACTAAGCCGCTGTACGTCCAATTAAAGAATTTCCATGAATATTCATGTCGATCCTCTCAACTTCATGAATATGAATAAAATTTTTGGTGCTCAACTAAAAAACATGTGAGTAATGATGTGCTATTAGCTATCACACATGTATGGACCCTGCCTTTAGTGGCAAGGTCTAATCTCCCTAAAATCCTAGGTTACGGAATCTGGATAATTAATTGCAATTAAAATAAAGTCCTTGCTAATAGATTCTGTGAAAAAATTTAAGCAACAGGAATTAATTAATTTTATATTTATGACAAACTAAATTAATTAATTTTAACATGACAAACTAAAGATCATTAAGAGAATGCATGTCTAGAATCGCTTGAACGTGAATTTGGTGGGATTATTTTTCAAACACTTTTCAAGAGAGTACCCCGACCACACTTTTGAAATAAATTATAGTTTTATAGTTGTTGAAGGATTTTTCTCCCTTCTCTTTTACAATACAATATATTGCCACTACTCTACCCATCCTCCTCTACATTACTGGTCAACTGCCCCCCCCCCCCGCCAACTGAACTCCTAGACTAGAATAGAATTGGATTTTAATGTTCAAGTCAAAATATGTTGTATAGAACATTGTCAAAATTAAGTTATACATGAAATGAACAGATAAAATACTTTTGGTCCTGCAAACTACTAAGACGTTAACTGCTTCCTTTACCTAGCATTTTTATTAATTTATCGTACCCTCTTGTCTTGCAGCGTCATGGTTTCGGAGGCCTCAGTCCTCAACTGCTCCTGTCCAGACTCATCCTTTTAATTTCACTGTAGTTCTTTCCTCTTTCCTGTCCCACTCCTTCCATTCTTTACTTAGCATAAAAATCATTAATGCCATAAAGATTATAGTATAATTTATGCAATGATTGTATTATGACTGCTTTTAAGCCACAAGTGAGATGCAAATTAGGTGTAAAATGTAAAATTTATTATTTTTTTAATTTTATTTTATTTATTAATTTGTTCTAAACATCTCACGAGTGGCTTGTAGAGTCAAAATACAACAGTTGTATACAATATTTTATCTCCAACTACCAACACATTATGTTTAATTTAACTTACAAAATAATCGGATAACTTACCCACACTAACATAACTTGGAATGCGAGTTTGTTGCTGTAATGTTCTGAATTGAAATTAAAATTGATTTCAAAATGTTTCGTTCAGCTAATGCATAACATTCATATCGACACTGTTTTGAAGAAGTCCTGAGTTCTGATTGGTCGTGACTCCTTTACTGAGAAGTGAGTCTTAAAATGGCTTCATGATGGAACTAGTTTGATAATTCATGACATAAATTAAGCTGTATTGACATCGCTTTCTAACCGTTTATGTCCACTTTATGACGTAGCCGTAGATACATGTTACATAGAGGTACCTAATTACGCACTGATCCTTCGTTGATTGGAGCGCTTGTCTGTGATAAGATAATGCTGTGGCTGGATTCGTTTCCTGCAGCCTTGGGTTCGAATCCCATTCAGCCATGGATGTTTCTCATCATTCACCTCATTACCCACGCATAAGTCTCCAGACTCATGTGGGCATCAACCGCAATAAAAAACTCAATATTCGGCCATTATTTTTGAACCAATGAAACGTTCGAACTCGATCAAATTCTGCTCGATCCGAATTTTAGCCGGGTCAAACGAATTAGGCCGACGCTGATCCGATAGAATTGAGAGAATCGAATGAATTTGGACGAAAAGTATACTAAAGAAGAGCAGAAACGATATTTCTTTGAAGAATGTTTCGACTCTCCGAGGTGGAAATTCAACACGCCGAGTTACGTGTCATGTCATCACGACTAGCGAGCGGCAAAAGCTGAAAAGATGGGCGACAGCACATTCATATACCTGTATATATATACACATGAGAAACTATGTAGGTATATTTATATATATATATATATATATTGTATACAGTGAGCAGGCATCTTTTGAAGAAGAGCATTTCAACCGACATTCGCTGTCATTCCGCCACTTAAGGGCGCGTTCTTCTTTCCGTTTTGAGTCCCCCTGCTTCCCCCGTCCATTGAGAGGGATGCGCGCTATCAAAGGGTGATCCCCGGAAAGACGATCAGCCCCGAAATCACCCTCCCGGAGGGGGGGAGGGGGGAGAGAGACCTAAGCTGTCGAATAAAAGCGTACTACTGGCAACGTCTCTTGCACACATAAATCCATCTCACACCCTTCTTTATCATCATGCCTCTCTGATTCCACTACTACTCCCCCCCCCCCCCCCGACCTTCCACCCCCTGAAATGGTGGCTCGTTTCGAGAGGAACCTAATCCCCCCCCACAACCCCACCCATCTACCTATCCAGAACCACCACAATTCCTTCGTCGTTGCTGTATATATTGAAATCAATAACAGAGAGTCAGTGCCTCTCGAGTTAAACTTCTGAAACCGATTCTTCTTTTCTGTGTTGTTGGAACGATGTGGCCTCCTCACTCCCCGTCTTCTTTCTCCTTTTTCACTATCTTTCTCTAGCTCTTCAATTCCCGCGGCGATCCAGCTGAAACAACCCCTCTTCATCGCTCTTGAGTCGAAACGCGTCCAGTCGGTGAATCTTCCATCCGCGAGTTTATTTTTCATGTCTTTAGCTCTTTCTATCTTTCACTCACTCTCTCTCTCCGTCACACACACACACACACACACACACTTTCTTTTCTCTTTCCCTCATGTCCTTTCCATCTTGAAACGAGCAGGAAAAGTGGAAAAATCAATCACCGGTTATAGTGAACAAATCTGGACGCCAGAGATTCCAATTTTCATCTCTTATCCAACGTGTATCTGGTGTCTTTATATTGGTTGAGTTTTGTTGCTTGTTCTCTCAATGAATGTCTCTTTCTATTGATTGAGTATTGTTGATTGCTTCGTGAATAATCGATTATAAAAATGGTATCGGTTATAGCTTCCATTTTGATTCAATTAAAAATTTTATTTAGATTGTTGATTTTTCTTGTAAATTGCTTTAGGCCTAGGTATAACCTAAGTATGTGTGTAGCTTTTTAATTATTATTGCAACCAGCAGGTTGCCCAATTCAATTGAATGGGAATACCTTCGCCAGCTTCTCCATCTTTTCTCTTTTGGTTGAGATAAATTTGATCATTTAAACTAGTAT
The DNA here is from genome assembly GCA_948455865.1 of Conomelus anceps. Classification (NCBI taxonomy): domain Eukaryota; kingdom Metazoa; phylum Arthropoda; class Insecta; order Hemiptera; family Delphacidae; genus Conomelus; species Conomelus anceps. The sequence goes on from OX418219.1 coordinate 6,113,697, forward strand.
TGGAATCGGTTTTTACCAACCTATTAATCTCCAAAGCTTGTGAAATGCTCAGTTCTGTGCCTTTGCCAATCAAATGCAGAAATTCGACATTTTCTACAGCCTTGAAAGTGTTTCCATTATTAATGAGATGCTCTGCGAAAGAAAAAAGGAGACTCAAATTTCATAGATCATCTCATTAATAACGGGGACAAGTTCGAGGCTGAAGAAAATTTTGAATTTCGGCATTTGATTGGCGAAGGCCAATTGAACATTTTAGAAGCTTTGGAGAACTAGGTTGGTAGAAACGATTTCAATACTAGTTTAAATGACCAAATTTACTTTAACCATTTCAATACAACTAACTTGGTTTCATCATAAATCTGGCCTACATTTTAATAGCAGTACTTTCCTATTTTTCTCGGTTGACCTTGACTGCATCTCAGTGAGCTTCAATTTGTTAATTTTAAATTTAATTACAGCCTACTTGTGTACTTTTCTTGTTTGTTGCTTTCTATGTGTTCAAGGTTTTTTGGTTCTTTATTTTGACTCTTATTTTTGTTTGTTGATCCTCCCACCAGTGGGCGTGACTTGTTAATTGGCCTCCAGCCAATCACAGACCTTCAGCCTATTACAGTTACTTTCTCACTCAGCCAAAAGAATCGTTCTCTGCTTAGTATATATAAAGCTACTCTGTTCTATAGTTTCAGTTTGTTTATAAAAAACTCAGGTTTGTTTGAGATTGATAACGGTGTAGCAACCGAAACTAGTATCTCACTATTTTCAATAAATGTTTTTGTGGCAACTTCGTCTCATTATTCATGTACATGCAATGTACATGTTTTTAAACATGAACAGCAATTGAAAAGCAAATAAATACTGAATTTAATATTGTTATTGAAATGTCATCACTACAATATTTGGATTCAACTTGAAGAATACAGTGATCAAATAAACAAATCTCAAATTTGCTGTTTGAATGATAAATAATTATCGAAATAAGTATTTTTAATAATAGTACCATTGTTACAGTTCAGGTTAATGTTAAACACACATTATGAAGTAAAAGAGTTGAATCCAAACATTGTAAGCTCTATGATATACTTGCTTGATAGGATAGAAGTGATTTCTTAATAAAAACGTGACAATGAACAATAGAAAGTGCAGATGTTACGCTTCCTTGAACTGTGTGAAAGTTATTAAAGTTTGTTCAGTAACAAGCTGTGAACATGATTATCAAGTCAATTAGAGGTGAATGCTCATGACTCAAAAAGGCGTTAATTGACGCGCAGGCCATAGTGTTTAAATGTAGTTTTTTTTTATGTAATTCAGAATAGTGCAACGTAGTAATGCATACGATGGTTTTTTTTGTGATAAATAATTAATTGAAAATAATAATTGTGATAGCCGCGAGCAGTAGCAGGTATCTGTTCAATCAGATAAGCTGCGTTCTCGTAGGACCTGTTGGTAACGGTGACCGATTAAATTGGCCAGCAAAAAAGACACTGTTCTCTGGTGTAAAATCACTTCCCGGTGGTTCGGAACCCACCTAAAAGTGTTGGTTCAACTCATCAATCATCATCATCCAACTCATTACCCACGCACAGGTCAAAGACTTATGTGGGCTTCATCCTCAAAAAAAAAAAAAAAAAAATACCTCCTAAACAAGGAGGTGTCCTGCAGTACCTACAAGGAAGATACAGACGGGTTCTAACACTAAAATAATGCTGGCAACAATTGAAAGTAGCACGAAACTTTATTTACACAATCCAATCAACAGCAGACAGTAATTAGTCATTATCACTAGAAAACAAAATAAACAAACAGTTTAATAACTTTTAACTAATAAAGAATATTCAAATAACATCAATCACTGTCCAAAACTGACGGTCAAATAGGCCGATCAATAACATAATAATTGTTCAATATTCAATAATGAACTATCCACTTATTGGCATCAGTCTAAAAGAAATTTAAAGTTTTTAGTTCCAAAATAACTAGTTTTTAGTTCTAAAATACCTATTTTTTAGTTCTAATAGAACTAGTTTTTAGTTTTTAAAAGAAGTTTGGTTGTCATTAATAATCTTATCACAACTGTCAAAGTTATTTTCACGCTAAAACACAGAAACAATATTGTACTGTGTATAACACCGCATTGGTCCATCACAAATGAGGAATGTCATACTGTCACGGAAAGAACTGTCACATGTGAATTTGTTATCAGGATATCTGAATCAAGACTGACTCACTACCAGAGAGAATAGAAGTAAATAGAAGTAGAATAGAGAATAGAAGTAGTTCTCTTCTATACTCTCTGCTCACTACACGCTGGAGACCACCTTGTATTATACAGACACATTTTCTCCAGAAAATTCCAGACCGTATTTGACGATTCCTTTGTTTACGCATTAGATTCCAGAGCAAAGTAGAGTAAAATAGAGTTTTCCCCAGTTACTCACACAGCCGTCATTTTGTTTTTTCACTCATTTTTTTTTTTTATTAGAACACCTCTGAATGTATAATTTTGAAATTTTGCAAACAGCTTTATAACAATAAATTAAAACAATCTTAAAAAAATCAATCAAAATTTTCCGTTCCCGTTCTCAACCACCGCACACCCTAAGAGGTAGCATATCTTTGTTAATTGTTGGCCAATCTTGGAAAATGTGGTATCGTTGGATTTGCAATAAAAATATCTAAAAAACGTTGTTCTAGTAAAATTTTTATATCATCAGCCATTATTAATTTAATCCTGTTCAAAGATTTTAAATGGCCGCCATTTTGTTTTTTGATGTCGAAAAATTTTGATTGATTTTTTAAGGATTGTTTTAGTTGTTATAAAGCTGTTTGCAAAATTTCAAAATTATACATTCAGAGGTGTTCGAATAAAAAAATAATAAGTGAAAAAAAACAAAATGGCGGCTGTGTGAGTAACTGGGGATTTTAGAAAATTTTTATTACGATATCTACTTTTGTTAGTGGTCCAGAAACACTGCCTAGAAGTATTGGTAGAGAGTTCCGAAACACTCTGTATAATAGTTACATATTTGTTTTTATATTTCATTGCTATCACGTGCTAGTACTGTACTTGCAAATCAGTTTGAGGAGCAGTCTACTCTGATAGAGAAATACAATTTCTAAAACTCTAAATTCTGTATATTTCCATAAAGTTTACACAACTCTAATAACAATTTTCACCAACTAAGTGAATGTAGCCTAATTATATCAAGATATATCACTGCTCTCGTTAAATTAAAAAGTGGGATGGTCCAATGTAATCGAGTAGTATAGTGACAAGAAACGACTGAACGCGAAGTTGTGTAGAATTTGGAACAAAGCCAAATAGCCTGCTCTTTGAAATCACGACAAATTGATTTGTTCAACTCTTGCTCTGGACGATTTAAGTTAATGATTTCGAGATTGAACTACGACGTAATATTCTGTAAAAATACTTTCCACCTAATAAATTGTATCGTAATAATTTGGAAAACATCCCAAATACTGTATTGAATATGTTTTTATTTTATTTAAAACAAAATAAATTATTATTTATTAAAGAAGTTATTATTTTTTTTTAAAAAGGAGGGAAAATCAGGGTTATTTCAATTAATTCAGTACATAACAGAAAATTCAGATTTCTCTTTTAAACATTTGTGAAGAAATACAAATCATATAACATAGAATTCGGATTTTTCCTTGGATTTTTATTTTAAAAATTTGTGGAGAAACCAGTTGTGGGCAAATGGCCTCTCTATGTATGATACTATATGTATCTTTACTTAATTGTGTTTTTGTGATGAATAAAAAATAAATAATAATTAAATAAATTCCCAAAATCTAGATGATTCATATTGAAAATATTTCAATTTTACTTAACTTATATTATTAACAATAATTTAAAAGTTAGTTTGAAGTGACTGACAATTGAATAAACTGACAAATATACATAAACAGAATTTATTAATTTCGAATTCCTTTAATTGCTATTACTTTATACTGAAGACTTCCGCAATGGCGGATATTGACAACAGCATTGAAAAGCTGATGGGAATCGATGAATGCTACTGTACAAAAATATCAGTCACCAACGGGAATCGAACCACGGACCTTTCAATTGCCGGTTGAGCGCCCTTAACCACTAGGCCATGGAGATCTTTCTGCACAGGAGCATTCATTTTCAACTTGGCCATATCGGCTCGTATCTCACAAGTTAGTTTGAAGTGATATAATAATTTAAAACTGTTAGTTAATAATATCACCTGAATCAAGGCTATGAATGACTGAAGGATATTATCCTTAGAACTCTACGCTTCTAAAAATTACTTCGTGGAAAATAATCTTTGGAAAAATAAATAGAAACAATAAAAAATATAATATGGCTATATTTGGTCATAAAATGATACTTATAGTATTAAGAGATATACTCATAGTATTGAAAGATGCATCTATCAATATTTCGCTTCGTTTAAGTTCATTTTGCACATTCTATACATAACTTTCCTTGTGCTATTCACACATCGCTTTTGAGTGATAGTAAGGAGATAATGGGTCATTTATAAGGTAGAAATGCATTTTTCGCAAATTGAAATAATTAATACGTATACGATTATATGCGTCAAAAAGAATAGATTATAATTCCTTTAAAAGTTCATGTGAATTATTGTCAACACGTGTGTTTATAGTACTACACATTATTTGAAGCACATGATATTCTTTTCAAAACAATATGCTACTCCAAACATAGGCGTAACTAGGTTCAAGTAAGAAGGGGGGGTTAGCTACGGAGGATTCATGGCGGAGGGGGGGGGGGGGTGGACAGCAAGATGAAATCAATGTAATGCTAATGCAGTCATACTTAATAGAAATGTATTTGATCAGAGATAAGCCTAACTATAAACATAAACATATTAGTTTTAACACTTTTTAATAATCAAAACATATTTTTTTATGTCTAAACTCTAAAGCAAAAACGCGCTGTCTTAAGTTGCAATTACGTTTATGTAAATATTGTGCCGATTTTCATAAGCAAAATACAATTTTTGCCTACCAATGGGGGGGGGGGGGGGTTACAACCCCCAAACCCCCCCCCCCCCTCCCCTGGTTACGCCTATGACTCCAAATAAGCCAGGAAAATGTTGCAATGATTATCTTACTGAAATAAAAATTTCACTTTCATACTCAAAAAACAACATAATTTTAAAATATAGCCAACTACTCCAACATAAAAATATTGACTAATTTATTAATCTATTTTCGTGAATTATACATAAAAATGAACAGTAAATCCTAAAGTTTGATCTGAGTGGGAAAAAACAAGAATGTCAAAAACTCATTTGAAACCATTCCGTCACCCCCTAAATTCGTTTTATCTTAGTTTAATTCAACCTTTCATGTTCTTTAAGCAAGACCGTCAGACTCAACTAACTTGATTCCACAATAGAGTCAGAGTCAATAGTCAGAGAGTCAATGGGAGTCAGAGTCCGATTACTGACCACGTATAACTGGGGTGCACCAACTGAGTCTTGCATACGAAATTAGTTGATAAAAGAATCGTTTCACTCAAGACCTCTTCAATTTGCACAGTGCGGTTGGAATACTTGGATATGGTCAGCTGGGAATATGATAACGATGAATGGAAGGAGAAGAAGAAAGAGAATAAGAAAAAATATGTATATAAAGAAAGAGAAGATTGTTAATCATGATCGTTACATAAATCAACAGCAGTTGTGTAATAGTCTGAGGGAATGATCTCGAAGACATGGCTATATAGATTTTTGCAGGGTACCCCTCTCACACAAACTCTCTCTTACTCACTCACTCACTCTCTCTCTCTCTCTCTCTCTCTCTCTCTCTCTCTCACTCACTCTCCATAATCCTGTATCACCGGTTACGAAAGTCCTTCATCCCTTGAAAAAGGGTTGAGACGAGCGTGTAGGGTGGAAATCAGATCACCCTCATCCCTCATCCTAAATTCAGACATGGTCGTTTATGCCCAGACACGGACATGCGTTGCAGCATCGCACATTTACATACAGTACAGTTATACAGAGTACAGTTACAGTACAGTTATACAGAGTACAGTTACAGTACAGTTATACAGAGTACAGTAACAGTGACCGAACTTTGTTATGGTGTGATATTTCGATCTAGAAGAATGGTAATTGAATTCGAATGAATGGTTTCTGCTTTTAAATATAATTAAGCAGTATTTATTGAAAATAATGAATTTGTTGTTTTAGTGTAGAATCTTCTCAAATTCTTCTGTGAAAAATGCTTAACCTGACATTTGATAGATATATACATATATCTATACAGATTTTCATATATGTATAATTACGGTACATCCTAAATACTGTAGTTTTCATATAACTTGGCAGCAGTATGCTGGGTTCAGATGTAGCATGTTCCATCTGCTACACGCTGCCAAGTTATATGAATACTACCTTACATATGAACAATAACCATAAAAGGATAAGTCAAAATGTTTTTAAAAACACCAAACATATACCTAAATCATGTGTCTCAGTTGAAAAACTCATTAACTGAGTAGAATGCTCTGTCTACTAATTCCTAAGTCTAACTTCAAGCTGCCTATGATTATTTACATTTTTTAGTTCAATTGGCAAAGCCAATTTTCGGACCAATGTACGATTTTTAGAAAACGGTAGTTCTGTAAGCAACTGTATTAATTAAGTTTGAGTAGCGAGTGTTATAGCATAGATTAGGGATCAAGATGTGGGTATAGTTAAGAGTGTCTCCACAGTAGGTCATTGCCAGCTTGGTCAAGGTCATGATGCCAAAGTCAGTGTAAGATCATTGATTTTCTTTTAATCTTTTTCGTTCCTTCACTTTTTCATCCTTTTTATTTTTCTTCTTCTTCTTTTCCTCCTCCTTCTTTTCCTCCTCCTTCTTCTCCTTCTCCTCCTCCTACTCCTCCTCCTCCTCCTCCTCCTCCTCCTCCTCCTCCTCCTCATCCTTCTCCTCCTCCTCCACCTCCTCATCCACCTCCTCCTCCTTCTCCACCTCCTCAACATCCTCCTCCTCCTCATCAAACCTCCTTCTCCTCCTCCTCCTCCTTCTCCTCCTCCTCCTCCTTCTCCTTCTCCTCCTCCTCCTCCTCATCCACCACCTCCTCCTTCTCCTCCTCCTCCTCCTTCTTCTTCTCCGCCTTCTCCTTCTCCTCCTCCTAATCCTTCTCCCCCTCCTTCTCCTCCTTCTCCTCCTCCTCCTTCTCCTCCTCCTCCTCCACCACCTCCTCCTCCACCCCCTCCTCCTACTCATCCACCTCCTCGTCCTCCTCCTCCTCCTCTCCCTTCTCACCCCTTCACCTCCTCCCTTTTCTCCTCCTCCTTCCCCTCCCCCTTCTCCACCCCCTTCACCTCCACCTCCCTTTTCTCCTCCTCCTTCCCCTCCTCCTCCTCCTCCTACTCCTCCGCCCCCTTTTTTCTTATTCATTCCTTTGCTGGCATAATTATTCAACTTCAAAGTCAACTAAAGAAATTCAAAATGAATTTTCGTAATCAACAGAAGCTTATAAAATCCGAAAGTATTTGAGAATTTTATATTTCAGCTTGTTTGAATAAACTACTCATTTAAATTGTCATAGATCAATATTACGTCACTCCATTGAGTAAATAAAAAATATCCTCAAAAAAAGAATACAAAATCCAATCATACAGGAATTTTTATTGATGAGTTTAGCCGAATCCAGAATCCAATCACAGATAAATTCCTGTACAATAAAAATCGTTGTCTTTATCAGTGATGGGAAGACGAATCCGTGAATAAAGCGAGCTGTAGCCAATTTTTAGCACGTTTTATTTTATTATCTGCCATTACAAAGTGGAACTGTCTGAGTGTAGCTCAACTTGTCAGATCGTGAATGCGCATTGTGAAAGGGAAAAGGAAGATGGTGAAAGAAGGGAGGAAAGAATATGCAAAAAAGGAGAAAGACAAAGGAATAAAGAAAGAGCAGACCCCAAAATGAAGAGTGGATCTCTGCGCGAATTTCTACCCTCCATTTAGCGGCGTATTTTTCTTTCTCACTCACACTCTCCATCTCTCTCAATCCCCCTCTATACCTCTCTCTTTCTCTTTATCCACATTTGTCTTTGTCGTTTAAACCCGCAGGTGCATTGGAATGCTTAGAGGGAAGTACAAGAGGGAAGTAGTAACGATGATAGGGACGTGTAGGGATTACGGACACGAAGACTTTGTTCCGTGTAGAAGCAGCAGGGCTTGAAGGGTTGGAGTGGGATAGGTTGAAGAAGAAGAAGAAGAAGAAGAGAAGGTAGAGAACACACTCAAACAAAGTGCAACAATACTGATGTGGAATTTGGCGGTGCCTACCTCATTCCTATCTCTCGTGTACTGCCCCACCTCATTATTCCTCACTTCCTTCTCCTTCTTCTTCTTCTCTTTCTCCTTCATTCCTGTAATAAATAAAGGCAGCCATTCTTTTCTTTTCTATTCTCTTTCTCCTATACTCCTTCTCCTTATCCTTCTCCTCATTTCCCTTCTACTTCTCCTTCTCCTTCTTCTCCTTTTCCTTATACTTCGCCTCCTTCTCCATCACCTCCTACTCCACGTCTTCATCCTACTTCTCCTCCTCCCTCTCCTCCTCCCTCTCCTCCTCCCTCCCTTTCCCTTCACTGTCATTTTCTTCTTCTTTGTCTCTTCTCCTGCTTTTCCTTCCCCTTCTCCTCCACCTTCTAATCCTCCTTCTCATTCGCCTTCTTCTTCTTCTTCTTCTTCTTCTTCTTCTTCTTCTTCTTCTTCTTCTTCTTCTCTATCTCCTTCTCCTCCTTCTACTTCTCCTTCTCCTCCTTCTACTTCTCCTTCTCCTCCTTTTCCTTCTACTTCTCCTTCTCCTCCCCTTCTTCTTCTCCTTCTAGTTCTCCTTCTCCTCCTCCTCCTTCTCATCCTTTCCCTCCTCCTTTTCCTCCTTCCCCCTCTCCTTCTCCTTCCCATCTTCCTTCTCCTCCTCCTCCTCCTCCTCCTCCTCTTCCTTCTTCTCCTTCTCCTCCTCCTCCTCCTCCTCTTCCTTCTTCTCCTTCTCCTCCTCCTCCTCCTCCTCTTCCTTCTCCTCCTCCTCCTCCTCCTTCTCCTCATCCTCCTCCTCCTCCTCCTTCTCCTCCTCCTCCTCCTTCTCCTCCTCCTCCTCCTTCTCCTTCTCCTCCTTCTCCTTCTCCTCCTCCTCCTCCTCCTCCTTCTTCTTCTCCTCCTCCTTCTCCTTCACCTCTACCTCCACATCCTTCTCCACCCATCAACACACTTTTCTTCTTGTCGTTTTCCTTCTCTTTCTCCTCCCAAACACCCTCAAACGCGCCCTTTTCACAACTCACGCACGGAATTCACACACGTGCGCGCACTCGTAATAACAAGTTTAAATGCTACACAAAATGTTGCAACATTACAACATTCAGTCGCAAGCTGAAAATCATTACAATACACACCTATTCGGTCCCTTCTTCATGCCTTTTCCCTTTTCCCTTTACAAGAGCTGATGAAGGCACTGCGTTTGTCTGTTTAAAGGGTCGTTTGAAAAACTCTGCAAACCGCTTTAGTACTTAATTTCGCTTAATTTCTTAGTAGTCAATTAACAATATGACTGTACAAGTGTTTTAACGGTAGTTTTGGAAGTTTGTTATTGGCCGACTAGTCCGTATGATGCCTCACCATATTTACACGTTTAGCGCTATACAGGTCAATGTTATGAAGAGAGAGAGAGATAGATAGAACGAGAGAGAGAGAGCCAGAGAGATTGAGAGAGAGAGTGTGTATTTTTTCTCTTCCGGATTTCACTAAGACGGCAACGATTTGAAACACTAAATTTGGCACATAGTTTCCTCAAAACTTGATCCAGTGCACCATGAAGCCCGATTTTTGACTTCCCTTTAGAATTTTCAAAATCTATGTTCAAATTTCACTTTTGGGCATTATTACTGTTTCAAAATGTGTTTAGATGCAGGAAGCTCATAGAATAGCCTATGTGATACGTCACTATCGTGATAAAATAGATGATACGCCGATATGTCCTAAGCCTAAGCAACTGATTAGATCTGTATCGATATTAGCTGCTAGCTACCCAGCGTCATGCGAGCTTCCTTTTTGTGTGTATTGAGCTTTTCCTGTAATACATTATTCTAAAGAACTAAACAAAAAACTATGCAGTTGGGTAGAGCTGCAAAGTTGCTGAGAAGAAAATTATCGAAATCGGTTCAATAGTGTTCGAATAATTGATGTACAAACATTAAAAAAAACAGGTAGAGTTGAAAATCTCCTCCAGTTTGGAAGTCGGTTAAAACAATGAAAATTCACATCGTCAGTGCAACAAAAAAATGTTTTTTGTGAACTTCTCTTTTCTAAAACAGGTGAACTGTATGTTATAAACATTGTATGTTACTTCAATCACCCCTCCCGATTTCGTAATTCTGTGACCACTACCATATCTACCAGGAAAGAAAAACTTCAAACTGGATTTCCGGGCAAAACCGGGTAAAATGTTAGTTTGCTAATGATTGCGAATACTACTTATGCTGTAAATAGGGAAGTCATAGCCGCGAGCCGTAGCAGGTATCTGTTCAATCAGATAGATAAGCTGCGTTCTCGTAGGTCCTGTTTGTAACGGTGACCGATTAGATTGGCCAAAAAAAAGACTCTGTTCTCTGTTGAAAATCACTTCCCGGTGGTTCGGAACCCACCTAAAACTGTAGGTCCAACTCATAAATCACCATCATCCAACTCATTACCCACGCACAGGTCTCAGACATATGTGGGCTTCATCCTCAAAAAAAAAAAATTATTTTGTTTGATATTTATACTGTTGAATGTGAATTTTTTTTGGCAATAAAGATATTATCATTATTATTATTATTATTATTGTTGTAATTGAATATTTGTGATTCAAATGCTAAAATTATAAAGTTTTTGGTCAACTGTAGCCTATAATAAATATTGCTGTGCTTGCCCATATTATAATGATATCCATTATTTATTTATTCACTCATTTAGACTGGAATTTGAGAACAACTATTGTGAAATAATTGAATTCAACCTTAAAGTTCATTCTAAATAGCAATATGGCCAATCACTTATTTGTAAGACCTGCGAGAACAATTAGAAATATGAATAAGTAGGTAAGCGTTGTATTAAAACAATGGCATTGTCAATTATTGTTTTAAAATAACGCGAATAATTGAATTGTTACAATTGAAGTAGAATGAATGATGGGACTGTGTAGTTTTATAGATTCCTCAATACGGGAAAATAAATGTGGGAAAAAATATTTTTACTATAAGTTCCATTACGAAATTCCTATTATTATTCACTTAACCAAAAATATAACAATTTGTTTCAAATTACAGTAATTTATTTCATAGTAGATACTGAACAGTTTACAGGAAATCCAAAGTTGACCCAGCAAGTTGATTCTTTGTCTACTGTAATCACAAATTTTAAAACGGTCATATTTTATTTTCATTTATTTAAAATTGTTTTATAAAATTATCGCGAAGCTGGTTGACCTAATAACAGACAATATTCTTTAAATAGTTCGATTTATAGTCTCGTCCATTGTTATATTTATCTATGATTCAACAATGAATTGGACACTTTTTTTATTTATTTTATACGTTGTAAAAATAGGGGGAAAAGTAAAACGAAATGAAATTGAAAAAATTAGTGTATCATGAAATAACTGAAATTAATCTATTGAGATACAGACATTCAAACCAAGAATAAAACGCTCATTAATTTCCAATTTCTGCTGATAAAATAATTATTACTTGAATTAGTTTCTCATCAAGTGCTTCTATGGTATCAATTGAAACACTAATTTGAAATGAGTAATAATTAATTACTAATTTAAATAAAGGATGTTAACTAAGTTACTTCTGAAGGATATGTGGGCAAAATACACAATTTTGCAAATAAGTGCTTGGTCACCTTAATTTGCTTAACAAGATAATGTGAGAGCATTACTTACATCACACACAAGTATGTCAAGTATCGTAATTAGTATTCATTTTATTTATTTTATCAGTCAATAATTTATTTATTTATATATTTTTTTTTTATATTATATTATTTATTTTAATCAGTTCAAGTTATAGGCCGGTAAGCGTAGCATTTTCTTTGTATTTGTACAGTGTTATTACAATGTCTGAATTGAAGTATTTTTCTGTACAATCTAATATTAAAACTGACACTGTATTTCACTTTTAAATAATGTTTTACTCACATATATTGGAGATGCTTGAGGAATGCATTTCACTTCTGAACAGAAGCTTCGTCAGCCTGCCGCCAGGGGTCATGCTTTGTTTAGGTTAGGATGAGCAGCCATTATGTAGTTAAAAATTGCGTTTGATTTGAATTGTATTTGGTCATTGAGTATGTTGGTTCTATCTTGTTTATGGTGTTTGAATATTTCATATTGCTCCAGTGTATTTAGTTTGTGGCTTTTTTGGAATGTGTGTAGAATTTCTAAGTCTGTTTGGATGTTATTGTGTGAGTGACCAGTGTTGATTAAGTGATCTGCAAATGTTGAGTCAGTGTTGGAATGTAGTGCTTTGATGTGTTCTTTGTATCTTGTGTTGAATGATCTGCCTGTTTGTCCTATACCATTACTTGGGGCATGTGTTGCATTTGAGCTTATATATTCCTGGTTTGTTGAATTTGTGAATTGTGCTGTTTGTTAGGTGAGCTGGTTCTTGTTGGATCTGATGATTTAGGTTGTTTGTTGTTCTGAATGCTGTGTTAAATCCGGATTTTTGAAAGATGTAAGCTATTTTGTGTGATTTTTGTTGAAATATGTGAGTGTGATAAATCTGTTTTGGTTTGCAGGTTTCGGATTTTTACTTTTCATTTTATTCAGGATGTTGTCTACTAGATTGGTGTTGTATCCGTTTTGTTGTGCTAAATATTTGATTGTATTGATTTCTTCTTGGTGGTCAGCTTGTGATAGTGGAACATTTAGGAGTCTATGGATCATGGAGTTGAAAGCAGCAAGTTTGTGTTGATTTGGATGGTTGGATGAGTTTCAATGATGTTGGATGAGTTGGTATTATGTCATGGAAAACATCACAGATTTTTCTGTAGTTTTACTTTTATTTCATTTTCCACCTTTTTGTTTTTGTTTTTTGGTGTTTATTTCTCAACCAAACAGGTTTTGTAACCTTTGGAGATATTAAAAAATTATTTTTTTGTTGTATTGTTGGATAGTAGAAATTAAATTAATGGAATTGAAGTATCTTTCTTTGCTCTCTGTAGTTTCAATTTTATTTCATTTGTTTCATTATTCTCTTGTTTTTTTAGTGTTCATTTCCCTATTAAACAGATTTTGCATTTGTAACCTTTAAAGGTATTAACATATTATTGTGTTATTATAATAATTATTTTTGTGAAGTGGAAAAGAATTTGAATTTGAATATTGGTTTTCATACAATATAATTGGGAAATGATAGCCGTGAGCTGTAGCAGGTATCTCTTCAATCAGATTAGATGAACAACGTTCTCCTGGGCCCTCTTTATAAGGGTGACCGATTGGATTGGCCCTCTGCTGTAAAATCACTTCCCGGTGTTTCGGAACCCACCTAAAACTGTAGGTGTCCAATTTATCAAACATTACCCTACCCAGATCTTCATCCTCCGGGGGGGGGGGGGGGGGGGCAATTACGATTGTTATTAAATCCACTTCAAGTTATTTAGGGAGATGTTAAAAAATTCTCACTAAATTATTGTTGAATTATTCAATTACCCTACTAAATTAATAAAAATTTATGTTTGAAAATTGATCGGCCAGTGAAAAGACTGTTCTCTGCTGCAAAATCACTTCCCGGTGGTTCGGAACCCACCTAAAATTGTATGTCCGCCATGTTTCCAATAACATGGTTCAATTATTTTTCATCCAATATAATTGAAATTCAATTAATGCAGGCTGGCCTACAATGATATTTCTAAACGTTCTCAGGCTAGTAGAATATAAGGACTCGTATATAAAACACTGTTTTTTTGGAACGATTTAAAGTTAGTAGGGAATCCTTTGACCAGTATGGAGCTGATCCTTTTCAATAGGCTACTCAGCATCAATTAAAAGTAAAGGAGGGCCGGGAGACGACCTTCAAGAATAAGGCTAGCCTATTTTTTCTCTTCTATTATTTGATAGTGCGTAAAAGGTAGGCTAGCGTGCATCAGCCTTCCCCGTCAGGCACTCTCATTTCTATAGCTCTTTTATAAGCGATCTAAATGGGGAGAGGAGGCTGTTTTGTAATTATGCAGATGAAAGCGCCTCTTAATGGCCGCAAGGGTTCGGAAGGGCAGGTGACGCATAATTTAATCTTTCAAATGACACAAGATGGATCGAATGCGTCGCAAATAGTTCAAAGGGAAGATTAGGAGCTCAGCCACTCGTATGCATATAGCATAAGCTCGTTCATAGACACATATACATGGTTAGAATAAATAGAGCAAAGTTTAATTTATGTAAATTTACAAGGGAAGTGACAGGACAACGGTTAGTTAAGGCTGTGTGCAGGGTTTTTGGTGATAATTTTGTTTGGAAGTTTCTCGTATTTGGTGTTATTAGGGATTTGAAATGATGTCTTTTGTTATGATAATTCTTTTTCATCAACTATTTCGTGTAGAATTTTTTCCGGTTTTTGGGGCAATTGATCTCACCTACTTGTTATTTTAAACTTTTGATACATTTTTATAACTGAAAGACTCCCTAAGGGAATAAAATGACACTTTTTATCAAACAATTCGTTTTTTCAATATTAATTTTTGAAAAACTAATTTTTTCCAGATTTAAAAAAAGTTATTTTGAAAAGAATAATTTTTATCAAATAAAAAACGTGGCATTCTTTCCCCCAAGTTGCCTTCCAGTTATAAAATTAAATTATCAAACGTTTAAAATAACTTGTAGGTGAGTACAATTACCCCCAAAAACTAAAATAATCCAACTTTGAACCACCATATTTCGCAAAATAATTGATGAAGAAAGTCTTTTCTTATGACGATAGATCAAGTAAATCAATAATTAAGTAAAAACTCAAATAAATAATTAATGAATTCCAATAACATACGAGATCCAACAATTGTAGCAGACGTAAGAGATTATGAAAAATGATAATTATGACCAAATCCCAATTTTATGTCACTCCACATGTTAGTGACAATTTTTAAGAAAGTTTTGGTCACAATACTCTCAGTAATTTTAAATACAATACTAATACTAATACATGTGAATAATTAAGGAATATCGATTACAATTTTAAGGAACATACCTGAAAACTGTGATTGAATTGACTTGACTGCCACATTTGGGGCTCAAAAAATTCAAAATTATATTCACTTTCTTTGGGCTACTGGACAAATGTACAGATTTAGTGCTTCTTTGTTAAAGTGAACATCTAAATTAATATTCATGTTTTGGAAAGAATCGGGAATTGTACTTTGAAGTGAAATTTCTAGTTGAACTTGGTCATAACCTTGGTTTATAACCTGAAATTTTTATTTTCAATTGAAAATTTGTAAAGAAAGCCGTTTTGGGCTGTGCCTGTTGTATCTTTACTTGATTGTGTTTTTTAATAAATAAATAAATAACATACGAAATCCAACAATTGCAGCCGACGTAAGAAATGATGAAAAATGATAATTATGACCAAATTATACTTTTATGTCACTCCATATGTAACTTGTGACAACTCTGAAGGAAATTTCGGTCACACAATACTCTTACTAATTCTAAAACAATACTAATACAATACTATTACAATACTAATACAGTAGCCTACTAATACAATACTAATACAATATTAATGCAATACTAATTAATACATACAATGCTGCCCCTCAGTCATACAATACTCTTCAAATATTTTAAAGATTCAATCCATGTTTAGTCTCTTAGAATAATCAAACTTGAGCGCTCAATCAAACATGATAAATTCCAACAAATTCCAAATCCAAACACCTCATTGGCTGTTCGATCTTATGAAGTACGGGCACCAATCAGAATCAGGATCGAAATCTGATTCCCAACTGCTAGAAGAAGTAGTTTAAGAATGGCTTAGACGAATTTCACGCCTCAGCTTTGGCTAACAGATGATGGGTGCTTTGAAGAGTCTGGAGAAGATCCAGCGGGCGTGACGAATTAATGGAGTGATAAGTCACTGGAATGCTCTTTCTCTCTTTTTCTCACTCACATTCTCTCTCGCTCACTCTTCCACTCTCCCACTCACCCTCACCCTGTCGCACTCTCACACTACCTTTCTTTCTATGTCTCTAACACTCGCTCTCTATTTTTCTTTCTTTCTTCCTTCTCTTTCTGTTGTTACTAAGCCCAAAGTCGTGCCTATGAGTCAATTTGGAACGACTGTTCGCTGACTAGCAAAGATATTCGATATTATGAGTGCTGCTATTCTGCCCGAGGGACCGCTTCACACCAGCCGGTACTGTCTGATTGCTGCTGCAGGGGACTGCTTCATACAGTCGTGATCTTGCAGACGATTTTTAGACGTCTGCAGGGCACCTTGATAGCAATCCTTGTTTGCTCCTTAAAAACTCACGGTTTCCTTGAAACGAATTCTATATCGTTAAAAGTGTTTGAGTCCGGATAGTTTTTGGGGTTTGTCGAGGAAGAGAGATAAAATGTCGAGAAGTGTAATAATAGAATATAAAAGAAAGAGAGATTAATATATGTAACTTACTGTGCAAACACATAGTTCAATATAGTGTATCTAATTGTGAAACATTTGTTTTTTGGTGTTTTTAATAAAGAATTTAATAAAGAGAAGGAGAATGAGCAAGGAAAAAAACAGCTGTTTGGAGCCACTTTCATTATAATTAACAGGCTTGTTGCATTGAATCCAATTATCCAATGTTTACCTGCATTATTATTGAAAAAAATATTTGTATGTGCACTTTTGAAATGAAAGTTATCATATTGGTGCACCATTAACATGCAGCTGCAGTTACAGAGAGGAGGGAGGACAGTTTTGTCGTGGGAGGGAGAGTTTGAAATTCTAAAAAATTGATACAAAATTGCAAACTCTTAAAACATAAGACAAGTAATGCAGACAGTGTTTAGGGAAACTGTTGGAAGGATGGGAATGAGGAGGAGGAGGTGGAGGAGGAGGAGGAAGCAGAGGACGAGAAGGAGGAGGAGCAGAAGAAGGAGGTGAAGGAGAAGAAGAATGATGATGAGTAGGAGTCAGAGGTGGTGGGGTGGAGGAGAATGAGGATGAGGAGGAGAAAAAGGTAGAATATGTTGTGACGATTAATGAATCCTTTTCTTGCAAACAGGTATCTTGTTTGGGGGGGAAGGAGGAGGAGGAGGAGGAGAAGAATGAGGAGAATGAGGATGAAGAGGAGTAAAAAGTTGGAAGTTGTTGTAAGGGTGAAAGAATCCTTCTCTTCCAAACAGGAATTCATCAAGAATCATCTATCATATCGAATTTTAAATTAATTAAAATATAAAAATGTCAAAAACAATATTATTATTCTATTTCTATTTTTTCAACTTCTATTTTTGAATTAAAAAATAAGCTCTGTTCAAGAGACACCTTTTGTTCAAGAAATAAATAAAATAACAAAATCCCTCAAATAAATTACAAAATAGATCATCATTAATTACATTTTTTTTAAGTTTCGATTTCCTTAGAATTAAGTTATACGGTATTATAAATGTTCTGGATGAGGTATTCCAATATTAATGTTATATTCAAAAGAAGCACAGCGTTTTTCTTTCTACTATTAAGCTACTCTAAGCTTGACCCCGCACAGCTTTGTCTCAGGGGTGGCATATCAATATATTTTTCCAAACTTCATTGTATTTTGATACTGTTTTTATTTGTTTGTTTTGAATTTTGATTGGAAAATAAATTATTTATTATTATTATTATTATTAATTACTCATTAAATTACATTACAATTATGCATTAAATTACATTACAATTACACATTAAATAAGATTACAATTGCATATTAAATTACAGTACAAGTACTCGAGGCTTGTTCAACCACAAATTCTGATGAGCACACATTTCAATTCGAGAACTGCTCTCCCACATTATTCCTACAATATGTCAAGAACAGTTGAAGCCTGCAGTAGATTTAATTATATTTCATGCACGTTCAGTGCTAAGCATGTACAAAGTACCTCACATTCTTTTTCCCATTGTAGAATATCAGCCATTTCAAAACGGGAGCACAAAGAGTTGTTCGTTGTTCCTGGGAAGAGTGGTACAGGTACAAAACACGAACTAGGAGAGAAAGACAAACCTTTTCTCTTGCTTCACCACTCATTAGCAGCTTTTTACTTTCTTTAAAATTAATTATTAATTAATTAGCTCGGCCAATTAAGGTTGAGTAATTGGGATCGCATGCAGACTATTCTGATTACGTCACGCGGTTCACGATGTGGTCTTCTAGACACGCCAGCATCTAGTGCGCATGCGCGAGTACAATTTGGAGTATAACTTCTATCAGCTATGGGAACCAAACTAAACAAGCGTATGCTATTAACGTTATTAGGTAGAAGCACTCAGGCACGATTACGAGGGATGAGACGAAGGCAGCACTTAATCTGAATAAACTCTTTCTGTACCAAACTTGGTTTGCGCATGCGCTAGCTGGAGAAAACCGTTTGTTGCGCTATTATTTCCTCATTAGCAGCCGAAAGGTAATTTCCTACTGTTGGCTCTGAATCACTGAATTATTATTAATCGGTTATGAAGATAGACGTTGAATTACGTTCGGTTATTAATTCGTAGGCGCTGTAATATCCACTTTCATAACTACTGGCTTCTTTCCTCCTATTTCTCTCTTTATCTCTTCTCTTTGTCACTCTTCTCTTCGTTGCTATCTCTCCTCCTTCTACACTCCTATCTCTTCTCCTTTGCTGACCTTCTCTTTCTATCAGCTCCTTCAAAGATTAGAGAACTTAAATTATGATTTGTTTGTTAATGCTATGAATGAGTCATCTGTTTCAAGCTAATACTTACGATTTATTACGGTAGGCCTACTAATATTAGGCTACTATTGTAGGCTATTAGTGATACTAACTTATTTATAAATGTGGTTGGCCTTACAAAATATGGATGTAATGTTATTTGGCGTAAAACTAGAATACTTTAGACAACAAAATTTTAGGCTGCTAGAATTACTTATCCATATTATTGATACTTGCTTCACAATTTCCTAATATTTGGGATTTGCTTTTGTTTCTATTTACTACTAGCAGGCTCGACGCGCGTTGCTGCGTTCTCATAAAAATTCTCCTTGATTTTATTATTCGCCACCTCCCGCTGAGGTTACATTTCAAATTAGGAAGGAAGTTAAATTAGAGGGCTCTTCCAGCTGATCATAGAGGCTTCGTTGTTTTCTTAATCACCACCTCTGAATGAAGAAATGTTTCAAATTTAAACCTCCTACGACTATAAGGGTAAAAGCTAGGTTTTTATTTTATTATTCGCCACCTCCCGCTGAGGCTGCATTTCAAATTTCTAGCTGCATTGGTTAACAGATCTCATCAACCTGGCATAATTACATTTCATCATACCCAGTCGTATGTTTCCTGCATATTGCAAGGCTCCGACTGCATGGTAGCCTACATGCAAAGTTTAAAGTCTTTTGCTGTTCAAAGACAGCGTAAATAACGCCGCTAAGGGCCCTGCCATATGATTAAAAACTGTTGACTTCTATCAGCTGTTCCTTTAAGCTGTTTGGACGGCAAGTTCAGTAGGTTAGGTCTATAAAATGGATTAATTAATAATAATTATTAGCTCCCCTAATAAAATTTATGGTCAGAAACCATCCCCAATATTCACACAACATATTCCCAAAGTTTCATGCCGATCTGTCAAGTAGTTTTGGAGTCTATAGGGAACACACATACATACATACATACATACAGACAGACATTCATTTTTATATATAGAGATTCCATTCCACACATTTTACTCACATTCTTTTCTATTTTTATCTCCTATACTGTTTTATTATTTCCTGGGGCATCAACCCTGATTATGCATTGAAGGTGTGTATTACCTGATATTTTTGTACCTTTATGTATGTACCCACTTTGTAGTAAATCATTATGAATGAATGTAATGACCAATAAAGCATAAGCATACATACATACATCATGTATGTATTTTTCCCCTTATTTTTCTTGAAGATAGAAGCCCACATCGGTCTGATATCTGTGAGTTGATGATAGTGATTGTTGAGAACCTAAAGTTTTAGGTGGGTTTCGAACCACCGGGAAACCTCTTCTCAGTGCGAAAAGTGTTCTTCGTTTTCCGCTGTTTTGTATTCAGTTTTTCAAATATTACTTTTACTATTACTATTTAGTAGCTATTTACTATTAGTAGCGCGATCAAGTCCTACTTCTTTCGATCAAGTCCTACTTCTGCCAGTAGTGCCGTTTTGCACTACTTATGTTATGTTTGGATTTGTTATTAACTTTAAGTATGTATGTTCTTTGTTTTGCTTCTTTGTTGATATTTTGTGTGAATATGGCCAATAAATGAATTTGATTTACTTTTAGCCTACTATTACTAATACTATTTTTTTTCCTATTATTATTATTACTATTTACTTTTACTATTACTTTTACTATTAAGTAAATCTTCCCAGAGATTTACTATCTCTGGGGATAGTAAATCTTTTACTTTCCCCCGAAATCTCTCCTATTAAGTAAATCTGCCTCTACGAAAACGCTTCTCCTGTTCTTGATACAATAAGTTTTTGGTCTCGAAAGCAGCTTACCGCTCTTGTTAAGATGTTTTTTTTCCAGGATACAGCTTGTATTCAATCTCAACTTTTGTGAGCTCACTTTCCAGAAGAATGTCTTTGACAGTGATCTTCTGTAGGCCTACTCTTCCCCACTCCCCCACATAATATTAGTCGTCTTCGAACAAAGCAACTTACAAAGCCGAACAGATAAACATAAGATTTCCTTTTTTTGGGGAAATCCGCAAATAGGCCCTTATGCTTTTCAAAGAATCTTATAGGTAACAAAAATGGAGAAAAAAACTGGATAAAATAATAATATCAATAGAAAAAAATAAGAAAATGATTAACAAAATAGTAAGAGTAAGACATGAGTAATGAGATTTAAGGGTATCAGATCGTCCAATAAATACATTCTATATAAAATACATAAATAATTGAATTAATTGACAAATAAATACATCAATAAATATATTCAATAAATACTTACAAAGTTATAGAAATACAATGAGCATTTCTGCGATTTATTTATTTATTCATTCATTCATTTACATGAAAAAGCTCATGAGATAAAATTAAGAGCCTTTATTTCAGATTCAGATTCAGATTCAAACATACATTCAGATTCAGATTTATGTCATACAATAAAAAACAATTTTCAAACTGTCAGAAACATCGATTAAAAATTACAAAAAATAATAAATAACTTGTTAGAGGGAAATAAATGACATTAATTAATTAGGCTGAAGTTAAGCGTTGAAAGTGCACCATCCACTACGACCATTATGGGTTTTTAGATACTTTCCTTGACATTCTCATTACATAGTCAAAGCTTTAAAATCTCTTTATTTCATATGCAATCTCTATCGGAGTTTCTAATTGTACATCTTGTGGATTATTGGATTACACCATTAATTCCATCAAGCATTCGTACTATAACTGATAACTGATAATCAATATAACTGATATTATATTATATTATATTATATTATTTATAACTGATATTCAATATCATACTTGATACATATAAACATATACTATGTGTTATACTGTACTATACTATATTGTACTATATATTATGTAATGCACTATGCTAATATAATGGTTGAGCCTAACAATGCCCTCTCTATGACTATCCGCCTGTAATAAATTTGTAAAGGATTGGCTGTGATTGGCTAAACCGTCACGCGTCTCAGCCAATCACAATTAGATAATCGTTCTAGAAAAATGACTGTGATTGGCCAAGTCGTCACAGCCCATAACAATCAGCCAATCACAGTGATTAGCATACGACTTTGCCGAATTGCCCTTCTGAAAACTGCCTTTCACTATTCACAAATAATTTCATTATTTTACACTTCAAGATTTTTTCATTGTTTTTAATTATTTCATTAATTTTTTATTATTTTATCAATTGCTTATTATTTTATCAACGATTCCATTATTTTACACTAAAATATCTTCATAATTTGATTATTTTATCTATTTTTTATAATTCGATTTTGTCACTCTTAATACACAACTCGGAGGGATAGGTTCTTGTCATTTTTCATTTTCTTTGTCAGTAAGGTCTATTGGAGTTAAACATATTCTCTGTAGAAGATATTTGTATTTTTCGTGTACAATATCTTTTCCTTCAATATCTTCTTTAATATCTATCACCTAAAACTGTAGGTCCAACTCATAAATCACCATCATCCAACTCATTACCCACGCACAGGTCTCAGACCTATGTGGGCTTCATCCTCAGAAAAAAAAAAAAATTCCTATGAGTATTTCAACTATTTTTTGTGTCGTTCTAAATTGGTTAGACCCTCGATTCAATAAATTTGATACAATTTGATACGGAAATGTGATTGTTCACATATCTATTTACAAGAGAAAATTGCTTGATTTCCCTCAACACTGAAATTGGAGCTCATTCTCAATATTGACGCATTATATTCATTACATCCATAAATCTCAATTCATGAAATTCGATCTGTGACAATTGAATCAATAATTATTCAATCAATAATCTCAACTATTGGTCTAGTAATCACAAGCTTTGTGCTCTGTGTTTGGAAATTGCTGATTGTCCCAATTCCAAGATGGCCTGCCTATTGTGTGGATGTCATTCTAGACGCTAACAGATATTGTTGTACAATTAATTAAGGAGAGTTTTCAATCTTAAATTCTCCATTCAGTTTAATGTAATCATGAATGAAATTTTAATTGCATTAGATACTCGTCAGCAGTCAGTTGAAAACAATCCAGCTAATTTTTCTATTCTTTTTTCCAATTTGTTTTAAGAGAAGCTTAATAGAAGCAGTAGCCTACTGTAATACTGTATATTAATAATTTATTTATATTAATATTATTAATTTATTATTATTTTTTGTATTTTAATACTGCATATGTCAAAATTTTTCTATTATTTTAAGACTGTAATATGAAATGAGTTATGTTATAGTGAGTGATGTGAGAAGCATAAAGGGACCTCTTCTAGGCAATTATTGATTGCCATTTTTTTCATCAAAAATTCTTATCAAATTGATGCAAGTTTCGTGTGATTATTTTAGTTCTAGCTACGAATATTAAAACTTTCTTGGATGAAACAGGTTCATTCTAAAATGCATTTGAAGATCATAAGGACACAAAACATATATTTTTCTTATTTAAGCAATGAAGTTGATATCAAAGCAGAACGTACGATTTGCTCCATTGTTATAAATTTGCGATTAGAGCAGTTTTGGTCTGGTGCATCTTTGCATTTACTGTATTTTCGTCTCAATAGATGAATAAATAAATAACATTTTTAAATTTCCTACTTCATAAATTCTAATTTAATTTTTTCCCCTTGTTTCAGGTAAAACAAAAATTTGATTGGAGATTCGCTGGTTAATCTTTGTTAATAGAAATCAACTACAACATTTTTGTAAGTGACATTTTGAATTAATTTCTGAAAAATGTATCCTTATAGAGTACTGTATATTTAAAATCTGTATAATCCATTAATTTGAACGACATAGTGTAGTTTTCTCTACAGTTATATTATATTAATACACTATATAATATTAGTAAACTATATGTATATTATAGCATTCATGAAATTTCGAATTTCTTTTACTGTTTACAGCATTTCTATTGTTACTCTTGTTTTTCGTACCTCGAAAGTCTTCATTTGTTTAGAGTGCAATTGAGAATTCGAAACTTATTACCATCTAAATTGATTCAACAATTATTGTGATAATTATAATTTCCTTGAATAATTATTTCCACCATTAATATACTAGTAATATAGAACCTATATTATAATATACGAATAGGTAAGAGGAATTTAAACAAGAAAATATTTGGGAAATACGTGGAGGAAATCAAGCGAAATCTTAAAGAAATAGGCTTAAAAGTTGAAGACGCTCATAATAAGGGAAAAATGCACTTAAAATCCATAGATTTGATATGATACATACATCGATTCACTCGAAGTTGCAACATACCAGAGTTCAAAAGCTGTGCTTTTTACAAATTTTTATTGACCTATTTCATTCAAAACTTTCAGGTTAGTCCACACTAAAAATTTAGATTCACTAAAAACCTCCATTCAAAAAATGCTTTGTTTGTTTGCACTTAAAGGCTATTGATTTTAAAATTCACTCGAAAAAGAAACACTTGAAACAATTCAAAATATAGAATTTTGATTGAAACTTTCGAGCCCAAAAAAATACTAAACTTGCTGCTATGGAAACAACGAATACACAACTACCATGCCAGTAATGTGCTGAATATGTACATGAATATAGAACCCTATCTACTATTCTTATCCTTTTTTTCTGGAGGATGAAGCCCACGTAGGTCTGAGACCTGTGCGTGGGAAATAATTTGGATGATGCTATTGGTTAAATGATTTGGATGAGGCGATTAATGTAGGGGTGTCCACAGGGGGGGTCTTTGACGTAGACTGCGTCATTAAAATTCTTGGGGGGTTCCATAAAAAGTTTTGGAGGAGGGGAAAGTTGATTGAGACCGTGTTTAACGTGACGACATTCAAAAATATATTACGAAGTCACCAGGTAGAATGTCAATAATTAATGACAATATATTAATTACTCCTGATTAATAATAATAAGCGTATGGTTTTTAATGGTGGGGAGACCCTTACGGGTAGTTCCACCTCGCCGTTTGTGCCATGTTACGGGGAACATGGTGGACCTACTATTTTAGGTGGGTTCCGAACCACCGGGTAAGTGATAATAAAGCTTGTAACATCAAGTCATTGAAGCACGGTCACCCATCCAAGCGCAGTCTGATTAATGAGTTGAACCTACAGTTTTAGGTGGGTTCCGAACCACCGGGGAGTGGTTTTTACATCAGAGAACATTCTTTTTTGCTGGCTTATCCAATCAGTCACCCTTACAAAGAGCCTCCAGGAGTTAGTAGCTTAAATAAGACAGCGACACACTTCTAAAAGGTCTTTGAACATGATTTGAAGAGTTGCAGTGGTCGGATTCCAGCTTTCGTCGTGTACTAATGAGATTTCAAAGTGAGCCATGATTTGAGCGTGAGGTCTTCCTGCCCCTTGTATCGGCTATAAATAGCTTTTGCTTCCTTCAAAAGACGCGCTTCTCGCCTCTCGACGAAAGCAATTTCCTTCCTGATCTCACTCCGCTGCCTCCTAAATCATCCAATCACTTCCCACTTGCTGTAGTCCAACCTCCAAACTGATTGGATTATCGACAAACATTTAACTAGGCGAAACCCGGTCTGGCCATTAACTACCGTTCACACCAAATAGAAATTCGAGCCCAATTAATTCTGTTGAAGAGAAGAACTAATGAATCTGTGATGATTTTGTGATGCTGAGCGTTCTTGATAGATCAATGTTGATTGGTTAATGTTTATCTTTTTTACTAGAAAACGAGCCAGTTCAAATTAACTGGTTATTATTGTATTGATAAGACTACTTACGATAGCCTCACTTTACATCAAATTATTACTATTAAATTACAGCTATAAAACCGTAATACATATATCATGTGTATCATTTATATTTTACAACTAACTGTTAGTGACGTGGGAGGGATAATGAAGGGGGGTCAAGGGGTAATAATAATGTCTATATAATATCTGAACACTTTAGTCTGTTAAATTTGTAATAGATAGATTCAGATTCAAATGACTTTATTTGCGTAAATCTACAGTGTACATGATGACAACAGTATTATTAATATTAGCAACTCTCAGATACCCTAGTTCAAGTGATGTACAGTGATTTTTAAAAGTGAACATAATGGTTGAATGGTTTGAATAGAAAAGATTATAAATACAACAAATATATATTTTAAGGTACTGTACAGCAGAAATTATTGATGTGATTGTTAAAAAGAAAAAGAGAGCTTGTATCTGAAAGATGAATTACACAAAAAGGCGAAGTGTTGGCCATTGAGGCCATTCTAACACTCAACCTTTTACCTCATTATGTCCTACTAGTTTTCATTTATATGGATGAAATTGAGAAGAGAGTGAGAGAGAGAAGAGAGTGAGAGGAGAGACTGGGAGAAGAGTAAGAAAGAGAGTGAGAGAAGAGAGTGAGAAAGAGTGTGAGTGAGAGAGAGAGAAGAGAGTGAGAGATTCAGATTCAGAAAGAGAGAGAGAAGAGAAGAGAGTGAGAGAAGAAAGAGAGAGAGTGCGAGAGAGAATGATAGAGAGAGTGATTGAGTGTGGGAGAAAAAGAGCAAGAGCCACTCCAAGAGGAAGAGAAAGAGGGATTAAGTGAGTGTGAGAGAGTGTGAGCGTGTGAGAAAGAGAGAATGAGCGTACGAGTGAGAAAGAGAAAGAGCAAGAGCCACTCAGACTCAGACATCCATAACTGTGAGCAATTTGTGAGGGCGAATTCTGATAACTGATAAGGTGAGTGCGGTAGCGTTTGTCGTAGAGTGTGAGTGTGTTGGGTTTGGGGAGGGGGGGGGGAATGATGTGGATGACTAGCCAGTGATCGGTGCCTGTTTCCGTGTGTGGCGTCACTTAGATGATGATGATGATGATGCTGGGGGGGGGGGGGGGGGATGAGAGGAATAGGGGGCATGTTAAGAGAGAGAGGGCCGGATAAAAGGAAGCATCCTCTGTATCTGTACCCATCCATCCATTGCCAGCGGCGATTTAAGAGCCGTATTAACCGGGTGATCGATTTGTAGCCGAGGTTAGGTCGGAGTCAAACAAGGAGAAGGAGGAGGGGAAGAGAAGGAGGAAGATGAGTAGAAGGGATGATGAAGGGGTGGTGAAGTAGGCTACATGAAGAGAAAGAGGAAGATGAGTAGAAGGGATGATGAAGGGGTGGAGAAGTAGGCTACATGAGGAGAAGGAGGAAGATGAGTAGAAGGGATGATGAAGGGGTGGAGAAGTAGGCTACATAAGGAGAAGGAGGAAGATGAGTAGAAGGGATGATGAAGGGGTGGAGAAGTAGGCTACATGAGGAGAAGGAGGAAGATGAGTAGAAGGGATGATGAAGGGGTGGAGAAGTAGGCTACATGAGGAGAAGGAGGAAGATGTGTAGAAGGGATGATGAAGGGGTGGAGAAGTAGGCTACATGAGGAGAAGGAGGAAGATGAGTAGAAGGGATGATGAAGGGGTGGAGAAGTAGGCTACATGAGGAGAAGGAGGAAGATGAGTAGAAGGGATGATGAAGGGGTGGAGAAGTAGGCTACATGAGGAGAAGGAGGAAGATGAGTAGAAGGGATGATGAAGGGGTGGAGAAGTAGGCTACATGAGGAGAAGGAGGAAGATGAGTAGAAGGGATGATGAAGGGGTGGAGAAGTAGGCTACATGAGGAGATGGAGGAAGAGGAGTAGAAGGTGATGGGAATGTTGGAGAAAGTGCATAGAGACAAGGAGAAGGAGGGAGGAAAGAGGAGGGAATGGGAGAGAAGTAGGAGAAAGAGAAAGAGGAGGGTAAGGGAGAGGAGTAGGAGGAAGATGAGTAGAAGGTGATGGGAATGGTTGAGAATTAGGCTACATAAGAAGAAGGAGGAAGAGGAGTAGAAGGAAGGTGATGGGAATTGGGGAGAAAGTACGAAGTGACAAGGAGAAGGAGAAAGAGAAAGAGCAGGGAAAGGGAGAGGAGTAGGAGGAAGATGAGTAGATAGTAAAGGGGAAGGTGTAGAAAGTAGGCTACATGAAGACAAGGAGAAGGTGATGAAGAAGGTGAAGATGAAGATGAGGAGCAAAGTGAGGAAATTAAGAAGATGGTGGAGCAAGAAAAAGAGGAGGAGGATCAGTATGAGGAAGAGGAGGATGAGTATGAGGAATAGGAGGAGAAGTATGAGAATAAGAAGGAGTATGAGGAAGAGGAATAGGTGGCTGAGGAGTGGAAGGTGATGGTGAGGGTGAGGACAGGTGATAGAGACGATGAGGAGCGGGTGGAGGAAATTGAGAAAGTGGTGATGGAGGAGTATGAGAAAGACGAGGAAGAAGAGAAAAAGTGAGAAACGGCGAAGAAGGAGAAGAAGGAGAAGAAGAGAACGTGAGGAAAAAAGGTGAGGAGCAAGTGGAGGAAATTGTGAAGGTAGTGTATGAGAAAGAGGATGAGTATGAGGAAAAGAAGGTGGTTACGAGAAAGAAGAGGAGGAGGAAGAGATGTAGAGAAAGTGGAGAAAGAAGGTGGGAAACAAGTGGAGGAAATTGGGAAGGTGATAGAGGAGGAGTATGTGGAAGAGGAGGATGAGGCTGCAAAGGAGTAAGAAGAAGAAGAAGAAGAGGAGGTGGAGAAGAAGAGTAAGTGGAGAAAGACGATGCGGAGCAAGTGGATGTAATTGAAAAGGTAGTGAAGGAGAAGTATGAGGAAGGGGAGGAGGAATATGAGAGAGAAGGTCATTTAGAGAAGGAAGAGAAGAAGAAGGAGCAGTGGAGAGCGTAGAGGAAGACGATGAGAAACAAGTGTACGAAATTATTAGGTGGTGTATGAGGAAAAGGTGGATGAATATGAGGAAGAGTATGAGAAAGAGGACAATGTAGAAAAGGAAGAGAAGAAGAAGGAGGGGAGTAGAATGTGGAGGAAGTTGATAAGAAACAAGTGGAGAAAATTGAGAAGGTGGTTTTGGAGGAGTATGATAGAAAGGAGGATGGGAAGGAGAAGTAGGAGGAGGAGGAGGAGAAGAAGGAGAAGGAGGAGGAGAAGAAGGAGAAGGTTTTAGATGAGGAGGTGGAGGATGTGGAGGAAGAGAAGGATGATGTGGAGAATAAAACAGGGGCGGTAAAGCACGTGATGCTTGTAGAATTGTAGAAGTGAAGTGTGGTGATCATCGTTGAGGGGAACTAACCCCTTTTCCCTCTTCACCACCATCACTAACAGTTTCCATGACAACCGAGTGGCGCTAGTCATTTGTCTTCTCCGTCATTCCATTCTCTTCTCTTCTCAATCGCATCTCGATTGCGCTCTTGCACATTCCGTTCTACCCTCCTGTACTTGCTTGCTTCTTGGTTAAGAAACAATTGTTTTCTCTATTTGAAATAAAGTGGACGGAATGAATCTGTGGTTGTCCTAAATAAAATAGGAGGGAGAGAAAGAAAGGGAAATAGAAAGAGAGAGAGAGATTAGATTGAATTAGATTTCTTTATTCATGTAAGTTTACAAATTTCGCATAATATGATTAGTTAAAACAGAATTGTCAACATCACATAGATACTATATATATAGACTTAGATTATAATTTTTATAGTGCTAGAAATTATTTACAATGATGTTTGTATGTTATTAATGATATAAGCTCTAGTGATGACAATCTAAGTGATGCTCAAACAGAAAGAGAGAGAGAGAGAGAGAGAGAGAATGATAGAGAGAGAGAGAGAGAGAGAGAGAGAGTGAGAGAATTTGTAGAGACAGATTTGTGAGATAGGGATTCACATGACTTTATTTGTGTAAATTTACAGTATACATGAATGAATGATAACAGTATTATTAATATTAGCAACTCTCAGATCCCATAGTTGAAGTGATGTACAGTGATTTTTGAAAAGTGAACATAATGGTTGAATGGTTTGAATAGAAAAAATTATTAATACAACAAATATTTATTTTAAGGTACTGTACAGCAGAAAAAACTATGTGATTGTTAAAAAACAAGAAAAAGAGAGCTTGGATCTGAGAGATGAATTACACAAAGAGGCGAAGTCGTGGCCATTCTTTTTCTTAACCTCTGTGAGAGTGATAGAAAGAGAGAGAATGTCAAAAATATGAGGATTAAGAAAAAAATTATGAATGAGAAGTTGGAGTACTAAAAATGTTAGAATAATAGAATTCAGAACATAGTCATGTAGAGGAAACGGAAAAATATTTTAAGACTAATATTTGCCTGTTAATACGAAAAATGTTTGTTAAAAGGTAAACTACAATCTAAGTTAAAAGAAAAAATATGAGGATTAACAAAAAATTATAAATGTGAATTTAAAATAATAAAAATTAAGGACCAACTAAAATCGCTACTACTAGATTAATTCGATCAGAACGACTAGTCTATTATTTGACTGTTTGTATAAAAAAAGGTGTGTTAAAAGGAAAACTACTAACTGTTGTAAAAGAAGGAAATATTAAGAGGAAGAGGAAAAAATGATGAATGAGAAGTTGGAGAAATAGAGATGAATGAGGAAAACGTTAAATTCTAAATAGTAACTAAAAGATGATGCAACTGATACTAGAAAATATTAGAGATTCCACGAATCGGCCTATCACATTCCAAGCTTCCAGATTTTATTGGCTAAGGAATTCCATTCAACGGGAGCTTGACTCACGACTGAAACTGACCAGAAACAAAAATGGAAGAAATTTAATGAACCGACAAGCCGAAACATATCCGCGGTCAACGGAATAAATTGTTGAAAGCTGACAGTTTTTCCTGTTGGACTCCAAACATGGAATTTCCTGTACGTTTTTCAGTCAATCTCTCGTTTCCAGGCAATTAAAATAACGAGGAGAACTTAAAGTCAACTTAATTCTGTAAACAACTGAGTTTAGTAGTCTGGATTGGTGGAACGGTCGTTAAACTTGTTAATTTAATAGTCAGCTTCATCCGCTACCAGCGTTGAACTGAATCAAACAAGATAATTGAGTGGTATTTTTCATTAAAATTTGATTGGGATTTGGTCTGATTCGAGCTTTCTAAACTAAACTTAGCTGTTGCAAATAGTGCGTGCAAATCAGTACACCGACATCGATTGATTTGTAATTGAATGAACTAATCTTGAACTGTATAAACTATTGAGCATGGGAAAGTGATCAAGTAACTCAGTTCATTATGCTATGCGTGCGATTGCGTAAGCTGGTAGAATTATTAGCAATTGACAATTGCAATTGACAATTGCAATTGACTCAATTAATTTAAATTGTAATTGTGTTAACTAGAGAATGAGAATGTTTATATTGTAGATCTTGTCTTTTTTATTTAAATTTTAGTAAAAGTAGAATTAATAATTGAGTCACGCCTCAACTAATTTGAATTGTAATTGTTGTATCTATTGAATGAGAATTTTTATTCCTGGATTTCTTGTTCCATGACGAACTGCGTTGTTAATATTAACTTTTCAAGCTTAATCTTGAGATTCGAAAGCGCTCGGCCAGATTAAGTGAGTTATTATACTTATTCTTAACAAATATTTGACTGCAAGTCGTTAAATTTCACATGAAAAGTTAGAATTTTTATATTGCATACAATTTTTGATCTTGTCTTTTACTTAAGAACCGGAGTCTTCAAGAAGTAATCTTCAAAAAGAAAAAGGAAAAATTTAATTTAAATGATTAAAGTTGTCTTGTTTATTAAAAGGTTTACATTTTAATATCTATTTTTGGCCGGACTTCGCCTTTTTTTCGTAAATACTGCACATAAAATCTTATTGTTAATATCCAAGCTTTTTCTCATATGCTATATATTGTGTTGTTAATAATATGCTTTTTAATCACTCACAATGGAGTTTTGTAAATTTACGTAAATAAAGGAAATTTTATATTAACTTTATCTTAACCAGAGTCTTCAAGACGTGATCTTATATTGGTAATATTGTATACAATTTTGTTGATCTTGTCTTATACTTCAAAACCGGTGTTTTCAAGAAGTAATCTTCAAAAAAAAAAAAATAATAATTTAAAATAGTAACGTTGTCTTGTTTATTGAAAGGTTTACATTCCAATATCAAAACTAACACTGTATTTCTATTTAAATTATGATTTTTCCTCACTTATACTGGAGATACTAGAGGGATGCATTTCACTTCTAAAGAGAAGCTTCATCAGCTTCTGAGGAAGCTAACCTAACCCTCTAAGGCTAAGAAATTTTATATTATCTTTATCTTAACCGGAGTCTTCAAGATGTGATCTTATATTGGTAATATTGTATACAATATTGTTGATATTGTCTTATACTTCAAAACCGGTGTCTTCAAGAAATAATCTTCAAAAAGGAAAAAGAAAATTTTGATTTAAATGCCAAAGGTTGTCTTATTTATTAAGAGGTTTACATTCCAATATCAAAACTAACACTGTATTTCTATTTAATTTATGATTTTTCCTCGCTTATACTAGAGATACTGGAGGGATGCATTTCACTTCTAAAGAGAAGCTGCAACAGGGAAGCTAACCTAACCCTCTGAGGTTGATGTAGCTTCTCTTTGGAAGTGGAATGCACCCCTCCTTTATCTCCAGTATAAGTAAGTGAATATTCACAGTTTAAATAGAAATACGTTGTCAGTTATGATATTAGATTGTTTATCAAGTATTTCGTCATTGAAACGTTACAGAAAAGGTTTACGGTGTACTTCAGTGTGAGTAACGTCAAGAAAACCATATTAAGGATAACCATGATACCTATTTTAGAAAGTCACATGACTTCCAGGTCATCAAGTACCTGCCACGATGAATCACGCTATTTCCAGCATGTGATTCACAACAAACATATTACCAGTACGTGATTTTTAGGGTATTACGTTATTTTCCGGGTTTGTGAACGGTTCAATCATAACTGCCTCCATTACCAAATCATTCACCTCAGAACTGTGAACCGTCTCACTTCAATAAACTGTTTCCTATTTTGACGCTAATGATAATAATATAGAAGATACGCTGATGATTCCCAAAATGATGATGATATAGCGAAGAAAGACAGAAACAAAAGGAAAAGGTCTAACGCCTCCAGGGCTCAGACCTAACCAAACTCAACCGGCGGTAATCTCTCTCACTCTATTTCTCTTTCCCATGATAGCGTAATTGAATTAGCGTCACGTTAAATTGGTTCTTTCCGTTTGAGGTTGGTTACCAGAAATGAGCCCTTTTTAGGTTGCGGGGTGGTAAGGCACCTTCATACAGGTTTGCTTTGATGAGCTTTTCAGCGCAGATTCGTTGTACAGTTGGAGGTTTTCATGTGTAGATACATCTCACTCTTTCTCCTTGGATCTTCATCGTTATATCTCACTCATTCGTTCTCTTGTGCATTATCTATCGTGTTTGAGGTTTGATTCGGGCCGAGTTAAGATCGTTTCCTGAAGATCCTTCAGTTTCAACGAGCCACATTCGTAGACAGCTGTTTCAACACATTTATCTTCTTCGATCGGTCTCTCTCACTCTCTCTCGCTCTCTTTACTTCTCTCTCCCACTTTAACATGCATCATCATAAGTGGTGTATTGCCTCTTGCGTGACAGACACCAGAAAATCCAATTTTATTTTATTTCCAACTTCAGTTCCATTATCCCAAACACAAGATCATCATGTATTTCTCTCTCTTTTCCACTTTGTCTCCCTTTTATACTCTCTTCTTCTCATGAATTTACAGGTGTCTTATATAGTCAGCTCCAAAACATTAAGATGAATCCATTTTAAAATATTAAATTCTCAATTTTTTTACTCAGGTCCTTTTTTCTTATACTCGATTTTTTCTTGGACAAAGACTACGTTACACCATAAGACCAACCATCTAGGACTTATCCCTATTCTATGGTTAGACCTAGTAAAAATTCAAGTGTCAACAACAGACAGAAAAGTTTTGCCAGACATGCATTTAGGTTTCAAAAAAATTCGGTTATAAAATTAGCTCAGAAATCAGTTCATATCTCGACAAAAAACCTATATACATTCACACTCACTTTCTCTTTCCTCTTCTATCCTTTTTATCCATCTTCGTCTCTCTGATTCCTCTTCTCTCTTGATCTTTTATCTTTCTGTACCTTATGTCCGATTCTCAACTTTTTCACAGTTTCAGCTGGCACCATTAAATTATCATTAATTTCTAGACGCCACCGACTACCCTATCGCCTGAGGGGCATCTTCACTTCCCCCTTTCACTCCCTTCCATTCCTCCCGCTCCTTTACCCCCATCAACCCTGCCCTATCCACTCAACCCTTCCCCAACCTTCCATAACCTATTTCGCTTGCCAGGATGATTCTCAATCCTTGGAGCCAAAAGATCTGCCCCCCCCCCCCACGTCACTGCTATCCTGTCCATGAGATCCTTCCGAGCTGCGTTGCTCTTCAGCCTCAAGCGACTAATCTTCAGTCTAAATACCGTTCTGTGTTTTCATCTCAACCAAAATTTACAGAACTGCCGTTATTAACACGTGAGCTAATACTGTTATTGGCCTCGTTAGTGATTTCAGAGTGGAAAACTATATGCAATACTCTACTATTAATATATTCAAGCATAGTATATAAATATACTGTATTCAACAGTGTATATTGTATATTCAATAGTAGGATTTGTATAATGAAAACGTAATCAAAATTTCTTCTGTATAACACTCTGAACTAAACCCAACACTGTCCCGAGATTTCAGAGTTGGGTTAATACCTTTTTAACTATTATAATAACTATTTCCAATAGTTTATCCAGCTACTCACGTTCAGATTGGAGTGTTATCTTTCTTTAATAAATACTGTTGACATTTTTAGTGTAAACTAGCTATTGTACCCGTCCTTCGTACGGATTATGTTTAGAAATAAGACTAAATATGTTTCGGCTTTTTTTATAGCAACGATCATGAAGTTGTTAGCAGCTTAGTAAACAACTTAGAACGTAAACAATTCAGTGACAGATATCAGAGAGAATATTTAAGAACAGGTGATTGATATATCATGATAAATTACGTGATTTGTTCTTATGCGGTAATAAAACTTAGAAGAAAGGTATCCAAAATCGCACAATACTTGGTTTTTAAACGTTTATTATTCTGTTAAAAAAAGATAATGTAGTTTTTTATAGCTAAAGACATTGTCAAAAAGGTTTTCAATACTGATAAATAACTTTAATCCCGATCGATGCTCTCGTTTTTCATAAGAAGGCTGCGTAAAATGCCTTCGGGGCCGTGACAGACAAACAGACAGACAGACAGAAATTGAGATAAGACTTGTTTCGGCTTCTTTAATGCATAAAACGTAGAAATAACCAAAACATATATAATTATGATAAATGTACAGACAAAATTCTGATTATATTATTGATTTACTTCAATGTTTTGAACAATATAGCATAATCTTTTGTTGTCAATTCATCATCTTCTGTTGTCACTTAAACATAACTTTAAAATAATTAAAAAAAAACTAAATAATAATATGAATATTATAATAATATGAAGTAATAAATTATTAAAATAAATTGCAGTAATGTGCAATTTTTCATTAAAAAAGGTGCAAAAATGTTGTCATTTCAGAAGCCTTTTGTTGAGGTGTTATATTGAACCTGAATAATTTTTCCTAATTTAAATAAATAGTTGACAAGATATATTGATATATTCCAATTGCATTAAGGAATTTGGGGGAGAACTTTAATAATGTAAAAGAATATGTAGACTTTAGTGGAATAGTGAATCTAATTGTTTTAGTGTATGCTGACCTCAATGTTTTGGACTACAGAGCATAGTCAAAATTTTTAGAGTAGTTTTGGACTTTGCCAAACATCTTCACTTCATTGTTATTCTGTCTAAAAATAAATTAATATTTTTGAATGGGAATATCCAGTCTTAGTCATCAGCCAATGACAGTCTTCCAATTTAGAGGAGTTTTGCCTATCAGAGGCTTTCAATCTCTTATCCAATAGTAAGCTGTTATTCATAAAGTATGTAGCCTAAATCATATAAAGCTGCTTAATTGAACGAGCGAAGCGAGTTCTTCCTTTTGGCTTGAGGCTCGAAGCGTTGTATGTTTGTATGTTCCACGATAACTTTCGAACGCCTTTATCAATCAACTTCAAATTTGAAACACAGATTCTTGGTATCTTTAGACAGGTCAAGTTCGTTTGCCAATGAAATTGACCCACTCCTTCATCCTTTTTGAGCCGAAACAAAAGGATAGGTTCTCACCCCTTCATTAATATGTCTATATACTACTATATTTAAGAAAATAGTTGTTTTCGCCAAATGGAATTCGCAATAGATTTCAAAATATATTTTGAGCTATCATCAGCTGTAGGCGAATAAATGCGATCAGGCTTTTTATAGGATCTCTATAAGCTGATATACTAATTTCATTGCCCTGATATATGGCTATATAAACAGCTGTTTTTCATGTGGTAAATATATCTTCTCTATAGATTGATACACTAATTCCATTGCTCTGATAAATAGGTATATGAGTACGGTAGGTCTTTTTGTGGAAAATAAATGTGTGTATCAGAGAAACAATGAAATTGAACTTCAAGTGATAGATGTCTTGTGAATTTTATCTGAATCATTATTTTCAAAACAGCTGTTTTTCGTTACCATCTTCCCCTACGATAAGCTTCCCAAATGAGTTTCCCTTTCCAAAATTAGTTGTTTGCAAGCGAGTTCTCCAGCACGTTGGGCTCACTAGTGTTTTAGTTTCATTTTGATTGGATTGAGAAGGGTGTAACTGCTGAGACTATGGTAAGTCTATATTGTGGTTTCAAATAAATGTGTTTGTGTCAACATCAAGTCGTTATTAGCAGTATAAAATCTATTGATAAATCGGGAAGATCGCTATCACAGGTGGGCGAAAAGTGATCTAGAAAATAAATAGACCAAAATTGAACGAAGATTGTTTTAGAAGTGATAAATAGGTTCTGGCCTAGTGTAGTATGGATGTTTGTCAGCCTGGGGGCGTAAAAAGGCTTTCAAGATTCGGCATTGATGAGAATCTGAAGACAGGATTCAATACACCATGTGTAAATACACATATTGTTGAGATCCAGAGTGGTCCACAGGATATTACAAGAGCCTGAAGTGACACTTTGTCCGTTTGCCACGTAAAACCAAGATTCTGAGGTTGACCAAGTTGAAACAAAAGAATTTAATTATTGGGACAAAGAAGTTTTGAAAGAAATAAGGTTTGAGTTGTTCGTTCAGAAAAAGGTAGCTGGTAGCTGGTATTTATTGAGATTTTGTATGGCTGAGAATTTTTAATCCAATGGAAGAAATTTCAGTTTGATTTCCATTTTCTTAATTTCTCAAGAATTTTTTTTTTCTTTCTGAGGATGAAGCCCACATAGGTCTGAGACCTATGCGTGGGTAATGAGTTGGATGATGGTGATTTATGAGTTGGACCTACAGTTTTAGGTGGGTTCCGAACCACCGGGAAATTGTCTATCAATTTCAAATAAAATTCTGTATGATTTTATTTTCTTTATTTTTCAATCTCATCAAAATGTAGTCAAACCTCTGTATAACAAATTTCCAAATAGCGAAATCCTCCATCTAAAGAATTTCGATGGTGTTCCTTGACATTACAATCTTAGCATGATGACCTCTCATTAACGAATACCTCTACAATAACAATTTAAATAAAATAAAATCATCATATAACAATAAATCTAATAATAAAATCTAAATAACAATTGTTTTGCCCAGATAATAGATTTCATTTTTTCCTTTCCCCTCTTATTATAATTATTAATGAAATCTTATATGGAATTTGGTTTTCTTTAAGGATGTGCGCAGGGTTTTTGGTCATGATTTTTCCCTAAGTCTCTTGTTTTTGTTATTATTAAGGTATTGAAATGTTATCTATAGGAATGAGAATTTTTTCATTCATTATTTTGTGAAATTAGGGGACTAAAAATTGAAAATATTGTTTTTTGGGGACAATTGATCTCACCTCCAAATTATTTTGAACCAATTATTATTTTATTGATGAAATTTTCTTAACCAAGACACGTCGAGGAAAAGACTGACATATTTTCAACCTATCAATTAAGTTAGTTTTTAAAAATAAATTTAAAAAAATTTGAGAAAAATTCAGTTTTTTTAGTTTATTTTGAAAAAAAATCTAATTGATTGAAATAAACATTTTGTTATTTTATGCCCGAAGGTGCATTTTAGTTGAAATAATTCATCAAAAATTTAAAATGCTTGTAGAAGAGATCAATTGCTTTCCAAAACTGAGTAATTTCGAACCCCTATACTTCACAAAATAATAATGAAAAATATTTTTATGCCAATAGATAGCCAATAGATAGCATATCGATACCATAATAATATCTAATTCCACAAACTTCGGAAAAATTGACCAAAAACCCTGTGCATAGCCTCAAAGGTTCCTTGTAGCGGTCAAGGTTGGTCAAGGTCATTAGCTCGGTCAAGGTTGCCCAAGGTCATTAGCTCGGTCAAGGTTGCCGGTCCGTTGTTCTGAAAGTCAAGGCCATGCACTCGATATTATTTGTCCTCTTCCCCTTTTTTTCTATTTTCTTTTCTTTTTCATCTGATTATTTTCCTTCTTTCTCTTTCTTCTACTTCTCTACTCTATAACTTTTGAGGTCTAACATATCTCACCTTGTTCGACAAAAGATGTGCTCTGATTAGAAATGATGGACTACATAATGATCTATTTGTTACTTCATAGTTACTAAGTTATTACTAACCAAATAACTAACTAGTAAATAAGTATTTACTAACTATGTAACTACATAGTTACTAAGTCATGGATCAATGCTTTACAGAAAACACGTATTTGTAATATAAATTTTTTTAAGAAAGCAGCTGTGGGCTATGCCTATGGTAAATTGAAAAAATATATACCTAAGTGTTGATCAAATCAAATCAAGTTATTGAGCCATAAATACAATACACGAATCGGCCAAGTCAATAAGTATAAAGTGAATTATATTGTACAATCACAAATAAATATAATGTTAGGTCAAATTTAAGTTCTACTAATTTTATTAATTTTGTTTTAATTTAATGCTATAGAGTTGATAGTTTATACTACTATCTGAAGCGTATACTACTATTTTAAGTATTTTAGTATTGATTATGAGAATTATAATAGTAGTATTAATGTCGGTATTTAGTTTCGCATCGACTGCTCACCTCAACACATCCTTTTTTTATAGTGGGTTATTTTGTTTTGCCGAATTGTATCAAAGGATTTTCCTGTGATTCATAAACTGTATTTTTTATAATTAACATAATTAAACTGCTCTGGATATAAGAAAAGATGTTCAGAGAAAAATTGAAAGTTAAAATAAATATATGACACAAACTTTTAAACGTGGAAACAGGTATAACTGTTTGAAACGCTCAACGCTGATTGGCTAATTCGACTACATCCAAACTGTCAGAGTTATGAATGAGCTCCTTTAAATATTAGAAAAAATGTTTTGAGAAAAATTAAAAAATAGATTCAAAATTTATCGTGAAACCTGACAACAATTTTCAAGTCACTCGACGCTGATTGGTCAATAATTAGGTTCGATTACGTCCAAACTGAGTTCATATTTCGCGAAACACGATGGTAACCGAAAGCTCATTTACGCATACAGATAATTCATTTAAAACTAGTAGCTCAATTATAATTGGTGTACCGAGCTGGTATCGTGTAGTAATCAAACTTCAGTAATTCATTGTTATCTGCCTAGAGCACGCCCAATTTCAACGGATTCAAAACATTTTGAAATGAACACAAATTGATAAATCGACCAATATGTATCGAATTCAATATATCGGCTAATATATATCGAATACAATATATCGTCTAACGGTGTCAATACTTATCGACGTACGGTAGAAGCTGGGAGTGATTTGTTGAATATAAGGTGGTGATCCTTCACCATTGGGTACGTGGGGGGGGGGGGGGGAGTTTAAGGTTGAAGAGGGGGGTTTGGGATAGTAAGGGAGGGTTAAAGGTTTCAGAGGAGGGCTTTGGGATGATGGGGGGGGGGGGGGGGTTGTTCTCTCGCAGTAATTGCTCCGTTGTTTCCGATCGGCCCAGTCTAGTCCACTCTGGGCCCAATTATCCCAATTGATAGCTAATATACCGAACTAATCTAGCCGACAATGTAATTCCATGATGCAGTGTTATATACAGGATTCCAACTAGGCAGCCATTTGCGTCTCTCATACACGTGTAAATGCCGTTCACACACACGCACAAATACGCTCATTAACGCTCACATACGCTCAAATACGCTCACACGCCAAATGGCATTTACTGATCAACATTATTAATATGCCGCTCCCGAATACGGGCATCGCGGGTAATAATAATTATTATTGTTGGTATTCCTGACGCAATTAGGCTAATACACGTTGAAAGTGCTTTATTGAATGATATCAATTTTATTCGAGATAATTAATTTGTAAAATATTATACAAATGATATCTAATATCAAAACTGACACTGTATTTCTATTTAAATTATGAATTATACTCACTTATACTGGAGATACTGGTGGTATCTGAATGAGTGAAAACCATAATTTAATTAATCCCCCAAATCCTACTAGCATTGAAACAGTAAAGGTTGAATGTCACTTCATTTCAAGCAAATCAATTCAGGAATCGACAATCGACTCGAAGTACAGTGAAAAATATTTGAAACAACGAAGCACCATCAGTCAATTTTGTAGCTAACATTTAGGGAATAAAATGCTGAGGGAATAGAAGCGAAGAGCATCACACAGTCAATAGCTTCAACAGGAGAGAGAGAGAGAGAGGGAGTGTGTGAGAGTTGTAGAGAGGGAGTGTGAGAGAGAGAACTGATCTTGTTTCCGACCAAAAATGGAATACATGGAGGGAATTCCCCTCCTGTTATTCCTTTTTAACCACCCAACTCCTCCTCCTTCACCACCTACTCGTCCTTTTTCCTTGTCGTTCTTTCTCTTCCTCCTCCTCCTCTACATTCTTTTCCTCCTCATCAACCTCTCCTTTTCTTCCTCTTCCTCCACATCCTTTCCTCCTCTTCCTCATCCTCATCCAACCCTAAAACACTATCTGCACCCTTTCGAGAGTTCAGCTTTATTGCTGTTTTATACCCTGCAGATTTTGCTCTCTCCTATTAAATCCAGATTTAACAGCAGTAGCACACTCAAAGCAGGGTGATAACCACTCACTCTACTCACCAACACTGGCGTTCAACATTTGCATCCATAAAAGCGGTTAGGATGATTCAGTGATTCTCTATCTCCTTTTCATTTATAAATAGAGTTCAGATTTAGAAACAAATTCAACTTGTACATAATCGGGGGCATTACGTTCACTCGAACTTGAAATTGATCTCTCAGAAATAACATGAATTCATTCATCAATCATTAAATTATTAATACAACTTAAAAAACACTTTTGAGTGGAAATTGTGACTCACGTTATGGCATGACGGCCGTTTCACTCTGATGCTAAGTGCTTCGTCAGACGACCCACAGTACACTGAGACTGACGATGCTCTATATAAGAGCAATATATAATAAAAACTTAAAAATCACACCTTTAAGTCGAAATTGTGACTCACGTTATGGCGTGACGGCCGTTTCACTCTGATGCTAAGTGCTTCGTCAGACGACCCACAGTACACTGAGACTGACGATGCTCTTAACATCAGAGTGAAACGGCAGTCACGTCATAACGTGAGTCACAATCTCCACTTAAAGGTGTAATTTTTAAGTTTTTATTATATATTAGTGGAAACAAGATGGATCTTCAACATCAAAATAATTAGTAATTACACATTAAATTATTTTATTTGATTATAGAGAAATCTTATATATATCTTAGAAATATCTAGATGCTGTACACAACATCCACAGGTCAGAGACCTGTGCGTGGGTAATGAGTTAGATAATGGTTATTTATGTGTTGGATCTACAATTTTAGTTGGGTTCCGAACCACCGGGAAGTGATTTTACAACTGAGAACAGAGTATTTTTTGCTAGCCAATCCAATCGGTCACTCTTACAGAGAGAGCCCAGGAGAGCGTTTCCTATCTAATCTGATTGGACAGATACCTGCTACGGCTCACGGCTATAATTTCTCTGAAATTACCAGCTCTGGAACTGCTTACACCAGGGGTTCTCAATCTTTTTCAAGGACTGTACCCCTTAATGAAAAATAAAAATTCAGCGTACCCCCCTGTTACCGCGAGATTTTGGAGGGGGGGGGGGGGTTGCCGGTTAAATTAAAAAACCTTTTACATCAAAAACACAATACATTTGGAAAAATATTTGAAACCCATTTCAAAAAATTAATGAGAAGGATGAGCTTGCTTCTTAACATAGTTCCTCAATGTTAGGCTTAAGGTAAAACCTCAAATCGTTAACCCCAACGTTAACCTTGTCTCTGAACTTTTACGAAATAGTTCTACGAACCTATTGTACTTATTGGTTCCTAGTAACTCGACCACAAAGTATTCTATTTATTAGATTTCATTATTAAATAATAACCTTGCATGATTGCAAAACGGAAAAAAATGGTTTAATTTTTCATTAACCTGCCCCGCGTACCCCCTGAAAATTTTCGAGAACCCCCAAGGGGTACGCGTACCACAATTTGAGAACCCCTGGCTTACACAATAGAAGTGGCCAGTTGTACAAAAGATAAATTTAACCACCGTAAGATGATGTCATAATTATTATGGAGCTCAATAAGGAAATCGTTGCACTGGCTATGTCAAATGACGTCATCTTACGGTGGTTAAATTTAATTTTCTTTCGTGCAACTGGCCACAAGTGTTTCAGTCTCAATACAGATTCACGATTATGTTTGCATCAACATCTGGAAATGAACTATTTTTCGCTTATCTGACAGTGATGGTTAAGTCTAGCTTGTTGTCTGTTTCTTGACTGGGGCGCAATTTGAAATGCTGTCTGAAATTGATGGAGAAGCGTGCAGAATGCCAGAGAGTGTGTGAGAGAGTGAATGGGGGAGTGGGAGAGAGTGGTAGAAAGAGAAACAATAAAGAGACATCTGGTGAGTGGAGACATGTGACACGCCATGCCATGAGGATGCTGAACTTTATAAGTGGCGCTGTGGCTATGACTCATCTCATCATCAAGTGACAGTTGCAAGTTGCTTGTTGGCTGCTCCTTTTATTTTGTCGTTGTATTGAAACGCCTTTCGCTAATAATTCACAGACGAAAATAGTTTCTCCTAATTGACTTAATTACTGCCTTGGGCTGGATGACTAACTCTTCCAATGATAAGTTTCTTGGACATCATTGTTGCGAACAAAGCGAAAT
Source organism: Conomelus anceps (assembly GCA_948455865.1). Classification (NCBI taxonomy): domain Eukaryota; kingdom Metazoa; phylum Arthropoda; class Insecta; order Hemiptera; family Delphacidae; genus Conomelus; species Conomelus anceps. The sequence goes on from OX418219.1 coordinate 6,156,815, forward strand.
AATCATTGATGCTGTTCAAGTAGCCTGATGTTTTGAATAAAAGGCCGATTCACACTTATCGGGCTCGGCAAGGCAAGGCAAGGACTCGGCAATGTCTCGACCAATCAAGACATTGATGGCGTCATGAAGCCATGTTTTGATTGGTCCTTTGCCGAGTCCTTGCCTTGCCTTGCCGAGCCCGATAAGTGTGAATCGGCCTTAAGATGGATTAGAGGGAAAGAGAATAGAATAGAATGGCTGCCTTTATTTATTTCCTGGGAGGGCGAAGTTAGAGCGCAGCCGGCCCTCTCTTCCACTTAACCCTCAAAGAGAGTGAGAGAGAGAGTATGAGAGAGTGAGGGAGAGTTAGAGAGTGCGAGAGAGTTATATTTAGATTCAGTTGATTTTATTTGCGCAAATTTAAAATGCATTGTGAATGATTACAGAATTAATAAGATTAGCAACGCTCAGATCCAATAAAAAAATGTGATATACAGTGATTTTGGAAAAGTTAACACATAACGTCTTTCTTTGTAGTGGTGAAGGTGACATTGTGGAAGATATCCCATAAGGAATAGAAATACTTGAAGTTGTCACAACCACGTTTATTGAAAACCGTGAGATACTAGCCTCGGTTGTTACACAGTTATCAACCTCAAACAAACCGTGAATTTGTTTGAGATTGATAATGGTGTAACAACCGAAACTGTTCTCCCACGGTTTTCAATAAATGTGGTTGAGACAACTTCAAGTATTTTTATTCGTTAATGGTTAAATAAAATTAGAAATGAAATAGATATTATTGATGCAATAGATAATAAAGAGTGGCAGCTTGATTCTGAGAGATGAATTACACAAAATGGCAAAGTATTTGCCATTGAGGCCATTCTTTCACTTGACCTGCTCAACATGTCCTACTATTTTACATTGATATGGATGAAATTTACTTATAGGGTTCGTCTAAGTAAGATAAATCAATTCGAATGAGATGAACTGGAATTATTTTGTGAAATACGGGGGTACAGTGTTGCAAATTTTCGGTTTTGTTGGGAAATTGATCTCACATGTTTTTTAAAACTTTTCATAACATTCTATAACTAATAACACATTGGGGAACACCTAGAGCCATAATTAGCTTTATCTATTTCAGCTTGGAGATCAGCTTTAAGTTTTCGATCAATGCAATAGTGCAAGAAGTGTCACTCTAGTACTGGGTCTTTTAAAATGATGCATCAGTGTGTATTTCAGCTAAACGAGATTTGAAAATATCTCTATTTCTCGCAAAACCTTTTGATCAAAACTTTTCTAGCCGCAATTTCCTCCAAGCTCTCCTTCCACTAGTGTCACTCTAGCTGTCGTCGTTTGGACGCTCTTGCAGCTCTATTTACTCTAATAGATCTGCTCCAAGCTCTCCATCAATTTTACTCTAGCTCTTTCCATCTAAAAGAGATTAAACACCTCTCAAAAACTTTTCGCAAAAAATTTTCCTTTCCCAACTTCACTATAGCTGCAATCTACACTGATAGACCTGCTCTAAGCTCTCTATCTACTAGTTTCACTCTATCTCTCTCGTCGTTTCGACGCTCGATTTGCCCCAATCTAACTCTACCATCTACTCTAATAGATCTGCTCAAAGCTGACTACCTATTTCAATCTGGCTCTTGGCCCGTTTAGACGGGTCTTACGAGATCTACATTATTTCAGTCACGGAATTTGTGCGGTCTAATTAATCACAGTCATCGTGACGAAATATTTACCCCCATTCCCCTCCCACCTAAAGGGCGGCATTCCTGCATTGTCTCTTGCATTTTAAAAACGTTTCTCGTTGACATTCCTGTCATTATCTCTTATCCTATTGGCCGAAGCCGGTTAACCAATCACAATCAATCGCGGCCGGGTTCTAAATCTCTAAACTGTGCACGGCAATTATATATGTCTAAAATTGCGCTCGCACGCACACTCACGCGTGATCGATTTATCGTACCGGAGCAGTATATGAATATTGCCGGGAAGGTTTGAGACACCGTGATGTGACAGTGACTGATGAAGAAGGCGGCTTCACTCTAGCGCCATTCTCTTGAAACACATTAAACAGTCACAGCTGTCAGCGAAAGGTCTCAACGTCATGTCTAGGTGCTTCGTCTATTTTCGTAGATGACGTAAAAATTCTGGTTTCCAACCCTAAACGACACGAGCAACCACATACTGGTTTCGTTTATTGTTTTAGCGGAGGTCTAACGCCACAGCCTTTGAAATTAAATCGTTCATTAGCCGAGAAATATGTAATGAGATGCGCGCGCGTGCGCGTTGGTGAGTCGGGTCTGTCAGCCATTTATGTCAGTCATCACTTTTATTGTCCATTGTTGGCTACAGCTGGAGACATTTAGCCAAGATGTGTGAGTGTGCGTCTGTGAATATTTATTTTAAAATTACTAATTAGTGACAATTAGTGAGTGCTCGCCCCTGCGCCGACGACGGTGGGCTTGTCCGTCACACTAGGTCGACGTCTTGCGGCCAAATAGCAAACTTAACTGTCAATCAACTTCAAACTAATGTTTTAAGAAGTGTATGTAGAAGTTTCTGTAACTAGTTGACTTTCAAAGAATGAGTACTGAAGAATATTGAATAATGAGGGGTTGGAATTGAATGGAAATTTTTCATTCTATTTTATCTGCTTTGCTTCATGAGTAGATTTATATTGTTGCATTGTATTTATTCCATCATTTGTTATATAAATAATTTGTATTATACTGAATTGAAATGAAATGAAACAAACAAAAAATATGTTATACTTATGAATGATAATTTTCTTCATATTGTAGTGAGAATTGAGAGAAAGAAGGCACAGTAGTTCTTGGTGTTATCTGCTATGTAAATGTTTACTTCTAAGCAATTAATTACTCTTCTTTTGACACTTTTATGGCGTTTACTTTGTACTTTGTAGCATGTTCTAGTTTTTGATTAGAGATTAATGGAGTCTTATTATTGGAAGATGTGAAGGTCTTTCATTGTTTATTTTAGAATTCGGTAGAAATTGATAGAAAAATCGAGAGATATTATGGGAAATTATATAAATAGAGTGAGACTTTTGTAAATTAGTTCAGTCTTGTTTGAAATTCGTCGGGATAAACAAGTAGTTCAGTTGTTGTTCTACGTTGATAAGTGGCAGTAGTTTCCGTTAATACGGACAGTGCAATCCCGTTGGCGCTTTTACAAACCATGTAACGAACTTTCGTTGTCCGTAGTGATAATTCTTCTGACAGTTCTATAGTTATAATTCTTTTACCTATTACTGTATTACGGACTTGTGCTACGTAAATTAATTGTTCTTCCTCGACGTTTCTTTTTGAATATTATTGGACAGTTTATTGTAGTTATTATTTAATATTAGATCGACCTTTTGACATTTAGTGATTGATTTTTGTATGGTAATATTGAAAACTCATTATCAGTTGAACAATATCGATTTATCTGTTTTTAATTGCTTATTTTTCTGAAAGACATTACTGATCAGTGCTTATTGTGATTATTTGTGTAAATAAAGTGCGAGTGATGAATTTAAGTGTTGCCAGCGTTATTTTAGACAGAACCCGTAACAATATGAATAAGGCTCAACCAGATGAATAACCAGATGTTATGGCCCGAGGGCTATCTATGAATCAGATTCCAATTGCATATGATGGAGAAGCTCATTTTAAAAATCATGTGTTCCAATAGAAGAAGGCCTGGGTGCTTTTCCTTTTTTCCCTTGTAATAATCCTTTAAATGCAACAAAATTTAAAATAAATCATTGCGCATTACTAAAAGGAACATTCATGCCAAATTTCAAAGAAATCGATTCACGCGTTCAGCCGTATGTGGGTTACAAACAGACAGAACGCAAAACGGTCGACTTGAAACATAATGCCTCTCTTCATTTTGTCAAAAATAAAGTACCTCAGTATTCTCAGAAATGGATAAAATTTGAAACCCTATGACGGAAGTATAGCCTTCAAATCAGTCAATTTCATAAATGTTATTGAATCAAGAAATCTAATTTGACTCCCTCTTTAATATAGGTGTTTGAAAAGCGATTTCTTCCAATCTCTCAGTCTAATGTAAGAGGGGGCTGGCTGATAAAACTTCGCCCCCTCCTCCAGAAGTTGAAAACTTGCAGGCGTTCAATTCTGAAAATCTACAAAATATATACGATGTAAAGACAATATTAGTGGGAAGCTGGAAAGCGAGTTTCAGTGTTATAGAGGTAAGAAGAACAGGAAAAGGGTAATGGGAAAAGAAGATGGAGGGAGGGAAAAAAGAAAAGAAGAAGGAGAAGGAGAAGAAAATAAGGTGATGAAGAGGGAGGAGGAGGAGGAGATGGTGAAGAAGAAGGTAGGAGAAGAAGAACGGAGAAGTTAGACAAGAAAGAAAAGAAGAAAAGGAGATGGAGAAAGAAAAGAAGAAAAAGACGAATGAGAAGAGAAGAAGGAGGGGAAAAGAAGGAGAAGGAGAAAAGAAGGAAAGGTATAAACCAAGGAGAAGAAGAAAAAAAGAAAAGGAGGTATAAAATAAGGAGAAGGAGAAGAGAAGGAGAAGAGAAGGAGAAGGAGAAAAGAAGGAGAAAGAGAAAAGAATATTTAAAAAATGAGAAGAAGAAAAAGAAGGTGAAGAAAAAGAAGGGAGGAGAAAAATAAGGTGAAGAAGAAGAAGGGAGGAGAAAAAGAAGGTGAAGAACAAGAAGGAAGGAGAAAAAGAAGAAAAAAGAGAAGTAGGAAAGAAGATGAAAAAAGAAGAGAAGAACAAAGAGCAGGAAAAAATAAGTTTTAAGGAGGAGAAGAAAAAAGACACAGAAGAAGAAGAAGAAGGAGAGAAGAAGAACCAGGACAAAGAGGAGAAGGGATAGAAAAAGAAGTATAAAAAGAAGATGAAGAAAAAAAGATGGAAAAAGAAGAAGAAATGAGGAAAAAAGATGGAAAAAAAAGAAGCAGGAAGAAAAAGTATTTTTAAATTATTTTACTTATTTTTGAAGAGATTATGAAAATTTTTATGAATTTTGAAGAGATATACAGTTTTTATAATAATGGGAAACTGGGAAGCAAATTACAGTGTGAATGAGGTGAGAAGAACAGGAAAAAGGCGAAGAATAAGATGAAGAATACGAACAATAATAAATTTTGGGCCCGGCCAGTGGGTAAGTGGGAGTCCGGGTGGGGCCAGCTGACAATGACAATGCAATCGTGGGCGATTTCAATTCAATATTCCATTTGGTTTTATTCGTATGTCGTCAGTCTTTCAACTCGCTGTCTGCCACAAACGACAACAAGCACACCATTCAATGCAATTGTTACAAAACGCTTCCTGTCGTCCATCTTGAAATTGTTACTCGATCTTGCAATAGACATTTTTCGCTCCCAGTATGAAGGTGGAAGAAAGTCGGGAGAGGTTAACCACCTCAATGATCAAATGAGTTCCTGGGAGCTTTACCGGTAAGCGGTAACCGTTACCGGTGGCGTCTGATAGATCTATTTAAATTCATAGACGTTATAGTCTATTACGTTACAAGTGCGGGAAATGATGTTTACCGTATGAGTATGATGAGTTAACGCACGAGACGAAGTCGAGTGCGGTATTATCATACGAATACGGTAAACATCTTCCCGGACGAGTTATGTACGATATTTTTCGTCATACTAGTCTAAAATATAAAAAAAAGATAAACTTTGAGCTACTACAGCAAGCATCATAAAACATAACCTCAAAATCAATCACAACAGTAAAATACTAAAAATACTTCTGAGATCAGCTGTTTTCCATATCTCTAACAGCTAGAATGCGGTAATATCCATTACCGCACTGAAAAAGGATGCGGTAATGAAAATCAGCTGTTCTTTCTGTAAACAGACGTTTACTGGCTCGATTCAATGCTCGGTACAAGTATGACGAAATAGCTATTTGTGTAACTAGAGTGCAAAATAGCGTTTTTCTGCATCGAGAGAAACAGTTTTTTTCACGAGCCAAAGGCGAGTGAAAAAAGTTTCTCGAGTGCAGAAACAATACTTTGCACTCGTATTACACATTAAATTTTTCCTACAGTAATGTATAAAGTAATTTAAAGAGAACAAAACAGGACATACATAACCTGACAATTCATCACATAACCTATCTTCGAATCAAATCGATTTCATGAACAACAACTACAACAACTATTTCACAGCTGAAGCAGAGTAGCCAACCTATTTTTGAATGCAGAATAGGGAACCTGCGTATTACATGCTCACTATTTTGTGTTGTTAGGTTGCAAATTTGGAGTGCGGAAAAGTACATTCCCGCACTGCAATTTACTTTCCCGCACTGGTGCAGGAATAGACTATTTTGCATGCTTCAGTTAGTGAAAAAATAGGCACTTTTTCGGGTCACTGTAGGAAAAAATATTTAAGTAGACCAATCAGACGCCAACGTAACGTTTACCGGTTACTGGTAAGGCTCCCATGAACTCAATCATTGAATTATTGAGTAATGATCAAAACCATTGATTAAGCATTTAACCAAATGATATACATATGTATGTATGTATGTATGTATATATATATATATGTATATATTTTCAATTAGTCATTGAAAATCATTGAACACTTCTTCGAGCTATGATCAAATTATTAATCCTGAGTGTTATGCAATGCCTTAATTTCTTCATAGGCTATCTATTTCTCTAAAAAATAGATTCCGCGATTTCTGTTTTTTTACTCTCATTGAATTAGGAAACATATTGGAATATGAAAAGTTCTTCCACTACATTTAAAAAATCAAAGCCATAGTGGCTCACTTATATTAATTGGTATCGAGGCTTTGTCTATCAAATTTGAGTATAAAATTCACAAAATATTATATATCGTAGCAATAAAAACTAAAATAACAATAAACTAATAAAATGAAACTAGTTCAACTGATAATCTCATACGAACCAACTAAAACTGTGGTTCCAACTCATCAATTATCATCCAACTCATTATCCAGTAACAAGTCTCAGACCTTTGTTGGCTTCATCGTAAAAAATATGAAAAAAGAAAGCTTAGGTCAAAACTAAAAGGTCAAAGTACTCCAGCTGAATTAATGGTGATGAAATCAATAATAGGCATTGCAGCTTTGTATATCGGTTTTAAAATTTGTGTGTGTTACAAATTTGAGAAAATCAATTTCATTTCTCCTTTTATAGTACTCTACATATATACAAATAGAACGAGATATTCTATATACAAACATAACATATATACACATAGAACGAGATATAGATCGAAAGAAAACAAAAACGCAACTGAACAGATTACTCTTCTTTTTTCGTTCAAGGATTAGGCTTTTGCCTGTTCCGACTCACAAACAGCTTATTAATTTAATTATAGTGATATTTTATACATATATTATATGCCTAATCATGTTTAATTGATTATCGCCATCTCTACAGACTGCTCAATGACTTGAAGCTTGTTAATGAGCCAGTTCAGTTTTCAGTTTTTTGGGGACGAAAAATATAGCTTTTCAGTCACTAATTAAGATAGCTTTTGAGCTGTGTATAATATTATTCTTACATTTTTTAAAGTTGTTTCTTGCTATTTTGTCTTCATTGTAGTTGTTCTTTGACAACCCCATTTTTCACCTGTCATGCAATCTCTCAATCAAATTAATAAACAGCCTATCAGTAGCATAGCAGTCGAGGTGTGGGTTACAAAGTTTGTTTGGGCTAAAAGTTTATTCACAGAGCAACAAGTGGCCTATAAAGCCACCAACTACGCTACAAAACACGTCTCTTTCCTACAGCTAGCTACCCCATACTATTATATATAAATATATTCTCATCAAAGCGAATTGCTTTGCACCTACCCCTCACTATTATATATAGATATAACCTCATCAAAGCAAATGGCTTTGCACCTTCTCGTACAATTATTTCTTTCCACACGCAATGTTTTTCGAAGTCCCTCACAAGCTAAGTGCGATCTAAGTACTCTTGTAAGTACCTACTGAGCTTATAGGATGTGATGTTCAACCGCAGACCTTGTCACCTGGTAATTACTGAAGTCTCTACTTCATTGATTAAAATGAGGAATTGTTTGGATTTTGTTGTAGAATAATCTAACAAAATAGAAATTATAATATTTCCTTCGTATAAACGTGTAACATTGGAGTGTGATGCTTAAAACTTTTTACGGTGTGCGAAAGGGTTTTTGGTAATAATTTTTTTTTGATGTGTCTTGTATTGGATGTTATTAGGGCTTTAAAATGGCATCTATTGCCGTGAGAATTTTTTTTTCATCAAATATTTTTTTAAATATAGATTTTCAAATTAAATTTTTTCGGTTCTGGGAGTCATTGACCTCACTCACCTACGAGTTAATTTAAAATTTGATAATTTTTGTTATAACTGGAAGATATTTTGGGGAATAGAATGCTACATTTCTTGTTTCAATCATTAGTTTCTCAAAATAGGTTTTTGAAATTGAAATTTTTGAGATTTCAAAAATTTATTTAGTAAAACCTAATTGACAGAAATGAAAAAATGTCATCTCATTTTTCAAGGTTACTTTTAGCTATAAAAGAATATCAAGAGTTTGAAATAACTCGTAGTTGAGATCAATAATTGCCGCCAAAAACAGAAAAATTTCTACGTTAATCACAGAGCAACAAGTGGCCTATAAAGCGACCAACTACGCTACAAAACACGTCTCTATAATTTCTATCTTTATATTCCACAAAATAATTCATGAAAATTTTTTTTCTGACGGCAACAGATAACTTTTTCAAAGCCCTGATAACATACAAAACAAGAAACTTTGAAAAAAATTATGACCAAAAACGCTCCGCACAGCGTAATAGTAGTTAATGCAACGATTTTATTTTGACCCTTATTAAGGCACGAGTTAGATGTAAGTTATAACACGAGCGAATGCGAGTGTTATAAATATCTCACGAGTGCCTTAATGGCCAAATAAAATCGTTGCATACACTATTTTATCTATGACCACTAGTATACATTTAATTAAAAAAAATTCATTTTACCTGTGACGGTCAGAGATACCTAACCTCTCATCTCAAATATGAGAAGTTATAGTAGATTGTTAGGTTAAAGTAGCTGGTGTAGCAGTTTGATGAAATCAGCTGATAGTTTCACAATATTGAATTACGATATTGATTCCATCAAAAATGCTTCTGATTGGTCCAGAACCCGTGTTATAATGTAGAACCTGTACTATAATGAGCTCTTTATGCAACGGGTCTCAAAAAGCATTTCGAAAAGACAGCTGTTTTGGCATTAATTGTGAAACTGTAATGTATACATTATGACATGGCCGTAGATAAAAAGATTTAAGTTGCAAGGTGAACAAGCTTCACACCCCAATGTTACACGTTTATATAAAGGAGATACTTTCTATTTTGTTACAGTAATCTACTACAAAATCCAAACATTGAATATTTCGTCATTGTAATCAATGAAGTAGAGATTTCAATTACGATTCAGTAATTACCAGGTGACAAGGTCTGCGGTAGAACATCACATCTGATAAGCACAGTAGGTACTTATAAGAGTACTTAGATCGCACTTAGCTTGTGAGTGTTTACATGAAAATAGAACATTCTCTATCTTTACTTTCTTTATTTTCTGCCTTTCTTTTATTCTCTATCTTTCTTTGATTCTCTATCTAATCTTTTCGACTTTTTAGTTTTTTATGAACAAATTTCACTTCAGTTCCAACCTCCGTAAACGAATAACAATTTATTTGTTTCCCATTTTACAGAATCGAAAAAACGAAGCAAACCCTCCAAGGACACGAGCTCGTCATCCTCGGCGTCCTCTCCACCCCCGGGGGCGGCGACAGTGAAGGCGTTGGAGGTGGCAGGAGGCAGTCCGGTGGACTCCTCGGACGACGGTGACCGGAAGCGGAAGAAGGCGAGGACCACGTTCACCGGGAGGCAGATCTTCGAACTGGAGCGGCAGTTCGAGGTAAAGAAGTATTTGTCGTCGTCGGAAAGGGCTGACATGGCTAAGCTGCTTGGCGTCACTGAAACACAGGTAGGCTCATCTATATCAATTCAATTCTAATTTATTACAATTATAATTAAATAAATGGATAAATATTTTTAATATAAACCTACAACATGCATAGCAAGACTAAATCTATAACTGCAGATGATTTATTAAAATTCTAAAAATGTAATTTTTCAATGGTAATCACCCCACCCAACTTTGGCAAGCCATGTTGTAGAGTAGGGTAGAGTTAGGTGCAGTTAATATTGTGTAAGTGAACTTACATTTATATTATCGGAAATTATGTTGTCTCCCTGTATTTAATATCCAACCATGTACTGTGATTTTAAAGTTCTTGATGTAAAATCAGCAGTAAGTGATAATTTTATTGAAATAAAATTCTTGCATTCTGGTCATCCTAGCTCAACTGACCTAAGTGTGTTTAACGAATCGATGTATAATAATGCATCGTTGGATGTTGCTTTGGATGCTAGGCGGCACTATCAGTAAGTTAGTTTAAGAGTCGATTTCATCGTGCGAGTTCACTATTTCATCGTTTAAGAGTCGATTTCATCGTGCGAGTTCACTATTTCATCGTGCGAGCCAGCGAGTAGCAACACTACAGGCCGTACCACACTAGAGGTCTGACTCCGGCTGCTTGATACTACTAGGGCTGGGTCGGCTTGTGGTGCATCCTACTCGCTGGCTTGTCAGCTAGTAGACTATCTCAGTGTGATCGATGCTTTAGGTATTACTTGGAACCAGAGACGCCATTTTAGTCCACTTTAGAAGGGGGGGTGCAGCAAGCGGCAAAAATCGGTCAGGTTTATTGAAAAATCTGTGTAAACTGCTTGAATTTTGGCTCAATTATAGCCTATTCATTATTATAGTACCTAATGTGTTTTTCCAATAAAGAGATTTGTTTCGATATGATATTAATAATATCATTGCACGAATTTTTATTGTTACTAACGTATTATACGGAGGCCACTAATTAACATACACGATTTTTGTCATTTTTGGCGATACTTACGGAGACCACTATTGGCCACATATGGCCACTATAGACTACATGCTTAACCTCGCTAGATCGTGACGTCCCGTTAATGGAAATGCTCTGAAAATTGCTTGTTATTATTATTTATTATTATTATTATTATTATTATTATTATTATTATTATTATTATTGTGTTATAGCATTACAATATTGAATTCGACATCTAATAATTCATGATCTAGCGAGGTCAGGTTTAGCATGATAAATAGAGGCCTCCGTTTGATACGTGGGTACATTTTTGACATATCTTGGAGAGGGGTGGGGGCTTCCCAAATGGCGCCCCTGCATAGAACGATCATCGTCTCGTTTGAAAGGGTGATTGCAGTAAGGCTGCACTGTACTGTACTACGTCATTTAGTATGGCCTTGGTTTGATGGTGGAGGGGGTTTGTAGTTTGAGGGGGTGGTAGTTTGGTGAGGGGGGTTTATTTGGAGGGGAAGATGGTTTAGAACGTCGAGGGGGGGAGAGGTGACGGTATGAGATTGTACAGGATGGTTAGGTTTGCTCTCAGTGGAACACACGAACAAACAGAAACTGTCATCTGGTGCAGAGTTGACAGCAGGATCTGTGGGATGGAGATAGAAATAGTGAGCGAGTGAGAGGGTGGGGAGTGTGTGAGAGAGAGGGAATGGTTGAGAGAGCGCGGATTGGGAGTGAATGAGTGAGGGAGTATGAGGGAGTGAACAAGTAAGAGAAAGAGAGGGAATGATTGAGTGTGTGAAAGAACGAGTGAGTGTTTAAGAGAGAGATAGAGCGTGTGTGTGGGTGTTTGTGTGTGTGTGAGAGAGAGAGTGATAAGGAAATGGTGTGAGTGAGAGTGGAAATAGCATGTGACGGGGTTTACAAGAGAAGGAAAGGCTAAAGAGCTGTGCCATGATCTGGAGTGGATGACGATTATTATGGAGATGATGATGATGACGTTTGCGATGACTGCCGAGCCGGGTTTCGAGCAACGCGGGTCTATACAGGGTGTTATTAATTAGTGGAGAGAAGCGAGAGGTCCATTGCTAGCTGCTGCTCGACTGTTTGGGATGCTGGATGCTGTGATTAATGCCGAAGCACTCCTGCTCCTGTACCACACCATCATCATCCCCTTTGCCACACTCCCCCACGCGCCCGCACATTCACTACTCATACACAACAACTCAGAGACAAAGTTCTCCCGATGCATGTTAGACTCCATGCCTCGCTATAGAAGCCACGCATAACCTCAATGGCCAAGAGGTCAATTGCTTTGTTCGCATTGCTCTTCTGGTGTATACCAGTTAAAGCACATAGTAGGCTGTGCACAAATACACAGATCGTGTAACACGAGTTGTTTGCCGCTACACTAGTGTACGCTTGACTATTTGTCGATGCGGTTTCCTCAGCTTTATGTTGCTAGGGATGGCGAGTGGAATTCTGTGTGTGTTGATGCATGATGGCTCAATAAGTTGTTATGCCTTGTTACTATAATTTGGCTACCAGGGATGCAGTTGTTTGTGAACGTTGATGTGAAATCCCAGTTACACTACTTGATAGTCTAGCCCCTGGTGCAGAATTACACTACTTTGATGATGATTCATTATCCGTACTACTTCCATACCAATCAAATTTATTTACAAACATTGTAGGGTCCTGCTAAACCCGTAGGTTTTCCAGCAGGTGCCAATCTTCACAAGTATTGAATTAAAAAACAGATTCTCTCATATTTTAATATTACAAATAAAAAATAAGAAATTAGCTAATGAAGAAATAATTTACAAAAGAATGTAGTGATGGAAGTTAAAAATAAACCCGACTTTTGCAGACCATATCATTCAAACTGGACACACTTTTACTGACATCACTTCCAACCTACACATTCTACATATAAAATCTAAAGGACACGAACTCAACACCTTGGAACAATTTGAAATAAACAAACACACCACACACAATAAACTAAACATCTTCAACGAACAACTAAATTTTAAATCACATTCTACAAAAACCACAATTATCTAACCAAAAAACTAACATCGATGATCAAGAAGGACGCCTCTGTAAATGGATCTCCAAGATTCGAAAACGTTCGGCCTACAGAGTAAGTGAATTCTACTTATTCTTGATAAAAATTTGACTGCATGTCGTTGAATTCACTTGGAAAGTTAATATTAACAACGCAGTGCGTCATGGAAGAAGAAATCCACGAAATTAAGATTTAACTTTTATATCGATCTGGAATTATGTAATATTGTTGTTATTGCGCATTTTGTGACGTCTCAACCAAGCTACCACAGAATAGAAGTGTGCTGTTATTCGGGCAATGATAGCTAGATTACAATGTAACAGAGCCAACTAAAAATTTCAAATATTTTAAAATCAGCTGAGCTTAATAGTAGTTTATGCAACGATTTTATTTTGACCCTTATTAAAGCACAAGTTAGATGTATCTCACGAGTGCTTTAATGGCCAAATAAAATCGTTGCATACACTATTTTATCTACGACCACTAGTATACATTTAATTAAAACAATTTCATTTTACCTGTGACTGTCAGAGATACCTAACCTGTCATCTTAAATACGAGAAGTTATAGTAGATTGTTAGGTTAGCAGCTTAGTTAGCAGCAGTTTGATCAAATCAGCTGATAGTTTCACAATATTGATTCCATCAAAAATGCTTCTGATTGGTCCAGAACCCGTGTTATAATGTAGAACCTGTACTATAATGAGCTCATAATGCAACAGGTTTCAAAAAGCATTTCGAAAAGACAGCTGTTTTGGCATCAATTGTGAAACTGTAATGTATACATTATGACATGGTCGTAGATAAAATATAGTACGGTATATAATTTAGTTGAATAATTCGATATAAATTGAATAATGTGAATTAGGTTTTTGAATTGTAAAATACATGTATTAGTAACTAGTATAGCCCATTAATAACAATAATTAATAAGACTTGAAGTTGTCACAACCACTTTTATTGAAAACCGTGAAAAGCTAGTTTCGGTTGTTACACCATTATCAATCTCAAACAAACTAAAACTAAAGCTGTGTAGCGTAATAGATACTAAACACAGAATTATACTATTGGCTGAGGGTGAAAGTGCCTCTCATAGGCTGACCTTCATTGACGGTCTGTGATTGGCTGAAGGCCCTAACAAGTCACGCCCACTGATGGGAGGAGCATCAAAGAATAATCAGTGTCAAAATCAAGAACCAAAAAGTAACAAACAAGAACAACACACAAGTAGAATAAAATTGAATAATTTAAAAAATTAAAATAAAATATAAAGCTAAATGAAATGAAGTCAAGATCAACCAAGAAAAAACAAGAAAGTAGACCAGAATTATGATGAAACCAAGTTACTTGTTTTGAATTTGTTTGTTACTTGTATTGAAAATGAAGTTAAATTAAGTTAGTATTAATTAAGTTAGAAGAAAAGCGGTCAAGGTTAATCGAGAGAAGAGAAAGTACCGTTATTAAAGAGTAGGCCAGAATAATGATGAAATCAAGTAATAAATTGGTTTCTTATAATTGTAATTTTAATGATTGGTTGAATGAATTTGATCATTTAAACTAGTATTGGAATCGTTTTTTACCAACCTAGTTATCTCCAAAGCTTCTGAAATGTTTAGTTGTCTGCCTTTGCCAATCGTATGCAGAAATTTTTTTTTTTGAGGATGAAGCCCACATAGGTCTGAGACCTGTGCGTGGGTAATGAGTTGGATGATGGTGATTTATGAGTTGGACCTACAGTTTTAGGTGGGTTCCGAACCACCGGGAAGTGATTTTCAGCAGAGAACAGAGTCTTTTTTGCTGGCCAATCTAATCGGTCACCGTTACAAACAGGACCTACGAGTACGCAGCTTATCTATCTGATTGAACAGATACCTGCTACGGCTCGCGGCTCAACATTTCATTCAACATTTTCTTCAGCCTTGAACGTGTGTCTATTATTAATAAGAAGATGCTTGCAAAATAATTTGAGTCTCCTTTTTGGGTTTTCTAATCTCTAATATGCTCATTTATTCTTTATTCATTAGCATAGAATAGATAAACAAGAATTCAAGAGACACTATGAATATGGCCCTTGAGATCAGAATTCTTTCTCAAGATGCAACTTGATCAGTAACTAGAACAATAAGTTGCAATTACAATTAATAGCAGTTAATGCATTGTTTTAGGGAGCAATAGGACACCCAACACCACTCACGACCAATTGCTAATTGGACACAGCCAGTGCTCGCCTAATCCTATACACCAGGAACAGGAGTAATCCTATACACTATACACAGGAATCCTATAATAGGAGCCACAGCTCTACGTGATCAATAACCAGAATCCTTGGAATCCATTCAACTCCCCCCCTCACTCTCCTTACAGCCCCTTCCACATCAACTATCAGGTAATTGTAATTTCCCCGGGGTAACTCCATTAGCAATATAGTACAAATGGGCTCGGTTAACATATTTGGGGTGATTAACTTCGATATAATTTGAATTATGTTTACATTTTAAGATATGTAACATAAAACAAAGTGATTTTGATACCTGATTTGAAATAGGCTATTAGCGACCCTTACATGATGACATTATTAACAGCTATAGTCAAAGGTCAATTCACTCACATCAGTCACGGCGCGTCTTAATTCCGAGCTATCCGTTTCATCACAGTCATAAAATATATTCTTATCCGAGTTTCCGTTTACGCTGTCTACACTCGTCCGGCGCCGACCCGTCAGTTGACTGATTGTTATCGTGACTGAACTGAGACGGAACTGTGACTGTGACGCGCCGTAACTGATGTGTGTGAATCGACGGTGATTTGGAACGCACCTAAAATATTACGTCCACCATGCTTCGCATAACATGGTTAAAACGGTGAGGTGGAATTATCCGTAAGGGCCTCTCCACCAATAAAAGTCATAAACTTATTATTGTTTTATTAATGACAATATTATACAGGTTGTTTCGGAACTCTCTACCAATACTTCTAGGCAGTGTTTCTGGATCACTAATAAAAGTAAATATCGTAATAAAAATGTTCTAAAATCCCCAGTTACTCACACAGCCGCCATTTTGTTTTTTCACTCATTATTTTTTAATTCGAACACCTCTGAATGTATAATTTTGAAATTTTGCAAACAGCTTTATAACAATTGAAACAACCTTATAAAAATTAATCAAAATTTTCTGACATCAAAAAACAAAATGGCGGCCATTTAAAATCTTTGAACAAGATTAAATTAATAATGGTCAATGATATCAAAATTTGACTGGAATAACGTTTTTTAGATGTTTTTATTGCAAATCCAACGATACCTCATTTTCCAAGATTGGCCAACTAATAACGGATATATGCTACTTCTTGGTGTGTGCGATGGTTGGAAGCGAAAAACTGCAACCCATTCTCAACCATCGCACACACTAAGAAGTAGCATATCTCTGTTATTTGTTAGCCGATCTTGGAAAATTAGGTATCGTTGGATTCGCAATAAAAATATCTAAAAAAAGTTATTCCAGTCAAGTTTTGATATCATCAGCCATTATTAATTTAATCCTGTTCAAAGATTTAAAATGGCCGCCTTTTTTTTTTTTGATGTCGGAAAATTCTGATTAATTTATTGTCATCCTCCTTCATCTTTATCCTCACTTTTTCTTTCTCTTTCTTCTTCTCCCATGCACACTTCTCCATCTTCTCTCTTTTTCCTTCTTCTTCTCCTCATCTTCATCACCTTTCTTTCTATTTCTTCTTTTTTCTTCTTCTCTTCTTCGTCACCTTTTAATTATCTTTCTCCTTTTCTTTTTCTTTCTCGTTCTCTTTCTCCTACTCCTTCATCTTTATCCTCACTTTCTCTTTATCTCTGTTTTTTCTTTACACACTTCTCTGTCTTCTCTCGTTTTCCTTCTCCTTCTCCTTCTCCTCCTCTTTCTCCTTCACCTCCTCTTTCTTTTTCTCCTTCACCCTATCCTATTTTAACTATCATTCTCTTTTCCCCTCTTCCCATTCCCTTTCCACATCCATTCACTTTTCATCTTTCTTTCGTTGTTTGTTCATCCACCACACACATACACACATTTTGTTATTGTCGCACACACATTCACTGAGAATCGGCAATTAAGACTCGTCTTTGGTGTTGAGACGGGGTCTCACTATACACAATGAGTGTATATACGTATATAGTGGGGCCTTGGTTGAGAGAGCGTCTGTCAGACACAATGGCTATTGTCAGTGAGTTCGTCGAGAGGTTCGAGCTCTGTCGCTCATTATTTGGCGCGATTTGGAAAAGGCTCAAGAGAGGAGGAGAGTCGATCTCTGGCCAACTGAACTCTCTTCCCCCCTCCCACCTCCGGCCAACTCAAACTCTCCTCTCATTCACAAAACACTGAATTGTGAACTGAACCGTACAGTTGGAAGTAATGCCAAACAGGCTTGTCTCATCAGCATCGCCATTTCAACGATTTCCTCATAGCTGCTTTTTTGTGATGATTTGGAAGCAACCTTTTTTTCGCTCGACGACTATTTTGGAATTAAAACTTTAATTAGGTTCATTTCTCTTCATTATTAACGTAATGAAATGAGAAATTACAATATTAACATATATAATATCAGGCTACTTAAAATTTTTATAAAGATTCATTGACATTTTCAAAAATACAAGAATACGTTTCAATTGAAATTTTACTAAATACTGAAAAGTATTCTTGTATTTTTTGAAAATTTCAATGAATCTTCATAAAAATATTAAGTGGCCTAATATTTTATTGTATGTTATTGTTGAATTTTTAAATTTCATTACGGTAATAATGGAGTGGAATTAACCTATTTAAAGTGCTTGTTCAAATTTGACTTTATTTTGATGTGAAATGAAAAAGATTTCAGTTATTATATAGTTAAAAGGCTACACAAAAAAAGTTACACAAAAAAGGATTTATCAATTGTGTTGCTTTCCAAACTTTTTTTTGGAAGATGAAGCCCACATAGGTCTGAGACCTTTGCGTGGCTAATGAATTGGATGATGGTGATTGATAACTTGGACCTACAGTTTTAGATGGGTTCCGAACCACCGGGAAGTGATTTTACAGCAGAGAACAGAGTCTTTTTTGCTGGCCAATCCAATCGGTCACCCTTACAAAGATGGACTAGGAGTTTCGTAGCTTATCTCTAATTGAACAAATACCTGCTACGGCACTCGGCTATCACTGTTGAATGATGGCTTGGACGCAGGAGGTAGCTTAGAGGTGTACTGGATAGTATACGCATTCACCTATACAGCCAGAACCGGTTTAGTGGTGAGAATGGACTATCAAACATAGAGATTTAGACTTTGTTACGGTGGGCTTGGCATACTGATATAAAATTGTATGCTCGGTGAAGAAAGCAATCACAAACTACCTCACTCCTCGCTTGTGTAGTAGTACTACAGCACGACGTTGAGGTCTGAAGTCACCTACAGTCATAATCGGCTATGGTACTGTATCCATACATATATTTATATTTCCTTTGTAGTGGCGAGGTTATATCGTGGAAAGGTTTCCATAATGAATAATAAGAATAAATTGTCTGGGTTGACCTTGACTGCATTTCAGTGAGTTTTGTTTTTTCAATTTTTTAAATTCTAAATTGATTCAATTCTAGCCTAATTGTGTTTTGTTCTCCTCTGTTGCTTTCTAGTTGTTAACGGTTTTTGGTTCTTGATTTGATTCTTCTTTTTGCTTGTTGCTCCTCCCACCAGGGGGCGTGACTTGTTATGGCCTCCAGCCAATCATAACCTTCAACGAAGGTCAGCATTTTTCTCGCTTAGCCAATAGTATATACTCTGTACTTAAGTTCTAATATGTTTGAGATTGATAATGGCATAACAACCGAAACTAGTATCTCTTGTATCTCACTTTGTACAGTGTTTTGATCAAGTGTAATAAAACACTTTATTTTATTCTCTATATATTTTTTTTTTAAAATGTGGTTGTGACAATTTCGTCGTATTATTCATAATATTTTTTTTTGTATAAATATAGACATTTTATATATATTGGTATTTGGTAATAATATTTTATTTATCTAATAATCCAAATGCAAACATAACCTGCAAATATCTGAATTTTTGTTGAAGTTTTTGTAATATCAATGAATTATAAATTATAAAAGTGCTTCTAAAGTGTTGGAGAAAATTGAATAGGATCAAGGCATTTTGTTTAAATTGAACCTCATTTCAATCTCCTTGAAATGAAAAATAATCCAATTTTTTCAGACCAACTCGCAAATCCGATTCATAGCAATAGATAAGTAGTTCGATTGAAGCTTTCAACAATTATAAATAAATAAGTCCGATCAATAAGTAGTTCAATGAAGGTTTTAGCAATTATAAATAAATAAATTAATAAATTGTTGGGAACAATTTCTTTTTCGGTTGCTTGCTAATTAAATTTCAAGCTGTCAAGACAACAAATTTTAGAATAAATTTCGGAAACTTCTAGATGTTAATCTGGTTTTTAGAAATTTGTAACTCTCTGCAATGTATTCTCGTGAAATGATATCATGTCATTATGGCAACTTGCATTGTGGATAGGGACGGGGAATAGGATCCACGTACTAGATTAGTCTCCAAGGGCGTGACGTATATATATCTAATTAGATTACGTGATGGGTTGTACTCCCTGACGGATAACCAATATAACATACACCGCCAAAGGGGGCACTGTCAATCCGCGGCTTAACAGCCCAAGACAATGGCGTCGTAGTTAATGCAGTTTAGGTATAATTTTGGGTGTCAAATATCCTGGAAATTATCCTGTGTTTAATTCAATATTTTTGCCGAAGATAAATCAAATGCAGGATAAACTTGTAAACTCACCTTCACTTCAATTGAATTTCGTATTTATGAACTTCACTTGGCGTCTCTGATAGCGCAGTTGGTTGGAGAGCTGGAAGGCTCTGGCAGGCTTCGTTTCCTGCAGCCTTGGGTTCGAATCTCTTCAGCCATGAATGTTTCTCATAATTCACCTCATTTCCCACGCACAAGTCTCCAGACTCATGTGGGCATCATCCGCAATAAAAAAAAAATCAAAATGATCGATAACTGTACCAAACCCGAAGTTAAACGTTACGTTCCTTCCACATCGACTATCGATTCTCTCAGTCGATTGTTTCGTGGGGAAGATTTATGGAATTTTAGTCGATAAATTATTAATTCGGATTAATGTTAATTAATTCGGACATGTTAAATGAGAATATATTGTCAATGCCAATAGAATAAAATAAGAACAAATCCAGACACAGAGTACAGTATTTCATACAAAAGAAAATAAAAAAGCAATATACTGATAATTTTTAGTGATAATAGCGCACAAGAGCTTATTGAATAAATTGTACTAAATTTGCTCTCAAATTGAGCTTGAAAAAATTGTGATTAGCATTAATCGGAGACGAAACTAATAATTTTAACTAGAGTTAATTATTCACATACCTGAGTCCTGAGAGCATATCATTTTCCTTTTTCTGTGGAGAGTAATTTATTTCACTCTTGGTTGTCTCTTGGCTGCCTATTCGAAAGGAGTAACATTATTAATTTTCAATTTCTTTTCCTTTTTGGAATTATTCTTCTTGTTTTGCTTTGCCCTCTTCTTTTTATTATTCTCCTTCCACTCCTCTTCTTCCTGATCCTTCAACAATTACTTCTCTTCCTCCTCCACCTCCTCCTCCTCCTCCTTCTCCTCCTCCACCTCTCACTACCACTCCTCCTGCTCATCCTTTTTTTCTATTATTCTTCACCATCATCATCATCATCATCATCATCTTTTTCTTCTTATTCTCCGACTTCTCCTACTACTCCTCTTCCTCCTCCTCTTCCTCCTCCTCCTCTTCCTCCTAATTTCCTTTTCTTTCTCCTCCTCCCACCAACACTTCTCCTACTCCTCCTTTTTTTCTATTTTTTCTTCACCATCATCATCATCTTATTCTTCTTATTCTCCTTCTTCTCCTACTCCTCCTCCTTCTCCTCTTCCTCGACTTGTTTCTCCTACTTCTTCACCTTTTCTTCCTTCTCCTCCTTTTCCTCCTTCTCTTAATCCTCCTCCTTCTCCTCTTTCCCTTAATCCTCCTCCTTCTCCTCCACCTCTTAACCCTCCTCCTTCTCTTAATTCTCCTACTTCTCTTAATCCTCCTCCTTCTCCTCCTTCTTCTACTCCTTCTCCTCCTTCTCTTAATCCTCCTCCTTCTACTCCTTCTCTTCCTCTTCCTCTTCCCCATTCTCCTCCTGCTCCTCCCCTTCGTCTTCCTCTTACTCCTCTTCCTCCTCCTCCTCCTTCTCTTCTTCCTCCACCTCCTCCTCCTCCTCCTCCTCTTTCTCCTCAACTTTCCCCTTCTCCTCCTTCTCTTAACCCTCCTCCTTCTTCTCTTAATCCTCCTCCTCCTCCTCCTCCTCCTCCTTCTCCTCCTTCTCCTCCTCCACCACCTTCTCCTTCTCCTCCTTCTCCTCCTTCTGTTCCCTCTGTTCCTTCTCCTCCTTCTCCTCTTTTTTTCTATTTCTTCTTCGCCGTCATCATTTCCTTCTTCTTTTACTCCTCCTGCTGTTACTACCACTTCTTCTTCTTCTTTTCTTTTTCTTCAAACATCTTCTTCATCATCTTCTTCTCCGGTTTGTTTATTGTACGTCGATTCTGTTGCATGGCGAATTGTATGTCATCACCGTTCACAGCCAGCCCACGTTCAAATAGCAAACGCATAATAAATCAGTCGACAAATTGCTAGGAAATGAATTATACAAACAGGTAATAAATGAGAGAGAGCCGTGTCGAGTTATTGTTCTAAGTATGATTCATAGCACTTTGGCCGACACCAAAAACAAAATAACAAAATTCGTGCCTTTACATGTATGGGAGGTTAGTTGTAAACACCTTTAAATACAGTAATAGTAATAGTTGACTGGGCATTGAAGAAGAATTGGAATAAATTTGTATGAACAAGAAACATTTTTTGCAGAAATCATTATTTTAGAATTTAATATTTTTCTCAAAAATGACAATCTTGTTTTGTGTGATTTTTGTTGATTACGTCTTGGAGACTCCAGTTAAGGAGTATTAGACAAGTCAGATTAACAATATTATACAATCTTATACACTAGTTACCATGATGACTATATCAATATTAGTTGAGGTGAGGCTTAATTTTGATATGAAAGATACTCTTGTACACTATAGAAATTTTAAATTTTGGCTAAAAATTGGGATATATATGACAGAAAAACATGCTGAATAACATACTAGAAGTCACAAAAAAATCCAATCTGTGCTTCAGCCGCTATTTTGAAAAAGTCTGATGAGATAATATAAAACAATGTTTATTCTTGCTAATGGAGCCTAAGTACGTGGGTAATGAGGTTAATAATCATGATTGACGTTATAAATATTGGACATCATACTTGAAGTACAATTCTAAATAGTTATTTTCCTACAACTGCTCGTAAAGTAGTTCTTTACGTACTGAAAACTAATTGTAAAATACCTCTTTACTCCTCCGCAAGCGGTAAAGTACTTTACGCTTCTGTTTTGATTTTGATGTCTTCTCATTGGTGGATCACGGAATCCGTGAAATTCACATAACCTCAACAATGGCGAACCTAACCAAATCCGCGCATGGTCTGTGATGTTACAAACTACAAGCTTTTATTGTGTTGGAATCCAGAACTTCATATTGTATGTAATTCGCGCGTGAAGCTTCTTTATCGCTCTCGCAAAATTACTGCGCAGTACAGCGCAGTAATAGCTGGCGAGCGTAAAGTACTTTACCGCTTGCGGAGCAGTAAAGATGTATTTTACAATTAGTTTTCAGTACGTAAAGAACTACTTTACAAGCAGTTGTAGGAAAACTATATTTTCATTACACAATAAAATCCAAAAATACAATGCAAACTTTATAAGGTGATCATTTGAAACATATTAATACTGTAATTTAATACGGATCATTACTGCAATATAATTTTTACACAAACACTGTAATCAAGAGTGTATAAATGTTTTTAAAATAATATACAGATTAATAATACATTTAAAAATCAAATTATTCAACGAAGAAAATGAACTAATAATAAAACTGACACTGTATTAATATTTAATATATGATTTTCACTCACTTATATTGGAGATATTGGAGGGATGCATTTCTCTTCTATAGAATTTTTTTTTTGAGGATAAAGCCCACATAAGTCCGAGTCCTGTGTGTGTGTAATGAGATGGATGATGGTGATTGATAAGCTGGACCTACAGTTTTAGGTGGGTTCCGAAACACCGGGAAGTAATTTTACAGCAGAGAACAAAAGCTTCATCAGCCTGCTTCATCGGCTGATGAAGCTTTTCTTTAGAGGTGAAATGCATTCCTCCAATATGAGTGAGTGAAAATCATATATTAAGGAGAAATACAGTGTCAGTTTTGATATTAATTGGTCAAGTATTTCGTCTTGGAAAACATCACAGAAGAAAATGAGTTATTCGTGTTAATTCATTGCCCCTAAGAGAACAAGAACCCTTATTATTTTTTAAAAACTGACTGACATGTCATTAACCCGTCCTTTTTGTTGTGATTTATTTCCACCTTGAAATGGGAAGAATGAAAGACTTCATGAGAAGAGACGAATAAGGGAGCTGAAGGAAGAGTGATATGCAAAGTAAGTAAGAAAGAAAGGGAGTAAGAAAGTTAGGAGAGAGAGTGGGAAAAAGTTCTAGAACGTGCCTTGCTTTAAAACTTTCCGATGATCTCCAGTTAATAACTGAATCTGAAAGTATTAATTCTTCAAATCCGTCTTAATGAGGGAAATTCCGGAAGGAGCCCTTCAAGGGTAGTTAAACGAAGGGCTGCCCGCCATAATGGCTGCTCATCGCCTACGCCCTAACTTCGCCTTCGCCGCCGCCCAAACTTGCACAAAGGATTGTTTTTCACTGCTTCTTCATGAAAACCTCCCGGCCATCTTACTTTCAGACTCGTCTTTGAGCTCAGAATGTTAGAAACTCATTTACATTTGTGAGTTTCTTTAAACGCAGGATTTGAGAACATTCATTTTATGAACGATTTATTCAACTGGGGGCGATTCTCATCAAGAGGAATGATTCGGAGAGAGAGAGAGAATGAGAGAAAAAGAGAGAGTGCGAGAGAGAGCATGAGAGAGAGCGAGAGAGAGAGCAAGAGAGAACGAGAGAGAGAGAGAGCGCGTGAGAGAGAACAAGAGAGAGTTAGAGGGAGAATGAGTCAGTACCTGTCCAATGATTTAAGGAAGAAAACTAATTAAAGCATCTATTGAACAAGAGATTCCAGTAGATTCTCGTATTTTAGAGCTTAGCATAAGAAGTAAAAAATAATAAATAAGTTAGTTTGAAGTGACTGATAATTGAATAATCTGACAAATATACATAAACAGAATTTATTAATTTCGAATTCCTTTAATTGCTATTACTTTATACTGAAGACTTCCGCAATGGCGGATATTGACAACAGCATTGAACAGCTGATGGGAATCGATGAATGCTACTGTACAAAAATATCAGTCACCACCGGGAATCGAACCACGGACCTCTCAATTGCCGGTTGAGCGCCCTTAACCACTAGGTCTCCATGGAAAGGTCTCCATGGTCTAGTGGTTAAGGGCGCTCAACCGGCAATTGAGAGTTCCGTGGTTCGATTCCCGGTGGTGACTGATATTTTTGTACAGTAGCATTCATCGATTCCCATCAGCTGTTCAATGCTGTTGTCAATATCCGCCATTGCGGAAGTCTTCAGTATAAAGTAATAGCAATTAAAGGAATTCGAAATTAATAAATTCTGTTTAATAATAAATATGTAACAATATTGTAGTGAAAATGAAGAGAAAGACGGAACAATGGTTCTCAGTGTTATCTGCTGTGTGAATGTTGAATTCTAAGCAATTAATTACTCTGCTTTTGACACTTTTATGGTGTTTACTTGGTGCTTTGCAGAATGTTCTAGTTGATTAGAATTTTATGGAATCTTATCGAATATTGTGGAATATGCAAGAGCTTCTTATTTGTTTATTTAGGTAACTAATGGAATTCAGTAGAAGTTAATAGAGAAATGTAGTTCTTTCTAGAATACTGAAAAATATATAAATAAGAGAGAGAATTTAGTAAATTAGTTCAGTCTTCTTTGAAATTCGTCGAGATCAGCGAACGCATAAGACCAATGTTTTCGGTCTTATGTGTTCGCTGGTTGAGATAAACAACTTGTGTCAGTAGTGGTGATTAATTACCGTACACTGTGCCTATAGTGATAATTCTTTTCCCTATTTTATTCATACAAGTGGACTACTAATAGTTTTTATCTACGACCATGTCATAATGTATACATTACAGTTTCACAATTGATACCAAAACAGCTGTCTTTTCGAAATGCTTTTTGAAACTCGTTGTATAAAGAGCTCATTATAGTACAGGTTCTACATTATAACACGGGTTCTGGACCAATCAGAAGCATTTTTGATGGAATCAATATCGTAATTCAATATTGTGAAACTATCAGCTGATTTGATCAAATTGCTAACTAAGCTGAAAAAAAGAAGAAGAAGAAGAGAAAGTGGATGAGGAAGAAGAGGTGGAAGAGAAAGAGAGAATGGGTGAGGAAGTTGTCGAGGGAGTGTGAGGATGTAGAAGAGGGCAAGGAAGAAGATGGATGAGAAGAAGGAGAAGAGTAAGAAGAAGTATTAGTAGTAGAAGAAGAAGAGGAAGAAGAAGAAGAAGGATTGTTAGGAAGCAGGAAGATGCTGGTACAGACAGACAAGGGTGTCTTAATGTTGGAAGATTTCCTCGACATAATTGATTCTTGGGAAGAGGATGAATGAAGAAGGGTGGTCAATTGAGATGGGAAGAAAAAGAAGATACGATGAAGATGAAGAAGAGAAAGAAGAGACGAGGATGATGATGAAGATAAAGAAGGGATGATGATGAGGAAGAAGAGAAAGAAGGGACGAAGATGATGAAAAAGAGAAAGAAGGGATGATGATGATGAAGAAGAGAAAGAAGGGATGAAGATGATGGTGAAAAAGAGGAAGAAGGGATGATGATGAAGAAGAGAAAGAAGGGACGAAGATGATGATGAACAAAAAGAGAACTGTGGATAATGAGTTCAGCTATAGCACTAAGAAAACAAGGGATATACACCCCAACGAACAATCTCTCCACATTTTTCTCCACACTCAACACCCTGTTCAACATTCTGTCTTTTTGTTTATTCTCTCTCTTTCCTTCTCTCTCTCGCACACACGCACGAACACGTCCCAAACGTCGGCGCTTTAAACGCCCTAACCAAAGTTGCAGCGAAGTCTTTGTTTCGACGCAGGAAGCGACACATTATCAGCTGATTCCAGCCGCGCCCAATTTGGCGGCACTACTTTGTTTGTTGGGGTCTCACTCAATAAGGGTGAGACCGCTGATGAGATTTCAATTTTTTTTTGAATTGGGAACATTTGAATGAGATTGAACAAGTCTAATCAATTTATTCTTATCCTTGCATTACATTCACATTGACTTTTTTATGAATAAGAATAAGATGTATTTCCCAATCAAACAAAAAATAAATAAATTTCATTAATATGAAATTAACTAAGATTCTAGACTATTCAGGTATTCGTCCCAGCAAAGCATAGCTTGATCACCAGACCGACCAAGGAACACAAAATAGTTAAATTACATCTACAAATTAAGAAAATATTTATTTATTTATTTATTATAAAAAGGCAACTTTAACAAAAGTATTTTAAGCCTAGGTGATGAATGGAATTATAAAAAGTTACATAGTTGCAGTGAATGATGATGAGATGATAATGATTGTACAAGCTGTTCAAAGAAACACATTAGAGAATTAAAGGATAATAGCAATTCGCAGGTGATAAAGAAAGTAGTAAATAAAGCAAGCAATTACTACTCCAATCTATTTGGACAAATTCTGTTAAGTCAACTTTAGGGAAATTTTCGTTTGAATGTGAATCTGATTCTTTAAATTGAATGAAATAGATCTATACTAGTGCAGCAACTGTTTGTGTTTGCTTGGATACTAAAATATGTATACTAATTTAAGGGGAATATTACACAGCAGATTGTATTACATAGCATCTGGTATACTAGCTAGGTACAAATGATACAAAATTAAATAGAAAGTTCAAAATTTCCATGTTAAATTTTTTTTTTTTTTTTTTAATTTCAAAATTAATAGTATATTTCGCACCTAGGGCCGAAAATGTGTGTTTGCCGGCTCGAGATCGCGGTTTTCAAGTTCGAGACGAAGTCGAGAACTTGAAGCGTTTGAGAGCCGGCAAAACATTTTTGTCCGTGTTGCGAACGCTATTTTTCGCCACACTACGAAAAAAAAAACAACAATGTTAAGATGGAAATTTTGAAAGCGAAATTTTAAGGCTATGGTACTTGCAAGAATACAAGGAACGGCTCACCTTTTTATCCAACCTACAGCGCTCTGGGTGGGCATTTTGTCAACTACTACAACTGTTCACCAAAAGGTTAGATGGTTAGGTTTTTTGTTGTTATTCCTGTTCCTGATTCGAAACCTGCATAAAACAAGCAAAAACCTAACCAACTAACCTTTCTATACCAACAGTTGCAGTAGTAGTCAAAATTCCTAAAAACAAAAAACCTAACCAACCAACCTTTTGGTGAGAGGTTACCAACATTTGTAATAGTTGACAAAATTCCCACCCAGAGCTCTGTAGGTTGGATAAAAAGGTGCTATTGTTTGATATCAAAACTACAAAATAATACATATTAAGTTATAAAAAGTGATCATTTTTGACATTTTAAATACTACGTACATATTAAATTATAAAAAATAAACATTTATTGATGGTTTAAATATTTTTGTTTCACATAAAAGTTGAAAGGATTCATTTTTACAATCATGACTGCTGTATCCAGACACGATCAGCTGTCATTCAAGGTCATTTTCTTTTCCGCCCTAGGGCGGTAAACGTTTACAGACCTCGACGGAAACCAAACACTTTCGGCCTCCATATGACGCACGAAAAACAGCTCATTACGTCCTAGTGTGGCGAAAAAGGTATTACACAGCAGATGATATAATAGCTAGGTACAGATGATACAAATTAAATGGAAAGTACTAACTCTAACAACTTTTTGCTATTACTTAACTGTTTCTAACTTAAGCTATAACTACATATTTATAGTAGTATTCATAAGTTCATCTAGGGTATAAAAGGGATTACTAACTAGCCAATTGTGTAGTTTTTTCTTAAATATACTTAGAGGTGAAATTTTTAGACATAATGGTAATATATTGAAGAGTTTTTGACCAAGTATTTCATGGCTCTTGATTGATTTGGACAATCTTTGATAAGGAATGTAGATAAGTCCATTGGATCTTGTATTGTGAGTATGAATGCTGTTTCTACACTGGAGCTGGGGTATTTTTTTCTTTGTATGGATCAAGACTAAGAGTATGTAGAGATTGATCACCGTTAGTATTTTGTTCTGGACAAACAGAGGTCGACAATGCTCTCTTAATGAGGATCCTGAGATAACCCTGATTGCTTTCTTTTGCAGTAGCAATATTTTATGGACATGAGAAGAATTTCCCCATAATATTATTCCATACCTAACAATACTGTCAAAGAATGCATAATAGGACAATCGTAAACAGTTATCAGATACGCAACTTTTAAGGCTTCTCAGCAAGTGAATCACTCTTGACAGTTTACTACTAATATAATTATATTATATGCTGTTCCCAGTTCAGTTTACAGTCGATAATAACTCCTAGAAACTTTACCATTTTTGTTTTGTCATCGGCTAATAGAGGATTATTCCTCAGACTAAAAGAGAGTTCTTGTGTTTTTTCCCTGTTTAGCAAGAATCTATTTGATCTAAACCAGGTAGAAGCTGCTGCCATTGTGTCATCTGAAAGTGATTCAAGTCTGTTGATGTCATGGCACTTATTTATAAAGGTTGTGTCATCAGCATATAATACTACATGTGATTCAACATTTGAGGGTAAATCATTTATCATAATTAGGAATAAAAAAGGTCCAAGAACAGAACCTTGTGGTACACCATGGTGGACTGCTGCAACATCAGATTTATCTCCACCTACAGAGACATACTGTTGACGATTCATTAGATATGAACTGATAAGCTTTAGACTAGTGCCTTTGATGCCATAGTATTCTAATTTACCTAGAAGTACCTCATGATCAACGCAGTCAAATGCCTTGCTCAGATCACAGAAACTAGCTTTGGCAAAATCTTTCTCTTCAAAGACCTTAATAATTATTTTTATTATATCATCAATGGCATCAGTAGTGGACCTGTTTTTTCTAAATCCAAATTGTGAGGTACTTAATAAGTTATGATTTTCAAAGTATTCATATAATTGATGGTAGATAGCTACCTCAAAGAATTTTGCAAACACAGGGATAATTGCTATCGGCCTAAATCCAGAGGGAGAATCCCTTTGTCCTTTTTTAAATACAGGGACAACCTTTGATACTTTTAGTTTTTCAGGAAAACAACCTTCAATTAGGCACTTATTTATACAAAAGGCAAGAGGAATTGCTATACTATGAATTATTTTCTTAACTAAGTTACAAGATAGGTCATAGGCATCATTGGAGTCAGATGCTTTGAAGTTATTTGCAATATTAACAATTGATTCAGATGTAATTTTGGTAAATTTGAATAGTTCAACTTGAGGAGTTAGATTTCTGAAGATTTTTTTCAATAGATCCAGGGCACTAGTAGCTGGCTTAAGTATTCCTTGTTTGAAGATAGTCTGATTTAGTGGCATCTGTGTTATATGTGTTATGTATGTACAGTAATAACTTCACCCTATTTTTGAGAAATTCCAAATGTGGAGTATACCATGTATTGTTTGCTTTACTCGTTTTAGATCTACTCATAGACATTTTGTACTTTTTAGTAGGTATGCACTCATCAAAAGTTTTCATGAATATTTGAAAAAATCGATTAAAAATAGTATTAGCATCTGGTGTATGAGAATTGACAGGGACTTTTAATATATTCAGCCAGTCTATGGCAGCAAGGGAATTACTCAAATGTTCTATGTTATAAGTGTTGATGATCCTACGCACTATCAAATTATTGCTATTTTTATGTTCAGGATCTATATTCGCACTGGATTTACAGATATAGTTCACAGAAAGTGACCTATGATCTGAAAAAATAAAGTCAGATACCTTAACAGAGGTGCTAGGTATTTTAGCATTTGAAAATACATTATCTAGGCAGGCAGAGCCTCTAGTAGGCAAGAGGTTCAAGACTTTCATGTTGTATTGACTCAATAGATTTTTGAGTTCTAGGACACTATTTTTATTTGTTGTTACATCGAATTCTGAATTGATATCACCTCCAAATATGATTTTGAATTTCTTGTATGTGGGTTTGCACAGAAAATTCAACAGACTTTCTAGTTTCTCCAGAAAAACATTACAGTTTCCATTGGGTGATCTGTACAGATATATTATTAATAACCTTAAATTACGTATAACTATCCCTGTTGCTTCAAAATTCAGCTCTACACTGAGAAATTTTAAATCCAGCTCATCGACATTTAGATTTGAAGAGTTATTGATAAAGATTGCTACCCCCCTCTAATGTGATGAGTTCTGCAGAAACTGTTCATCAACTTGAAATTATCAAAATATGCAAAATAATAAATAATAAAATAAACCTGAATAAAAAATAAGCATAAATAATAGAAACAAAAACCTCATAAAAGAACAAGAACTAGTGAATAATAAGACGAAATTGTCACAACCACATTTATTAAAAAAATATTGTGAAACTAGTTTCTCAATATTTTTTAATAAATGCGGTTGTGACAATTTCATCTTATGGATACCTTCCACAATATCACCTTCTTACAAAGGAAAAAAAACCAAGAGCTAGATTGACTTCCCTATTTTAAAGAAGATATTCTCTTTGACCCATTCTAAAATTTTAAAAATAGATCATTTTTATTATTACATGATAATATTCAGTTGGTAAGATGTTGAATAGTTTACAGAAAATATTATGTGTTTGGTGCCTGCAAATACTTTTATTCCAGTTAGTTGTGAAGATGTTATTTGTTATCCGTCTTATGTTGTAAGTAAATTGTCTTATTCTGAATACTTTTCTATTACAATTGATGAACGATACCAATTTTTTTATGTACAACTGCCTTAAAGTAAAGACCTGAAGTTCCTTGAAAATGAGCCTACTGGAGTAGAGTCTAGGTGTACCCAAAGCTCTTATTATAATATGTTTCTGTATGATAAACACCTTTTTCAAATGGGAGTTCATTGTACCTCCTCAAACCTCAATATAATATTGAAACAAATCCCTGAAGATATTTACAAATAAACCGATACAACGGAGTATCCAAGGATCCCATGAATTAAGTAATTATTTTTGTTATTATTATTATTATTATTTCAGTAATTATGCTGATTGGCATATGTACCATTCAAGTGTACTAACCTCTCTACTAGCCTTGCAATTTAACTGCTTCGTTTTTCATAAACATCATAATGCTTCTCAATTCATAAAAAAAAGAACATTGGCAGTTCTTGAAAAACATTTTTGTTTTTTCTTGTTCAGCAGATCCCATAATATCACGCCTTAACATTTTCTCTTCATTTATTTTTGAATTGGACGATTTAAAATAATCAAGGCAATATTTCAACACAATCAAAAATGAGAACGCCACCGCTTGCTCTGTAACAATAGATTTTTTTGCGGATGATGCCCAACTGAGTCTGGAGACTTGTGCGTGGGTAATGAGGTGAATGGGTGAATGATGAGAAACATCCATGGCTAAATTAAATTATTTATTTCACTGCAAGCATTCACATTCCAATAAACTTAAAAGAAATTAAACAGTAAAATATTGTACACTATAAACAGCAGTTTATATTATACACTATAAAATATAACAGCAGTGCATCCCTCTTTAGGTTCAACCTGTGTGGAAGGATGGCTCGCACTCTAATTAAGCTACAAAACCATTATTATAAAAGTGATAGAAAACATAAATAGTAGGCCAACAATCTTGACCAATAATGTAACAAACTTATAGCAGTAACTGGCAGTAATAATAATAAATGGGATTCGAACACAAGGCTGTAAGAAACGAAGCCAGCCAGAATCTTATCTTATCTCAAACAAGCGCTCCAACCAGCTGCACCACCAGAGCAGCAATTTTCGTAATATTTTTTAAATATTTTGTATTAAAATGAAACAGTGGTCGGATGTTTTGATTTTTACTAGCAACACTAACAAACAGCCTATAGTGGAAATCTGTTTTAATCAATATTTGACTCTCTAACTTAAAATCAACAGCGGTTTCACTTGGACTATGAGGAAGCTACATACCAAGTTTCAAGAGTTTTAAATCTTCCTCTGAAGCGCTAGAGCACAGGCGGACGGACGGACAATGGCACTATTCCAATAAGCCCCTGTTGGGACCTTAATAAATAAAGATAGATAAATTTAAAAATATTGTTAATAAATAAATGGCTTCTTTGCAAAATGATGGTTATGTGTAATGATAACTGATTAATTAACTGCCTTTATTAAGGCTGGAGTTAGAACTCAGCGTCCTCTCTTGCGTAATATTGTTACGGATTCTATGTCTAAAATAACGCTGGCAACACTTAATTTTATCACTCGCGCTTTATTTACACAAATAATCACAACACTCACTGATCAGTAATGTCTTACAGAAAAATAAGCAATTAAAAACAGATAAATCGATATTGTTCAACTAACAAAGAGATTTCAATAAACTGTACAAAAATCAATCACTAAAAGTTAAAAAGGCCGATCTAATATTAAATAATAACTGTACAATAAACTGTCCAATAATATTCAAAAAGATACGTCGAAAAAGAACACTTAACTTACGTAGCACTAGTCCGTAGTACAGTAAAAACTATTTAGTAGCTCACTGGTATGAATTGAATAGGAAAAAGAATTATCACAATAGGCACAGAGAAAGAATTATCACTATATATAGAATATAATTATATAGAATATATATACACAATATATAGAACTGACACAACTTGTTTATCACGACGAATTTCAAACAAGACTGAACTAATTTACAAAAGTCTCCCTCTATTTATATAATTTTTCATAGTTGAGATATCTCTCGATTTTTCTATCAACTTCTACCGATTTCTAAAATAAACAATGAAAGACCTTCACGCCTTCCACAATATTCGATAAGACTCCATTAATTTCTAACCAAACAACTAGAACATTCTACAAAGGTCCAAGAAAACACCATAAAAGTGTCAAAAGCAGAGTAATTAATTGCTTAGAAGTAAACATTTACATAGTAGATAACACCGAGAACCACTTCTTTCTCTCAATTCTCACTACAATATTATCAATCAACCCTAATAATATGAGAATGTGATATAAAAATGGGGATTAAAGTGCAATTATATAATATTTTTTAATAGTTGAATATTATTTTATTTTCCTTTCACATGATATTACTACATTTGTTATTGTACAGGGTAATTAATTAATAGTATGATGTATCTGAATGATACAACTGAAGGGCTGCCATAGTATGATATCCATATCACTGTAAAATTTAATAATAGCAATCACGTAATTACCATTATGGTAGCTATAATAGATTTGTTGATATTACTGCAGCACTCCATTAAATGGTACACTTCAGGTTGATGCAAGCAACATTTGTGATACGAATGAAATGAACGGCAACTCGGTAGGATGAAGATGAGCTAGTTCGAAAGCATGGATTTATTTAGGGGTGGAATCGATCAAGGGAGAAAGAAAAGAGAGAGAAGAAAGAGAGAGCTAGAGAGTGTGAAAGAGTGTAAAAGAGAGTTGTGAGAGAAAGAGTGAGTAAGGAAGTAGTAGATGGAATACGCCACGCCGCTTGATCACTTAGCAATTTTCATTCCCTGGATTTCTCTCCCTGCTGTCATAGATTCGCAGATGCTCATCTGTTCAGTTGTCTTTGTCCCCACTATTCTGCTTTAAATACACCCTAGCTGTCATTCCCCCACATTTGTGTGTAGGCCTATCCTCTTTGTATTTTGGTGTTTTCTCCCACCCTAAACCCATTTATCCAACAAGTTTTCTTGTTCAACCTCATCTCATTTCTGTATCACCTATTTGTGAATTATTGTTCTTATATTATCATCACCTATATTTCACAACTTGTTTCTTTCATATTTCTACCTTTTTCTTCTTTCTGCAGCTTTCTATTAATCTTTTTCCTGCTTCTTCTTCTTCTCCTCCTCCTTCTCCTTCTTCTTCTTCTTCTTTCTCTCTCTTCTTCTCCTTCTTTTTAATCTCCAAATTTTCTTCTTCTTATCCTTTTTTCTTTTTAATTTTCTCCTCCTCCTGTTCCTCCTCCTCTTCTCCTTTGTCGTCTTTTTCTTCACCTTCTTATCTTTTTCTTGCCTGTTCTTCTTCTTCTTTCTCTCTCTTCTTCTTCTCCTTCTTTTTCATTTCCAAATTTTCTTCTTGTCCTTTTTTCTTTTTCTTTTTCTCCTCCTCCTCCTCCTCTTCTCCTTTGTCGTCTTTTTCTTCACCTTCTTGTCTTATTCCTGCCTGTTCTTCTTCTTTTTGTCCCTTCATTTCTTTCTCTCTCTTCTTCTTTTCTTCTTCTCCACCTTCTTCTTTTTCTTGCACCTCCCTGCACCTTCCTGCTTCTTTTTCAATTTCTTCTTTTTCTTCTCTTCTTCTTCTCCTTTATCTTCTTTTTCTACTTCTCCTTCTCTTCTTTTTGTCTCTTCCTCTTTTTATTCTCCCTCTTCCTTTTCTCCCTTACTATCAATGTACTTATTTCTCATTCTCCATATATTCACATCTTCTATTCGCCCTCCCATCTGATTCTCTTCTCTCTCTTATTTTATTGTTTTTTATTCACATCTTCTATTCGCCCTCCCATCTGATTCTCTTCTCTCTCTTATTTTATTGTTTCTTATTCATACTTCGCATTCTTGCTTTTTATGACTAATTAAAACTCTATCATTTCACACCAATCCGTTTCCAATTTCATTTGTTTATTCATCATGAATTTATTTCTCCCACATAATGCTCCTCCACACAAGATGGCCTCTCTATTTTCCAGTCTTCTGTCTTCCTTTTCACTTTTCCACAATTCCTCTTACACTTCTTTACTCTTTCTCTACTTAGTCTCTTTCTTTTTACACTCCTTTCATAATATGCCCCTTCCCAAATCCAATTTAACTCCATAATTGCAATACTATACCCCATTTTATTTCCAGTCATATTATGTCATTTCTTAATTCCATTTTTGTCTTTCGGTTTCTTGTTTCTTCCTTTATCAGTTATCATCATGTATTTGCACCACTTGGGACATGCTTCACTCACAGTTTTTTGTCTGTCTTTCATTCCCTTTTCTTCTTCTGCCGCTAACTCTATCATCATTTCCCCCCTTCCTTTTATTCATCATAACGTCTTCGCCTTCAAATTCACCTCTATCCATCTTTGAACTTCAATCATAATTCACCGCTTTCTTTGACTGTCGTTTTCATTGCCTTTTCTTTTCTTCCCAACTAAACATTCCCTATCTCAACTGCTCCTCAAACTTCTCCTTTTCTACCTCTTCCAGCTTCTCCACTCCTCCATTCCCCTCCTTTTCCACCTCTTCCTGCTTTTCTTCCTCCTCCTCCTCCTCCTCCTCCTCCTCCTCCTTCACCACAACTACCGTTTCCCAAATCTCATACACCCCACTTCCTATCGGTTTTATACATCCACACCGTTTTCATCGTTTGTTCGCTTCCTTCCCTCTTCGTCATGGCTGCGTTGCTCTCATTTCATTCCGAAAGGAGGAAATTAATCCTTTAATTAGTAATGGTGAGAGGGGGGAACTGCTTCGTGCTCCCGGAACTCAGTGCAGTTCGTGGTGAGTTTCTTCCCCCATCCTCACATAGAAAATTGCTTTTGCAATCTCATTGAAAAGCGCAAACCGTACCATATCTTACACCTTACATCCTACAGCTATATTCTAGCACGCTCTTTCTCTCTCTCTCTCTCTCTCTCTCTCTCAAGAAACCAGAATTTATTTGTCTAAATTTACAATGTGGAAGTTTTAAATGTTTGTTAGTGTCCGTCTATAGGCCTCCCAAGAGTGGATATATGTCTGATGTGGAACGTATTTTGGTTAAACTCTTGCCTGGTTTTGATCATGTCATTCTTTGTGGCGATTTTAATACGGACGTCTCTCCTCCAGTAAGATCTTTTAATAAGTCGCAGTTGTTGAACTTGATTCACGGAATATCGTTGAATCTGCTCCCAAGCAGTGAAACCCATCATACAGCGAATTCGCATACAACATTGGATTTATTAATAGTATCTAATGTTGATAAAGTCTTGAAAAATGGTCAGATACCAGTTCCGGGAATTTCTTGTCATGATTTGATATTTCTCATTTATGAGACTAAAATTCCAGTTTCTGTTCCAAGAACTGTGAGCTACAGAGATTTGAAAAATTTTAATAAAGATTCTTTTTACAATGATGCCTATGAGTGTGAGTGGTATAAAGTTTACGCTTCGAATAATATTGAGGAAAAGGTAACTCTACTCAATGAAATTCTCATTGATTTATTCAATAAACATGCTCCAATAAAAACTGTTCAAGTTTCTCAGCGTCCTACACCCTGGCTCACTAACGAAATTCGTCAGTTAATGAAAGAGCGTGATGTTGCAGGGCGGAAGTATAGCAGAACAAAATCACCAGCTGATTTCATTCTCTATAAGCGAATTAGAAATAGAGTTAAACAGGTAGTTAGAAATGCTAAATTGCGATATGCACATAATCTATTTAACACTGCTGTCTCTAGTAAGGAGAAATGGCGTGCTGTCAATCAGCTCAATATACGTGCTCCAAAAAACCAAAGTGGTAATACTGGGCCTGTTATTTCACCAGATGACTTGAATGAATTCTTTGTACAAAGTCCTGACACTGGAAGTGGTGTTGATCGAGCTGACTTGTGTGCACAGTATGATCGTCGAGCAGGTTATCATGATTTTGATCCATTCTATTTCCAATTCATCACTGAGGTTGAGGTGTCTTTAGGTATAAGTAGAATCTCTTCTCATGCTAAAGGCGTTGATCAGATGGAGGTATTTCTTTTGAAATGTATCACTGATATTATCACCCCAGTTGTAACTGATATTTTCAATTTTTCGTTGCAAAATGGTGTTTTTCCTGATCTATGGCGTCGCGCTCTTGTAAGGCCTTTGCCAAAAAAGCAGGGGCCAATAGGTCCTAGTGACTTTAGACCTATAAACTTATTATGTGTACTATCAAAGGTTCTTGAAAGGATTGTTTATCAACAGATGGTTCATTACTTGTCAAGTTTCAATTTATTTGATCATTATCAGTCCGGTTTTAGGGCAGATCATAGCACAACTACTGCTATACTTCGGGTGACAGATGACATTCGTTTAGCAATGGATGGAAGGGAGGTTACATTTTTGATCCTGTTTGACTTCACGAAAGCGTTCAATTCTGTTGTACATGAGATCCTAATATCTAAGTTGCGAAGTTTGAATTTCTCTGAGCCATCACTGCTCTGGTTCAAAGAATATCTTTATGGACGAAGACAGCAAGTTATTGACGACAATGGACAGGCTTCAAGGTGGTTGAGTATAGATTCTGGTGTTCCTCAAGGGTCAGTCTTGGGACCGCTATTGTTTTCCTTGTATATGTATGACATTTCATCGTGCTTCAATTTCTGTAAATATCATGTGTATGCGGATGATCTCCAAATATATCAACACTGTAAGATTCAGAGTATTGCACCAACTGTGGATAAAATAAATGAGGACATTGGTAGGTTGATGGATTGGTCTGTTAAACATGGCTTGAAGGTTAACGAAAGTAAAACTCAGTCAATCGTCATTGGTTATAGTAAACTTCTTAAGCCTTCTGAACGCTCTGTGATTCCAGAGATCAAGGTCAATAATATTTCCATACCGTACCTTGATAGTGTTAAAAATTTAGGTGTGATAATGAATCAAGATCTAACTTGGACTGATCATATATTCAATATTTGTAACAAGGTGTTCTCTTCTTTGCGACAATTACGGAGGTACAGCGACCTATTACCTGTAAAAGTCAGATTATTTTTAGTTCAGTCCCTCATCTTTCCTTTTTTCGACTACGGTTCTTTAGTTTTTCATGATATGACTGGTGAACTAGCTCTGAAACTTCAGAGGGCACAAAATGCTTGTTTTCGCTTTGTGTTTGACTTGAGGCTGTCTGATCATGTTTCCCATTACTATGAGAGGACCAAGATCTTGAAACTAGAACAACGTAGAAAACTTCTCCTTGGTGTCATGGTATATAGTATACTAAATTCGAAATTACCAGCTTATTTCTCCAATTCATTCAAGTTCATGTCTCAAGTCCATAATAGGTCAATGCGTTTCTCGCAGTCAACACTTCAAATCCCGCGGCACAGAACCTCATTTTTCAATAAGTCTTTTACTGTGTCTGGCTGCAGGGAATGAGCTACCGGTAAACATTCAAGGCTGTCGATCAAAATATTCTTTAAATCAAGGGTCTACTTGTTTTTGTTGGAAGGAAACCTTCAGTAAAATCGTTTTATTTTTCTTCTCTTTTTCTTGTGACTTGATTATCTTCCTTTTCTTTGTTATGCTATTATCTGTCATTTCTTGAGGCGTTACAGTCATTGGTTTATCATTTTCAAGATGTGAATTTTTTTTTCTCTGTTTATCAGTCTTACCTGCACTTCAATAATTTTATGTAGTGCGCACCGAGGTGTTTTTGTTTGTTTTATATATATATATTTTTTTTCAACTTCTATCTCAATTAATGTTACGTAAATCTTATTAGTTTTATATTGAAACTTGTAGAACTCTTAGAAAGGTATATACTTGTAGTGTGAATTGTTTTTTTTTCTTTTCTTGCAAACATATTCCGTTTACTTTATTGATGTATTGATGTTTATTTATTGATGTAACTGACTTTTTAATTTGCTATGTAACTTTCTATTTCTATAGGTTATCTCATATCTCTCAATTGTATAATTTCTTTGTAAACTGTTTGTAATGGGTTTGGATATGGGGCTATATACAGCCTCGCCCAGACCTAAATAAAGAACTCTCTCTCTCTCTCTCTCTCTCTCTCTCTCTCTCTCAGTCTCTCTCTCTCTTTTACTCTTCTCTGGTTAAGTGTCAAGAATGGACGAATCTTTGTCCACACTTCGCCATTTCATGTAATTACATCACCTACATTGTCATCACCAATGTCAAGATAGTACAAATATAGTTGTAAATAATTTCTAGCTCTATGAAAAATATAATCTAAGTCTTCTATAGTAATAATAATAATAATAATAATCATCATCATCTTTATTTCCGCAAATACAATCAAGCGAAAAAAATACACAGGAAAAAAAATTGTACATGATAAAAAAATAATAATTATTATAAAACAAACAATTATTAGGAGAGAAACCAAGAAGTTACAAAGAAAAAAATACTTAGTTTAACTTGAATATCATGTACAAGAAATAAAATGTTACAAAAAAATATCTGCAGAAATAATAATGTATGCAAATAATTTCATTGTGAAATTATGTCCGCATACAGGAGCATCATAGAATCCAACAAAGATGCTATGAATTGATGTACTAAAAAAAATGAATAATAGAATTAAAACATTTGGAGGAAACATAAAATAATAAAAGTACGAAAATGTAGGAGTAGAAACAATAAGGACTAAAAATATACAAACTTTTAGTATCTATGTCATGTTGAAAATTTTGTTTTTCTCATATGCAAAATGTGTAAAATTACATGAATGAAGAAAGATAATCTAATCTAATTTAATCTCTCACTCGCACTCCCTTTCAATAAAGCAATTTTATCTTTATCTTTATCTCCCTCGATCTTTGTCATTTTGTGTAATTCATCTCTCAGATCCAAGCTCTCATCCTTTATCACCCGCAATAATAATTTCTTTTTTATTCCTAATTTCATTCAACCATGAAGTCATTTTTTCCGCTATCATTCTACATCACCACAATTTTTGGATCTGAGAGTTGCTAATCTTAATAATGCTGTAATCATTTATATAAATTGTATATTTGCAAAAATAGAGTCATCTGAATCTCTTATTCTCTCTCTCTTATATTTATTTCTAATTATATATTTTAATCATCTTTTGTCAATCTTGTTCTTAAACCTCACGTTTTAGTCTCATTTTTAGTATTATCAAAGACGAACTATCATAGACTTACTATCCCTGATCAATGGTATTATACTGTGCACTTTATGGTAGGGTGGTATGCTGGTATCCTTTAGAACGAC
The DNA here is from genome assembly GCA_948455865.1 of Conomelus anceps. NCBI lineage: Eukaryota > Metazoa > Arthropoda > Insecta > Hemiptera > Delphacidae > Conomelus > Conomelus anceps. The sequence goes on from OX418219.1 coordinate 6,197,199, forward strand.
CTAACAGTTTGATCGACGAACTACTACCTAACCTAACCTGGCTAGATGTGACTGAACCACCTTATACAAAGACGACCTAGGTCGGTCAAAACTACAGCCGTACAAATGATGACCTCCCTTTGTGGTACATTCTCATCATCTAAATTAGCAATTCATAATGTAATATCACTCTACAATCTGAAGTCAATTGAATTAACTCAATATTTTGCTGAATTTAAAAATAACGAAAACCAAACGCTTAAGTACTCGAATGGACGAATTGTTGTCCAAACTTCGCCTTTTCATGTAAATGCATCACTTTGAATTTCATTAGCTCTACCCATTAGATAACTTTTAATATTTCCAACAAAATATAAATAGTATCAACCAGGTCTACTTTCTATGTGATGTTAAAATATTGTATGTACGCGCACATTTGAAAAAAAAGTTGTAAATTTACCATGAATAAAGTAATCTTATCTAATCTAATCTCTTTCTCTCTGTCACTGAAATAGTAATCTGTAATCTGTAATTGTATTAACCTGGTTAGCTGGTTTGTAGAGGATCAAATGGTCCTAACCTTTCCAGGAGATAAATAAAACATTCAATCATTCAATTTCTCTCTGTCTCTTCACTCTCTCTCTTCCTATGCATATTTCTCTTCCACTCTCTTTATTTATTTCCCTTTTCACTAGTTCGTTTATCATAATGGAGATGGCACTGCCTTCCTCTCTCATATCTTCTACCTCTAGATAGCTGCAACTACTCCATCCCTATTTCCTCTATTCTCTAATTTTTCTCTTTCTGTCCATCTTTATCTTCATATTTTTCTTCCTCCTCTTTCCACCCATTTCCTTTCTCTCTCCATTTAGGATTGAGTATTAGAGAGCACCAAGAGTCATGACTCCACCCTCAATAAAATCAATCAATAAATTAATACTCACCTCTTATTGAAGATGACTCTTGACTAACTTGTATATTCATCGTTTAAGTAGCTGCACTTATTTGACTATTTCTCTTTTTTTCTCTCCTTTATCTGTCCATACTTCCTCACTTCCTCTCTCTAACTTGCATCTCTCTCTAACACCCGACTTTTGTCAAGATAACTCTACCAATATGTAACTTGTATAGCTATAGTCAGACTTCAGATAGCTATTTCGCTTCTGTCACACCCGCTCATTATTACTTACACACTCTCTCTTTTTCTCCAACCTCCCCCCCCCCCCAACGGGTACTTGCTCACTCCCGCTCACACGCACTCTCTCTCTCTTCCTCTCTTCCTCTCCTCTTTCCTCTGGTACTCCTCTCTCACAACATAATGGAGATGACAACGTTTATTGAACACCAGCTGTGAAGCAGTTGAACTGTTAGAGAGCTGTATCATTTCCTCCACCCCCACAATTGCTAGCTCCAGCTACAGTCAAGTGCAAAGATAATTCCTGGAATAAACGCCGCAAATCCAGCTCCAGCTCCAGCTTCAGCACGCTCCAGCAGCGTACGTCATTGTTAACCCTTTCCAAAGTTCGGTAGGTGTGCGTGCGTGTGTCTGCTCCTCATACGTTTCCCGATTAACCCCTCCCCCCTTCACCGTTAACCTTCCTCACAAACGTACAGAACAGCATCTATATTAATTTAGCCTCATTCCTCAGTCTACTCGTCCGATTTAACTCAATGTTTAATCCTGTCAGATTCAAAACTGGTTCACTGTCTCCTCATCGCTCCATCTTTATCTCATTCTCCATCTCTTTTCTCTCGTCTCGTCTATCTTCTCTCTTCTCTTTTCTCTCTCCTATGTTCTCTTCTCTCTCTCCTCTCTTCCATCTTCTCTTTCCTCTCTTCTCTTGTCTCTCTCCTCTCGTCTCCCTTCTCTTCTATATTCTCTCTTCTCTCTCCTCTCTTCCATCTTCTCTCTTCTCTTATCTCTCTCCTCTCGTCTCCGTTCTCTTCTCTTTTCCCTCTTATATGTTCTCTTTTCTTTCTCCTCTCTTCTCATTCCTCTCTTTTCTTGTCTTTCTCCTCTCGTCTCCCTTCCCTTCTATCTCCTATCTTCTCTTTTCTCTCTTCTATGTTCTCTTCTCTCTCCTCTCTTCCATCTTCTCTCTTCTCTTTCCTCTCTCCTCTCGTCTCCCTACTCTTCTATCTTCTCTCTTCTCTTTTCTCTCTTCTATGTTCTCTTCTCTCCCCTCTCTTCCATCATCTCTCTTCTCTTTCCTCTCTTTTCTTGTCTCTCTCCTCTCGTCTCCCTTCTCTTCTATCTTCTCTTTTCTCTCTTCTATGTTCTCTTCTCTCTCCTCTCTTCCATCTTCTCTCTTCTCTTATCTCTCTCCTCTCTTCTATGTTCTCTTCTCTTCTCTTGTCTCTCTCCTCTCGTCTCTCCTCTCGTCTCCCCTCTCTCTTCTCTTTTCTCTCTTCTATGTTCTCTTCTCTCTCCTCTCTTCCATCTTTCCCTCTTCTCTTTCCTCTCTTCTCTTGTCTCTCCCCTCTCGTCTCCCCTCTCTCCTATCTTCTCTCTTCTCTTTTCTATGTTCTCTTCTCTTGTCTCTCTCCTCTCGTCTCCCCTCTCTCTTCTCTTTTCTCTCTTCTATGTTCTCTTCTCTCTCCTCTCTTCCATATTTTCTCTTCTCTTTCCTCTCTTCTCTTGTCTCTGTCCTCTCGTCTCCCTTCTCTTCTATCTTCTCTCTTCTCTTTTCTCTCCTCTCGTCTTACTTCTCTCTCCCCCGCGCTCACTCTCTTGCGCTCCATCTCTTTCTCCATCTCTTTTCCCCTCCATCCTTACCTCTTTGTCTCCTTATCTCTTCATCATCCTCTGTTTATCTATATCTCATACACAAATGTGGGTCTTGCAGTTTTGAACGTATTAAGTTCGACTCTCGTCATATTTAGTACAGTAGCTCTGTATGCTTGAACCATTTGTGTGGTGATTGTTTGTGCCTCTCATCAAAACCAGAGCACAACGATGAGCTGCATTTCTCCGGGTAGACGATGAGCAATTGAGCAATTAACAACAACAACAACAATACTGCTACTAGATGTTTGTGTTTTGGGTTTTGATGATCGGGAGGGGCAGGGGGTTAAGTCGCTCCATTTGTTGAGGGTTATTGAGTTGGATGTATGTTACATGTTGTAACTAGAATATTGTTTTGAATGGATTGTAGTATTTGAAAGCGGGTACTTCTGATGATGGAATGTCTCATTCAAAGGTATGGTCTTTTTCTTCTCATTTTTTTCTTCCTTTTCTTCTTTTTTCGTCCCCTTTTCCTCGCCCTCCTCCTCATCCACCTCTTTCTCCTTTCCCTCCTCAACATCCTCCTTCTCCTCACCATCATCCTTCTCATCCCCATCATCATCCTCATCCTCCTCCTCCTCATCCTTCTCCTCCTCCTCCTCCTCCTCCTCCTCCTCCTCCTCATCCTCCTCCTCCTTAGGCACTTCCTCCACTTTTGCTGCTCCTTTTCATCATTCTCCTCATCTTCTTTATCCTCCTCCTCCTCCCCATCTACCTTCACCTCCACCTCATCCTTCTCCTCATCCTCATCCTCCTACATCACCTTTTCCTCACTCTTCTCCACATTCTCCTCGTCCACCTTCTCTCCCTCCTTTTCATCCTCATCCTTCTCCTTCTATACCTCCTCCTCCTCCTTCCCTTTTTCATCCTCATCTCACTTCTCCTCATTCTCCAAATCCTCTTACTCCTCCTCATCCTTCTAATCCTCCTCCTCCTCTTTTTAATCCTCCTACTCCTCTTTTCAATCCTCCTCTTCCTCCTCCTCCCCCTCCTCTTTTCAATCCTCCTCTTCCTCCTCCTCCTCCTCCACCTCCTCCTCTTTTCAATCCTCATCTTCCTTCTCCTCCTCCTCTTTTCAAACCTCCTCCTCCTCCTCATTATAATCCTCCTAATCCTCCATCTTCTCCTTCACCTTCTTCTCGTCCGTCTTCAATGTCTACCAAAGTGTCTTGGAAGTGATGGCCGTGAGTCGTAAGCTACGAACTCTTTGCCCGCTTTGTAAGGGTGACCGATTGGATTGACCAGAAAGAAATTGTGCTCTGCTGTAAAGTCACTTCCCGATGGTTCGGAACCCATCTAAAACTGTGAACTCATCAATAAACATCATCCAACTTAGACCTACGTGGGCTTCATCCTAAAAAAGTTGTATTAATAAAAGTACAGTTTGCTATGACTCCCCTAAAACAGCGTTATCATTGTCTCTCAGCTTTCTTTATTAATTCTCCTTAGCTAAGTTTGTGAAATAGAAGCTGAACTTTCAACTTATCATCTCGCATGGCTTCTCGTCGAATAAATTCGCTTCAAAGAGATCAAATTATAGCGATTTCGAGTCCTCGAGCATGGTGAACACGTTTTAATCGCGACGAGCACAACAAGAAGATAACAGTGGGACACTTGCAACAAACTCAAACGTCAGCGATTCATTAGTACCGAATTAGTTGGAGTGTTGCACGGTTTGTAGAGAGAGAGAGAGTGAGAGAAAGAGAGTGACAGAGAGAGAGCGAGAGTGAGTGGGAGAGGGAGTATGACTACAAGAGAAACAAACAGACAGAATAGCATTAAAAGAGAAGCGAACAAACATTCTCCCACGTAAAAGATCATCATTGCTGCTGGAAGCTCGTTCTGTTCCAATTACTGACTCAAAATATTAAATCTTGTCAAAGCTGCTCTTCTTATCCTCTTCCTTCTTCTCCTCCTTATTCTCTTACTTCGTCTTCTTCCCCTTTCTCGGCTTCTTCTTCTTCTTCTTTTCCTTCTCATTTTTCGTGTACTCCTCCTTTTTCTTGTACTCCTCCTCCTCCTTCTTTTTCTTCCCAATCTCTTTCTCATCCTCTCTCTTCTTCTTATTCTTCTTTCCTCTTCTTCTACTTATTCGTCCTCTTCTTCTCCTCCTTCTTCTACTTCTTCTTCCCCTTTTTCTACTTCTCATTTTTCTTCTTCTTATCCTCCTTCTTTTACTTTTTCTTTCCCTTTTACTCCATCTCATTTCTCTTCTCCTTTTTTCTACTTCTTCTTCTCCTCCTTTTTCTTCTCTTTCTTTCGCTTCTCCTCCTTTTTCTTCTCCTGTTTTTTCACTTCTTTGTTTTCTTCTTTTTCTCCCACTTCTTCTCCTCCTCTGTCATCTGCTTCTTTTTCTTTTACTTCTGCATCTTCTTTTTCTCCTCCTCCTTCTCCCCTTTCTTTGTCATCTGCTTCTTTTTCTTCTTCCCCTACTCCTTCCCTTTCTCCTCCTTCATCGTCGTCTTCTCCTTCTTGTTCACTTTCTCCTCCTCCTCTCTCCACTCCTTCACCTTATCTTTATTCTTCTTTTTCTCCTCTTTCTTCTTATTCTTTCGTTTTCCTTTTCTTCTTTCTCTTCTCCTCCTCCTTCTTCTCCTTCTCCTCATCTTCCTCCTTCTCTTTCTTCCTCTTTTTCATTTTTTTGCTTCTCCATCTTCTTTTTCTTCTGCCTTTACTCCTTCTCATCTTCCCCCTTCTTCTTCTCCATCTGTTTCTTCCTCTTTCTCCTTTTTTCTTCTTTTTTTTCATATTTTTCTGCCTCCATCTTCTTTTTCTTCTGCCTCTTCTTTTATTCTCCTCCTTTTTCTCCTCCTGCTCCTCCCTCTACTCCTCCTCATCTTTCTCTTTCTCTTCATCTTCCTCCTTCCTTCTTCTCCTCCTTCTCCTTCCTCCTCTTACTCCTTTTTTATCTTTACCTTTTTTCATCTTTTCCCATCTTTTTGCCTCTCCTCCTTCTCTTTCTTCTTCTTTCTCCTTTTTTCTTCGTCTTTTTTAAATCTTTTTCTGCCTGTCCATCTTTCTTTCTTCTGCCTCTTATTTTATTCTCCTCCTATTTCTCCTCCTCCTTCTTCCACTCCTCCTTCTGCTTTCCTTTTTCTTTTCTGCTCCTTCTTCTCCTTCTCCTTCCTCTTTTTGTCGTCTTTCTTCATTGCAACTCATTTTCCCGAAATCGTTTCACACTAATGAACGTCAACGCCTGAAATTATCGCTGAAGAAGGTCGGGTGATGAGTGAGGGGATTAAAAGGTGGGGAAGTAGGTGGAAGCGAATAATACTATTCCAGTTTATTTTGTCTACATTTATGACTCTGACAAAGAAGAAAAAGAAGGAAAATAAGAAGTAGCAGACGAGTGAATCGGAGTGAATTCGAACGTGCGAAGTGAACCTCTTTGGTGTGCCTCCCCTTATTCCTCCCCCCCCCCCCCTCCAACACTATCAGCCCAAACTTCTCCTTTCTCTTTCAATTCTTTTCATATCTCTCATCATCTTCAGAGAGATATTAATTATTCATGACTCAACTTCGGTCTCTTTCTTGTTCGTATCGTTTTCCTAATCCATCCGGACCAACACTCGCGCTCGCTCGACTCAACTCGCCTCAACTCGCCTCAGCTCGGCTCGTTACTTGTCCATCCCCGCACTGCCTGCCTTTTGTTAAATTAATCTAAACTGTTTTCGGAACGTCTCTTCAATTAAAACTTGACTCCCCCAGTTATCAACGCTCTCACCCTCACTCACTCTCTCTTTTTTCTCTCTCGTTCATTATCTCTTCATCCTTCTCTATTGTTCTCATACTTGTTACGCTTCATTTCATTTCCACCCTTCTTCTAGATGAGAGCTTTCTTCCTGCGCTTTGGAAGTTTCAAGTTTGTTCGAGATTTAAAATGACGATTGTTGTTTGAAACATTGCCGCTTACCTTTCAAGCAACTCATTTCTGGCTTATAAAGTGCCCAACTTATGCATAATTATATTATTGTTTTTTGGACTGTGATGGTGTTTTGTTAAAAGTAAAATCGGAATTAATATTCTTTTTCTGAAAAAGACTCGTGAATTACTGTGCTTCAAGGAGAAATTTTTTGTGAAACGGCCCTAACCTAAGATTTCGATTCTAATTTGAAATTTTGAGGAAATCAGTTTTGGGCAACACCCTGTTGTATTCACATTGATTGTATGTTAGTTTAATGAATATTTATTTACTAGCATTTAGAAGTAGTAGTCCTGGTGAGAACTACTAAACTTATTATTTGAACGGTATATTATCAGGAAAAAATTGCTCATTAATAATAATAATAAGCGTATGGCTTTTAATGGTGGGGAGACCCTTACGGGTAGTTCCACCTCGCCATTTGTGCCATGTTACGGGGAACATGGTGGACCTACTACTTTAGGTGGGTTTCGAACCACCGGGTAAGTGATAATAAGCTTCTTAGACTAGATTGCAATGGTAGAAAAAAATGAATGAATAAATTAATAATTTATATTCTCAAAGACCTCAAGAAGCTCACTGTAGGTACAGTAAGTGCATTGAAGTAAAATGAGCCAGTTTTGAACCTGTTCTCTGCTATAAAATCACTTTCCGGTGGTTCGGAACCCACCTAAAACTGAAGGTCCAACGCATCATTTACCATCATCATCCATTTCCATCATTCTACTTATTACCCACGCACAGGTCTCAAACCTATGTGGGCATGTACCAATAATATTGCTAAATAGAGAGTTGGGACTTCCTACCATAAAAAGCCATACGCTCATATGAGGATAAGGGACAAATTTTTTCATTTAATTAATGATCTGGAAAATTTTGTTATGTTTGAAGCTATTCCTATATTCCATGTTAATAATAAAGAATTAATAGTTATTTTTATGATATTTACTGTGATATATGCGTACAATCTTATCTATGAGATTATTTCAATTCAATTAAATAAATAAATACTTTATTTCCAATCAATAATTAATTGAAACTATAAAACAATATAATATATATTAGCAAATTAAATGGGAATCTAATAACTATAGAACTGCAATTTTTGAGAAATAATTTTTGGAAATTACCCTACTCAACTATGGTTTACCCATGTTCTAGAGTATGGGGGGGGGGGGGGGGGTTAGTGCGGAATTATTAGGTAAGTGAGCTCACATGTTGTTTGAGATAATTATTTCCAAGTTTTGCCTTCCTGTATTTAATATCCATTTGTGGACTAAGAGACAATCATTTTTTCATTCTACTACTAATTTGTTCTGTTGATATTTGTCTGAGTAAATACGTTCTGTTGATAAGACTCCACGTCGGCGAGCAAGTTTTTACTTTTGTCGGCGTGTAGCACAAATTTACTGTATTTCTTTTGTATGAGAAATTGTATATAATATTATTGTATATGATTTGTATTTGGTTTTTGTGCAATAAACGATTTGATTTGAATAATAATAGTAATAATTTTGAAATTCACTTTAAAAACGAAGCACTAAACCATTACCCGGCAACCGGTCGATCGCACGATAATTTTGAGTCGATCGCGCCGATTTCTTGAATTTTTGTCAAAACAAAACAATGTGTGAATTGTACACGAAGGGAAGACATACATTCTAGTTTTAAAGACTATGTTACAAATGACAAAATACCCTTGAATGAATTAAACGGCTTTATAGCACTGTGCCAAAAAGAGTTTTCAAATTTTTTGTCATATCTCGGTGTATAATTCATCATCAACCTTTGGGCGGAAAAATTTTTAATCCTAATAACGTAATTTTATGAAGGCAGTCGTGGTAAAACTTGTGAACGGAATAAGAGCACGCTTCAAATGAGACAATTTCGATCTGCCGGCCGGTATAGAATTTCTGAAAGAGCGCAAAGAGACTATTCAAAACAAGACTTAAAAGATACGTTGTGGCTGAAAGATTCAGCATTTCTTATTGGTGTTACTGAGTTGAACTTAACGAGTTGAACTTACAACTGCAAGGCAAGAATATGAATATTTTGACACTGATGTCAGCTGTGGAGGCAATTTCATCAAAACTATGGGAAAAGAAAATCCGTAAGTTTGACCTCAAACATTTTCCTACTCTGGAAAAATTAATCCAAAAACAAGCGAGTAAAATCATGTTGACAATGTAGAAGTAGTTGAGCATGAAGACCGCCTGGGTGAAGAATACCAGTACTCTGACAATGTTAGACACATTAAAATATTAAGCCAATTATAGAAAGAGTTCGAAAATCGTTTCTTTGGTTTTAAAGCGCTCGAAATCAGTGCTGAGTTTGTAGCAAATCCTTTCATGACTGTCGATGTTGAACATGTTGCTAAAAAATTCCAAAAACAGTTTCAAAGTGACGCCACCGCTATTGAGCTAGAAATAACAACCTAAAAACTGCTTTAACTGAGGATTTTTCAAATTGTGGACTCTTGTTCCCAAAGAAAAATACCCGTCACTTATTATCTGTGCAGCTCTGAAACTTATGTCCCTATTTTCTTCGACCTATTATTGCGAGTCTACATTTTCCAACATTACCTTTACGTTACCTATTGGGCCTCATTGACCGATGAGCACTTGGACAACTGCACTGTCCACGAGCTACAATCCAGATTTTGCAAAGCTGTCGAGAGAAATGGAATGTCAAACTTCTCACTGAAAGTGAGGTTGGAACATTTAATTTAATTCAGTAAAAAGTTTTGCTTGTTTTCTAATAAAGATGAAAGATCAGACCATTTTATTTAAATTAATAAAATACTGAAATCTTTAGTTAGTTAAACAGATAGTATTACTTAAATTATTATTGAAAAATCTCGTTCACATTCTAGCCACCACCCCTCCCCCACCCAACCACTAGGCTTAGCCAGTTTACTATTCAAAGAAAAAAATAATGTCGATCGCAGGGTATGTTATTTTGAACGAAATCGATCTTGAGTCAGAAAAGGTTGCCGGGCCCTGCACTAAACAATCCAAAGAAATTGGATAAAATTTGGAATTTTGTTTGTAATTTTAGAGCCAAAATAAAAGTCAAATTATTCATTCACATGTTTTATGAAAATAAAGTTTGCAATAAATTGGATACAATTTGGAATTTTGTTTGTGATTTCAGAGCCAAAAATATAGAAGTCAAATCATTCATTCACATGTTTTATGAAAATAAAATCTGCAATATTCCAGACCCTTCCATCTTTTGTTGGCTTTGCAATCAGCGTTCCCATGACAAAGAGTCATAATAACATATAGCAAATTTATTTCACTGGCAATCATTTGTTGAAGCTAAAATTGAGTGGGCAGATGACTGAGCCACAATGGCGCTGGCACATTCAATTATTGATTACCGTAATCAATGAGCAGGCTACAACCGGCTATCACCACCTTAAATACCGTATATATAGCCCATAAATAAATCTATACAACTTATTATACCCCACAGATATACGTATATATATATTTGGTGCCACCTGCTATTACCACCTTAAATACCGTATATATAGCCCATAAATGCATTCATACTATATTTATATACCCTATAGACCACATCCACATACATGCTACCTGCTACGTCGAATTAACGGACGTTCGTCGATTTATATACATATCTATACAATATGTATATTTAGGCCACGCTTATAGATATACATAGATATATAGATATATTTGATGCTACGTCAAAATTAACGAATATACGTCGAGATTACGGTTATTATATTACGCCATTTTCATCAGTTTCAATGTCTATACTTGTTTCAAAGCTCGCGTTCGTCAATATTCGCGAACGTTCGCGGTCGTAAATGTTCGCGGATGTTTGTGTTTGTTTTGATGAGTAGAGGTTTTGCAGTGACTTAACTGCTAACACAATAGTGAGCTAAACATGGCTCTGCTACCTATAATACTGCAGCGGTGGCATCTCCACGTCTGAACATATTAATATGAGTGTGTTTGGTTTTAGGTTTAGTTGGCAGTGTGTACAATTTTTATTTGTATTTGTAGATTAAAGGCTGTGAGCAGGGGTTATGGTCATAATTCTTTTTCGAAGTTTCTTATATCGGATGTTATTAAGGTATCGAAATTGCCACCAGATAAAACTTTTTCATCAATTATTTTGTAAAATATGGGGGCTGAAAGTTGAAATTTTTCGGTTTTGAGGGACAATTGAAGTCCTCTACAAGTGATTTTGAACGTTTTGCAGTTTTTTATGCCTAAAGACTTCTCAGGGAGAATAATATATTTTTTACATCAAACAAACAATCAATTTGTTCAAAATAAATTTTTAAGAAACTAAACATTTTTTCGGATTTAAAAAAAATATTTTGAAAAAACTAATTGATTAAAAAATTATGTAATTTTACTGTCTAAGGTGTCTTTTAGTTATGAAAAATTGCCGAGGTTTATAATAACTTGTCAGATCAATTGCCTAAAAAACAGAAAAAATTTCACTTGGAGACCCCAAACTTTAAAAAATAATCGAGACTCCGAAATAATCGGAAAAAAATGTTTTTTGGTGACAATAGATAATATTCCAATAGCATCAGATATAAGAGACTGTCAAAAAAAAAAAAAATTATGACCAAGCCTTTATCTGTATTTTCTTGTTTGTTGAAAATATATAAACACAAACACATATTGGAAAATGTATTATCACTACTTAAGTACTATTGAACTTTTGATTTGATTTTTATTGTTGGTTTTAATGTTGTTTCATTATTGTACGGTGCGTAAATATTTGTCAAATTGATTATTCTAAATTTTGTTTTACAGGTGAGCTACAACAGGTTTTGTGCTTATTCAAGGAAATTGCAGGTAATCTTGTTGGAGATATCCATAATGAATAATACATGAATAAGACATGAAGTTGTCACAACCACATTTATTGAAAATAGTGAGATACTAGTTTCGGTTGTTACACTATTATCAATCTTTAACAAACTACAACTAAAGTACAGAGTAGCTTAATACAATATACTGAACAGAGAACGATACTATTGGCTGAGGGAGAAAGTTCTTCTAATAGGCTGACCTTCAATGAAGGTCTTTGATTGGCTGAAGGCCAAAACAAGACCCGCCCACTCGTGGGAGGAGCAGCATGGAATAATCAGTATCAAAATCAAGAACCAAAAGGTAACAAACAAGAACAATACACAGGTGGGCTAGAATTAAACAATTAAAAAAATTAAATGGAATAAAAAATAAAGTTTTCAGGGAGAAGCATCAAGGAATAATCAGTGTCAAAATCAAGAATCAAAAAGTAACAAACAAGAACAATACAAAGACGGGCTAGAATTGAACAATTTAAAAAATTAAAATAAAATAAGAAATAAAGTTAATTGAGATGAAGTAAGGTCAACCGAGATAAACAAGAAATTACCGTTTTTAAAGAGTGGGCTAGAATTATGATGAAACCAAGTTACTTGTAGTGAATTTGTTGAAATAAATTTGACCATTTAAACTAGTATTGGAATCGTTTTTCACCAACCTAGTTATCTCTAAAGCTTCTAAAATGTTCAACTGTCTGCCTTTGCCAAGCAAATGCAGAAATGAAATATTTTCTTCAGCCTTGAACTTGTGTCCACTAATGAGATTAGTGAGTAAAGAGATGCTCTGCAAAATTTGAATCTACTCTTTGGGTTTTTCAATTTCTAATTAGTTCATTTATTCTACATTTGAAACTGCTACCGGTCTGACCCATATAACAGGCATTACAATCACCGAAATTTAATTTATAAACTCCACTTTTATCCTAGACATCAATTTCTCATTTATTGTCGTCGTCGTCTTCTTCCAAGGATTAAGCAATAATACCTGTTCCGACTTCAAACATTTTCCCATCTTTTTCTTGGCCTGCCGATACTTCTTTCACCTCCCCGCTTGTAAGAGATGACTGTTCTGGGAATTCTACCGATCTCCAATCTCTCAAGATGTTCTCTCCAGTGTTGACGATTCTCTTCAACTCTCTGAAGTATGGAGAATATTGTGAGCTCTCTTCGTATTTCTACATTATAAAGTCTGTCCTCCCTGGAGCATCCCTTCACCGATTTTGAGAATTTAATTTATTATTTATTTATTCAAAAAAGTTTATTTAAACTTAGTCCCATTCCCAACACCTTCAACAATCGATCAACTTTGAAACGTTCAACGTTCAATTGATCCACTCTCGCTATTAGAACACATATACACACACACCCACATCCTATAAATGTAATACTGTATTTCGTTTAATTGAATCCATCGAGCATGGCATAGCATGTTGATGCGTTATTCGGATAATTCGAATACATACGGATAAAGCCTAATATCAGCCAGCTGTCTGTCTTCGAAATCCATGTTATCTCCCTCGATTTAATTAGCAATATTAATTATCACGCATGTTAAGTAATTATCGCTCGGCCTGGCTAATTGGCTCTGCTTCTGCCGTTCGAATTTTGTGTGTCCCACCACCCTTCTCTGCTTAATTATCTCTCCAACTCCACTCTGTCATTGTTTATGTTATGTGCAGGCACAACTGTAGTCTGAAATATGAGAATGTTACACCGTTCTATTGCAATTACATTGATTAGCTTGAATAACTCATCCATTAACAGCTTTCTGAAACTGTGGGACTAAAAATTTTGAGAAAATATATCTACGTAAGAATGAATAATGATTACTAAGTTCGGAACTCACCTAAAATAATAGGGGAAAATGCAGATCAATTTAGATTCAGATCACATTATAAAATCCAAGCTTCTAATGTAATTAAAACAGTTTATTTGTTTTGTTCTCGATGCCCTAACAGCAAGAAAATATTATATTGCGGTTCAAAAAAGTAGATTAAAAAAAAAATTGTAAGCTCACGATCAGACGCAAGTCTTGTGAGCAATACGTGATTCTAATGGACTGTTTTTTTTGGGGGGGGGGGGGGGGAAATTATTGTGTATTTATTCACAGAACAAGTTGTACAAGGAGTCAATAAATTCTTATTCTTAGAGATTGTTTTTTTATTCGATGTGAAGTCCACATAAAAAAATCACTAGTTTGTTACTAACAAGTTAAACAGGTTTACAAGAAACTTTCATTATAAGTGTATTACAAAACTCAATCTTTGTAATTGTAGTTACAAGTGAATCTTGACAAGTTCACTACTAATGAACAAACACAAACCTAGTAAACAAATACACAAGTAAATAATTACAAGTATTTTTTTGTAATGCACACTTGTCAGTGAATATTTTAGTTCTCTAAATCCTCCTCGCCGAAAGATTTATAACGCTAGAAATATTAGTGGCTACTAAATTTATTTTCCTTGAAGAATAAATAATTAATTAGAAGTTTTTTTTTGTAATGCACACTTGTTAGTGATTATTTAAGTTTCTTAAACCTTCTACAGGCCGAAAGATTCAGATCGTTTGAAGTATTATTATTATCAGATCGTCTTATTTAGAAGCTATTACATCAAAATCACTCCAACGCTTTACAAAAATGTAAAGTCACCGGATAAAGAAAACGCAATTGAGAGAGTTTCAGTCATTTAGAACCCCGTAGGGCTGAACCGACAGTGATGATGATGACTTACGATAACTAATATGATTGAAGAGCACAGAAGAAATTTTCCCCATTTAATAATTCCAATAATTCCGAGAAGGGAAATGAAAGACATTGCTTGGGGTCTTGAAAGATGAAGAGGATTATTAGAGGGTTGCTGGTAAATGGGAGGGGGGAGGGAGGGAGTCATCTACAATTTGAGAGAAGCCTATGGTTTTCCTAGGCTATGATTGGTTGATGATGGGGGGGGGGGGGTGGCGTATCTCGATTGTCCCCCCCAATCGATTGTGTCCCATCGATATTTTAAGCTCCATTAGCAGTAAAGTGGAGTTCCGGAGTCGGTATTATTAGGGGGACGTTTCTGATGCCATTCCAGGGGAACAGGGGGGGGGGGGAAATGGAGGAAAGCTTGCTTCCCTGACACGCCCTTGGCCCGCGCTTGCTACTACACCCCCCTAACCACCCCCCCACATCCATCATCCAACATCCTTTAACCGATTATCGTTTATCTATCCCTGTGATGCTTTTCCTTCGAATTCTTTCTTTCTTATTACCGACCTATACTTAGCTTTCGCCGACCGTTTAGACACCGTCTATTTATTATCTCTTAGATAACAGAAAATCAATTGATACGCCAACGTTTTATTGGAATTTGAATTTTTGAAGAGGTTTTCTTGTTTGTGAAAGTTATGTGCTATAAAATGTATGGGTTTTTTAAGGATAAGATAAGTATGTGCTGGTTTAAGATCAGTGGGTGGAATTTTAAATATTTGTGGAGAGTGATGTTGATTAGGTTGAAAAAGGTGATTGAAATAATCAATAACCAATAATTATTGCGAGGAGAGTTTTAAAATAGCACTGGAAAGCGGGAAAACTCAGGATAAAAATGTAATAACAAGATTGAGAGGAAGAAAAGACTTCAGTCACAACTTTGCCTTCAATACATCGGTAAAACGAAGAAAAAGGATCCAATAAAAAATAGTATAATAATAAACCGGTACAACAGAGTATCCAAGGACCCGTCAATTTACATAAAATAATAACAATTATTATCAGTTGTGCTAATAGGCATATGAACCTTTTACTTCATTGAGTTTTATAAACATTATATGTTTCCCGATTCACAAAAAAATACGAATAAGCAGTTCTTGAAAAAGAGTCTCTTTTTTTTCTTGTACAACAGATCTCATGATATTTTACATGGCACAATATTTTATCTTTGTTTTTTACAATTCGATTATTTGAAATAATTTTTTTTGAAGGATGAAGCCCACATCGGTTTGATACCTATGAGTGGGTAATGAGTTGGGTGATGGTGATTGATGAGTTGTAACTACAGTTTTAGGTGGGTTCCGAAGTGATAATGATAACAATGATTTATTTGCCAAAAAATTTATAAAACAAAAGAAGTTGAATACAAAGAAATTTAAATCAATAAATGTTTCCACATAACAATATGAAATAATAATCCATCCTAGCACAGCCGGCAAGGGAATACCTGAGCGCCTGCTGCGAGTTCAAAAGTAAAAATAAATCTTTTTATTCAAGATGACAAACAGTATAGTTAGACAGTAGGTCATACTATTTTCATTTATATTGGTTACACATTATCATGGCCATCATCAACATGAACATTGGTTACACTTTAGGAAATGTGAAGTAAATGTGCTGTTTAGTCCAGTAGAGGTTTTATTGCAGAGAACAGAGTCTGTTTTGCTGGCCAATCCAATCGGTCACCCTTACATAGAGCGCCCAAGAGTTTTGTAGCTTATCTCCGATTGAACAGATACCTGCTACTGAGTCTAATTAAGAAAATATTTCAATACAATCATACATGATTTCGTCAGCGATTGCACTGTAAAAATAAAGTGGATAATTGGGCCAAGCATCAACCTTCTCAATATTCTTCAAATGTTTCTTTGAATTCGCTGTATAACGAATGTATGCCCAATGTTTTGATTATCACAAGTCGAAACTAACCTGGAGCTACAGTGGAAATCTGTTCTTGTAATTAATTTCATATTCGACCTGCAAACTACGAAGAGATCTTACTTGGACTATGAGGAAGCTATATAAAAAGTTTCAAGAGTCTAGAATCTTCCTGTCAATCGCTATATTATAATCGGACAGACTACGGCACTGCTACAATAAGGCTTTAATAGTTGGGTCCTCAATAATTGGGAAAATGAACCTCCTTGTTCAAGCTCAAAATTTTTCTTTCGTATTTGAGATGGACCAGCTGGTTAAGTTGTGATTTGAATGACCCTGGGACGTCCAGACTGCATCATAACTCCCTGACGTAACACTGTTGCGAACATCATTCCTTTACACAGAATTGGCTTTTCGAAACATCGTCCCGCAACGGCACATCATAAACAGTTATTGTTAAACTTATTAACAATAAGATCGTCTTATTTTTTTATTGTGGATGATGCCCACATGAGTCTGGAGACTTGTGCGAGGTTAATGAGGTGAATGTGAGAAAGATGAGAAACATCCATGGGTGGAAGAGATTCGAACTCAAGCCCTATCTTATCACAGACAAGCGCTTCAACCAACTGCGATACCAGAGCCGCCTATTGTTTTACCTTATCATCTCATCACCTTATCATTTATCATCTTAAAATGATAAGACGATGTTACGCAGTGACACACGTACGGCACAATTTGTAACGTTACGGAGTTAAGACGATGTCTGGACGCGAAGAATATGGCACTCAAGCATCGTTTAGTCAAACCTTCTTCCAAAATGGCAACGACGAAAGCTTTCCCCCAAAATGCGAGCTTGTAATCGACGAGCTAAAGGGGGGAAATGAAGTGGAAAGCAGAGTACTGGCCAAAAGCCGGGGGAAATAAGGACAGAAATAAAGGCTAGACGGAGGCAGAACTAAAGAGAGGCCCGCGATAGGAAGAAGGATCTTCCTTCAAATCTACAACAGTGTGCAAGGTATAGAAAGCAGCGGCAAATCCACTACTTTGAGACGAGCTGGATTGTATTCCCTGCTCAATTATCTCTTCCCAAACCTTCTCCCTTTCCCCCTAGAAGTTTTCCACCTAAAGCCCTTTTCCTCCTCACCAGTTAGGAGCCCAGTTCCGCTGCAATTAGTTAGTGACAGGAAATGTGCGGCGTCTTCTTCTTAATCTTCTCCTACGTCTCCTTCTCCTCCTCCATCTCTTTCTTCTCCTCTCTAATGAAGCATCCCCGAACTCAAAACCCCGTTACACAACTCCCTACTCACACACTATCAACCCTCTTTATATTTACCCTCTTTATCACCTCCACATCCTCTTTACAACCTGAACTACCCAACCTGAACTAGGCTGGTAATGAAAACATTATTTGTAGTAGTGAAGGTGATATTGTGGAGGATATTCATAATAAATAATAAGACATGAAGTTGTCACAACCAAATTTATTGAAAACCGTCAGATACTAGTTACTGTTGTTACACCATTATTAATCTCAAACAAACTAAAACTCAAGTACAGAGTAGCTTATACTGTATACACTAAACACAGAATGATATTATTGGATGAGGGAGAAAGTGTCTCTGATAGGCTAACCTCCATTGAAGGTCTGTGATTGGCTGAAGGCTATAACAAGTCGTTATACATTTAAGTAACGGTACTTTCGTGTTTCTCTCGGTTGACCTTGACTGCATTTCATTTAGCTTCAACTTTTTCAATTGAAAACATATTTTTTTAATTCAGCCTAATTGTGCGTTGTTCTTGTTTGTTGCTTTCTATGTGTTCACGGTTTTTGGTTCTTGATTTTGACATTACTTTTTGCTTGTTGCTCCTCCCACCAGTGGGCGTGAGTTGTTTCAGCCTTCAGCCAATCACAGACCTTCAATGAAGGTCAGCCTATCAGAGACACTTTCTCCCTCAGCCAATAATATCATTCTTTGTTTAGTATATATTAAGCTACTCTGTACTTTAGTTTTAGTTTGTTTGAGATTGATAATGGTGTTACAACCGAAACTAGCATCTCACGGTTTTCAATAAATGTGGTTGTGACAACTTCAAGTTTTATTGTTCATAATGAAAACATCTTTTAGTGTTAGAATGTTGTTGTTTACGGGAACGAGTGATGGTGTGATTGTAGTGACTTTTCGTTTTGAAAGGTCTTTCAAAAGCAAAGTAATTTTATTGATAAACAAGTTTTGTGTTTCTAAAATTTGAGTAAAAGGCTCATTTTTCTATGAGCTCATCTTCTGCTGGAGCATGGACGGACAGCGGCACGATATCAATAAGACCCTGTCGGGTCTTTAATAAAGAGTGTAGAAGAATAAAGTTATTGATATAAAAAAAATTAATTGTGATATCCTAACTTTCGAGTAATTGAAAATGTTCCATATAGAATGAACTGAACTGTACAACCTCAGTAGTTAAAAAAAAACTGAAGCAAATAACTGAAGTTGTACCGATCACTTTTTGCTATGAACAGAATATTGAACTCGTGGCGTGTAAATTCACGAAGGATAATCGGCCGAAATTTGGCCCGTGACGTATTGCTTTTTAATAATAATTTATTATAATAGTCCACCGTAACTTCAAAAATGGAGCATACCATCACCAGAATATTCCTCGCTTGTTTTTATATGAATAATAACGATGCATGCAACATTTCATGCTTAAACTGTGAGCATAACAAGTGTTCCCAAGCATAGTAATCGGAAGCTGATCTTTCGGTAGAAAATATAATGCATCGGTATAAATTATTAAGGTAGTTGGAAGTGATTAGATTCAGATTTCTCTTGAAATCCCTCCATTTTGACTGTGAAAGAGATGAAAAGCTATTTTTTTTAATAGTTTCATTTGTTAATTATGATGGTCAATTTTTACAAGATAGTCTTCGGTCGCCATCTTGGAAATACTGTAAAATTATTTAACGTCATTTTGGTTTCTTCTAATTCGTGAGCAAACAGAGCGTCGGACAGAAAATGTCCCTCTTGAACGATGACGATAACCTCACAATCATTGATTCAGTTCACTTTTAGCAGTGTTTGATGATGCTTATACAGTAGAGCGAAACGAGCTTTACATTAAGTGTTTATTTCCGCTTGAAAGTCAATCTCTGATGTACGAGATGCAAAGATTTAGTGAACAATATTGTAAAATTATAGAATTTCGTTTTTTTGAGCAATAAAGTATCCAGACTTGTTACACATAATAAACTAATTTTACAAATTTATAGCTCTGAAATCCTCTTGGTAATTGCTGTTATCTGTCGACGAAATTTTAGCGCTTGAGAATTTGGGATTGTAGGAGTAGAGAAAGAAGAAAGGGAAGAAAAATAGGATGATAAGTAGAAGAAAAGACGGAAGGAGGAGAAGAGAATAAGGAGATTATGGAGAAGAATATAATTAAGAAGAAATGAAAAAAGAAGAATAAAAAAATGAAGAAGAGAAATAAAAGAAGAAAAATAAATTGAAAACATGGAGAAGATAAAGAAAAAAATAATAAGAACATGGAGAAGAAAAAGAAAAGAGAACAAGAACAAGAATAAGAACATGAAGAAGAGAAAGAAAAGAAGAAGAAAAAGAAATTAAGAACATGAAGAGAAAGAAAAGAAGAACAAGAAGAAAAGAAGAAAAAGCGAAGGAGAAGTAGAATAGAAGAAGAAGGAAGTAAGAAAAGAGGAAGAATAAGAAGAGAAAAAGAAAGATGAAAATAACAAGAGGAATAAAAAATTAAATTTGTAGACAGGTTATTACACATTATAGAAATCCTGTTTCAATAGAATCGGGCAACCTCCTAGTCAATTTAAAATAAATTATTAAATCTCTGAAACCGAAATCACCGTGTTCATCCTTTGTTTTCATGGTAATTTCTCAAATAATGTGAATCTGCTAAGAATGTAAGCCAACAGAATAAAGTGAGAATTTATAATCCTCCCACATTTCTAGAGAGCAGAGAGTGACCGGCTGGACTATATCCAAATATTTGAAGCGCGGCCTTTGCTTCGAAAATAGATGGTTTTATTGTGTGGATCATCCTAATCGTTTACGAGCGCTTTAATTGAGGTCTAGTAACGATCTATTTCGGTGAAAAGCCGATTGTAATTCTTTCACTTGGTTTAGCTTTTGAGTGGAAATAAATCTGAAATTAATAGTTCGTTACACACTTTATAAACAGGCCGTCAGTGGCACTTAGCTGGAAATGGGGTATGGATTTTTTCAGCTTTAAACCAGGATTTCTTTCCATGATCCTTTTTATGATACGATAAAAACGTACCAGTGATCGCGCACTTATTACCAACAGATTCCCCTCCAGCGTACAGTGATGTTCAAGGCTGTGCGCAGGATTTTTGCTCATAATTTATTTTCGAAGTTTCCTGTGTTGGATATTATTAGGACTTCTAAATGTTATCTGTTACTGTTCAAATTATCTTAAGATAGAAACTGCAAAACTTCAATAAATAACTGTAAGGAAAACATATTTTCTCCAATTATTTTGTGAAATATGGGGGTTCAAAGGTGAACATTTTCGGTTTTTGGGGGCAATTGATCTTTTCTACGAGCTATTTTAACACTTGATACATTTTCTATAATTAAAACTATAATTATATGGCCGCTATTAGCCGTGAGCAACTGGCTCGGCAACTGGGCAAGCAATCTATTGCCCGTCGAGTAGCGGGGCATTGAATCAAATGGGAGCCATTAGCCGTGAGCAACTAGTTGCCGAAGTCAAAAAAGTTGTCCATGCAGTTGCCGGGCGAGTCGAGCCCCGGCAACTACGCGAGCAACTATTTCAGTCTCCCTGCCGTCGGGGGGCATTGGAGTATATGGCGCCTATTAGCCGTAGGCAACTAGTTCTGGGCAACTGACTGCGTGAGCATGCGCATCACCGATTTGTCTACCCAAAGCAAACCCGCTCAGCCTCATCTGTCATTCGTGTCTGATGCAGGTGAAGT
This sequence comes from Conomelus anceps, assembly GCA_948455865.1. Lineage (NCBI taxonomy): Eukaryota > Metazoa > Arthropoda > Insecta > Hemiptera > Delphacidae > Conomelus > Conomelus anceps. The sequence continues at coordinate 6,218,363 of OX418219.1, forward strand.
GTTGTGTAACATTGAATTGTTTAACATTGTTTACTATTGTTTTTACTATTACTTAACATTGTTTACTTTTTAAGTTTTTATTATAAGTGTAGGTAGTTATTATTAGTGAACATGGAAAAAATTAAGAACTTGACACAGTAAGTTGAGAACAAAATCAACACTGAAGACCTAATTTATGAGATCGAGAAAAAGCCATGCATTTGGGACAGTAGAGTTGAAGGTTATTCAAACAAAATAGAAAAACTCAATGCATGGAATGATATATTGCTATACTTCATCAGCGATTTTGAAAGCAAGCCAATTGACGAAAAGAACATATTAGGTGAGTAATTAAATAAGTAGTATAAAGCTGGTATAAAAGTCTCTAGTGTGTAAATACAAAACGAATTATCTTATTATTATTATTATTATTACATTATTATTATTATTATTGCAGTCCACGTGTAGCGCGAAGAAATCTGCAGTTGCCGAGTGAATTGCTCAGCTCAGTTGCTCAAATGGGCAACTGGCCCGGCAATCAGTTGCTTCAATCAGTTGCCGGGCTAGTTGCTCACGGCTAATAGCGGCCTAACGGCTCTGGTAGCGCAGTTGCTTGGAGCGCTTGTTCTGAGATATGATAAGGCTGGCTTCATTACTTGCAGCACAGATTAAGAAATTGCTTGCAGCCTTGAGTTGATTCCCATTCAGCCATGGATGTTTTTCATAATTCACCCATTCACCTCATTACCCACGCACAAGTCTTTAGACTCATGGGGGCATTATCCTTTATTGAAAAAAGACAACCCAAAGAATAAAATAACATAATTATTCTTTTCTCTAATCAAGCAGTTAGTGTTTTTTTCAAATATATTTTTTAAAATCTGTAAAAAAATCTGTTTTTCAAAAATTTATTTTGAAAAACTATTTGTTAGATTTAATAAAAAATATGTAATTCTATTCCTCATGGTGTCTTAGTAAAAAAAAATTTATCAAGAGTTTAAAATAACTTGTAGAAGAGATCAATTGCCCCCCAAAACCCAAAATTTTCTACTTTGAACCTTCATATTTTACAAAATAATTAATGAAAAAAAGTTTTCCTACAGCAATAGATAACATTTTGGAGTCCTAATAATATTCAACACCAAGAAACTTCGAAAAAAAATTACGACGAAAAACCCTGCGCACAGCCTGAAAACAAGTCCTTCCAGGAGCGGTCTCAACTCGGGAGTTAGGAGGGGGGGGGGTCACAAATGTGTTTTGTGTACGTTTTTGCGATACTGCCCCTCCGTTCCGCACCTTCACAGTTAATTTCCGATTTTGGGGGGGTCATGACCCCTTGTACCGCCCTTGAGTCCTTATTGACTACAGGTTTACAGGAATGGGAACTTATCACCTGACCATTTAATATGAATTTGACTAATTAATGTCTTAAGTAAAATTTAATAGTTAGGAAAAATATTGTATGATCTCATTCTAATCTCCAATTATTGATTCTGTCTACAATAATTTCATCCTCCCAATCACTTATTTCTAAACTGCAAGTATTTTTTGAAAAAAGGTTTAAAGTGTAATATTTATTTTATCTCTATTTTAATATTTTCCTTCTTCATTTCCATATCGACTGTCATGAAAATTGAGTTGTTGCACGTATTGCTTAACGAATATCATCTCCATTTCATATTCTTCATAAAAAAACTATACTTCTCATACTTCATGCTAGGCTTGTGTCAAATTATGACTGATTAAAAGACATCTGAAGATGTTCTCAATGAAAGTCATAATATTTCGTTCAGTGTACTTAGTTTAGTTCTAGTTTATTTTGTTTCTGCTCGTTATAAAATTTCATTCTTTCAAATCAATTAGTATTGTAAGCTGTGATTTGTGTCGTCTTATGTAGTTTATTCTCTTTAGGGAAGAAATTGTGTAGTGTGCAAATTACCCATTGTTGAGTGTAAACAAATTAATGGCTCGCGTGTAAAGATTGAGAAATCGTTTATTTACAAAAATTGATTAATTACCAATATTGCGTCGTTGATTGCCGACGCCATGAGTCCTGGATAAATTGCGAGAATCTTTACTTTTTTTGGTGGGAAGAGGGAGGATGTGGCGAAAAATTAATGGCTTCTGGGGGGCGCAAGGCTACTTAATTACGCTGCTGCATGCAGAGTGTATAAATTAAGCTGCTCTGTATCATAAGCCAATTCCTTGAATTTCTTAGCCTTAGTCTGTATTGCGTTTTTGTTTGGTTATTATTGGAAATATCATGCCTACAGAAGCTATGAAATAGTTTCTCCATTGAAAAAAAAAAAACAAACAAAATGTGACTGTGACAATTATTGTAGTGTCGCAATAAGACTCACCACTACATTTAATACAAAAATAGATTGATTTGTTTTTCTCGTACAGAAGACCAATAAATATAAAAGTACCTAATAGCTTATTGCACACTTCTTAACAGAGTAGGCGTGAAAAGCTGTATCAGTCTTCGAGTGTTTGAATAATTCCACTTCCGGTGATTCAACTGATTTACAAGCCAACAACTACTAAACACTGAGAGGCCATGCTACACGAACGACGTTTATTTGAAGAGGGCAATACACACGGAACGGAAAAAACGACAACTTAGCGATCAAAGCAACGAGGCAGTTCACAGAAGGAACAAGTGTCTGAAAGATATTAATGGACTGAACGGGATGCGATGGAGTGTGGAAGGGGAGAGAGAAGATAAACAGTGTGTGAAAGAGTGTAAGAGAAGGAAAGAAGTAAAGAAGGAACGAGATTCTTTGCCCAAAACGCTTTAGATAGCGGCTACTTTAAGCTTTGCTTCAAAATTGAGCTTCACTATTATTACTGTATATTCAAACTCTATATATTCACAAAAGAGCAGCGGTTTCAGAAACCGCTCACCATCTGCTCTGATCCCACTTTAGAAAAATCAAACTAACCCATTTTCCCCATGCAATCTGTCGGTGGGAGGGGCTAACACCTGATCGAAGAGTAGAGCTAACTGTTCCGTGCGTTATCCATTCTTGACGCTGATGTAAAAAGAAAGAGAAAATGATTATTGTTATTATTTATGATAGTTTCTGATTCAGATGATGATGATGATGATGATGATGACGATATTTAGGGTTCTCCACTTTGAATGTTCCAGGGATGGCCTGATGCCTGGTTCTTTTTTGATAACCGAACGAATCATTTTCTGTGAATCAAATTGTATGAAGTTTTGTGTGAGGAATTCTCCTTAAAGTTAGTTATAGTTCTTCATTTTCTTCATTTTTTCTATAATGAAATACATTATATATTTACAGTAGAATAAGTAGTCTGTTGCAGAATTTTTACTGTTAGTGAAATATAAAAATGATTTTTGGTTCAGTTTGTAGAAAGCAAGTCATCGAGGACTTAATCTTGAATTAAATAAATTTGGTTTCAATAGTAAAAAAAATGGTTTAGTAAAAAAATTATAGTTGATCAAGTAACAAATATTAAGAGTGTATTTTATTAGTGGTGATTGTTGATGAGGGGTTGTCTGACTAGCCCCTACGCCTTGAGAAATTTCTGGCTACGTCTATGACCATAGGCGTAACGAGGGGGGGGTTATTTGGGGACGTATTGCTGAGAAGAAATTACAAAAAAATTGTAAGTAACAAAAATTGAGAAATCTTTTTTGAAGGTAGTAACATGCAGGAGTGGTTGACTGGTGAGGGTAACTCCCCCCCCCCCCCCACCCATGAACACTGAAGTTATGTGACACTAAGGCAGAAGCGCGTTTGAAAATGGAAAACGATTGTCACTTGTTAACGAATTAATTTCATTGAGGATGAGCAGGAATTAATGGAGGTTATCAAGTAAAATCACGATGGGACCATTTGAAAGTTATCATCTAGCTGAGAACGGGTAACTACCAAATGGACCAGTTTTTTCAGTCGGTTTTTATTCGAACATTTAGAGGTTTCACATTGTATGACAGCTAATTCGTTTTGGCCTGCGGTCATCACAGCTTGGCCTCGGACAGATCTAGATGAACAACATTCTGTTGTTTCCGGTCGACTTTTCAAAAATATAAATATTTCATGAGTCGGGAATCCCGAGCTCGGGGTGCGGGGCTCGGTTCGCGATCAAGTGAAAACCAATTTCCGGACATCTGGCGTGTTTCTCGTAAATTGCCAATGCTTTGCCAAAAGGCTTAAAACCTCTCTGACTCCTGACAAAGCTTTTCATGGCGACAGTTATCTAGTTATCTTTTCAGGTCCTGGAAAGAGTACCAGCTCGAATTATCGAGTCGGTAATTATCATGGGAGGAATTTTGAATTGAATTGTTTTGACAGATTGGTTTCTATACTTTCTTGCAGATTTGAAGTAACTGTCAATTTAACAAACTGGCATATATACAGAAACAGAATTTATTAATTTCGAATTCCTCAAAGTGCTATATTAATTTTAACTGAAGACTTCCGCAATGGCGGTTATTGAATAGCTGATGAAAATCGATGAATGCTTTATTTATTTTTTTTTGTAGATTACACCTTGGAGACTCCAGTTAAGGAGCATAAGACAAGTCAGATTAACACTAGTCATATTATACACTAGATACCATAATTACTATATCAATTAGTTGAGGTGAGGCTTCATTTTGATGTGAAAGGAACTCTTGTACACTATAAAAAGCTTTATCAACTAAATATTTTTTCAATTGTTTTTTAAATATTTCTATGTTTTCAAGAATCTTTAAAAACTGCGGTAGATTGTTGAAGATTTTCCTACCAATATAACTAGGTTTTTGTTCGAATAAGCTGCTATTGTGACTCACCAAGTGATAAGCATTCCTACAACAAGCTACCGCTGTTTTTAAAGAGTCTTGAAAATATATAAATATTTGAAAAACGATTGAAAAAATATTTAGTTGATAAAGCTTTTTATAGTGTACAAGAGTACCTTTCACATCAAAATTAAGCCTCACCTCAACTAATTGATATTGTTATTATGGTATCTAGTGTATAATTGTTGATCTGACTTGTCTTATACTCCTTAACTGGAGTCTACAAGACGTAATCTACAAAAAAAATATAATAATCTCGGCCTTTTGTATTATATTCGTGTACGTCAAGATTTTGGATGATATCGTTCTTTTTTAAATATAAAGTAGCTTTATACACTAATTAGTAGCTCAATTGTTTTTTAAATATTTCTATATTTTCCAGACTTTAAAAACTGCGGCAGCTTATTGTAGAATTTCCTACCAATATAACTAGGTTTTTGTTTGAATAAGCTACTATTGTGACTCACCAAGTGATAATCTCCTCGGCTTCTTGTATTATAATCATGTACATCAAGAATTTGGTTAATATCATTCGTTTTTAAATAGAAAGTAGCTTTATACACAAATAAGCAGGGTATAATTAGGAGTCCAAGTCTCTTGAACAACGGTCTACATGAATCTAATCTATTTTTTTTTCATACACCCAACAGCTTTCTGTTCACACAACCGGCAGTTGGGTAGCTAGTGTTGTTTACTTTTTGCTTATACAGTCGAACCTCCAAATAACGAAATCCTCTACATAACGAAGTTTTACTTTGTCCCATGACATTTTAGAATTTTTACTGCTTATTTGCCTCTATGTAACGAATTTTGGACCTCTCAACAACGAAGTTTTCTCTTCACTTCAACTTACGAAATGCTTATCATCGTTTTCTAAGATCAAGTACTGATTGTGTTTTCTTTCTGAAGTTTTTTCGCTTTATCTTGTACTTACCCACTCGTTGTCATACAGACATTTATAACCAGAAAACGACCTCCCAAAAGTCGCATCCGTTATTTTTGACACGTTCTGCTCAGCTATTAATGTTATTTTAATGAAGTCGAAAGAGCCGGGAAATATTCTGCGCTGATATTTTCGAGAGTTACCGTCGCGTCTCAAATTGTATATCTCACGCTTGTTAAGAAGAGTGACTTTGGCTCAACTGCCAAACTAAAAACAGGCAGAGTTAAGCTGAAGCATGAACTAGGGACTGAGCGTTGATAATTGCAATTTCCAACATCATATACGTGTCTGAATCAAAATGGCTACTAATACATGGTGAAAATGGTAGGTTGACTGCTCTTGAACTAATATATTTAAAATAAACTGTCTGTTGCTGCTAGGAATACAGCTAGCTTAGTTATTTAGCTTTTCAGCGTAAAGATTACCTAGTGAGTAATGAAAACGTATTTACTAGTAGTTCTGTGAACAGTAGACCTCACGCCCAAGATCCCAGGAATAAGTGTGCTTGCACAGAGGAACATACTCCTTCCTAATAATTTACTATAACTTATTTTTTATGATCACCAACACAAAATTAAACACAATCATCAGACCTAACCCTTGATTCAATTTGTGGGGGCGTCGTAACTTCAGCTTGCTGTCTTTTAAGCTGTCGTGGGTTCGAATCCCGCTCCTCCGTCTGGCATCCATGTGTAATCATTCACCTCATTACCCACGCACAAGTCTCAGACTCATGTGGGCATCATCAGCAAGAAATAGCTATTTATGTATTAAGAGCGTGAAGCGCGACTTTATCGCTCGAGCCAAAACATTTACTGCGCGACGCATAGCGGAGGGCAGTAATTTTGCGAGAGCGATAAAGAAGCTTCACGCGCGAATTGCATACAATATTTTTCCTACAACTGCAGTTCTGGATTACAACACAATAAAAGCTTGTAGTTTTTAACATCACAGACCGTGCGCGGATTTGGTTAGCGTGCGTCATTTTTGAGGTTATGAGAATTCACGGATTCCATGATCCACCAATGAGAAGACATCAAAATCAAAACAGAAGCGTAAAGAAAACAGCTGGCGAGCGTAAAGTACTTTACCGCTTGCGGAGCAGTAAAGAGGTATTTTACAATTAGTATTCAGTACGTAAAGAACGACTTTACGAGCAGTTGTAGGAAAAAGTATTTCATGTCTGTTTTTCACAAAAGGTCACTTTATATCACATCATCAAGGCTGTGTTTTCAATTTGCGATACTGCTGATTGCTCAATTTAAATTTTAGGAGTCTGATGAATGAGTTTATAAAACAATATTAATTACATTTGTATATCGTTTACTAAATAATCCCTTGTTATTATTAGTCACTATTCCTTGATTGAATCCGGTGGTTCAGATCCCACCTAAAACTGTAGGTCCAACTCATCAATCACCATCATCCAACTCATTACCCATGCACAGGTCTCAGACCTATGTGGGCTTCATCCTCTAAGAAAAAAATTTCAGAAATGACGCAAACTAATATGTTATTCTTATGAATAATAAAATTATTCAAAATTAATTATTATTATTATTATTTTATTTATTATTATTATTTTTATTTTTATTATTATTATTATTATTATTTAATTATTTATTAAGGCTCAATAGATGTTACGGCCCGAGGGCTATCTATGAATCTGATTTCAATTGCAATGATGGAGAAGCTCATTTTAAATATATGTTTTATGTGGGATCTGAACCACCGGATTCAATCAAGGAATAGTGACTAATAATAACAAGGGATTATTTAGTAAACGATATATAAATTTAATTAATAATGTTTTCTAAATTCATTCATCAGACACCTGAAATTTAAATTGAGCAATCAGCAGAATCGAAGAAGAAGGCCTTTCCTTTTTATCTTATAATTATCCTTTAAATGCAAACAAATAAAACTCCATAATGCATACATCGCTGCGCATTACTAGAAGGAGCACTCATGCCAAATTTCAAAGAAATCAAAGTAGGAGGTGGCGAAGAGGGAGGAAAATGAGGAGCAAAAGAAGAAGAATAGCCATAAAAAGGAAAAACAACATCATCAAGAAAAAGAGAAAGAAGAAAAATAGGGGTAAATAAGAAGATGATGAAGATGGAGGCAAACAAGAAAGGGTGGTGGTGGAGACGAAAAAGAAGAAGATGGAGGGAAACAAGAAGAAGAAAAAGGAGGTAGGGATGAAGCAGAAGAAGAAAAAGATCAAGAAGAATAACAAGAAGATTTATAAGTAGAAACCGAAGATGATGATGATGACGAAGAAAGTGAAAAATAACTCAGTCTGTGATTTATGGCCCTCACCAGCATTTAGTAGCCAAATAGCACTTTCATAATAATATTCAGACGAAGAAAAACTGAAGTGTGTGAGTGAGGAAGACAGAATAACGAAAAGGAATGAGAAGGAAGATCGGGGACCACTGCAATGCAAGGAAGCAGTATTAAATTAATCTTTGATGTTTTCAACACATGCTTCGAATTGCTCCATTTGCGCGCTATATCTTGCAGGGTATCTCTAAATGCTTACGAACTTATCTGACCCGAATAATTTGAGTGCAAGTGCGGCAGAAGATTGATGTAATGAATCATTTCTTGTTTAGCCTCGCCAAGAATTTGTTGAAGCGTTTATATCATTGCATCAATAACACATTTTGTTATCTACAGGGTGTTTCGGAACTCTCACCAATACTTCTAGGCAGTGTTTCTGGACCACTAGCAAAAGTAAATATCGTAATAAAAATTTTCTAAAATCCCCAGTTACTCACACAGCCACCATTTGGTTTTTTTCACTCATTATTTTTTTATTCGAACACCTCTGAATGTATAATTTTGAAATTTTGGAACCAGCTTTATAACAACTAAAACAATCTTTAAAAAATCAATCAAAATTTTCCGACATAAAAAAAAATGGCGGCAATTTAAAATCTTTGAACAGGTATTAATTAATAATGGCTGATGATATCAAAATTTGACTGAAATAACGATTTTTAGATGTTTTCATTGCAAATCCAACGATATCTCATTTTTCAAGATTGGCCAACAATTAACAGAGATATGCTACTTCTTAGGGTGTGCGGTGGTTGAGAACGGGTTGCAGTTTCTCGCTTCCAATCACTGCACACCCTGAAAAGTAGCATATCTCTGTTAATTGTTGGCCAATCTTGAAAAGTGAGGTATCGTTGGATTTGCAATAAAAATATCTAAAAAACGTTATTCAGTCAAATTTTGATATCATCAGCCATTATCAATTTAATCCTGTTCAAAGATTTTAAATGGCCGCCATTTTGTTTTTTGATGTCGGAAAATTTTGATTGATTTTTTAAAGATTGTTTTAATTGTTATAAAGCTGTTCGGAAAATTTCAAAATTATACATCCAGAGGTGTTCGAATAAAAAATAATGAGTGAAAAAAACAAAATGGCGGCTGTGTGAGTAACTGGGGATTTTAGAAAATTTTTATTATGATATTTACTTTTGTTAGTGGTCCAGAAACACTGCCTAGAAGACTTCTACTTAGTATTGGTATAGATTTCCGAAACATTCTGTATATTCAGTTTTCATGGAACATTCTCCTTATAAATAGCAATACCTGCTGTGCGTAGGGTATTTCTTTATAATTTTTGTTTCTTGTTTCTTTGTTTCTTCATAATGTTTCTTGTATTAAATATTATTAAAGCTTTGAAATCTTATCTATTGCTGGGTGGAAAGAAATTTCCTTCAATTATTTTGTGGAATATGAGGGTTCAAAGTTGATTTTGTTTTTGTTTTTTTGGGAGCAAATGATCTCACCTATGAGTGATTTTAAACTTTTATAAATTTCCCATAACTAAAAGACACCTCAAGGAATAAAATGACATATTTTTTACTCCAATCAAGCAAAAAGTTTTTGCAAAATAAACTATGAAGTGCTGCCCTGTGCGTTGTGCATGTGCGTTGGGTACTATGTATGTCGTTGCAAAACGACGAGTGAAAAGCTCGAGAACGAGGCTTATGTGATGAGCAATTAATATCGCATCAGGGGTCGACACCGACGCCTGGCGTCGTTCCCCTCAACCCCCCACCACCTCTTACTCTAAATGCGCCGCGGCGCCGGAGCTAATCTCCAGCCTCACCAACTGCTTCTGCTAGCTACATCGTATACAAACTTCTTTGTCGTCCCTTCACACATCTCAAAATTCGGCTCTTCCCTCTTTCTCCTATCCATACTTCTGCTGCATCTATTTTCTTCGTCATCTTCCTCTTCCTCTTCCTTATCCTCCTCCTCCTCCTCCTACTCCTCCACCTTCTCTTTCTCTTTCTCTTCCTCCTCATCATCCTCCTCCTACACTTCCTCTTTCTCTTCCTTCTCCTCCACCTGTTCCTCTTCTTCCACTTCCTCTTTCTCTTTCTCTTCCTCCTCCTCATCCTCCTCCTCTTCCTCCACTTTCTCCTCATCCTCCTCCACCTCCTCCTCTTCCTCCTCTTCGTCTTCCTCCTCCTCTTCCTCTTCCTCATACGGTCAAGTGTTGATGAGAAGGATATTCTTGAATATCCTCTTCCAAGAATGGACATTTATATGTTCAAACTTCGCCGTTTCATGTAGATACATCACAATCATATTATCGTTATCAAATTGCATATTATACTGTATACATATCGTTGATTAATTCTTTAGTTTAGATTTGTAAAATTCATAGAACAATAATTACAGTACTTATATATTTTTAACTATCATAATCTAGAATCTAAGACTGTGCATTTTGTAATCTACATGAATAAAGTAAATAATCTATAATCCTCTTCCTCTTCCTCATCCTCTTCCTCCTCCTCCACCTATTCCACTTCCTCCTCATCATCCTCCTCCTACACATCCTCTTTCTCTTTCTTCTCCTCGTCCTGTTCCTCCTCCTCCTCTTCCTCCTCATCCTCCTTCACCTCCTCCTCTTCCTTCTCGTTCTCTTCCTCTTCCTCCTCCTCCTCCTCCTCCACCTCTTCCTCATCCTCCTCATAATCCTCCTCCACCTCTTCCTCTTCCTTCTCCTCCTCTTCTTCTTCCTTCTCCTCCACCTGTTCCTCTTCCTCGTCCTCTTCCTCCTTCTTCTCATCTTCCTCCTCATCCTCCTCCTCTTCCTCTTCCTCCTCCTCCTCTTCGTCTTCCTTTTCCTCCACCTGGCCCTCTTCCTCCTCCATCTCCTCCTCTTCCTCTTCCTCTACCTTCTCCTCCACCTGTTCCTCTTCCTCTTCCTCTTCCTCCTTCTCATCTTCCTCCTCATCCTCCTCCACCTCATCCTCTTTCTCTTCCTCCTCCTCCTCTCCCACCTCATCCTCCCCCTCCTCCACCTCATTCTCCTCCTCCTACACTCTCGCCTCCTCCACTTCCTTCTCCTTCTCCTTCGTCACTTTCCGTTCCTCCTCATCATGTTTCTGTTACCTTCTCCTACACACACCTTTTTGTTAGATATAGCTATTTCAAATGCAGTTATACCTATACGATATAAAGCGCGTTATTCCATCCCAATTTGGTACAAGCAGCATCCCTCTTCCCCATCGGTCCCTCCCCTTCCCTCTCACATCCTCTCCCTCACCCTCACTTGATCCTTCCCCCTATTCCGACACCTTTCCCCTGAAACAACAGCCATCTTTCGCCTAATTACTCATTCCCTGTCTTCTTCCCCGCTATGCTAATATGCCAGGGCAGAATCTTGCTATAATGATGAGTAATGAACAATGTGAACATAGGATACAAGACTTTAAAACGGAATTGAGAGCTGACGGTGTCAGGCTGGGAGGGTAATTGCTTCGTAAACCCGTAAATTCTGCATCTTTGTCAAGTTCAGTTCCCCTGGTCTCGTGAAGGCTAGTAGGTTGGTCTTAAAGATTCACCGTAGTTAACACTAAATGTTGTTATATTCTTTTGTACATAGAAACTAAAATTTCTATTATCTTTGAAATTGAAAATTTTCTAATTGTATAGAGAAATAATTTTGAGTGAGAAACAAGTAAATACGAGTCAAAATGACTTCTTACACCATTTCAAGGTGTAGTTTGCTTAGTATATTTTTCATTTAATTTAGCAAATGAAACCTCGATTCGATTTGATTCTTATTTTTTTTTATTTCTGTTGATCTTCCTCTCCATTTCTATGCTTTCTTCATCAAAACCAGAAAAGCTCATAATCAAATCAAAATAATAATTCAATAACAAAACTGACCCTGTATTTATATTTAATTTATAATTTTTACTCTTTATACTGAAGAAATGCATTTCGCTTCTGACTGGAAGCTTCACCAGCCTGCCACCTAGTTTCGAAATGCATCCCTTCAGTATAAGTGAGTGAAAATCATAATCTAAATAGAAATGGATTGAAAATATTGGATTGTTCATCAAGTATTTCGCCATGGAAAACATCACAGATTTCAAAATAATCAACTGAATAACAAGTAAATATTGGACGTATAACAATTATTATCAAAATGGCTTTTAACATCACTTCAGCCTGCGATATTTCTTCTACTTGAAATATGATATTATGGTTGTCAATCACCAGAGTTCTCTATTATTAAAGTTGTAATTGATATTCATTGTTATCAACTTTAGGTTGGAGGGGGGAACAAAACTGAGCCGGAACTAACACATTGCCCTACTGCATTTGATACAAAACTCAGATTTGATACAACACTCCTTGGGCTGTATCAATTTTATACAAAACTCAGATTTGATACAACACTCCTTGGGCTGTATCAATTTTTATACAAAACTAAGATTTGATATAAAACTCCTTCGCTGTATCAATTTTTAAACAAAACTTAGATTTGATATAAAACTCGTTAGGCTGTATCAATTTTTATACAAAACTCAGATTTGATACAACACTCCTTGGGCTGTATCAATTTTTAGATTTTTTTATATTTGGATTGTTTCAACAGAATTCAGATTTGATACAAAACTCCTTGAAATATATCAAATGTTTAATACAAAAAAGGTCTTTAACTGTATCAAATTTTTGATACAAAACTGGCCCAGAACTCTTAGTTTACCCTACTTCCCCCCACCACCCGCCAATCATCGATAATAACTCACTTTGTTTCCTTTCCACAAGTTTGATGAACCAATGCCAGGCTTCCAATGTCTAAAAAACACCAGTTTTTCCAGCTACCTTTTAAATACAATTTCAGCGAAGTATTACAGCATTTTACTAGTTAACAAAAGGCTGGTCCAACGCTGAAAATCGATCGTCCGCATGGAATCAACGGGCAAGCGAGGCGAAAACTGACACTGAACAAATGCAAGGGTGATCGGATAAATATTTGCAGACAAAATAACGCTCACTTTATTCCAGTAGAACATACGATTTCGGTCGGAAAAGGGGGAAAACAGACAAAAACAGGAAAAAAGGAACTCAAGAATGGTTGAACAGACCTGCTCTTGTAAAGGTATCATTATTTACCGTGGAAAAGCGATGATAGAAGATATATATATATATATATATATATATATATAAAGAGGAGATATAGAAATCCATTTGTTGGATTTCATGATGGAAGGTCTGAATTCAAACTCAGTATCAATTTTTTCAACTGCCCTTTAGTAATGAAGAATGTTTAAATTAGTTGAACGAAGTTTTAAATGAAACTAACTAAATTCTGAGAACGAAATACAAATTGAGAGGATACAGAATTAGAACTATTTGGAAGTGTAACCTTTTATGATGAATATTTGAATAATATATATATGGGTTGTTTGAAATACCAATTCTTTTTTTTTAGGTAACCTTTTTGTAATGAACAATGATTTTTCATAGTGCTCTATCGAAATGAAATATTATGCAATAGTCACATCAGCTGATCGGAACCTTTTAAAATCAAATTAAGTTTCAATTCTATTTCAACCTCACGGCCGTCATCAACAAGCAATCATTCTATGTTTTCCTTTCTCTAATTCATTGGATTTTGTATTTGTATTATGTAGTATTCTCAAATTGTATTTTGTATTTTTATTGCATTGAATTTTATTCGTATTTGTATTGTATTATTTTGTATTTTACCTTTAAGCCACTCGTAAGATGTTCGGATCATTTATATGTTTATTTATTGTACAAAGGCAACTTATTGAAGTATTTGGTACAGTATTTCATTCCTGTCGTTATAGCTTCATACAGCATTCCAATAACATTTGAATAAACCGTTTACAAGAATTGGAACTAGCATCTCGACCTTTACAACTGAATAAAGGAAGTGATAGCCGAGAGCCGTGGCAGGTATCTGTTCAATCAGAGATAAGCTACGAAACTCCTAGGCGTTCTTTGTAACGGTGACCGATTGGATTGGCCAGCAAAAAAGACTCTTCTCTGCAATAAATCACTTCCCAGTGGTTCTGAACCCACCTAAAACTGTAGTTCCAACTCATCAATCACCATCATCCAATTCATTACCCACGCACAGGTCTTACACCTACAGTTGGGGTCTGACGAGATAATCCATGGCCAATTTTTCCCCTTCTCCTCCAACTCTCTACTACTGTGCATTGCAATGACATTGGCCCTAGACTCAACTAGGCTAGTTGAAGCTGGCTGAAGCGCAAAAAACCTGTTTGTCTCTGGCCGTAGTTTTCAAATTAGGAATAAAGCATTAATAGAGCATGCGCAGTTGGCTTCCTACTACCGCCGCCTGCTCCCGCACCGAAAAACCAGGGATCAACTACTCAGACAACAACTGTATGTGGGCTTCATTCTCTGAAAAAGAAGAAAGAAGAAGGGAAATTAATACGATTGTGACAACATCAAATCTCTTTCATCAACAGTATTAATATAATTTAGGAGCATTCCTATCGTGTGCACATTTGAATTCACATACATCACTTTAATAACACTTGAACAAATCGCTTCTCCACGAGCGAGGACCCCTCAAAAGATCACAGCGATTGATTGTGTCTGTTTTGTGAGTTGCCAAGCAGCGTACAAAGTTCGAGAAGTGTGAGTGGTGTTCGTGACGAGTGTGAGAGGATGCTGGGAAATAGAAAGACAATGCTAGTCGTGAAACAGAACAGAAACAGCAACCATGAGGCATCACGAGGTAGTCGCGTCAAATTGAGCAATTTGCGGGGGAGGAAGAGCTAGATTGCAGCGCTGAATCGTTTCAAGGGGCTGATGCAGATATGAACAAGGGTGGAAATGTTGTTGAGGGGGGGTAAGATGATGTTGGGGGTTTGCTCATTCGGTTGGGGGTGGGGGGGCAAAGGGGAAAGATGAGAAGAGAGGGGGTGGGACGGGAGCCGGAACGAGGTGGCGTCATTAATGTTTCCTGTGAATGATGAGATGAGATCAGTGCAGCTCCCAAGATGGGACGATGCTAAAGCAAACAAGGCGTCCCTTCCTCCCTCCCACTTGCCCCGCACCATCGTGACGCCGCGTCCCGTAATAGTGGTGACACGAAACGGATGATAATGAAGAGGAAGAGGGGAAAACGGATGATGGAAGTGCTGAAGGATGTCGAGAAGGATCAATCGACTCAGTCGTTCGTGCCATTCCCACTCAGTTATCGTGCGCTGCCCGATATGATGCCGTCTTTAAGGTCAGCCATTGATGCCGATCCCACAAACAAACTGGATGTTTAGTTTGAATGGGTGTGACTGAGCTTCGTAAATGTCATTGTTGAAACAACTGATAAACAATGTAGATTTTGGATGTACAATTTATTGGAATTGAGGGTGTAGAATTTTGTTCAACAATGGGATGAGTGGTTTGGGCAGAGCTCCGTAATAGTAGCATTGATTAAGGAAATCAATTTATTTATTTATTTCTCACCAAAGTCATTACAACTGACAATATACATTTAAGAAAATACAATAAAATATAAAAATTTCAACACATTAACAAAATAACAGTAACATATGGAGTGAGAAATGACCTAACCAACTATGGTTACATGTACTAGGATAGGTCAAGTTAGGGAATTGGTAAGGATAAGGATGGGATCAAAAAGGTTGGATTGTATGGGAAAAACTATTCATCTTGGAAGAAAGCTCACAATCTGAAAAAGTATCTATGTCTAATCCAATTTTCAATTATCATTTTAGTAATTTTTGACTTATATCTACTATGATGCAAGAAATCTTCTGGAACTTCATTGATGATTTTTGTGCTTATATAAATTAATTGTCTCCTAATTGATTCTATGTTCGTATTGTAAACTTTGTACTTATTTGTTGAAGGCCTCAAACTGTAATGTCCTACCATGATATTGTTTGTGAGTGGAAAACTTATTTTATATTTAACTATGTACTTTTGGTTCATAATGTTGTTCTATGATATTAGTTTCATCGATTGTATTAAGGGAGTGATAGCCGAGTGCCGTAGCAGGTATCTGTTCAATCAGAGATAAGCTACGAAACTCCTGGTCATCTTTGTAACGGTGACCGATTGGATTGGCCAGCAAAAAAGGCTCTGTTCTCTGCTGTGAAATCACTTCCCGTTGGTTCGGAACCAACCTAAAACTGTAAGTCCAACTCATCAATCACCATCATCCAATTCATTACCCACGCACAGGTCTCAGACCTATGTGGGCTTAATCCTCCGAAAAAAGTCTACGTATTATGACTGCTTTTAAGCCACAAGTGAGATGAAATTGGGATTTGAGTGAAACGGATGTCCCTAACATCTCACGAGTAGCTTATAGGCAAAATACAATCGTTGGATACAATATTTTATCTCCGATTAACAATATATTAGGTTTAATTCGAATACCAAGCAATTGGATAACTCACCCACACTAACATAGCCTAGAATGCGTGTTTGTTGTTGTTAGGTTCTGAATTGAAATTCAAATTGATTTAAAAATGTTTGAATCAGCTGATGTCACTAATGTTCATTAACTAACATTCATTTCGACGTTGTTTTAAAGAGATCCTGATTTCTGATTGGTCCTAGTCATGTACTGAAAAGTTACAGGAGTGTTAAAATAGCTTAATTATGCAACTGGTTTGGTTATACATGGAATAAATTAAAAGCTGTATTGACATCACTTCATAGCCTCTTATTTACTTTATAAAGCAGCTGTAGATAAATGACTGTATTAAAACTGCTAATATTGATTAATGTAGATTTTGAATTGAGGGTGTAGAATTTTGATCAACATTGTAGAACAGTATTCTATAATTAGAATTAATAATTATAACTAATCATAATTAATTAATAATTAATTATAATTAGACCCAATAACATTATCGAAAAATGAATACAAAATGGCGTCTGTAGAATCGTGTATTCAGATCAATTTTCACTATCGAATTCAGGATTAAATTTTGTATGAATTGATAATGACTGTGATAACTTACTGTTTTTTAATTTTTTATTTAAATTTAGTAAATATTATCTAATATTACAAATAATAACAATTTTTAGAGTAACTCTTGATGAATATAGGCTAAAATGGATATGCCGACTTCTTAATTTTGGCTCTTAAATTAAAAAAAAATTAAAAATTATGTCTACTCTCTCTGGACTATTAGACTGCTAGTGCTACCTTCTTAAATTGACCTCCTAAATTGATATTTTTATTTTGGAAAGAGTCAGTAATTGTATTCAAAGTAAAATTCTTAGTACAACTTGGACATAACCTAAAATTTTTATTTTTCTTTTAAAAATTTGTAAAGAAAGCAGTAGTGGGCTTTGCCTGTTGTATCTTCACTTAATTGTGTTTTGTGCTACAAATAAATGTATGAACGAATGAAAAAGCATTAAAGATACCAAATACAATAACAATTAATATTTGAAATTTTAATTCACAATAAGTTCAATGTATTTCAGACTAACTATTTTAGGATTGAATCCTGTATGGCCTTATTTTTAAAACGTGTTCATTAGTATGAAAATAGTTCTTCTTGAGTTTATCAGTAATTAATAAAAACTTTAAAAAACTTTTAAGTGGAAATTATAACTCACGTTACGGTGTGACTGCCATTTCACTCTGTTGTCAAGAGGATCGTCAGATGACCCAAAGTACACTGATTTAAGGCATAAGTTTCCTTAAGGCATGAGCAACTCATGCCTTAAATCAGTGTACTGTGGATCATCCGACGATACTCTTGACAACAGAGTGAAACGGCCTTCACGCCATAACGTGAGTCGTAATTACAACTTGAAAGTGTTTTTTTAAGTTTTTTATTATATATTAGTGGAAACAAGATGGATCTTCAACATCATATTATCAGTAATTTTTCAGAGAAATTTCTACATAGTGAGTAGCAGATGAAAGCCCTCCAATTACTCTATCTTCCAGCAGTGGTTCTTCAGCTCAGTGAAACTTCGTTCAAACTCTATTTGACTTGATAGTCAAACACTGCCTTATGAATAAATAGTTCAAGCGCTGAACTGAACGTTTTGTTTCGGCTTGGAAATATCGTCCGGTTTGCTTCTAGTTTGGATGCATAATAGAGCACCATTAGTAGTCAGTGTCCGT